>JABFTP020000103.1:58194915-58822415 GCA_013387265.2 Cryptolaemus montrouzieri
ATAAACAGATTTCAAACACGTTTATTCCTTGTAGAAAGCGATCAATTTTTTGTTCAGGTGAATTTTTTGTCATTCAGCAAAATCAAAAATTTATTTCAAGGCCATTTCAATGGTGCCAAAAGATTTCATAACACAGTTTGTATACACTGTTGTGCGGTTCGAGCAGCAGTGAACAAATCATTGAAAAAACATTGTACAGGGTGTTGTATCGCTCAAAACTCAATTATGTACATTTATTCAGTCCGATCCTGAAATTTTCGAAATGCAACAGTTGCAAAGTTGTGAATTTTTAATATTAATTAATATTTTTAATATTATTCATTGATCAACGGATTTTTGAATAATTCTTCCTGCCTCAAGTTTATATATATATATATATATATATATATATATATATATATATATATATATATATATATATATATATATATATATACAGGATATCCACCGGGACCGTCCGTTAAAACTTCCAATTACAATATCAAGCTGAAATTTTATACGCGGCCATAACTAGCGATTTTCAATTGAAGTGAAATATTTTCGAAGTGATACCATTTCCGGTTATACCGGAAGTGGGTCATCACTTTGTTATTTCAAATGGCAATCTACCTTTTTTATTATAAATCTAGAACCGACATTTGAGCAAGGCATAAAGTACCCAAATTGTTGGCACTTATCTGTCAAAACTTTTGACAGATTTAATTATTTTTGTTATAAACTCGATTTTTGAGGAACATTTAAAAAAATTGTTGCTCGTACATCTTTTGCACTACATACACAATTTTTGATTCGGAGGATAGAAGAAGGATCGAGGAATTTTTTGAGCAATCTTCACATGTCAAAGGTTTATTGCGTTGTTTAGTATGATTTTTTCAACTTGGGCTTTTTCAAACAGCAATAAGTAAATTTTTTCAAATTGCACGTGCCAAGTTTTATATCGCCATCAGATGAAGCGTCTAATTTCAGATGGAATTGTATCAGCATGTACTATACCCATCTCTTATAGTTCCGAAATAATTTGAGAATATATTGAATTCTTATGATTTTGCAAGAACTAGCAGAGAATGTTTTGAAATATTTCAATTAAGTAGCTGAACTGGCTACGCTCACCTGACAGGTGATTAAAATTGATGTACTTGTCACTTCGTTCATTCGAATTTGATATTTCAACAAGAATTGTCTTTATTTCAGATTGAAAATATCCAAAAAATACAACACATTTGGAATAAAACCACTGGTTATTCAAACGAAAATATATTTAATCTTTTTTAATTCATTTTAGAATGTCAAAAGTAGTGGGTTAGAAATTGCAAGGCAATTCAATAACCAATTTCCAAATTTACCGTCTATGAGTAAAATAAAATTTCGAAGCATTAGAAGCAATTTTCTACAATTCGGATGAATAAAAATTGTAGGAACTAAGTGTAAACCAATCATCGAAGATAATTACATTCATACGAAAAAATGATAGCAAACATCATAGGAGAAAACTAATTTACGATCTGAATAAATGTTCAATATGGACCCCATTTTGCACTTGACAGCTCGTATACGAATATGATGAGTTGCCCTCCTAGTTTCCTCAGGATCAATAAGAATAGCATTATGAATGCGCTCTAGTAACTCTTCTTTACTTCTTACAGGAATGAGATACACTTCACTCTTGATTTTGCCCCATAAATAAAAATCAAGGGTCGTCAGGTCCGGAGAACGCGGAGGCCATTAATTTGGTCCTTGATTACCCCACCATCTATCCTCGAACATTTCTGTTAGCTGCCGATCTACAGCTCGTGTTTTATGTACTGGTGCACCATCCATTTGGTAATAGCAATCCCTCAGAATGTTAAGGAGTAATCCATTTAAAAAATTAGCTAATGTTCTTCTCAAAATTTTCAGGTATCTTTGTCCATTAAAGTCTTCCTCGTAAATGTGATGAGCCAACAAATCATTCATTAAAATTGCAAAAACATTAACGCTGAATTTATTTTGAAAATCAATAACCTCAATGAAATATGGATTTTCTGTGGACCAAAAATGTCGATTTCTCCTGTTGGTTATTCCACTTTTATTGAACTTGGCTTCATCAGACCTTATAATTTTTTGCAGAATTGTCTCATCTTCTTGAAGCCGAATTAATAAATTTTCACAGAAATTTAGCCGCTTAGGAAGTTCAGTTGGTTTCAATTTTTGTAGTCTGATCGGGTGCATGTTATGTTTCTTAAGGATCCTTTGAATGGAAGTATAACTCAATCCAATATCCATTGATGCTGACTTAATGGACGCATGTGGATTGGCACGAAAATACGCTAGCGTATTAATTTGATTGTCGTCGTCCTCGAGAATTGGTTTTCTTCTAGTTTCTATGTATTTTTTCCCTTCAAATTGTAGAAAATTGCTTCTAATTCTTCGAAATTTTGTTTTACTCATAGGCGCCAAATTTGGAAATTGGTTATTGATTTGCCTGCAAGTTCTATCCACCACTTTTTGACATTCGCCATGAATCAAAAGGAGATTAAACATATCCTCGTTTAAATAATCAGCCATTTTATTATCAATCTGGTGTTTTTCAAAAATATTCACTTCAAATTACCAACAATTCTTGTTGAAATATCAAATTCGAATGAACGAAGTGAGAAGTACATTAATTTTAGGCACCTGTCAGGTGAGCGTAGCCAGTTCAGCCACTTGATTCAAATATTTCAAAGCATTCTCTGTAAGTTCTTGCAAAATTCAATATATTCCCAAATTATTTCGGAACTATAAGAGATGGGTATAGTACATGCTGATACAATTCCATCTGAAATTTGACACTTCATCTGATGACGATATGAAAATTGGCACGTGCCTCTTGAAAAAATTGAGTTATTGCTGTTTGAAAAAGGCCAAATTGAAAAAATCACACTAAACAACGCAATAAACATTTGACATGTGTAGACTGCTTAAAAAATTCCTAGATCATTCTTCTATCCACCCAAGCAAAAATTGTGTCTGTAGTGCAAAAGATCTACGAGCAACAATTTTTTTAAATGTTCCTCAAAAATCGAGTTCATTACAAAAATAATTAAACCTGTCAAAAGTTTGGACAGATAAGTGCCAACAACTTGGGTATTTTATGCCTTGTTCAAATGTCGGTTCTAGATGTATAATAAAAAAGGTAGATTGCCATTTGAAATAACAAAGTGATGACCCACTTCCGGTATAACCGCAAATGGTATCACTTGGAAAATATTTCACATCAATTGGAAATCAATCGCTAGTTATGGCCGCGTATAAATTTTCAACTTGATATTGTAATTGGAAAGTTTTAACGGACGGTCCTGGTGGATATCCTATATATATATATATATATATATATATATATATATATATTATATATATATATATATATATATATATATATATATATATATATATATATATATATATATATATATATATATATATATATATATATATATATATATATATATATATATATATATATATTTTTCCTCCATATACTACTAAAAACCTAACCTAACCTAACCTAAAATTAGGTTAGGTTAGTTAGTAGTATATTGAGGAAAAGTGCTAACTAACCTAAGAATGTGCTAACCTAACCTAACCTAACCTAAAATTAGGTTAGGTTAAGTTAGGTTAGTTAGTAGTATATTGAGGAAAAGTGCTAACTAACCTAAGAATGTGCTTCATTTTAACCACATCAACACACACACACATATATATATATATATATATATATATAGGGGGTTTTACCCCGACGAGTTGCCCATATATCTGTTCATGCAATCAAACTGATTTCATGAAAAGATATAAATCCACCACCCGGTAATTAATACCATTGCCAGGCAATGATTATAAGCAAAACATATCCTGGAGTAATTATATATTAGGATAACGCCAAATGTTATGAGAATATATCAATCTACCAGAATATATACATACTATAGCATCATCAGACAATGATATCAATGTACCAACGAGTAGTGTCAGAGGCTTTCTCCGGAAAAATCCAGTGTACGGACCTTAGTCAAGTAACACTGAATGTTACTCATTAATAGTTTCCTTTGTGTGAAGTGGTGAACGATCGAATAGAATACTGCTCTGAATATAAATATGACAAAATTGTCAGTTAATTATATTACATTTATATAAACAAATAAATAAAATATGAAATGAGATTCTGAGCAGTATAAACTAAAGAGAAAACCTATGACTCTACCTCATTATTATTTTCGGAAAGAAATCTACGAAGAATATTACAAGATTTGATGAATGTTATCTTTTGTAACTGTTCAAACAAATTTTTTTCAGACCCAAAATCTCAATACTTTTGTGAAGATTTCTAGGAATAACGCTTGTTGTAGAAATAATAATCGGTAGAATAAATATTTTCTTCATTTTCCACATTTTCTTAATCTCGTCGCCAAGCATCATATATTTAGAAATTTTTTCATTGTATTTATTTTGTATATTATGTGTGTCGGGTATAGCAATATCAATTATATATGTTATTTGATTCTGTTTATCTTTAAGAACGATATCTGGTCTATTGTGTTTTACAGCTCTGTTGCACAGAATTGTTTTATCAAAATAAAGTTTATATTGGTCATTTTCACAAATAATCTCAGGTTCATATTTTTGAAATTTTTTTCTTTTGGGAATTAGGTCATGTTTAATTCCTAGATTGAATACACTGACCTTGCTATTGAGATCAAGCAGATGTGGCACCTCGAGAAAATAGATATTGTTCCTGTCATTGTATCCTCGACTGGGTTAATACCCAAAACTTTGCATGATAGTCTTAAGAAATTAGAATTACATAAGAATACCTATATAGAAATGCAAAAAGCTGTAATTCTTAATACATGTAGGATAGTTAGGAAATTTATGTCAAGTATATTGTAATCGAGCCTATTCCCTTTGATTGCTGAATCTGGGAAAGGTAAATTATATCCAGCTAACAGCTGAGATAGTGCATAAGTCCACGATAATAAATAATAATAATAATATATCTTTATTGCATATGATTACAACCTATTGTTCAAACACTCTCCGTCTCAATTTGATTCTGGTTTATAAAATAACATCGAATTTTCCACACAATAAAGATCCAATAGCTCACAAAGGTTTATATACCTGTGGTGAGTGTTTATATATTTTTTCTACTATTTCAAAATAAAGTAATATACTCACAAAATATCTTTATGCACATGAATACTGTACACAATACTTACACACTATCAGAAACAGAAGGGCATAAAGAACAACAATAATAACAATAATAATAATAATATGGGCACATGGGAGAGCTGAAGGAGGTCATATATTCCATTCAAATTTCATTTATTTATATTTATGTTTTTATGAATGTTATGATTTGAGTTGTGATCTATGTATTATTTTTCAAATCAATTAAACTAGTGATATAATCTTTATTCGTATTATTTATCCATCTCTTTAAACTTGTTTTGAATTGTTTGATATTTTTGTTATTCTTAGATTCAAAGGCAGTCTGTTGAACATTCTGGGACCAATAAAGGAGTAGCTCCTCTGACTAATTGTCTTAACCATTTTTGGAACAACAAGTGAAAATTTACTATATCGAGTATTGGAGTCGTGTGCGATCAGTTCGTGACACTCTATATTCTTCCTTAAGTGATTTAAAATGGCCGAGCAAAACAGCTGTCTGCTGTCCCATACACCAGATATTTCATACAACATCTTAGAAGAAAACGTGATGTCTTTCTGATATATAATTTTCAATATCCATTTTTGTTGAATATCCAACTTATTTAGGACATTTTTATAGGCACCACCCCATGCAATTATTCCGTAACGCATTTGCGACTCAACAAGCGCCGAATAAACAATTTTTAGGCAATCTACGTCAATAACCCCTGAAAGATGTTTGAATCTGGTTACTAGTCCCCTAAGTCTTACTATCAGTCTACTTACATGCGCATCCCAATTTAAATGAGAATCGATAATTACTCCAAGGTACTCGCATTGATATGTACAAGGGATTTCAATTGTAGACATTTCGTCGCTTATAGAGAGGGGCAAGCCATCAGGCAGAGACCGTTGATCTATACAAAAAGGAATATACTTAGTTTTCTCGAAATTGATAATTAAAAGGTGTTCCGCCATCCAATTTTTTATGTTTAAGAAATCTGACTTTACCAATAGTTTTAATTCTCTCCAGTTTTTAGCTGAATAGAAAATGAGTGTGTCATCTGCATAATTTATGATATCCCCGCTTGTCTGTATAAGCAGCAGACCATTTAAATATATTGTGAATAGTATGGGCCCCAAGACGGTACCCTGGGGTACACCATACTCGAGCGTTGCAAACTCACTCACCACACCATTCAATTTGACAAGTTGTTTCCTGTCTTTAAGGTAGCATTTCATCAAATTTAACTCAACATCTCCAAAATCAATTTGTTTCAGACTGTCTAACAAGATGCCATGCTCCACCGTATCAAAAGCCTTAGCCAGGTCAATCAAAACACACAGTGATACCTTATTATCATTGAAAGCCTTATAAATTTTTTCAGTAAGTTTCGCGATGGCATCCTGTGTCGACCTTCCTTCCCTAAATCCATACTGAAAGTCGGATAAAATGTTGTTTCTAGTCATGTATACTGATAATCTCTCCTTAATAACCTTTTCAACAATTTTGGACAAATTAGACAACAAAGATATAGGTCTGTAGTTACTACATTGCGTTTTTTCACCACCTTTATATAATGGTATTACTACAGCAGTTTTCAGTGCACTAGGAAATATACGTAGAATCAAATTCACTAAATGTGTAATTGGCGAAACCAAAAAATCGATTGCAGTTTCCAATATTTCAGCCGATATTGGGTCAAAACCGCTACTTTTCCTATTTTTCAAGTTAAAAATTATGTTTGTTACTTCTTCTATGTTTGTAGGAGTAAATCGAAATTTATATTCAAGTTCATTAGAGTCGATCATTTTTTTGTTGTTCTTAACGTTAATTTTTTGGGCTAGATTTTTACCTACGTTAGTGAAGTATTCGTTAAAAACAGAGGCCATTTGTTTAGGGTCCTTAATTATATTATCATCCATAGGTTATCTATATGGCTAATATTTTTCGGTTTTGTACATAGTTCCGATACAACCCTCCACATCTGTTTTGTCCTATCTCTACTGGAGCGCACTTGATCCATGTAAAATTGCGATTTCGCATATTTTATTAGTTTGTTAAGCGTATTTCTATAGTTTTTGAAAAATTTCCAGGAGTTTGCATTTTTATTTTGTTCCCATGCTTTATAGAGGTCATTACGTTTATTGATGGATTTCAAAAGTGCGTTGGTTATCCAGGTTTTTCTTTTTTTATCACGTTTTTAGGTTTGAAATAACTTTTTTTATCTGTATAAGTTTGGATTCAAAACTTATAAAGGTTTGAATAAATGAGGTGGTTGATGCTGGTTAATCACTGTAATTTATTTAAATAAAATTATATATACAAATGTTGAGCTGATTCAGTGTAATCATATATTACCTGAATCAACTACAAGTCCACACTTATTCACACAATATTTCAATGGCTTATCACAATAATGATAACAATGTTTATGCGAGCTGTTTAGCAATGTAGAATCTCTCAATGATCTCGCGACAACATCGTAACGCCCGATCACAACCGGAGTCGGTCGAGGCAGAGCGGCACTCTGTGTGTCGTCATAATCTGGCTAGTCCAGACTTACATCCCCCCTCCCCCTACTGCTCAAGAGGAATCGTATGATGCTGGGATAGGTAGGTAAGGAACCATTTTACTAGCATGGAAGATATTTGATTCTTTCTTTTGGAAACCTGAGTCGATCACAAAAATCAAGTCCGAAAGTTTTTTCTTTATCCTAAAGGGACCAACCCTGACTGGTTCTAGCTTTTTACGGCCTATATGACTGCCATTTTGATATAAACCATATCTCCCTTTTGTAGTGGATAGGGTTACTGTTTTCATCGTAATAAACTTTATTTTGCTCGTGGATCCTTTTTGAATTCTCGAAAGCAATTTTCCTGTTTTCTTCTAAGTTTTCTGGTTTATTCTCGTTCAATTCTGGAGGAACAAACGAGCTATCGATTTCAGTCATCAAATAGTTAGGAGTAAATCTTGTTGTACTGTGTATGGTGTTATTATAATCTCCAATCACCTGATCTGCGATAACACTCCACGGACGATTTCTGTTTTCCGCGATTTTGCAGCGAATCAAATTAACTAATGTTTGATTAGTCCTTTCATTCTGACCATTAGAAAATGGACAGTCTACTGCCGTAAAAATTAGTTTAATTTTATTTGTTTTTAAGTATTTCTTAAATTGTTTTGCATTAATGCCTGCGTACTGGTCTGATAATAGTAATTCTGGCTGTCCTTTTCTTTGATTTTTTTTAACTATATTAACAAAGTCTTTAGCCGTCTGTGAGCTTGAAGTTATCGCAAAGGCAAATTTTGTGAAGTGGTCAACTACTAAATGTAAATATTTTTTCGGGGATCTATTTCCTGCAAAGCCCCCTATAGTGTCCAAGGACAAAATTTGAAACGGTTTGGACGCCGGGCCTAATTGAGATAAGGGTTGTTTGAAGCAACCAAATCGTGACTTATTTCTCGCACACGTTTCACACATTCTGCAAATAACTTTAATATGTCTGTACATGTTCTCAAAGTAAAAAGTGGGAGTCAAGGTCAAGGTTAATTGCTTTACCCCTATGTGAGTGTTGTTATGTAATCTTTTTATTAAACTTATACCAAAATCTTCCGTTACCCAGATTTTATCTTTTTTATTTAAAGATTTGTAATAGATATCATTCTTCATGATAACTTTTCCCTTTTTTGTAGAAAGTCTTCTTTGATTATCTTTAATGTCCTCTAACGTAACAAAGTTTACTATTTTAATCAAGGATTCACCATTGTCATTCCGGTTCAAAACTGGATTACGAGAAAGACAATCAGCCCCAACGTTATTTTTGCCAGGGTTATATTTGATATCAAAATCGAAATTTGAAATATAATTCAGTATCGACAATAACTCGGGGTCCCGGCATTTTTTTAGTCTAAAACCTTCTAAAGGCTTGTGATCGGAAAAACTAATAAATTTCTGACCCATCAAATAATATTGCCAGTATAAAATGGCCTCTTTTATAGCCATACATTCGAGAAAAATTGCTCGCTTCTTTTTTTGTGGCTGCGTTAATTTTTTTGAGAAGAAAAATACCGGCTTTAGGAAATTGTCTCCTGTGGTTGTTTCAGAGTGGCGCCCACCCTTCTTTTGAAGCGTCCGTAAAAATATAAATTGGAAGTTTTGGATTAAATATCGCTAAAATTGGGTCTGCACAGATGAATTCTTTCACTTTCTCAAAACTAGATTCACATTCTTGCGACCATTCAAAACGAACATTTTTCCTTAGCAGTCTATGCAGTGGCTCTAAAATGGCTGACGCATTTGGAATAAATTTCAAATAAAAATTAATTTTACCAAGAAGCTGCCTTATATTTTTTTGAGTTCTCGGAGTTGGAAAATTTTTTACTGTAATTAAATTGTCATTCAATGGTTTTATAGTATTCTCCCCGATTAAGTGACCTAGGTACGACACCGAACTCTGCATAAATTTACATTTATCCCGATTCAATTTGAAATTAGCTTTTTGAATTGCATTCAAAACCTTATCAATGTGACTCATGTGCTCCTCGAGGTTTTTGGAAAAATTAAAATATCATCAATATAATTCATACTGAATGAGTTTAGGTTGTTCTCGAAAATCACATTATTCAAAATTCTCTGAAAAATAGCCGGCGCTGACTTGAGACCAAACGGTAAACAAGACCATTGATAATGTCCATTGTGTGTGACAAAAGCCGTTTTATATCTGTCCTTTTCCTTATTGGTATCGACCAGAATGCCGAGTTAATATCTAGTTTCGTAAAATTTTACAATCTCGCACCTTTAGTAGCAAGTCATCAATAACAGGGAACGGATGAACCTCGGGAACAATAATTTTATTTAGTTCACTGAAATCAATACAAAGACGCGATTTTCTACCATCCTCCTTTTTAAAAACAAGAGTTACCGGGGCACCAAATGGACTGGTCGAACTCTCGATGAGATTTGCTTTTAAAAGGGCTTTGACTTGAGAGTCGATCTCATCCCTATCTTGCAAGGAACATCTATGAGGTCTTTTTGCCTCGAATCTATTTTCCGTTAATTTTATCGACGCTTCGTAATTTCTGATTGTCCCTATATCAAATTTACCATCAGCGAAAATGTTTTCGTGTTTCTGGAGTATCTCGTTCAATACTAAGTTATCGGCCGTTGCCGTGCTTACCATCTGTTGAACATGAGACCCACCAAGATACATATGACTAATTATTGGTGAATTTAATTTCATTTCATTCAGCGAATTATCGTTTAAATTGCTTTTCTGTGAAACTTTTAATTTCTCATCTTGGCGTAACTTGAAGATTTTAATAGTATCAAGCCCAAGGAGAAGATCATCTTTGAAAGAGTTACTCTTCACGACAAATAAAAAACAATTTTCCACAATATTAAATATTTTCAAAGGAATGACAATAGAACCAAGCGTTTCCGTCGATCCTGAAAAGGTTTTTATTTTTTTCACCCCACTTATGTTTTGACTCAATTTTAATTTTTTTATCGACTCAAAATTTATTATCGAAATATTAGAACCTGAATCGTACAAGGCAATAGCTGGAGAACCAGCTATTAGAACTTTCAATTTTATAAGTGGGGTCGTTATTCGTTTTTTGCCTTATCTGACGATGAGATACTATCTTCTAATTCTGTATTATTCACAGATTTGATCATATCATTTTTATAATTTCGTTTTGTATTATTAATAAAATTACGGCATGTGTTCTCCGGGTGGAATCGATTTGGGAAACCCTTAACTGCGCAATGCGAGCACGGTTTATAACTTGTCTGTTTAATTTCTTGTACTTCAATTCACCGCCTGACGTGTTTTCGACTCTTTCACTGTTTCCTACAACATTAAACCGATCGTTGCGACTTGAGTTCATTTTTTTATCATTATTTACCACCAGCGGTTCTAATTGCCGAATGCGCGACATCAAAGCGTCCCTCGATAGTAAATCGCATTTATTGATGCGTAATCTTACATCAGTAGGGATGCCCAAAACAATAAAGTTCATTTGACTGTTAGCCGTCAATTCAGGATCCGCATCGATGAGTAAATTTAATTTTTTTAGCGCGTAATCTAGTAGCGAACCGTTCAAGTAACGAAAGGTGTAGGCATAATTAATCTCAGTCCATCCCACTTCCGAAAAAGTGTCCAAAAACGAATTTTGCCAGAACTCCCATTCATAAGAGAGAGAGTTTATTTTTAAAAAGGTTAGATACCAATCAAGAGCTGGTGCCTCTACGAAGAGTCTAAGAACTTCCGAATAGCGAGAGCTTTCGATGTTTAACCGCTCGCATTCTTTTATTAAAATACTCAAAAAGGTTTTCGCATTTTGGTTTTTTCCATTAAACTTTTCAAGAATCAAATTCTTCACCACTGAATGAATGGGTTTGTTAGTATCTAAATTTGTGCGAGAAATTTGAGGAGCAGTGGGATTAGGATTGACATAGCCCTGAACCTCGTCAAGATATTGATCATGAAAGCATACATTACCCTTTTTGTCTAGGTACTCCTGCTGAAGTTCATCAGCCAGCGTAATACGAATGTTACGAAACTTTCCTCTGATCTTCAGTCCTTTGATAACGTTTTTGACAATGGTTGTTCCAAACAGGGCTGGGTGATGTTCCTTGAGTTGCTGCTCTCTTGGAAATTGAAAAACGGTGTTTTCTCCTTCTAACTGTATGGTGAGAACCCTCACAACCGTTGTCCTTGCATCTAAGGCATCCGCCAGGAAGTGGAAGTTTGCTCGTGGCGACATGTTTGTCTGTAGTTGATTTATAAGTTTGGATTCAAAACTTATAAAGGTTTGAATAAATGAGGTAGTTGATGCTGGTTAATCACTGTAATTTATTTAAATAAAATTATATATACAAATGTTGAACTGATTCAGTGTAATCTTATATTACCTGAATCAACTACAAGTCCACACTTATTCACACAATATTTCAATGGCTTATCACAATAATGATAACAATGTTTATGCGAGCTGTTTAGCAATGTAGAATCTCTCAATGATCTCGCGACAACATCGTAACGCCCGATCACAACCGGAGTCGGTCGAGGCAGAGCGGCACTCTGTGTGTCGTCATAATCTGGCTAGTCCAGACTTACATCTGTTCCTTTATAATATCAACGAGCATAGTTGTAGCTTTATCTACATCCTGACTTGTATAAAAGTCGCTCCAGTCAACCTCAGAGAACAGTGACTTTAAAACTACATAATCAATTTTTTCATTCACCAAACCCTCACAAGAACATGGCACACTTTTTACAACGCTTTTGAAAAAGAGAATTGTGGAAAAATGGTCAGTTATGTGAGTTTTTATTATAATTGGAATATAGTCATAAATACTTTTAATTGATATATGATCTAAACATGTTTTGGTATCTCCCTGCACCCTAGTTGGTTTATTAATCACTGAGATGAATTTTTCTCCAGCTAATATATTCAAATAATTTAGAACAGGTTCACTATTCTGCAGAATATTTACATTCATGTCGCCTACCACGATCTGGAAATTACTATTTCTACATTCGTTTTTCAAGTAACCGTGAAAATCAGCATTGAATTCATCAACTGAAATATCGGGGGATTTATATATACCAGTTATCTGAATTTTCTTATTGTCACTACCTACAAGAACCTTTAAACCTCTCACCTGTCCTATCTTAACTGTTTCATATGTATAGCTGAATTTTTTATTTACAAAAATTGCCACTCCATCGTTTCGATTGTACTCCCCATTGTTACAAATAAGGTCGTACCCCGAAATATTGAACAAGCCCATATCAGAGACCATAAATGTTTCAACTAAAACTAAACAATCATAATCATGACCTATTTCATGTAGAAAAATTTTCAAATCATCAATATTTTTTGATAAGCTTCTTATATTATTGTGGAATAGTCTGAAATGATTATCGACTTTACCAGTAATACATTGTTTATAACTGTCAATCCCCTCGCATACCAGAGTATCGACATTAGTATAATCATAATCTCTGATAAACTGATCCATATACTAAAACTAAAAGTGTTACGTGGAATAGTCGGTTCTGTCCCTGATTATTTCCAGTTGTATCAGGTAAAGTGGACACTGACGATCCAAGCAACCATGATGATCGGGATACTTGGTACCATATTTCTCGTTCGAAAAAACGCAATTGCTGCACCGTTGAAAAACGTTCGAACAGGAACCGGTCGAATGAGCTTCCGCACAGTTTGCACAAGTCACAGGTCTTGAACAATTCTCACTTCTGTGATAAAATCCATTGCATTTGATACACCTTGGGACGTATAAATTTTCGTACACCAGACATCTATTATATCCAATATTTATTCTTTTTCCAGTTATTATCTTTGTGAATGCCGATGCATTGCACTCTACAATTGCTCAATTTGTTTCGCCTTTTCTTGTTTTTCTGTAGAGTTTCAGATCGATTGTATCCTCTTCCGAAAGGAAGTGATTTTGTTGTCTGATACATTCTATAATATGCTCTTCCTTCAATTTCAGATCAATATTCGAGATAACAACTAAAGGTCTCTTTAACTTAGTTTCTTTCACATAATCAGTACCCATAGTTTTCTGTAGCTCACTTTTCATCAAGTCTTTCGATTTTACAGAGTCACATTTAATTATAATAGACCCATTTTTTGAATTTTTAATCATGTTTATGCCTACTCCTATTTTAGCTGGATTTACTCTGTTTTCAAGATCGAATTTGGTTCTTGTACTTGACTGTTTCTCATTGTTAGGAGCCAATATGATACATGGTAGATTGTTTGTATTCTTTTTGAATTTAGTTTCTGTATTTGCAGTAAGAATATCGGAATAGGTTGGTCGCGAAATGACAGTATCTCTCTCACTTTTCATTTCTGCCTTGAGAGTGTTCATATTTTCTTCCATCATTTTTATTATCTTGTCCTTATCCTGGACCATGCATTTTAGTAATCGTAATGTTTTGAATTCCGTACAATCATTGCAGTTAAAATGAAGATTTCTTTTCTCCAGTAGCATATACTTAATCTCATCTGCACTTAATCCGGAGCAGCTCCGCAGTAGGCGCTGCTACATCCATCGCATTTCACAAGTTTTTTAGTCCTATTCGCCGCGGCTTTGCACTGAGCACATTCCGCCTCCATCGCACTTCACGTCGGCGTTTGACGTGCAGCACGCACTATCGATCCATACAACACAGATGTAGTAACGAGACAACAATGTATTTCTTACATTTTGTTGATGTTGGAATTATCAAAAGTATCGAATTTTCCCGGTCACCCTGATTGTTTTTCCGAACACCTCACGAACCACAGATCAATACAAATGTTAGGCTCACTTTCTCAAAATCTCAAGACAATATGTGAAGTTATACCGCAACAATTTAAGAATTTTCAGGAGCATCAAAACAACGTGCACGCAGATCAAACTAAACTCCGGACATATATATTGTTGGCAACCCTTATTCAGCAGATATTCATTTTTATCTATAATCAACCTACGCAATTATGACGTAAATGCATTCACCTATAAATATGTGCAGCAATTCCACTGTAAATCAAGTTCATTTCTATATTCCAAACAAGCAACATCTCCAGTGTATAAAAATAAATAGTGCCATAAGTTAAGTTAATTATAAACAACGTTTATCTACGATTGTAACCAAAGTGTACTTTCATCTATTTTACATAATTAAACAAACATATTCAAGTTCCAAGTTTTATTCCAAGTGTCTGATTCCTGACAAGTTCTCAAATCTCAAATAAAGCCCTAGTGTGCCGGTAAAAGTGCCACATATCAAATAAAGCCCTAGTGTGCCGGTAAAAGTGCCACATATCAAATAAAGCCCTAGTGTGCCGGTAAAAGCGCCACATCCTACAAGTTTCGTGCCTTTCCTTCCTGAAAGCGTCACTGGTGTCAGAAGTCCTGCAGTCCTGCTACTTCCCCCTTGACTGTCGCTCCCAACCGGGAATACGACATAAAATTGGTGTCAGAAGTGGGATAGAAAAAAAATTTTGGTATCACACAGAAGTGATATAGAAACAAAAGTTGGTATCACATCGTGGGATAACGAAGTATTTGGAAAACTAGCAAGTTTCTTTGGGTAGAAGACCATTGATTCGCCTACTTCCAAATCATTCCGAGCAAAGGAGATCTTCAGGTAGAATACTGTACGATCGTCGATAATGCTAGAGGAGCACCTCGTCGGAAGACCTTCCTGCCTTGCATCGCCATCGAAAATCAGATACTCATCTACAGATCTTCAAGAAACAAGAAGAATCTTCAACTGGAACTACAAGTAAGCAAATATTATTGCATATTCTAGTGCATTTCTCAATTTTAAATTAAAATTTGTATTGTCAATTGAACAAACAAATATTCTCTTATATAACTATGGCTCAAAAATCAAATCATTCCTCACCAAACCCGAGTGTGGACGGCAATGAATCAGATGCGAGTGAAAATATCGAAATATTACCTCTATCTGTTCTTTTTAAATTCATTAAGCCTTTCACTGGAGATAGAAACGAACTTCACACATTTATAACTAACGTTAATTCAGCATTTTCATTAGCACAAGTGAACCGAAAACCAAGTCTTTTCTTATTCGTGGTATCACAACTATCTACAAATGTAATTAACGAAATCGATATTCAAGACATTGACAGTTGGTATTCTTTAAAAACCAGACTAAAACTTTATTACAGTCAAACAAAACATGTCGTACAAGCTCATGAAGAACTTGAAAATTTAAAACAAATGTCAAACGAAAATATTTCCAATTTTTTCAAACGAGTTGAAAAACAAAAACGAATGTATCCAAGCTGAACTTCTAAATTCCGAAGCAAACGAATTCGCCGGACAGAAAATAGCGATTCAAAGAACCGCACTACGAAGATTTATAATTCACTGCAGACCCGAAATAAGTCAAATGCTTAGGGCACGAGAGATAAAAACTCTTAACGAAGCTTACGATTTAGCTCTTCAAGAAGAAAAATTTTAAATTACGTGAAACCTCACAAATCAACCAATTTATATTGTTCAATTTGCAAGATGACAAATCATCCAACACAAAATTGCAAAAAGAAAAAATATACAAACTCAAATCAAAATACTAATCCAAGTACAAGCAAGAAAACAAATGATTCCCAGCAATCAAAATATTTCTGCTCTTTCTGTAAAATACCAGGTCACTCTATAGAATATTGTAGAAAAAAATTCAAATCCTAGAGTGAACCATTTAAACGAATCAGGTCAATCTCCGATGGATGTCCCAGAGATCCAAGACCAATTACAAGAGACATTCAACGACAAGAATCAGAATCACGTCGAACTTCAACAAATGTTCAAACAAATATAAAAATATTCAAATACACGAAATTCCTTATGAACGGATAAGTCAAACATTAAATGCAAATAATCTCGAAATATTGACTTTTACTTAGAAAATTCGCCAAATAAAAAATAAAATTTCTTATTGATAGCGGAGCATCTATCACAATTATCAAAAATACGGCATTAATTCCAAGCGAAACAATATTAAATACGAAAGAATTAATTCAAGTTCGAGGAATTCATCCAAAACAAGTATCGTTTCATTAGGTACAACAGTACTATCATTGTGTCTACCAAACGCAACAATTACGCAAAAAGCACACGTTGTTTACGAAAAAGAAATACGATTAGACGGCTATGACGGAATATTAGGCACAGATTTTATGAAAGATCACCATTCAGTTATTGATTACAATAACAATACAATAAAAATAGATCATATCATATTACCATTCAAAGAAGATTATATTCAAAACAATATTGAATACGCAAATAAAATTATATTATCTGCAAGAAGTGAAACTATAGCAGAAGTTAAATTATCTAATTGTTTACCATTAGGAATTATAATCAATCAAGAAATACAAAGAGACGTACTCATTCCTAATACCTTAGTAAACAATAATAATCAAAAAGCTTATATACCTATTTTAAATTTATCACACAATGAAATCATTATTGATAAACCAACATTTGAGTTAGCTGAAATTATTCCTGAAGAAATTGTTAACTTAACACAAGTCCAGCCAACGAAGCGTAGAACTTTACTCAACAATAATTTGAGACTTAATCATTTAAGCAAAAAGAAAAAGAATCTATTATTCAAATTTGTCAACACTACTCTGATTTATTTTATCTACCAGGTGATATTCTTACTACGACAGATACAATTAAACATTCAATTACTACGTCGTCAAATGCACCTGTTAACGCAAAATATTATAGGTATCCAAAAATTTATGAGGAAGAAGTTAAAACTCAAATTAATGATATGCTAAAACAAGATATCATTAGACCCTCATATTCTCCTTATTCAAGTCCTGTTTGGGTAGTTATGAAAAACAACAACCCCATAGCAAAAAGAAAAATTACAGATTAGTCATGGACTATCGTAAACTAAATGAAGTTACAATAGGGATAGTTACCCTTTACCAAATATTGAACACATACTAGACCAACTTGGAAACTCAATTTATTTTACAACACTAGACTTAGCGTCAGGTTTTCATCAAATCGAAGTCAAAGAAGAAGACAAATACAAGACAGCTTTTAGCACCCCTACTGGTCATTTCGAATTTAATAGAATGCCATTTGGATTAAAAATAGCCCTGCTACATTTGTCAGACTAATGCAAATAGTATTGTCAGGATTACTAGGCATTTCATGTTTTTGTTATTTAGACGATATTGTTGTCTATGGTTCATCATTACAAGACCACAATAAAAACTAAAACAAGTTTTTGATCAATTAAGACTTCATAATCTAAAACTACAACCAGAAAAATGTAACTTTTACACAAAGAAATAACATATCTAGGTCATTTAATTACAAATCAAGGTGTAAAGCCAGACCCAAAAAAAATTGAAGCTATATATAATACGGGCACACCTAAAAATACAAAGATGATCAAAAGTTTTCTCGGATTCATCGGATACTACCGAAAATTTATAGAGAATTTCTCACAAATTTCTAAACCATTAACCTCCTTTTACGTAAAAATACTAAATTCAACTGGGGAGAATCACAAGAAAAAGCATTCCAAGAATTGAAACGGATTATCACAAGTGATAAAATACTTATTTATCCAGATTTTTCCAAACCATTCACTCTTACAACAGACGCATCAAATGAAGCTATTGGATCAGTATTATCTCAAGATGTCAATGGACAAGAACGACCAATCGCTTACTACTCCCGAACTCTGTCAAAAACAGAACAAAATTATTCTACTACTGAAAAAGAATTACTAAGTATAGTAGACTCATGTAAACATTTCAGACCTTATTTATTCGGTTCAGAAAAATATTTATTGTCACGGATCATAAACCGTTAATTTATCTCAAAACTAGCGCCGATCACTCAGGTAGACTCGGACGATGGCAAACATCACTCATGGACTATAACTTTGAAATAAAATACAAAAAGGAACTGAAAACAAAATGCGGACTTCTTAAGCAGAATCCCGTTCGAAAAAGTAAATGTATATCGTGAAGAAATTGAACTAGAAACCAATAATGACGAACTTAGTTTCGAAAATTTTCAAATATATCATCAACAAACTATAAACACTAAAGAATTAAAAACTTCTAATTTGCCTTTACAAAAGATTAAAAATCTAGTCATTCCACTTTCTTTAGATTTATCTCAAAGAAACATTTACTACAATTATGTTAATGAGCGTATAAAAATATACCTACTAAAAATCGAATTACTGAAGTATGTATGTCAAAGAAACCCGACCAAAATATATTTCTTATTTTTATAAAAGAATCAATAAATGATTCAGTCACATACAAACAATTATTTGAAACAATGAAACATTTGAAAATGATATTGGATGTGAATAAAATTGATAATTTCACTATTACAAACATTCCAGATACGGAATTAAAAATAAAAGTGATACTTTCACAGTTTACTAGAATATTTATTCAGAAACAGATTTTATGAGATTTTAAAACATCCTAGAACATTAATCACCGATAAGGATCAAATAAAACAAATTCTTTATGACAATCATGATACTCCAATCTCAGGTCACCAAGGCTTTGAACGAACTTATGATAAAATAAAAACTATTATTATTGGGACAATATGAAACAAGACATAAGAGATTATATCAAATATTGCGAAACATGTCAAATGTCAAAAACTGATTTTAGAAATAATAAAATCCCCATGCAAATAACTACTACCTCCAGAAGATTCACTGAACAAATAGCTTTGGATATAGTAGGACCTTTACCAATAACGAAAAATGGCAATCGATTCATATTAACATTTCAAGATGATTTAACAAAATTTATTCAAGCATACGCCATGGAAAGTCATGATGCTCAAAATACTGCCATACATTTCTTGAAATTTTGTACTCAATACGGATTTCCCGAAACTATTCTAACTGATCAAGGTATGGAATTCACCTTCAAAACAATGAAAGAATTAAATAAAATGATGTCTATGAAACATAAATTAACTACTCCTTATCACCCTCAAACCAATGGAGCTCTAGAAAGAACTCATCTCACACTAAAAGACTACTTCAAATGTTATGTAAACAAAGACCAAAACAATTGGGACGAATTTATGAATCTTGCTACTTATTGCTATAACACAAATACTCAAAAAAGCACTCAATGCACTCCATACGAATTAGTATTCGGACAAAAAGCAAGAATTCCAAATATTATAACAAATCCTACCGAAAAACCAAATTACTCTGAATTAGCGAATGACATCGCGAAAAAATTGAAATCATCACGAGCCGCAGCTGTTGAAAATCAAATAAATTCTAAAGAAAAATCGAAAGCTCATTATGATAAAACGCATCATAGAACTTATACATTCAAAGAAGATGATAAAGTAATTCTCTGCGACTCTCACGCAAAAAACACGTCTAAAAGACTCTGCAAAAATTTCAAAGAACCTTATAAAATAATTCAAATACATAATAATCAAACTGCTACTTTAGAGATAGGAAATAAATTGAAAACCTATCATTTTAATCAACTGAAACCATTTTATGAACTTTCAGATAATGCAAACGAACAAAATGACTCTGATATGGACATTGATTACGATCCTTCACTGGACGTCCCAGGTCCTAGCAACCGCCAATGATTTTAAGATTACTGCGATAAACGAATCGTCAGGCATATTATTTCAAGACCTAGGACAAGTTAAACTATCAAACGAAGTTTACACTCTATTAACCTTTATAAATCTTACGCATATCAATGAAAAGATTACTATTTTGAATAATTATTATAGTATATCTAAAGATATTTGCAACTTAGCAAGGTCGAGTCACATAAGCAACGATTGTTACAATCAGCTGAAATATATCAGAACAAAACTTAACTCAATTCAATCTTTATTCAATATTTTCGCTCATAAAATCGACACATACACTACTCGACACAAACGAGGCCTAATAAACGGCATTTCTTACGCAACAAAATGGCTCTTTGGAATACCAAACTCAGACGACGCAGATTTCTATTCAGACTCAATAAATCAATTTATAAATAATCAAAACAAACAGATGTTTTAATGCAACAACAAGTTTCCATCATATCTGGAACAATTACTAATTTTAATAATTCCCTACAGAGGATGAACGAAAACGTAATTACTTTGAATAAAAATTTGAAAAATTTCAATAAATTCCAAAATGATGTCTCACAAGTTATAAACGAAGTTGATACTGAGATTCAAATATCAAATCATTTAATACTTTTAATAGAAATGTCAGACGAACTTTCCTCTTTACTGAATCAATACGTCAACGACATATCCCTAATATCCAACGGTATCATTAATTACAACATATTACAACCAGAAACGTTGTATAACGAATTACAAAAGTCTCTACCAAACACTCGTTACCAATTCCTTTAACAATCGAAAATATTTTCATGTATTATAAAATTATTGAATTAAAATCATTCATAAGAAATGATATATTGGTAACTTCTTTTAAAATACCCTCGTAAACGGCGACAAATATGAGCTCTACGAGATGTTTCCTTTGCCAGTCCCTCATACTGAAGACAACATTATTTTCTTATATAGAACCAGATAAGCCATATATTATTATTTCTAATAACAAATATTACTATGATTACTTAGACCATTTGGACAACTGTCTTGAATTTACCCTGCTAAATGGTTATGCAAGAGAATATCTACTATTAAGAAAATAACTTTAGATATTGAAAATTGTGAAGTACAATTGTTAAATAATAATCATATGAAAAATTTACCTAAATCATGTAAAACAAAAACTTTATTGCTGAGTTAGAAATATGGCATAAACTCAAATTTAACAAGTGGTTCTATAGTGTGACTTTTCCTACGCAACTCTCAATAGTGTGTCAAGATAAATCCACAGTGACGGAGAGAATTGATAAATTAGGAATTTTAGAATTACAGCCAAATTGTAAGGCTTTTACAAGTAATGTTATCTTAGAAATAGAAACTTATATTGGTACTGATGAATTATCAAATGTTTTACCTTTAACAAACATTAACCAAGAAGATTGTTGTAAACACTTGAAGAAAAATATTTCGCTAAATGGCATAAAATTAGAGCCAATCAAATTAGCAAATCTTGACTTAAAAGAATTAAAATATGCACAGCATAAACTCAATGAATTTGATGAGCAATTACAAGCTCAACTAAACAAACCTTTTATTATAAAATGATCTTCATGGTTCATATCCATTCTGTATATTATTTTAAGTATTATAATCTTAATAATTATTTTAAGAATACTTAAATGGTTTGGAATTATCAGTCTTATGAAAAGTTTATGTTGCTTTTCACCAAAAGAATCAAAAATGTACAAGGATGTTTACCTTGTTTTCAAATATTCAATCAATGCAATCAGAAGCAAGAATCTGAACCATTTAAAGTAACATATCATAGGAAACAATACCCTTAGAATATTTAACAAATTTGTCAGAACAAAAGGAGTCTCCTCCTCAATCATTAAAAAGGTCAAAACGACTAAGTAATAACTTCAAAATTCAATCTACTTAATAATGTTGAATTATTCTCCAAATTTTGTTCTGATTAATAACTAACAAAATTTTAATTAACCCCGAGATGTTGGCAACCCTTATTCAGCAGATATTCATTTTTATCTATAATCAACCTACGCAATTATGACGTAAATGCATTCACCTATAAATATGTGCAGCAATTCCACTGTAAATCAAGTTCATTTCTATATTCCAAACAAGCAACATCTCCAGTGTATAAAAATAAATAGTGCCATAAGTTAAGTTAATTATAAACAACGTTTATCTACGATTGTAACCAAAGTGTACTTTCATCTATTTTACATAATTAAACAAACATATTCAAGTTCCAAGTTTTATTCCAAGTGTCTGATTCCTGACAAGTTCTCAAATCTCAAATAAAGCCCTAGTGTGCCGGTAAAAGTGCCACATATCAAATAAAGCCCTAGTGTGCCGGTAAAAGTGCCACATATCAAATAAAGCCCTAGTGTGCCGGTAAAAGCGCCACATCCTACAAGTTTCGTGCCTTTCCTTCCTGAAAGCGTCACTGGTGTCAGAAGTCCTGCAGTCCTGCTACTTCCCTTGACTGTCGCTCCCAACCGGAATACGACATATATATATATATATATATATATATATATATATATATATATATATATATATATATATATATATATATATATATATATATATATATATATATATATATATATATATATATATATATATATATATATATATATATATATATATATATATATATATATATATATATATATATATATATATATATATATATATATATATCATTTGGAAAATCATTGATATATAAAATGTTCAGTAATGGATAAGATATGGATTCTTAAGAACTTTATTGATTTCCATTTTCGCCTATATCAACGACATGTTGCCCAAGGTCACTCAAGTAGGATCGAATCAGATTCAGTGCATTCCCTCTCATTCCATACCTCTATAGTTTCATTCGAAATATATTGAGATGAACATGATAAAACACTTCAGATAAGTCCAAATAATTTGCTGTTTCCTGTCATTTAAAGATGTCAATACCGAGTGTAGGATCTGGTAGACTGCTCGGACGGTGCTTTTTTGCTTTCTGAAACCATTTTGAGTGTTCTACAACACAAGTTGCCCTTCAAGGACATAGATCATTCTGTAGAAAACTATCCCTTATCACCAATGTTTGACAGTATAAAAATTGATAGTCTTGATTTCTTTTTTTCACAAGATTTATTTCATTGGCTCAACTAATCAGAGTTTCAGTTTCTTAGGATAAAACTCCCCTCTCATCATCAGCTTCATAAGTGATTAAGAGGAAGCGAAATTATGTCCGACAGCTTCTTCAGTACTGCGACAGGAATCTCATGATCACTTACCCACCTCACATTTCTTTGACACCTGATGCATGTTTGAAGTTCTGTCGGATTAAAAAACAATGTCTTCCAATTAGGTTGTTTGATATAAGATAAGTCAAATTTTCTGCTTATATATACACACATATATTTTCAAAATAATGATTAGAAACATTGATAACAAATTTTGCTATCAACAAATTCCTCAAATACGTTAAAATCACAATTTTTCTTTTCTGTCAGTTTACTCATTTATAATATTCCACATAGCTCTTATTTTGTTTCCTTACCGGTTTATGTGATATGGATTACCCATTCGTTTCGATTCATTCATATGTTTCTTCAAAATATTTTCTTTCCTATTGTAATACTAATTCGGTATTATCGAATAAGAGTTTTGTTTGATTTGATTTTATTTTGTTTAATTATAGCATTCACAGTAATGTGAAGTACGGTAAGTATACAGTTGTAAGCAATATTAGAGTCTGCAGAAGAATACACATTCTGAAAGCTCTCGTCATTCAATACTCCATCAACATTTTAGAGCTTATTTTCATTGAAGATTCTGACAATTTCACTGTTTGATTTCAAGTTTTTTATCAATGTAGTGTGGGTCTGTTATTTATTCGTCTATGATTAGAAAGCGAAATCTTTATGTATATATGAAAAATTGTAAAATATTATTCAACTGTGAATCAGTAGCAGTTGATTTCGAAGTAGCTTGAAGCATTGTTTGATGAAAATTGAAGCTGGACATAGTACCACTATATTCTAACGTATATATATATATCATTTATTTCATCGATTAAACCGAATTATAATATTGAACTTTGATAAAAGAATTACAGTAACTTGCTTATGGAGAGTTTATTGCGTTGATATAATCTTCACCAGTGAATTGCAAATTTTATATCTCAAACACTGCTGATAACTTAATTATTGTGAAGCATAGAAAATTTGAGTGGTAAAAACTTTTCCTAATCAGTAAGGAATTCTTTCAATGAACGTTGATAGAAGATTTATTGTTATCATTATCAAGGAATTTATTTTTCTGAGTGTAGCAGGAGTGAAGAAACATTAATATTATAAGAAAAAAATCGAAGTTGCCAAATCCAAGTCTTCTACGAAGTGGAAGAATATAGAAAAATAAAGCTTGAATACTCTACTTGGTTGAAATATCAATCAAATTCTTTAATTCGTAACACAGTCAGCGCTTCACCGCATCATCTAGTTTTCAAATTTCATAAAATCAGAATATATTTCTCTTCTTTGACAAATGTACCATGGATGAAATATCATTGAGAATGCCTGCTTTTTCTAGCTTGCTATTTACTTCTAATTCCTCAGTGCGCGACCATTCATTGCGTAGGAATCGCAAGTTTGTTCGGTGGCGCCACACTAATTTATTTTTTTCTAATAAACACTTGATTTCAACGCAACGGGGAATATGTTGTCGCTCCTATAAGTTTCTATTTGTTGCGGCTCGTCTGCATTTACTGCTCTGACGGCGCCACCAGAACTTGCAATATATGGCTGGAGCATAAGGTTTTAGTATTATTCCGACAGTTGGTGATAGGAAGAAAAATTTTACCACGTACATTTATACCTACAGTGGCAGGTACTGCCTAAAAACATTGGATTCTGGAGTAATTAAGGAATTATTGGAGATAAATGTCCTTCCGATATTAAATAATTTTTATATATTTCTTCAGAAAAACTACCTCTCATGAAAAATTAAAATGTTCATTGCAAATATAAATGTACGTTCCAAAAAAATATAATGGAATTAATCCAGATTATATTATTGTATACATTGTTCCTTATACTTGAGAGATTTTCTTATGGTATTCAATACATTTTTGAATGGATTCAATATTCCATTTTTAAGAAAGGGATGTCACACATACATCAGAAATATTATAGATATATAAAGAAATCAATAAACAAATTGCGACTCAGAAAACACTGATCGGAATGAATGAATTGAATCATTGTGAAATACGAAATGCACGATGCCTCGCTTACGATCCGCGTGCTACGTATTGTACGTATGACTCAGCTGCAAGGCCGAGGGACGCAACCCCTGCACCTCTTCATTGTACGAGGGTGACTATACCAACTTGTAACTGCATACGAGGCTTCGGGGGGATCTAGTGATATTGTCCTATACAGTGTCGGTTTAGTGTTGTGGAGGTGCAGTTCTGTGGTCGTTAGTTTTAAGACATTCTGTGATATTGTGCATGTGCAATATCACTATTCCTGCGGCAATTGTCAAAACCACGCTCAAGAATTGTTTAAACGTGTTCATGTGTTGGTGATATATAATCCAAGGAAGACTGAATTAAGACTGAAAAAAAACTGAATGCCTGTTCATGAAAATGTTTTAATGTCTAGTTTTACACATTGATAGTAAACATAACTATTCAATTTTTATTTCCATTGGTCTTCATAACAAAAAAGAAAGAAAAACTGAAAGAAGACGACTAAAATATTCTCTTCTCTAGAAAATTATTGATTGGAAGGAAATCTCAGGAAAACAGTTTCTAGTGACGTAGATGTTTCCTGTAAAATTTTAATAGTTCAGTAATTGAAATTTCGCATAAAACTTAATGGCCAAATAAATCATATCTAGAATTTTTCTACTCAGAACATTTCTACATTTGCTAACATAGTATTTTCAAACGCGTGAAGTATAATATACTCTTGTGGTGGATTCGGGTTTGATTTAATTTGTATTGATTCCGGTGCATGAAGCGATTGCATCAAAACAGCAAAGCAGAATGCTCATTCCCACTTCCCCTACGATGCATTCAGTCAGTGAAAATCATAACAATGGTGGTAATAATGACGTCATCAAACTTTTTGTGGGACAAATACCTCGTCATCTAGAAGAGGAAAATTTGAGGCCTATGTTTGAGGAGTTTGGGAAAATCTATGAATTTACCGTACTGAAGGATAAGTACACAGGAATGCACAAAGGTAAATTATTTGAAATATATTGATGAATTAGAATCTAGTAAGCAATAATCTCAGTATAAGAAAAATCTGAAGTTTGAACAATAGTTATTTTATAGGGTTCCATAATTCATTTAAAAAGAGTGTACCTAGTCTAATCGTCAGATTAAGGACTGTACTGAGTTATTATATTGAGATTTTCTGCAGATAAACACATCTTGGTTCTATTAATGAAAGCTTAGATGAAAACTTGGTTTGTTACACTCTTTATCTCCCGTCGTGTATTTTTTCTTCTTCTATGCAAGAAATATTATTATTATTGACACGCATTTTGTACTATTTTCTATTCTAGGATGTGAGTGAACGTCTTGTTTTCGAATTCCACATTATTCAAAAACACAAATTCTTTGAAATTTCTGGAAGACTGATTGAAGAAATTTTTATTTTTGGTGTCTTGAATGTTATTCGAACTATCTTCAATGCTGTGGCACTTCCGGGTATATCGGAAGTCGATACCATCTTAGTTATTTCAGATAGCATAATGTATGTGTCTATTTTTCTATTGTAGAAAATTAAATTCTGAACAATTTTTTCTCATATCATTGCTACCTGAAATCAACCGAAAGGAAGATGTGAATTTTTCAATCGCAATTTTGCGATTTTTGGTTGTTTCTTAGAAGGCATCATAAATTAGAGCCACATCACTCACAACAAGCTAGAAATAATCGATATTGAATGATCTTTAGTATTTTTTGATGCCTTTTAAGAGACAACCAAAAATCGCAAAATTTCGATTGTAAAATTCATATCTTCCTTTCGATTGATTTTAGATAGCAAAGATATGGAAAAAACTTTTTCAGAATTTAATTTTCTACAGTAAAAAAAAATGGAAACACATTATTCTATATAAAATAACAAAAATGGAGTCAACTTCAGGTATAACCGGTAGTGTCACAGAATTGAAAATATTTTCGGAACTCAGTTCGAATAATATTCAAGACAACAAAAAAAAAATTCTGCTTTCGGTCATTTCTTTCTTTATATACTTTTAATGTCCCATCTCGCGTGGACACCTGTTATACTTAATACTTCAAGCAAGCGTACCGAACCTCAGAGATATCATGTTTCATCTATGACTGACTTTTTAAGTCATGAAAATTTAATTAAACTTTCTACACCAGAGCAATTAATCTTTTGTTGCTAAATAGAATTCAGCAAGAAAAATATTTTGAACAAAAATGTATGTTGGTATAGAAAGACATTCCTCTTGTTCTCATCTAATGTCCAGCTAAAAGCAGATGGCAATGTCAAGAGACTGTAACAAAAGTTTAACAATTCATATTATTACTGACTGATTATTACTAAATGCTATAATTTTGTTAAGAAAATATCATATTTCTATACAAAAACTGTATTTAAGCGTATCAAAATAAGGAAATTATTAATGAAAACAAACAATACAGGCTTTATCTGCCAATAATTCCCAGTATTTTTTGATTTCCTGAAACAATGGAAAATTCATCGAGAAAAATCTTTATAAATATATATAAATATCACAAATTCATGATATCAGGTATGTGGCCGAAACAAATTGAAATTTATCTTTGGTAATTCCTTAATATGGCATTCGCCATTCTGCCATTAGATTTGCCGTAAAAAACTGGATGAAGTTACCCATAGATTCTTTGTACCTGAGATATCAAGTTTTCAAGGGTACTCTTGGAGGCCACAAAGACGGACCGTTTGTTCCAATCCATCTATCTTCAAACATATCAGTTAAAATTCGATAATTTTCATTTGTGCGATGAGCTAGCGCTCCATCGAGTTGGTACAACGCCTGGATCCAGCTACTGATAAAGTGTCAACGAAGTCACTTACTACCGTCCTCAAATTCTCCATATAAAATTCACCATTCAAGTTTTAATCATACACGAAATACAAAAATCTGTGGTCCTCAGAAGTACAATTACATTAAAACTAAATTTATTTTGAGGATTTCTTTCCTCGTAATATGAGGATTTTGGTTGGCCCACAAACGTGAGTTATTCCGGTTAGAAACACCCTCATTAGAAATTTGACCTCATCAGTCCAGATAATCCGTTTGAGAAAATTAGGAGCCTCTTATGTTCTGAGAAGAAGGATTTTACACAGTTATATTCGAAGCTGTGGATCGCCAGCTTGTAGAGTTTGGACCAATGATAATTTAAAAGTGTGTAGTGTTGTTTTTTCAGAATTCTGTTAATACTACTATGAGTAAATTCAGATCATGCTCTGTTATTGCCAATGATCCACGTGGATTAACATCAAAATAAACTAGAACGGCAATTTCATTGTCTTCTACAGGTGATGAAAATGATGTCTTATTCTGGACCGTTCCAGGCGAAATAAAATTTTTAACGTATCTCCAGAATTTCTTAGCTGCCATAGACGGCATATTTGGATATCATTCGTTAAATTAAATATGTAGCTAGCGAATAATAGTTTTTTATCTATACTCAGGAGCCTGTCTTTGCTCTGTGATATGTCTATGCACGTGCAGAAATCTAAGCCTCCTTTGCCAAATTCAGGTAGGTACGTATAACTTGAAAACTTGAGATCTTAGGTACAAAGTAGGTGTAGGGAACTTCAATCAGTTTTTACGGCGACTCTTATGAATTGAAAAAAAATATGGATTACAATTTGAAAAAACGTAGTTTTCGATGTTTCTTCGTTTCGAAATCTGAGGCGGAAAAAAGAGCACTCTGTGAAACTGACTGAGATTCAGTCGGATATAAGTTATATCCCGCAATGGTTTTATTTGCAGAACACCTTTCATTATTTTGGTAGCTCACGCCGTCCTCGAGATATATCAATTTTTTCAAAATGCAAAAAAATAATCATTTTCAAGTCAAACTGGAATAATTCATGAGCGAAACAAGCTAGACTTATGTGTTAGGTGTTTTTGTAATTGCAATAACAAGTGTTTCGAACCAGTCATCAATATACAGGATGTTCTATACTAAATAACAAAGTTGGTATGCACTTCCGGTCTAACCGAAAATACCACTGAAGTGAAAATATTTCAGAAATAGAGTTTCGGACCTTCTGAATCAACGAAATGATCGTAATAAAAAAGTGTAAAGACAGACGAACTTCTTTTTTCTGTAGGAATTCTCGTATGATCTCAAAGTCATGATTCAAATGCTAGAATTGATTATCTCTTTTTTGCTCTATTTACTTTGATGGTGAAAAAAATTTTTGGGACAATGTGAAACTAATTGAGGAATTCAAACAGAGCCAAAAAAATCACTCTGTTTTTTTATTTTTATCATTTATAACCTTTATTCTCATGAAATTGGAGATGATCACAAATAGAAGTAGGAAAAAAGAAAAAAAAAGATTTATTCCCTAAACTTCATCAAACAAAAACTGAAAGCTCAATATGTTTCATTTCATGATACATTTTCATGGGCACTATAAAATTCCGAGCTGTGTTACTTTCTAATTAATAGCACTTCAAAAAGCAGACTGATATTGAGGATCATAATCTTTCGAACGATGTATCATGCAGCCCCTTTTCCATTATTAAAATTTTCGGGGTGGAATTCGATACGGATTGATACGTAATCGTTTAAATAAGTAACAAAAATCTCTCTGATTCAACCAAATCGATCTGGATCGTATGCTTTCCTCAAAAGGAGATCGAACGGTTTCCTGAAAACATGGAATTGTTCCAAACAATTTTCGATTTCAATGCGTGACAAGATATTTTGGAAAATAAATGAAGACGTGGTTATATACAGAGCGAAATCACATTTTTCGATTATTCAAGAAGGTGGCACACGACCCCTTTTCCCTATTGGAGTAGAACGAAACATAAACAAATTGAATGATACATAAAATTGAGTTCAAAATTGCATATACAAATGATACATGAAGCACTTTTAATAGTTCAGACATTTCTATTCATCTCTGCTCTTCAAGCAAGAAAAGATTCGATGATTGTTATTATTATATGTAAAAACCAATTGTTCTTTTAATCAGAATAATTATAATCGCAATTAGAAGATGTGGTCAATTTAAGTCACATCTGCATAATCTAATTCAGATCTGCATAAATCCCATAAAAATATAAAACGCATGAAAAGTGCTCGAGAAATTGATAAAAATATCATGGATACATTTCGGAACATGATATGTTTGAAGGAAAATTTCCCAATTCGAAATGTTTCGGAACAATGAGTTGCAAATTAATTTCGATTAAAAGTGACATTAAAGAATAGCATTCATAATAAGAAATAAAATTGAAGCTGGGATGTAATTCCAAAATATCAGTATTAATGACTTTCGAAGTTTATTTCTTGAACAAATGAATTTATTTAAGAATATAAGCCCAACTATGAGAACTGAGCTTCCTGAAATTCATTATTCAAAGAAAATTTTTTATTGCACGAATGAGCTACACGAGATTATTCTTATTCCATAAATATACAGGGTGGTCCAACGAAAACTTAACACCTCGATTTACCTGTTTTAAAATGAAAAAATATGGAGAATCGCTCGGACTCGTCGATTTCTGATTTGACCGGGATCAAGTTTTCCGATTTTTTCAACCCCGTAACTTTAATTGTTTAACGGGGGTGAGCACAACCACCTCATTTTGAATTGGTATGTGGGGTGTTGCGACACCTCATTTTGAAGATCTTATCGAGTACTATTATCTGACCCTAAATTTTCACTTCAAAATTTTCATCGTTAACGAAATGGCGGCTAAAAAACTGGAAGACAACTCATTTTTGTGATTAGTTCATTAAATGCTGAAAATGGCTACTATTCACTTTCATGCAGTATAGAACGCTGGTGTATGGCTGTGCCAAAGCGATTGTGAATTTGTAGTAGAATTGAAATGGTGTATTCCGTAGAAGAAAGGGTGGAAATGATGAAATTATTTTTTAGAACTAACGACTCTGCGCGATTAACAGCGGCTTTATTTAATGTAGGACATCCTGAAAAAATGCATCCGCTGCTTACGTTGTGCGACTAGTTGCTAAATTTGACGCTACTGGTACAGTCGGCAACAAAAAGAGGGTGTATGAAGGAGACATAGCGAGCGAAGAGGCTATCTTAGGTCACGTAGCGATGGATCCGATCCTTAGTACTAGGAAATTTTCTAATGTGTTTGGTGTTTCATGCACAACAACAACGAGAATTTCAAGGAAACATAAGTTTCATCCTTTCAAGATACGATTGGTTCAGGAAATGAATGAGAATGATTTTTATCGCCGACTCATGTTCTGTGTTATTATTAACAATAATCCAAACTACATGTTCAATATCCGTTTTTCGGATGAGTGTTTATTCTACCTTAACAACCCTGTAAACATCTAACATAACTTATCGGTACTGGTCAGATGAAAATTCAAGATTATTTCGAGAAGACCATACTCAGCATCCCCAGAAGTTAAATGTTTGGGCGGGTATTTATGGAAATCGCTTTATCGGCCCATTTTTTATACCCGGTAATATCACTGGCCACATTTATTTAGAGCTATTACATAAAGCTATTTATCCAGCCCTCGTGCAAGTATTGGAGAATGAAGAAGACCATGAAACGATCATTTTTCAACAAGATGGCGCACCACCTCATTTCGTTCAACCTTTACGTCAGTTCTTGGACGAAAGAAGAATTGGAAGAAGGGGACATATTGAGTGGCCATCCAGATGACCTGATCTGGCACCACTGAACTTTTTTCTATGGGGTCACCGGAAATTTAAGATTTACGTTACTGGATGATTTGTGAATTCGGATCATTAATGAATGCCATCAAATTGAACCAGAAATGTTGAGTAATGTACGTGAACGATTTGAGCAAAACTTATTTTACTGCATAAAAGTGAATGGTGTTCATTTTCAGCACTTAATAAACTAATCACAAAAGTAAGTAGTCTTCCACTTTTTAGCTGCCATTTCGTTAACGATGAAAATTTTGAAGCGAAAACTGAGAATCAGATAGTGCTCGATAATCTTCAAAATGAGGTATTGCAAAAACCCCTCCTCCTTATTCAAAATCAGGGGGCTATGCTCACCCCAGATAGGGGATAGAAGTTACAGGGATGAAAAAATCGGAAAAGTTGTTCCTCCTCGAATCAGAAATCCCATATTTTCATTTTTAAACTGGAAAATCGAGGTGTTAATTTTCGTTGGACCACCCTGTATACTTAAGGAATAAGAAAAATCTCGTGTAGATCATTCGTGCATTAAAAATGTTTTTTTGAATAATGAATTTCAGGAAGCTTAGTTTTCATAGTTGGGTTTGTATTCTTAAATAAATTCAATTGTTCAAGAAATAAATTTCCAAAATGATTAATACTGATATTTTGGAATAATATCCCAGCTTCAAATTTACCTCTTACTATGAATGCTAGCAGAATTGATTTTTTTCTTCTTAAATTTCACACACTGGGCAGCTGTGTGTAGTATATAGGGTGCGCCAGAGAAAACCGGACAATTTTTTCTGTTATAACTTATGCAATTTTAGAGCTAGATCATTCGTTCGTACTTCATTAGAAAGCTAAAGGACTAGGTTTTTCAGAAATTTTATTGAAGTTTCACTTCCGGTGTAATCCAATATGGCTGACCCATTCGAAAATGCAATATTTTAAGATCGCTGGAATGTTTTGTGTTCAATAAAAATTCGAATGGGGCATTCAGTCGATAATTCAGTCTTTTCTTAACAATTGTACATATTGATCTTAAAAATATTCCAAGAATTGGTAAAAACGTAGCATTGAGAATTGTATTCATACTGATTTTCAGCGGAAATCGAAATATTTTTGTCACCTCATGGCGTTGGCACTCCTGAAGTTGTTGTGTTCTTCATGGATGTTCTAGGAAGACAAAGAACCATTTCTTGCTGAAACCAAACTAAAATTTGATTTCCGTTCGAATTAAAAATGGCCGACTCCCTCAATTATTAACAATTCTCCCCGAGCATCAAAAAAGTTTTCGCGTTCGTAATGAATCAACTGCGTAATTCAATCACTAGATTCAACGTTTCCCATCATTTTGAGGGTTCGAACTCGAATATTGATTCAGAATTATGCCAATTGTCGTCAATAATGTTTCTCTTTTCCACCATCATATGCACCTCCCGTTGTAAAACCTCTGAACATAGACTGCATGCATTAACTCTATAATAAACAAAAAATAATAAAATGTCATCGAGTTTTAGACAACATCTGGTTTGAACTCGAATTTTATCTTGGTGTTGCTTGTTTTTGACGTTCGAAATTGTTAACAATGGTTTTAACAAATAAGGATGTGTTTCATTGAATGTTTATTTGTGCGTGGCTATACTGCTAGGCAAATATTACGCCAATTTTCAGCCCCTAATTACAAAAGAAGTAGAATCTATGATCTTGAGGAAAAATTTGGGACAACAGGGTCATTAGGAAGACGATCAGGATGACTGTTTCTCAAATTTCTCAGAGATGCCAACTGTTAAAAGCATCTGCGAGAATAATAATACGACATGATTTTGTTCAACAAATTACATGTGTAGAAACATTAAAAAGAATCAAGTACTCAGAATGGAATATGACCTATATTGGACATCCACAACCATGTGCACCCATCTTTTCCAGCTCTCTTTGGATCTCGGAATTATATCTTGATCAAGATTGTTCCAAAATTCTTGAATTTTTTGCCTCAGCTCCTCACAATTATTAAAGATAATACCATTTTTATATACCATTTCTTCCAAATGACCCCACAGAAATAGTCGCACGGATCGGAGCTATTTGGAGGCCATTGCTCTAGTGCGATGATATCGTCCAAGCGTTGTCTTAGATAATCCATAGTATAGTGACTGGTATAACATCTGGCTCCATCCTAAAATCAATTGGAATAGAATTCATTTAGATACATCTAATTTGGGACACCCTGTAGATTGACGGCCAGTTGAGAGTAAGTAGCGATTTTTGTGATATAGTACTGGTTGTTCATTTCTTTGACAAACGTTGTCAGGAAAATATGGGAAAAGTTGTACAATTACAAAGAATATTTGAGCTAATAAAAATCATCCAAAAAGCTACTCAATTTCTCAACCGCTCTTTTTGAGCTGGTGGCAACTGTACTTATTCACGTCACACAAAAAACAGCAATCATTGACCTGCATGAAAGTGAATTGAGGAGTTGACGCCTCAGTAGTTGGTAACATATGATCGAGAATTATGTGAAAATAATTTTCCGAATCTAATCTGATGCCTTGTTCTATAAAAATGATATTTGATTTAAAGTTCCTCGAAATACCAGCAGAGACCATTACATGCCTGGAAAATTTTTGTCTTTCCCTCTGCAAACGAATTAAAGGCACATTCCTCTTGATTTCATTCATCGGAACACAAATTCTGTCATTCTGGCTGTTTTTCGGTGGGGCAACACTGAAAATTTTTTCGTCTGTGAACCAGATATTTTCAATTCATCTACGTGTTCTAAATATATTTAATAAATTTCTGCATTGCCGGAATCTGCGCTCTTTGATAGCTTAAGTCAATTGAAAATTATAGTGCCCCCGAAAATACTTAAGACCCAATTCGCGTCTTATTATTCTTCTCACAGAGGTTTTTGAGATTTGGCATCTCTGAGACATTTGGGAAACAGTCAAGCTGGTTCTTGGAGTTCTGATAAGGCTGACTGCTAATGCAGAAATTCGCTGAATGTTATCCTGAATTTGTCAATCGAGTTTGTAATACAAAAAATGTATAGTTGATGCTTGACACAGATTCTGAAAAAGGCGGGTACCTGTGTTAAAACAGTTCTAGTTGCACCAGTACCTGGTCTTCTACCTAATGACCCTGTTGTCCGAAATTTTTCCTTAAGATCATAGATTCTACTTCTTCTGTAATTAGGGGCTGAAAATTAGCGTAATATTTGCCTAGCAGTATAGCCACGCACAAATAAACATTCAATGAAACGCTTATCCTCATTTGTTAAAACCATTATCAAGAACTTCAAAAGTCAAAAACAAGCAACACCAAGATAAAATTCGAGATCATACCAGATTACATTTCAGTTTTTTTTGTTTATCATAGAGGAGTTAATGCATGCAGTCTATGTTCAGAGGTTTCACAACGGGAGGTGTATATGATGGTGGAAAAGAGACATATTATTGACGACAATTGGTACAATTCTGAATCAATATTCCAGTTCAACCCCTCAAAATGATGGGAAAGGTTCAATCTAGTGATTAAATTACGCAGCTGATACATTACGACCGCGAAAACGTTTTTCATGCGCGGGTAAAATTGTTAATATTTGAGGCCAATTTGAATTCGAGCAAATTCTAGGTTGGTATTAGTGAAATATGGTTTTGTGTCTTCTCAGAACATCCATGGAAAACACAACAACTTCAGGAGTGCCAACGCCATGAGGTGAAAAAAATATTTCGATTTCAGCTGAAAATCAGAATGCAAAAAATTCTTCAAGCTACGTTTTCACCAATTCTTGGAATATTCTTAAGATCAATATGTCAAATTGTTCAGAAAAGACTGAATTATCGACTGAATGCCTCAATAGAATTTTTTAGCGAAAAAAAAAACCTTCCAGCGATCTTGAAATATTGCTTATTTACGAATGAGTCAGGCATATTGGATTTCGCCGAAAGTGAAATTTCGATACAATTTCTGAAATATATATATATATATATATATATATATATATATATATATATATATATATATATATATATATATATATATATATATATATATATATATATTCTCACAAACATCATTCAGGTTCAGATGAGATTATTTCTGAAAATGGAAATTATTAAATTGATTATTTCAGTATACCTGATTATATTAGTTTTTCCATGATTGTAATTTTATGAGTAATAATCTGAGAAAAATCTAACAAAAATCAATGACTCTTGCTGTATATTTCGGTTCAAAAATATAAGCCACACCTGAAGATATATTGTATGGTAGGTTATTAAACAACACACAAGATTTTGTACACTGCGCGCATACTAAAAAAAACCGTTGAAGGTACGAAACCAATTTCGTACCATAAGATAACATATACTAAGCTTAGTGAATCAAGGATATTGAAATTCGTACTCTAGAAGAAAAGTTACAGTTTCTTAGGAAATGCACATAATTGAGTTATTATAATTATATTTTACTGAATAAGTTGATTTTTTATATAATTTGATTTGTAAATAGTATTGGCAGTACCTTATTTACCGTTTTCTTTTTCCATCACGCTTAGGTACTGATTCTTGTTCATTATACAATATATGGTTATGTGTAACTTTTGTTTGTCCTGCCATTAATCGGTTTTTCTACTTAAGTTTTTATCAGAATAAATTTCAGGATATCTTGGGTTACACTATTTTTAATATTGTATAGCTGATTGTTTGTTTGAAGATGCAAGTCGTTGTTCCATTGGGTTATTAATATTCGGTCATGGTGTGCAGATGAGTAATTTTGTTGTTTAATTCGATGTCCTCTTTATCAATAACTGATTTTGAATTTGGGTCTGATTTTTCGTTATCCTTTATGCCTACAAGGGAAGGTACCCATTTGAATATTATTTTATTGTTGTTCTGTTGATTAACATGTAGTTCTTTTTTGACATTCTAGGCATTGAATGAGTTGGTTATATCTGGTGGATTGATTGTACGGCATTAAGGGAATCTGATAGAATTAGTGCCTCTTCATTTTCGTTGTTTGAAATTTAATGATATTGATGTTTTTCTTTATTTTCGGTTAATCTATAATACATGAGGGTTTCTATATTTGTTATGAGAATAATTTCTTTGTTGTTTATTTCCTGCTTCAATAGTAGGCTTCTTCGGTTTATTTTTGATCTAACCTAACCTTATTAGATTGATGAATCGGTTGAGGAGAAACTCTGCGTGCAAAGTCAACGAAACAACTTTCGAGAAAAACGAATACAAAGTTTCTTGTTGCAAATACGGCACAAAAATCAACTGTGCAGTTGGCTGATGAGTATCATGATGTAGGTAGGGGGATATAGGATTTCTGAGGCCACAGATATTTCAGACTAACCGTTTCACAAACATTTATATTGCAATATCTTGACTCGCGGTACTGAATTTGTGCTTCTAGAGAAAATTTGACAATTTTGCTAGCTTTGCGACATGAGCTGGCTGACATATTTGAATGTTTTCATAGGTGACACTGGGATAATCCTTATTACAACGTTAAAGATAAAGCAATAAGAAGGAAGTTATGAAAAAAAAGGGAATATGTTGAAATGTTCGGGTATACTACCCCCTGAACTAATATTTTGCTTGTCAATGAAAGACTGGTAAACCAGTTTATATGCTACTTGGTTAACACATGAAAAATCTCTATTTTAGATGATGATGAGTAATGAAGAATGAAATAAATTGGAAATCTACTGATGTTGTTTGTAGCTATAATTATTAGCATAAAAAATTTCCCTCCGAAAAGTTAGCTAAATGGTTTCTTAATTAATCAAAAAATTCTCAGCTCATTTTTTACTCAAGCAATTACTTATCCGAAATCGAAAAATAGTTCTGTCCCAATATGGACAAATTGCCTATCTTCTAATAATATACCACATTTTCAGCATTTGAGAAATATGATATCCTTTCGGCATAACAAAAAGGACTTGGTACTAACGAGCAACTTATTATTGATTCTGTTATTATGAATAAGCCGATCCAAAGAAAGAAACATTCACTGCTATTATTGATTATTAGAAAGTTGATAGGTCTTTTTCTAAATTTTCAAGAATTCTTCAAGAATTTTGAAAATGAATAAAATTGATAAGATTTTTCGTTTTTCTTGGATTTGTCATGAAGGATTGAAGAAGCAATTTTCATCTGAATATTTTCATTTAAACTTCCACATTTGAAGACCTTATCAGAAGAGGCGTTTCAAAGTGATTCTTTGAGTGCTCTTTGGTTTTGTCTTTGTCTTGATCCGTTATCTCAATAATTTCAACTCATTTCGGCTTTGAATTTAAGAGTCAATCTGCAGAGTTTCATTTGACCCATTCAATTTATTCACATAATAATTAATTTATAAATTATATGCTGGAGCAAGATAACATTCAAGAAGTCTACATGCAACAACTTTGTACTTTTCCAACGCTATTTAAATGTGAAAATCTTTCTATTGAAGAGGAAAAATATCCTCCAAATTATGTGAAACTTTTTAATATAAAAATTGAGCCGATGTGTTATATAAATAACTTGGTCTTTTGAAAAAAATTTAGCATAGCACCGCTTTAAAGAATAATAGATGTATACATTCTAAAAGACTGGGAATGATTATAAAAAATTAATTAACTAGTGAAAATCTTTTCAAGGCAATCAACTCAATGGGTATCTATTGTAGCCTTCGTTTTTCATGTTATTTGAAACAAGTTGCTTCGTAAATATAGTAAATATTATTCATATAGTCAGGTTCAAAGAGCTACACTACTGGATGCCTGAGAGATCGTGGACTAACTGATTTGAGCAAGGTAAATAGGCTGTCCTTCTATGATGTGAGAGAAAGAGTTGCTTGAAGAATATCTCAAAGAATTGAAGAACAAAAATATAATTGTTATGAAATTAGAGGGTTCTATCCGAGCTAAAAAATGTTATTGATATTTTTCATGATAGAATCGAAAATTTGCAATGTTCGGTCACGTCAGGTTTTGTTTCGAAGAAGAAAATATTTCTGTTGTAGTTTCATTGTGGAAAGCATTATCTCATCCTCTGCACCCCTTAATATCAGAATTTTGATGGGAAACAATGGTTGAGTGACACCTCTTTTGAAAGGTATTGTAAATCGACAGAAAAAAAAATTATCTGATTCGTTCGACAACAGTTTCGAACGAAATTTCGTAATTATGGAATTTCATAACTTTCTGCAAATAAACTCGAAAATGTTATATTCTGAAGTTAATTGAACGAAATTGATGTCTTGACTTGAAACAAATGCTACAAACCTTTTTTCCCAAAACTTGGTTTCAGTTTTATTAACTCTGGATTGATTCATTTAGAATATCAAAATCTTGGTTTGTTCCCTTACTGTTAAATGAAGCATTATCAAGTGTAAGATATTCAAACAATAAAAAGAGATCAACTGATCTGCTGGAAACTATTGACGGTTCAAAATCAACAAAAGTGAAATCTGGTTTCTCTCGATGCATGTATAACACATACAAGGTAAAACTGCTACTATGGTTTGGATTCAGCTTGATTCTCTTGATATTTAATTAAGTTTTTTCCGAGAAGACATTTACTTGATTTATATCAAAATCCATTATTTCACGATTTCATTTCTGGTTATTTTGAGAATTTTATAGTTATACTACAATTTTGATATTTAGTTATTTATTTATTTTAGTATAACTATAAAATTCTCAAAATAACCAGAAATGAACTCGTGAAATAATGGATTCTATATATATATATATATATATATATATATATATATATATATATATATATATATATATATATATATATATATATATATATATATATATATATATATATATATATATATATATATATATATATATATATATATATATATATGGGTCAACACTTTGTTATTTCAAATGGCAATCTACCTTTTCTATTATACATCTAGAACCGACATTTGAGCAAGACATATAATACCCAAGTTGTTAGCACTTATCTGTCAAAACTTTTGACAGATTTAATTATTTTTGTTGTAAACTCGAAATTTGAGAAACATTTAAAAAAATTGTAGCTCGTAGATCTTTTGCACTACAGACACAATTTCTGCTTGGGTGGATAGAAGAAGGATCAAAGAATTTTTTAAGCAATCTACACATGTTAAATGTTCATTGCGTTGTTTTGTATGATTTTTTCAATTTGACCTTTTTCAAACAGCAATAACTCAATTTCAGAATTGTATAAGCATGTAATATACCCATCTCTTATAGTTCCGAAATAATTTGGGAATATATTGAATTTTGATGGTTTTGCAACAACTAACAGAGAAAGCTTTGAAGTATTTGGATCAAGTAGCTGAACTGGCTACGCTCACCTGACAGGTGGCTAAAATCAATGTACTTGTCACTTCGTTCATTCGAATTTGATATTTCAACAAGAATTGTCGTTATTTCAGATTAAAAATATCCAAAAAATACAACACATTTGGAATAAAATAACTGGTTATTCAAATGAAAATATATTAAATCTTTTATTAATTCATTTTAGAATGTCAAAAAGTAGTGTGTAGAAATTGCTGGCAATTCAGTAACCATTTTCTAAATTTATCGTCTATGAGTTAAATTAAATTTCGAAGCATTAGAAGCAATTTTCTACAATTCGGATCACTTCACTCTTGATTTTGCCCCATAAATAAAAATCAAGTGGCGTCAGGTCCGGAGAACGCAATGGCCATAAAATTGGTCCTTGATAACCACACCATCTATCCTCGAACATTTCTGTTAGCTGCCGATCTACAGCTCGTGTTGTATGTGCTGATGCACCATCCATTTGGTAATAGCAATCCCTCAGAATGTTAAGGGGTTTTCCATCTAAAAAATTTGCTAATGTTCCTCTAAAAATTTGCAGGTATCTTTGTCCATTAAGATTTTCCTCATAAATGTGATAAGCCAACAAATCCTTCATTAAAATTGCAAAAACGTTCACGCTGAATTCATTTTGGAAATCAATAGCCTCAATGAAATGTGGATTTTTCTGTGGCCCAAAAATGTCGATTTCTCCTGTTGGTTATTCCACTTTCATTCAACTTGGCTTCATCAGACCATACGATTTTTTGCAGAATTGTCTCATCTTCTTGAAGCCGATTTAATAAATTTTCACAGAAATTTAGCAGCTTGGGAAGGTCAGTTGGTTGAAATTTTTGTAGTTTGAGAAAAGAAGACGGGTGCATGTTATGTTTCTTAAGGATCCTTTGAATTGAAGTATAACTCAATCCAATATCCATTGATGCTGACTTAATGGACGCATGTGGATTGGCTCGAAAATACGCTAGCGTATCAATTTGATCGTCGTCGTCCTCGAGAATTGGTTTTCTTCTAGTTTCTATGTATTTTGTTCCACCAAATTGCAGAAAATTGCTTTTAATCCTTCGAAATTATGTTTTACTCATAGACACCAAATTTGGAAAGTGGTTATTGAAATGCCTGCAAGTTCTATCCACCACTTTTTGACAATCGCCATGAATTAAAAAGAGATTAAACATATCCTCGTTTGAATTATCAGCCATTTTATTATCAATCTGGTGTTTTTCGAAAATTTTCACTTTAAATTAACAACAACTCTTGTTGGAATATCAATTTCGAAAGAACGAAGTGACAAGTACATTAATTTTAGGCACCTGTCAGGTGAGCGTAGCCAGTTCAGCTACTTGATTCAAATATTTCAAAGCATTCTCTGTAAGTTCTTGCAAAATCATCAAAATTCAATATTTTCCCAAATTATATATAATGTATAGTACATGCTGATACAATTCCATCTGAAATTTGATGCTTCATCTGATGGCGATATAAAAATTGGCACGTGCCATTTGAAAAAATTGAGTTATTGCTGTTTGAAAAAGGCCAAATTGAAAAAATCATACGAAACAACGCAATAAACATTTGACATGTGTAGACTGCTTAAAAAATTCCTTGATCCTTCTTCTATCCCCCCCAAGCAAAAATTGTGTCTGTAGTGCAAAATATCTACGAGCTACAATTTTTTTAAATGTTCCTCAAAAATCGAGTTTATAACAAAAATAATTAAATCTGTCAAAAGTTTTGACAGATAAGTGCCAACAACTTGGATATTTTATGCCTTGCTCAAATGTCGGTTCTAGATGTATAATGAAAAAGGTAGATTGCGATTTGAATTAACAAAGTGATGACCCACTTCTGGTATAACCGGAAATGGTATCACTTCGAAAATAATTGACTTCAATTGGAAATCGCTAGTTATGGCCGCGTATAAAATTTCAGCTTGATATTATAATTGGAACATAAAAAGTTTTTAACGGACGGTCCCGGAGGATAGCCCTGTATATATATATATATATATATATATATATATATATATGCGCGCAATATTACGTTCAGCATTGAATTTTCTTCTTCTTTGTTTCTTTGTTTCATTTGGAATCATTTCATCATTATTCACTCATCTAACCTAACCTAGCCTATATATATATATATATATATATATATATATATATATATATATATATATATATATATATATATATATATATATGCGCAATATTACGTACAGCATTGAATTTTCTTCTTCTTTGTTTCATTTGGAATCATTTCATCATATATATATATATATATATATATATATATATATATATATATATATATATATATATATATATATATATATATATATATATATATATATATATATATATATATATATACGTACAGCATTGAATTTTCTTCTTCTTTGTTTCATTTGGAATCATTTCATCATTATTCACTCATCGATTCAGTAATTGTTTCCAATTTTACATTTGTCTAGGGATGAAGTCTAATCTGGGATTTATTTGGTCAAGAATAACAGTTACAACATCCCTAATGCGACGTTCACGACGCCGATCGTCGCCGTCGCTCTCCTCTACTGATATCAGCACTCAGTATGGTGGCATGAACTGGTGAAGAGTGACCTTCGTTTACCCTTACGCGATTTTGTGACACGTCGCAAGGAGAGACTTCTAACCTAGACTTTTTTAAGGTGCAAATACTATTCTTCTACTTGTGGCTCTAGGATTCATCAGGTGGTTCAGTTTAGTGACGTAACATAATTTCATTTGATTTGCTCAACTTTTTTGTGTGTTGACAATTCATCTCTTCTTAGATGAGCCCGTCATCCGCGTGTCTCGAAGAGCAGCACGATGTTGGTAGGCTCTGACTACACGATCGATGCTGTCTGCTAGGACTGGCTACATTGGAGCCGCTGAAACGTGCCAGCTCGTCATCTGTTTTCATCTTCAACAGCTGTAATTTCCGATCACACAACAGGTATCTTTTGTCTTGAATTGACTTGATAGTTGGTGATGCTTTCTCATGTCTTAGTCTTATCTTTCATAAAAATGAAATCCAGTATGTATATATATATATATATATATATATATATATATATATATATATATATATATATATATATATATATATATATATCCATTGTTTTCAACATGCATTTCAAATTACAACTGTGCAGTTGGATATATCATGGGACACATTCTATACGAATCAATTCATCTAGTATCTCCATCTCATCTTGAACAATGGTATCACCTGTAGCGTTACCAAAAATCGTAGATTTTTCAAAACAGAAAACGATACAATTTTTTCAATCCACTCAAAATGGACTAATGGATTTTCCGGTAATTAATTTCATGACATATTGTTCTCATCTGCTTTAGGTTATTTCTTTCCTTGTGTTGTTTACAAAACATTTTGTTTGTAGAATTAAAATAGCAGGAACTTTTTGTTCTAATAATTTTAAATTTGCTGACGCAACAGATTTACTCCTGTAACAGTTCTCTGAATGGTTTTTCAGCATATTTTCATACATTTTAGCCATTCAACCAATGAGTATTGATCGCATAAGTTTTCATCTCCTACAGGATGTTAATATTTCATTGGCCATTTAGGTATTCTTTCTTGAGAGAGCAAATAGAGATCAGCGAATGGAAGGTTGAGTTGTTTTGATGGATAGAACAAATTCTGTATGAGCCACATATTTGAAGAAATACAAAGAATACTGACTTTCATTTTAAAAATATATTGTATCACACAGTTGATAGTAAACTTTACATGGTTCTCAGAGGAGTGTTTTATATGCATTCTGAAAATTATGGATAGGGTGAGATTGATTTATGTAATATATGTAATCTTACGAAGATTGCAGCTGTATGGATTTCAAATGATACTTTTGAGTTTGAATATAGAAAGATGCATACGATCTTATAACACTGGTAAAGCTTAAAACTAATTTATGATATTTTGACATCAGATTATTATCCATATATCTATATATTTTCCAATACCCATAACAACTCTTGCAACCTGTTCTTGATCTTAGTACTGATTTCATTTGTAACGTGTAAATCTTCATGAAGTGGTGTCTGCGAAAAACCGGTCAATTCTCGAAGTTGTTTATTCCTTTCTGGAAACTCGCAATGTCTTTTATACCATTCAGGTCTACATGATTTAATTATTTTGGGATGGATAAATCGTTGTTATTGTTAAAGAAACATATTTCTTGTATCTTGGGTATAACAAAGGCAATGTGGGGCTCATATATCAATTCATATCAAGATTTTGGGCTGGGCTTCGATTTTGCACATTGCTTTAAATTTTTTTTATGATATAAATGTTTATTTTCATGTGATCTTGTTAACTTGTGATTCGAATATAATCTATTTCACAGCTATTTTTCCATGAACAGGGTTTGAATTTGTTGTTGTTGGATTTTTGATATATATATGGGATTTTCTTCCAGTAGATTCTTTCGCGGTTCTCTTCTCAATAGTGAACGATATTTATTTTTTTTGCTCATCATTTCGATGCATCGTTCAGGCTCAGTAAACATTTTCTTTTTCCTAATTTTATTCTTGTTCATAAGATAGTTCCACAGGTCAGGAGATATTTTTTTCAATTAATGAAGGTTATGAAGATAAGCAAGATTTTTTTGAAAAATAGAAATTCTGTTTTTATTGCTTCAATTGAAGGTTATGATTAGTTAGATAGTGAATTTCAATTATTATTATTGTTAAATTCTAGTCCAATATCAAGTTTTTTATTAGAAATTTTAAATTGATTGAACTGAATAAGTGTCTGCAATTAAGATTTCTGTATTTGAAAAAAGCAACATGGATTGTGCCAATCAAGAACAAGATCCTCTTATACTCAAACGATATATTCAATAAATAAACCCGTATCATAATAGTCATGAATTTAGGTTAGAATTGTAATTGACATGGACTTGGCTCATATAATCCTTTTAACAGGAATTAATATAATTCTGTGTGTCCTTATTCATTTTCGACTAACGATACTTACATTTTAACTTTATAAAATTTCTTGTAATCCATGATCGATTGATTGCGTTTAGTGATACTTTTGAATGCGCAGTATTTATTGTTTATCTTACAAATATATTTTGCTCTTCAAGTTTTCCTTGTCGTCTTCTGGATCATCCTTTACTTTTGGGTTACACCTTATAAATTGGCAGTCTATGGCGAATATTTTCATGAGTTAGAGTTGATTCAATCCTATCGTCGGCCTCTTTATTATTGTTTCCGGACAGAATAGATAATATATGATGATAGAAAAATATATTCGACATTAAAATAAATAAAATGTTAATCAGGTACATATATAAAGGGTGCTTCAACGAAAACTAAACAGAGGCCATATCTAATAAGATATTCATTCCTGATCAAAACGCAAAAACAGGTCAATTTTTGTTTCAAAGGGGAAATTTTTTCTGGTACAATATTTGCCTGAAATATCAACCCTCTAAGCGGGGGTTGCAATCCTTGAACATTTTGAATAGGAAAAATGGGTTGAGTGATAACTCAGAAGGAAGGTGGTTTATTTGTCTACATTGTCTTGAACGAATTTCCAGTTTTAATTGAAAATTGTAAGAGATACAGGGTAAGCAACTGAAAGATAGGGAAGACTATTTCCTTGAGACTATTCAAGTTTCAGTGAAGTAAAATGGAACAGATCTATGCTGATTGATAGCAGTCATCAAGTACCATCCTCATTTCGAATTTCAACCCCTCGAGCAGGGGTGACCACCCTTGAAAATTTAGAAGAGGGTAGATGGGACGAGTGATAACTCGAAAGAAAGGTATTATTTTTGTCTGCATTCCTGTGAAAGAATTTTCATTTTTGAGTGAAAACTGTAGAAGATACAGAGTGAGCCACTGAAAAATAGAGAAGACTATCGCCCCAACACTATTGGAGTATTAGTGCGAAAAACTGGAATAGATTCATTTAGATCAAAGATGACAGCCTTTGATCTGGAATGAATCTGTTCCATTCTTTACTAATAAGAGAATAACAGCGCGATAGAGTCTCATCTCTCTTCTAATTTTCAAGGGTGGTCACCCTGAAATTGAGATTTAATGACTGCTATCAATCAGCATGGATCTGTTCACTCAGGAATGACTTTCAGTTGCTTACACCTTTTTATTTTCAAAAAATGGAAATTCAAGGCGATGTAGACAAAGATACTACCTTTAGAAATATCACTCGACCCACCTTTTGTATTCAAAATGTTCAAGGATTGCAACCCCCGCTTAGGAGGTTGATATTTCAGGCAAGTTTTGTACCCCTTTGAAACAAAAATTGACCTGTTTTTGCGTCTTGATCAGAAATGAATATCTTGGTAGATATAGCCCCTGTTTAGTTTTCGTTGAAGCACGCTGTATATATGTTCCCTGATTAACATTTCATTTATTTTAATGTCGAATATATTTTTATATCATCATATATTATCTATTCTGTCCGGAAATAATAATAAAGAGGCCGAGGATAGGATTGAATCAACTCTAACTCATGAAAATATTCGCCATAGGCTGCCAATTGATAAGGTGTTAACCCAAAAGTAAAGGATGATTCAGAAGACGACAGGGAAAACTTGAATGTATTTGTAAGATAAACAATAAATACTGAGCATATATCATATATATATATATATATATATATATATATATATATATATATATATATATATATATATATATATATATATATATATATATATATGTGAATTAAGACAAGAAGAATTATTCAACTATTCACTAATCCTTAGCCAAGAAGAAGACCTTTCTAAAGATATGTCAGTCTACCGACTTGTAATAATGAATTTTGACTAAGGTGCTACTATCTCAGCTTTTTCCGCCAAAATCTGTCCATCTATTCTAGCGAGATGGAAAATTCTTTTCGAGTATACAGTGACAGGTTTGACGGAACTCCTAGAATTACAAGATTACGATTCATTAAATTTTTCCTCGGCAATATGTTATTTTTGCGTATCGGTTTTTACGATAACAAGATATGTAATTCCTTACATCATCTTTTTCTGATACGAATCGTGAATTATCGATTCTATTCGACTCTCTATATCAATCAAAATAAATTCTTGATAAATTGTAGCGAACGCAAGAGAGAAGACGTTGCTTTAGACAGTAGGGTGAAAAAGTTGGACACCTTTGGGATTGGAAATTGTGGTAATAAAATAAAACTCTTCGTCTAGACACTTAATATTTTCTTGAACATTGATTATAGTCGAAAACACTCAAATTCACGAGAATCGATCGAGATAGGTATCTGTATCCATCATTTTTGTATAATTGTATATGTAGGTATTCATTAATTTGTTGACCATACAATTATTATCATACCGATTTGGCTTTGGCACTTGACAAAAATTGTTGAAATATTTGTAATTTTCATCAAATTTTTCCGAACTTTTTTTTGTATCGCGAGTAGCTGTTGATTCGTATCAAACAAAACCGTAATACAGGGATCGCTGGAAAAGATGAACCCCATTAGGTTTTTTTTTGGACAAGGACATCGACCTAACAAGTCGATTGAAATTATAACAGGTAATTATATTCAACAACTTAACTGTTTCAATGTTCGCGTCCGAAGATGCGGATTTTGCATCACGCTTTTTCTCATAGCAAAATTAATAAAGAGTCATATCATAATAACATTCTCCTGTCAAAAATCATTATGGCGATCACTTCTAATCACTTTCAGTATTTTCAATGAAAAATTAATTTCTCCATTTTGATGGTGAAAAAAAGGTTCTTTGTATATACATGAGTTGAAATCGTTTGATAATTACTAGAGTATTCTTAATCTCAAAATAAGACACATTATATGAGATAATATATATATATATATATATATATATATATATATATATATATATATATATATATATATATATATATATATATATATATATATATATATATATATATATATATATATATATATATATATATATATATATATATATATATATATATATATATATATATATATATATATATATATATATATATATATATATATATATATATATATATATATATATATATATATATATATATATATATATATATATATATATATATAGATATATCACTATATTAACAAAACAATGAACGGTTTGACCACATTGTGACTTCATCAGATAGATACAAACTAATGAACAGAGTTATTCCTTATACAGTGTGTTCCGACGAAAATTTGACCCCCCCTATAACTCCGAAATGAGTAACATTAGCGAAAAACACCAAGACACGTCGATTTTTGTTTCGAGGGGAGCATTTTCGAAATAATTCGAAACTTGTCAGATCAACCCCTACCCCCAGCAACCCTAATTTCGAAATTCATCATAGGGAATAAGGGTCGAGTGGAACCTTACTGTAAAGGTCTGTCAATTCTCCATTCTGATTTGTCATTTTAGAATTTTAAATTAACATACAGGGTGTCCCAACCGAGGGTAAGTTGAATTCCTGCAAATCCCAAATACTAAATGAAATCGATTTATTTTGGCATAATGCAAGCGCAGGTTTATGCTCGGTCTAGAAAAACGACCTACACTTGTGAATTTGGAGTTGGTGCAATCAACCCCTATTTCCAGCATCCCCAACTCAAAAATCATTCGATCGAAAATAGGTCAAGTGGCACCTCGTTGGAAAGGTATTTCAATTTTCTCTTCGAATTTGGTATTTTCGAAATTCAGAATCAGCATACAGGGTGTCCCGGAGCAGGAACACTGAAAACCCAAATAACTTTTTGAAACTGGTTCATTTCGGTATAATACGAGAACATGTTTATGTTTGATTCGAGAATAAGACTCTCTTGCGTGAATATGGAATTTTTGCAATCAATCTCTTCCATTCAGCATCCCCAACTCAAAAATCATACAAGTGATTACAGGTTGAGTGGCAAAGTTCCAGAAAGATTTTTCTATTTTCTGAATCACTGAGGCATTGGTTTCAGTTTGGCAATCGAGGTTTTCTGGCGTGAGAATCAGGATGAGGGATGATGGAGAAACTGATTGGATACTCATCTAAATAGGAAAACGAGATTTATTGAACTTGTATTCAATTGAAAACAAAAACTAACTTGATTATTACAACAATTGTTCAAAATGACCTCCGCCCACCTCCATACAGTTATACAGACGATTTTCGAACTCTCTTCTCACATTAGCGAAAACTTCAGGAGTCAAAAGTCGGCATTCTGTGATAATCCTCATCCGCAGCTCCTCCAGGTTTTCTGGTCTTGTGGCATAAACTTTAGATTTTAGATGGCCCCACAAAAAAAATCTAGGGATTTAAATCTGGTGACCTGGCTGGCCACTCAACAGGTCCTCTTCTACCAATCCACCTTCCTGGGAAACTTTCGTCTAAATATTGGCGCACCCGAGCATCATAATGCGGAGGAGCACCGTCTTGTTGAAAACGCATTTCGTCCTCAGAAAGAGTTGGATCGTTCTGTAAAATTTCTGTCAATCTAGGATGTATGTGTTCCTCTAACAACTGTAGGTAGCCATTTCCATTCAGATTACCCTCAATAAAGAAAGGCCCAACTAGATGATTGCCAAAATTCCTGCCCAAACGTTCAACTTCTGAGGCCTTTGCGTGTGGGCCTCTCTAAACCAATGAGGATTCTGTGTGTCCCAATATCGACAATTATGTCTATTCACTTCACCACTGAGCATAAAGGTGCTTTCATCAGAAAAACAGATGTTATTCAGAAAATTTGGATTAGCGTTTAGGTTTTCACTTAGATTTTCACAAAACTGTAAACGACGATCTGGATCATCTTCGTTTATTTCATGCACTAATTTTACCTTGTAGGGGTGAAATTTGTGATGTTTCACGATTCTATGGACAGTTGTAGCTGATACACCAGTCAGACGAGATAGTTTTCTGATCGAAGTAGTATTCTCCATTTGTAGATGACCCACTACTGCCACTTCCGTTGCCTCATTTCTGACAGGACATGCCACTTAATGTTTTTGTTTGCCACCGAACCCGTAGCTAGGAATTTGTCAACCAAATATTTAACGTACTGGTGACTGATTCCTTTTCTCTTTCAGGATGGTTCCTATCGAATATCCTTGCCGTTTCTTTGGCACAACTGTTATTTCGAAAATACGTCGATACAATTTCGACCCTTTCCTCAGTGGAATAAACCATTTTCAGATTAATTTCAACTGACGAACAACAACAATAATGAGGAACTGATCTGAATAATAATAATATTTCATTGCAAAAATGAGAAATAACAGATGACTGCACGCCAGATGGAAATGAAAAAATGTGAACATTTTCAATGCAGAAATCAGCTTTATTTCTTCGTAATTGATGCTCAACACATCGTACCCCAATACTTTCAACAGTTTCGAATTAATTTTAGTTGATAATTTCAAATGACGATATTGAATTTTTCGAAAGCGACATCCTGTATGGAGAGCTGAACTGAATGAAATGCTTTAATCATTCTGGAATTCAAAAACCTTTCTGAAGATATGCCACTTGAATTATTTGTATGATTTTCAAGTTGGGGATGCTGAATGGAAGGGGTTGATTGCAAAATTCTATAACCACACAAGAAAGTCCTATTCTCGGATCAAACATGTTCTCGTATACCGAAATGAACCAGTTTCAAAAGTTATTTGGATTTTCAATGTTCCTGCTTCGGGACACCCTGTATGATGATTCTGAATTTCGAAAATACCAAATTCGAAGAGAAAATTGCAGTACCTTTCCAACGAGGTGCCACTTGACCTATTATCGATCGAATGATTTTTGAGTTGGGGATGCTGGAAATAGGGGTTGATTGCACCAACTCCAAATTCACAAGTGTAGGTCGTTTTTCTAGACCGAGCATAAACCTGCGCTTGCATTATGCCAAAATAAATCTATTTCATTTAGTATTTGGGATTTCCAGAATTCAACTTCACCCTTGGTTGGGACACCCTGTATGTTAATTTAAAATTCTAAAATGACAAATCAAGGTGGAGAATTGACAGACCTTTTCAGTGCCACTCGACCCTTATTCCCTATGATGAATTTCAAAGTTAGGGTTGCTGGGGGTAGGGGGTTGATCTGAGAAGTTTCGAATTATTTCGAAAAATGCTCCCCCTCGAAACAAAAATCGACGTGTCTTGGTGTTTTTCGCTAATGTTACTCATTTCGGAGTTATAGGGGGGGTCAAATTTTCGTTGGAACACACTGTATATTAGTCCAATTTCCTACTTAATTCTATAATAGATACAAGAGGTGTGTTGGAAAAACCATCGGAGTTGCTTACTTTATGAATTGAAAAGATTGAGTAAAGGAGAAGGATTTATATCTAATCTAAGTAATCTACCTGAATTCTTTTCCTTGTTGTTTTCCAATAGATTGAGTTTATTCTGTTACCTTCATTGTGTGAAATTTTGAAATTATCATCAAGAAAACCATAACTTTAATGATAATTTCAAAATTCTACGCAATGAAAATAACAGAAAAAACTCAATCTATTGGAAATTTTAGAGATCAACAAAGAAAAGAATTCAGGTAGGTTACTTAATAGACAATTAGACCTAAATCCTTCTCCGTTACTCAATCTTTTCAATTCATAAAGTAAGCAACCCGATGGGTTTTCCAACATACCTCTTGTACCTATTGTAATATTAAGTAAATAAGACTAATATATAAGGAATAACTTTGTTCATTAGTTTGTATCTATCTGTTGAAGCCACAGTGTGGTGAAACCGGTCACAGTTTCGTTAATATAGTGAAAATCTAAATACTTTAGTTTTATTTCATTGAAAATAAATATAATAATATATAAGATAACTGCAAGCGATCACATTTCTCGCTAGTACTCTCATATCTCCTTGTACTTCAGTTGAAAATAGCGAAGAAGAATTTTTAATGTACTTACCAATATATCCCAGCTGAACTTTTCATACTGATGAATTAATGTTATATCGAGGACTTGTGAAATGGTAAAAAAGAATTGATTTGAAATTTGAAGATTCTGAAACCATGTCACAATGAAGTTGATTGTCAGTAATTAATTAAAGGATGATTTACTATAGATCAAGCAGTCTGATCAATTTTGATTTTAAAATTCTCAACGTCATCCAGTCACTTAATCAATGGAAAACGTTTTAAATTAATGGTGTAGTGGTTTCCTGAAAATTTCACCACCCTGAGTTTTCAACTTCTCTAAGATGAAAAAGAATGTACTTCAATTCCTCTTCTCAGACTGAAAATATCATGTGGACATTAACTCCAAACATTTTCTATTGGGTCGAAAGCGATTTTGCAGAAATTTAGTTCTCTAGTAGGGAATGTGCTATTTTGGAAAGCCTTTTCACTATTTGAATTCGTGATGATTTGTTTCATACAATCTGTGAAGTATTGGTTACCAGCTGGCACTTGATTTTCAGATGTTTCAACCAAATCTTATAGTTTTGAAACCTTTTAATTTTTATTGAAATGAGAAAAATATATTTCAATCGATGATGATGCGTTCTCCCGAAAATTATACAAAATTAATTACACTCCATCCCTGTTCAATCAGAAGCTGCTTTCCCCCTTTTTCAAGGCAAGCAGTGGTTGGAAATCTCGCTGTCTGTACGGTATAACTGAACATAATCTTCTGATTAAAATCGATTTTATTGGTCAGTTTTCTTCTCAATCTCTGTTTCCTCAGCTTGAATTGGTTTTTTCTACAAAAATTCCGAGTGTCCATATTACGTGTGTCCTCATTCAACTTGTTGGCATCTTTGTATCGATACCACCATCTGTGATCATGTAACGTAAATTATAAGAAGAAGACAAGACAAAACTGTGTCAACGACTTCATTCGACGTACTTATAATTGCAATTTGCAGAGCTAATCATTGTAGCGAGAATATTATTTCATTTACGGTATCAATCAGATAATACTGCTAGCCTACATCTCAAAAATTATATTGTTTTTGTTGAAAAATTCCATAGTACTTCAGTGTACTCACTGTTTATTACTACAGAAAATATACAATACACACAAATCCTTCATAGACTAGCTGTTATTGATAAATCAGACATTGGGGGTACAGAGTTTTGCCTCCCTGTTCCTTTGAATTTTTCAAAATATTTCATAAGGTCATCGGTAGCAGGTTGATCTCAGTGAAGTTGGCACCGCAATTTTCGAGCAAATTGATAAAATTTAACTAAGCGAAAAATGCTTGGAAACGTCGAATTTTGGTAATCCGGAACGACCCCTGAAAAATACATATATTCAACCCTTCAATTTTGTTTGATTATCTTCCATAATAAAAAAATATAAAGGTGGGTTTCGCCTACCTGAAAATATATAATTGTACTTAATCGTTAACCCAACTCGTCAGGGTGATTTCAGAGGTGTAAGATTTATTATATTTATATATAAATATATATATATATATATATATATATATATATATATATATATATATATATATATATATATATATATATATATATATATATATATATATATATATATATATATATATATATATATATATATATATATATATATATATATATATATATATATATATATATATATATATATATATATATATATATATAAATCTTACACTCTGAAATCACCCCTGACGAGTTGCGTCTATATATCTGTTCATGCAATCAAACTGATTTCATGAATAAATATAAATCCACCACCCGGTATTTAATACCATTGCCAGGCATTGATTATAATCAAAACATATCATGGAATAATTATATATTAGGATAACGTTGAATGTTATGAAAATATATCAATCTACCAGAATATATACATACTATAGCATCATCAGACAATGATATCAATGTACCAACGAGTAGTGTCAGAGAAAAATGCTTGGAAACGTCGAATTTTGGTAATCCGGAACGACTCCTGAAAAATACATATATTCAACCCTTCAATTTTGTTTGATTATCTTCCATAATAGAAAAATCTCTTTCTTATAAAGGTGGGTTTCGCCTACCTGAAAATATATAATTGTACTTAATCGTTTGACCATGTTCGACGACTTTTCGAGAAAATGGTTTCAAACATTCAGTAGCGTTGTAGGGTGTGGTCAAAATAAATTTTTTGGTGGTCAATCAGGGTTAAATGGTGGTCAAATTACATATATTTTCAATATATAAAGGGTGATACAACAAAAACTTAACACCTCGTTCTTCCGGTTTTAATATAAAAATATGGAGAATCGCTCGGATGCGTCATTTTTCTGATTCGCGAGGGAACGACTTTTCCAATTTTTTCATCCCCGTAACTTCAATTTTTTAACAGGGGTGAGCACAACCCCCTGATTTTAAAGAGGGATGAGGGGTATTGCGATACCTCATCTTGAAGATCTCATCGAGTACTATCTGACCATTAATTTTCGCTTCAAAATTTCCATCGTTAAATGGCAGAAAAAAGAAGAAGACTACTTACTTTTGTGATTAGTTTATTAAGTGCAGAAAATGGGCACCATTTACTTCTATGCAGTAAAATAAGTTTTGCTCAAATCGTTCACGTATATTACATTTCTGGTTCAATTTAACGGCATTCATTAATGATCCTAATTCTCAAATTATCCAGTGACTCAGGTTGGGTAGCGTAAATCTTAGATTTCAGGTGACCCTATAGAAAAAAGTCCAGTGGCGCCAGATCAGGTTATCTGGGTGGCCACTCAATATGTCCCCTTTTTCCAATCCAGGCCTGAGGAAAATTTTCATTAGGAACTGACGCACAGGTTGAACAAAATGAGGTGGTGCGCCATCTTGTTGAAAAATGATCGTTTCATGGTCTACCGTGTAAAAACAAGGGCCGATTGTGTGATTTCCATAAATACCCTCCCAAACATTCAACTTTTGGAGATGCTGAGTATGCTCTTCTCGGGATTATCTTGGATTTTCATCTGAACAATACCGACAGTTATGCCTGTTCACAGTGCCGTTTAGGTAAATTGAACACTCATGCGAAAAACAGATATTGAACATGTAGTTTGGATTATTGTCAATAATTTCACTGACCACTTCACAGAACATGAGTCGGCGATCAAAATCATCCTCATTCAGTTCCTGAACTTAAGGTTCCTTAACATTCTCATGATTTTTCTGCTTGAAACACTAGACACATTGAACAATTTTCTAGTACTAAGGTCGGATCCATCGCTACGTGACCTAAGAAAGCCACTTCTCTCGCTTCGTCTCCTTCATACACCCTCTTTTTGTTGCCGACTGAACCAGTGTTGCTAAATTTAGCAACCAGTTGCACAACGTAAGCAGCGGATACAGTTTTTTCAGGATGTCGTTCATTGAATAAAGCCCCTGTTAATCTCGCAGAGTCGTCATCTCTGAAAAATAATTTTATCATTTCCACCCTTTCTTCTACGGGATACAGTATTTTAATCCTACTACAAAATCACAATCGCTTTGGCGCAGCTTCAATGTTCCTGAAAATTCACGATAGACTAACGAAAGACTAAGGTAAATCAAACACATGGTCCGTCTACTTTTCTGAACAAAAAATTAACAAATAAATGAAAACATTGCATACCTCGAGGTAAATTCAATATGAGCTAGCCATACAACTGCATGGAAGGGAATGGTGCCTATTTTCAGCACTTAAAAATATGAAATAAGATTCTGAGCAGTAAAAACTAAAGAGAGAAGGTTCCCAGGAATGAATAACACCTGTTGTAGAAATAGTGATCGGTAGAATAATTATTTATTTCATTTTCCAAATTTTTTATCTCGTTCGGAAAAATCATATATTTAGAAATCTTTTGATTGTATTTATTTTGTATGTAATGTGTGTCGGGTATAGCAATATCGATAATGTATGTTATTCGATGTTGTTTATCCGTGAGAATAATATCTGGCCAATTGTGATATTCAGCCCTATTGTAAAATATTGTTTCATCAAAATAAAGTTTATATTTAATAATTTCACAAATAATCTCAGGTTATTATTTGTAACATTTCTTTCCCATGGAATGAGGTCATGTTTTATTTCCAAATTAAAATGAATAATATCAGCGACGGCATTATGTCTTTCTAAATAATCTGTTGGGACAAGTATTGAGCAAGATGATAACATATTAAAGAAAGTTACTGAAAAACAAAAACATCTACGGTAGGAGTTATCTATATTTTGCTTGATGATGTGTTTTCTATACTTTCTTATGAATACAACCTGATCTTGGATCGTAATTGCTAAGCCTTCTGTTTCAGCCAACAATTCTCCAGATACTAACCGTCTATTCGATGCGATTTCATCAATATATTCATTTTTAGATTCTTATGGATACTTTCCGTGTTATTCCTTCTGCATCCAACTTTCTTTTTGAGATTTATTTTCCATTATATAAAAATCTATCTTTTGCGTTGTCAAATTCAGAGGTGTATATATATATATATATATATATATATATATATATATATATATATATATATATATATATATATAATTGATATAAAATTGATGACACTCGTCTTTTCTTGAATTAGTGATGAAAAATTGGAGAACCAATCTTCATTTAAATATTTCAAAACAATCGTTAAAATCCGAAGTAATTCCAATCAAAAGAGACATTTTTCAAGGTGATTCTTTAAGTGCTCTTTGGTTTTGCTGCCTTAATCCATTATCTCATGAAATGAATTAAATGCTACTAGTTTCGGCTTTAAAATAAAGAGTCTATCAACTGAAATCAAATTAAGTCACTTAATTTATTTAGATGATATTAAATTATATGCCGGAACCAGATCTCATTTAAAAAGTCTATCTGAGATTACTTTCAACTATTCCAATGATAGTCATATGAAATTTGGGCTTCCAAAATTTAAAAATCTTTCTATTGAAAAAGGAAAGATCACCTCTGATTATATAAAGATTTCCAATGTCGAAATCGAGCCAATGCATCAAGGAGATACATATAAATATCTTGGATTTTGTCAAGAGAAGACAATTAACCATAGCAGCACTAAAGAAAATATTAGAAGTTCATATTACAAAAGACTGAGAATTATCATCAAGAGTTATTTAAATAGTAAAAACCTTTTCAGAGCTATCAACTCCTATGCTGGTCCTATTCTTACATCTTCTTTTGGAATTATTAAATGGTCTAAAACTGATCTAAATGAATTACAATGTCAAACGAGGAAAATGCTCTGTAAATATCATAAGCACCACCCAAAGTCAGCTGTTCAGAGAGTTACACTACCTAGACATCTTGGAGGTCGTGGATTAATTGATTTGAATAATCTTCATAGTAAACAGATTTTTCATCTAAGTTCCCATTTTCATGATAAACAGAGAACGTCTAAATTACATGATATTGTTGTTGCTACAGATTATAATCTTACACCTCTGAACTTGACAATGCAAAAGGTAGATTTTGATATATTTGATGATAATTCTAAAAGAGAAAGTTGGATGCAGAAGGAATTACACGGAAAGCACCTAAAGAATTGAAAATGATTATATTGATGAAATTGCATCGAATAAATGGTTAGTATCTGGAGAATTGTTTGCTGAAACAGACGGCTTGGCAATTGCGATCCAGGATCAGGTTGTTTTCACGAGGAATTATAGAAAACACATCATCAAACAAAATATAGATGATTCTTGCCGTAGATGTTTCTGTTCTTCAGAAACAGTTTTTCATATATTATCATCTTGCTCAGTCCTCGCTTCAACAGATTATTTAGAAAGACATAATGCCGTCGCTAATATTATTCACTTTAATCTAGGAATTAAACATGACCTAATTCCCAAAAGAAAAAAATTTCACAAATATGAACCTGAGATTATTTGTGGAAAATGACAAATATAAACTTTATTTTGATAAAACAATTCTTTGCAACAGAGCTGTAAAACACAATAGACCATAATTTTTTGTTTAGAAAAGTAGACGGACCATGTGTTTGATTTACCTTAGTCTTTCGTTAGTCTATCGTGAATTTTCAGGAACATTGAAGCTGCGCCAAAGCGATTGTGATTTTGTAGTAGGATTAAAATACTGTATCCCGTAGAAGAAAGGGTGGAAATGATAAAATTATTTTTCAGAGATGACGACTCTGCGAGATTAACAGGGGCTTTATTCAATGAACGACATCCTGAAAAAACTGTATCCGCTGCTTACGTTGTGCAACTGGTTGCTAAATTTAGCAACACTGGTTCAGTCGGCAACAAAAAGAGGGTGTATGAAGGAGACGAAGCGAGGGAAGTGGCTTTCTTAGGTCACGTAGCGATGGATCCGACCTTAGTACTAGAAAATTGTCCAATGTGTCTAGTGTTTCAAGCAGAAAAATCATGAGAATGTTAAGGAACCTTAAGTTCAGGAACTGAATGAGGATGATTTTGATCGCCGACTCATGTTCTGTGAAGTGGTCAGTGAAATTATTGACAATAATCCAAACTACATGTTCAATATCTGTTTTTCGCATGAGTGTTCAATTTACCTAAACGGCACTGTGAACAGGCATAACTGTCGGTATTGTTCAGATGAAAATCCAAGATAATCCCGAGAAGAGCATACTCAGCATCTCCAAAAGTTGAATGTTTGGGAGGGTATTTATGGAAATCACACAATCGGCCCTTGTTTTATACACGGTAGACCATGAAACGATCATTTTCAACAAGATGGCGCACCACCTCATTTTGTTCAACCTGTGCGTCAGTTCCTAATGAAAATTTTCCTCAGGCCTGGATTGGAAAAAGGGGACATATTGAGTGGCCACCCAGATAACCTGATCTGGCGCTACTGGACTTTTTTCTATAGGGTCACCTGAAATCTAAGATTAACGCTACCCAACCTGAGTCACTGGATAATTTGAGAATTAGGATCATTAATGAATGCCGTTAAATTGAACCAGAAATGTAATATACGTGAACGATTTGAGAAAAACTTATTTTACTGCATGGAAGTAAATGGTGCCCATTTTCTGCACTTAATAAACTAATCACAAAAGTAAGTAGTCTTCTTCTTTTTTCTGCCATTTAACGATGGAAATTTTGAAGCGAAAATTAATGGTCAGATAGTACTCGATGAGATCTTCAAGATGAGGTATCGCAATACCCCTCATCCCTCTTTAAAATCAGGGGGTTGTGCTCACCCCTGTTAAAAAATTGAAGTTACGGGGATGAAAAAATTGGAAAAGTCGTTCCCTCGCGAATCAGAAAAATGACGCATCCGAGCGATTCTCCATATTTTTATATTAAAACCGGAAGAACGAGGTGTTAAGTTTTTGTTGTATCACCCTTTATATATTGAAAATATATGTAATTTGACCACCATTTAACCCTGATTGACCACCAAAAAATTTATTTTGACCACACCCTACAACGCTACTGAATGTTTGAAACCATTTTCTCGAAAAGTCGTCGAACATGGTCAAACGATTAAGTACAATTATATATTAATCGTTTGACCATGTTCGACGTACAATTATATATTTTCAGGTAGGCGAAACCCACCTTTATAAGAAAGAGATTTTCTATTATGGAAGATAATCAAACAAAATTGAAGGGTTGAATATATGTATTTTTCAGGAGTCGTTCCGGATTACCAAAATTCGACGTTTCCAAGCATTTTCTCTGACACTACTCGTTGGTACATTGATATCATTGTCTGATGATGCTATAGTATGTATATATTCTGGTAGATTGATATATTTTCATAACATTCAACGTTATCCTAATATATAATTATTCCATGATATGTTTTGATTATAATCAATGCCTGGCAATGGTATTAAATACGGGGTGGTGGATTTATATTTATTCATGAAATCAGTTTGATTGCATGAACAGATATATGGGCAACTCGTCAGGTGATTTCAGAGGTGTAAGATTTATTATATTTATATATATATATATATATATATATATATATATATATATATATATATATATATATATATATATATATATATATATATATATATATATATATATATATATATATATATATATATATATATATATATATATACTAAATCATACACCTCTGAAATTATTATTTATTAGGTACGTTATTTATATGATTGAAAATTGAATGAACACATTCTTTACTCAATGTATATAAAAATAAATTTTTGAACAAGAATGAGTTGTGTTAGCCTTTCAAAAGGGTAATTTCGTTCTCCATACAACCAAGTACTCATTTAGTTTCTAAAACAACATATGAAGAATTGAAATCTAGAATTATTTAGAGAAATTTCAAATTTTCATGAATCCATTTGACCTTCGTTTGACGAAAGTATTCAATCAACGTCAATTTGGTTGAATCAGAAAAATTTTCGTAAATTATTTTAACATTTTCGAATCAACCCGTACCCTTTTTGACCACAAACCCGATAATCTTTATAATGGGGAAAGGTATTGTGTGATACCTCATTAGAGTTACCTGTTCTTGAATATCTGTTAGCTTTTTGAAGCATGCCATTAATGAAAATAAACACTGATTTTATGATTCTCATGAAAATCAATTCCTCCATCATGTACCTACTTTCGATAATTCTGAATCTTCTTCTATGATAACTACTATGAGAGGATCAATCAAACTCTCAAGCATGTTCAAATAGGTTTCACTATTCAAGTTTTCCTGTATAAATAAGGGTCTTACAATATGGTCTCCCAAACTTTCGGCCCAAATATTAAGTTTTTGGGGTCTTTCATTCTTCAAATAAAGAGTAGTGCCACTCCAAAAACTAAAGTATTGTCAATGCATCTTGCGATTCAAAAAAATCGAATCGTCAAAAAAACAAACATTTTGAAGCAAATTCGGTTGGTTATTGATTCATTCACTGAACGCTGAACTCTCAACGATGCTCGAAATCATCATGTGTGTACGTATTTAATTCCATAAGGATGAAACTTGCACTTGTGAAGAGACTTGTCTCACAGATTGTGTATTTTCCATCATGACAACTTCACCCAAAACGGCCATACCAATTCCTTTGTCATTCACAACTCTGGTTGAATTGTGTTTTTGATTAATAACTCATTCAGATTCCATGAATATTCACTTTGTGAGTCAGTAACGTATTCGTGCCCCAAATTTTTTTCAGGGTTATTTTCGTGGAAAATGAGCGCAGTTGCTCTATCTCATATATTCATTTTGAAGAATAAATTCACAATTTCAATGTTTTCTTACAGAATGAACAGATTTTGACGTATTGCTGATGTGTAAAATATTGTGAATAGAGGTAAATTACAACCCTTTACCATGTTCTTTTTGCGTGATGGATTCATTGCCAAAAAAGGGTTCAAGCTAGCTTTATTTTTCGGGTTATTTGCGACTTCTGAATATTTTCGTATTAAGTAAAGTGTGGATACCTCGGTTGTTTTTGAAATTATGTAAAAATAGTTCCTTACTCAACCAACTATCACAAAAATAATTTCAATCCAAAGTGTACCCTTTCGCAAGCTGCGACATATTTCTCGAAAGCCGAATTCATTACTCAACCTGCCATTATATCGAGTGGGATACATGATTAATTTTTCACTCGAAATCGTTGAAATTACGGAGAAAACGAAAACCAAGAAATAATTCTACATAAAACGAGGGATTGATTCCATGAATACCGCTACCATGCATAAAAAAATGACACATGAAATATTCCAATGACTATATATAAATTTATATGTATACCATTTCAAAATGACGAACTATTCATTTGAAAAAGTAGAATTTGATCTCTTTCAGGGATCTTCAAATATCATCAATAGTTTATGTTTCTTAATTTCCAATAGGATGTTGGCAGTAATGAGCAATATTGATGCTTCATTTATTCTATGGAAATTCATTTTCTATGAAGATGAAATAAAAGTATTTTATACTTTCCACAATTTTATCATCACAAACATGACCGGTTTCGACAGTCAAGTCATTTTCAAGTGGTCAACTACAGGAAACGAACTTACTTATATAGATACTAGCCTAATTATATATTTAGTAGTGGAGAGGTATTAATGTCCAGCGGAATATTAGGACTGATTTCACTTGGGTTTTTAAAAATCCTATTGATTTCCAAACATTGCAACCGATTTATTTTCTGTCCTATGTAGCAAATATGAAGAACTTTGATCTTATTTAATGGTATTGAATGTTTTTTGGTTTTTATATGTCGACATATTGGAGAATTGTTATACGATGATAAGTGTTCTTTGAATCTGATTTTGAATTGCCTATCAGTCTGCCCAACATAAGCTACCGTATGCTCATCGCAAACAATTTTGTGAACTCCTGAATTTTTGAACTGTTTTTGTTTAGCATTGAATAATAGTTACTCAAGTTATTGGAGAGATGATCAGCGTAGTTGAAACTAGCGTATTTTTTTTAACAAGTGTTTTTTATGGAATATAATAATTGTGGTATTTGATGTTTATCTATTAGTTGGATAATTTTTTCTATAGAAATCAGAGAAATTTTGATTTAAGGTAATTTTTCTGATAGTATTTATTTCATTTCTAAAGTTCGTCGGTGACAGTGGAATGGAAGAGGTCCTATGAATCATCGAATTATAAGCTGCTAATTTGAGATATAAATTGTTGGCACTAAGTTCATCACGAATCTACTTCTTTTGAAGGTGTTTAGCAAAACTCCACCGAAGGAACGGAATATTGTCTATAGTTCTGAAATGAATTGAAATTCTTTTATATAAGTTATTAGTAAAACGAAATTCGATTATTCGGTTCCAAAAACAGAATTAATCACTGAAAATGAGTTTCATAAATCCATGATTATTTTCTTTCTAGCTTCTCATAGCGATGTTTAAAAAAATGAATTAATGAATGTAAGAGATTTCACATTATGCCATTTTCGTAACGAGAGACTGAAGTCTCCATTTATTTTTGAAGAATAGGCCCACAAGCTCATTGTTTTCTTACAAGGTGGGCAGATTGCGACATTTCAGTACTGGAGCATGTGAAATATTGTGAATAGAGGAAAATTACCTCGTTTTACCATGATCTTTCTGAGAGAGGAATTCATTGCCGCAAACAGGTTAAAGCTAGATTTTTTTGTATTCGAGTAATTCGTAAATTTTGAATACTTTCGGATTTAGTAAAGGGTGAATATCTTGGTGGGTCTTGAAATTATTTAAAAATGGTTTTGACATTCTGTAGGCTCTTTCTTACCTAGAATCGAACTACGTGCAGAAATTTCTATTTTCTCCAACGGTATTTATGTTATAAGGCGTTATTTTGAAAATTAACCATAGGCAAATTTGGTTTCTTTAAATAGTTTATTTATTTCCTCAGTGAAAAAATATCATATGTAAAATCAATTTCTTATTCAGGATGTATTTTCATGAAAAAAAGGGATATTGTATATCTCCTAATTTTATCTAGTAATTGAAAAAGGTTATGTATGTGAGAGTTCGAAAATTAATTCTCGCAAAGACAATTCAGATGAAAAAACACAAACAGTTCATCTTTTAATTTTTTTTGAAATGTAAAAATGAATTATTTGTGTTTTTTCTTCAAGTTACAATTATTGTGTGGATATAATAGCGTTTGTAATAACCAGCGCTACCACTGTTTCCATTTCAATTTGCCTACACGAAATCGATGGGTTGGAAGTTACACTATCTATGACATTAAGTGTTGAATCTCCTCCATCAACTAAATCATATTGCCTTCAATTTATCGAATGTACTTTAATGGCGATGTCGGCAGCATCAAAATTATTTAGTACGGATCACAAACTCTTATTGTTGATAAGTAATACCTTATTTCAGTTAGGAAAAAACAGAGCATACATCGTCAAACATGTTTGTTCTTATCTATTTGCAGCGAAATTAAATCAAATCACATTTTAACGTAATAGTACGGTGGAAGAAAAGTAAAGTCAAAATCCGCAGAAATGAGTCGTTTTCGGATCTCTCGATTATTATCGATCGATCATATTGCTCCATTCAGTATAATCATTAATATTTTTTAATGGATAATTTCCCAGAAAGATCATATATCAAATTAAAAACGAAATTTAAAATTCAATTATTCACCCAAAAATTGCTACAGTTAAAACGGAAATATATCCAGATTACCTCTTTTTTGCGGATTTTGATGAGAATACCTTGTTTGTTCAATACCTAATATAAAACTTGTTTTCGATAGAATATGAAAAGGAGTCCTAAGAAAAAATTATTTTCTACATTTCATGCTGTTTTTTAACTTTATTGATTGAACACCGTTTCACAATCAAACGTGATATAAAGTGCATCTGAAGATCATATTATAGGATGATTGAATATCATCGAAGTGTACTTCCTTATTGAATTTATCTAGTTCTGCCTTTTCTCGTGACCTCTTGGTTCAGTAACTTGAATAAAGGATTGTCGTTCCAACTACTTGGCTCATCAGCAACAACATGGAAGATAGAAGAAAAATTATTTTCTTCATAGGTGCCATCTTTCTTAATAGAAAAATCTTTTTTATAATCATTTAAGATATTTTGTAGCATCCCTTAACCTTTTCGAAGAATTTATCACTTCATATATTAATCATTTTGATTTAAAATCGCACGAAGTGAAAGCCAGCAATCCAAAATTGAAGGTGCTTGATTCATCTTTAATATGTTTATCAGAATATATAGGGAATGAAATATTTCATAAACTATCTTTTTCAAAGATAATCTATGCAGAAGATTATGGAGGGTTTCATGAAAAAATGTTTCAACGAGGAAGTATACTAGAATTTATTTCTTATTTGTTATGGGAAAAATGATATTCTCTTAGGGGCATTACGTCTAATATTTGGTCTAATTAGAACATTGATAATTCATTATATATTAGTATTGTTTTGATAAAAAAAAATCGATTATAAATAAATAGTGCGTGATGAAATCTGTTGATGATAGTCGGCGTAAAGTTCAGCCATGGATAGCCCGATCGAAGTAGAATGTGATCCGAACGACGGCAGACGAATCAATACATAATTATGGGATCGTTTGGCATTCACAGTGTCGCGGAATACCAGGTAAGCCAGGATCTGGAATATTCTCGCCGAATACAAAGACTATATTTGCATTTGCGGCGGCTTCGCCAATTGCATTGGGGTTTGCTAGTTGGCGAAACGCCCGTCTTGCCTTTTTGACTTCTTCCTTCTGTAACCGCTAAAAGAAATCCTAATTCAAAAGCAACAATATTACGAAACCATGCCGAGTAATCAGTATGTGAAAGTATAACTAATTTCCATATAAATTGAAATCATGTAAAACTGAAAATCTTCAGTTCATGGCTTGAGCTATGAATAAATATAACCCATTGAAGGTAGAGTGAACTTGTGAATTTTACGTTCAGCAATATTTATATTCAATGATTCTCTCACACAGGTTAGTATATTTAGATATTTCTAAATTTGAAGAAATATCTGCTAATGATAAAAGTGAAGAAGTGGAATTAAGTTATACCGATAAAGAATTTATGTATATTTTATAGACAGCAAAAACAAATTCTCTTTCATTCTTACGAGCCTTTAGGGGTTTTAATATAGTCGCTGAAGTAAGAAAACCTCTGAACTTCATTTCAATTTCTATTGTTCGCTCTCGGAGAACTGAGACGTTTTTATATATGCAAATGTGGAACGACCGCAATAATTTCGCTACATAGTTAATGTTGAAAAACTCCGTTTTTATTATTTTATTTCCCATTGTGTTGCCTCTCAGTTGTGAGTATTGCATTGGTTTTCAGCTAGAATCAGGGTATTTTTCGACTGAATTTTTAAATTGCCTCATTATAACCATTTTAAAATTTATCAATAAACTGAGTAAACGAAGACTCTATCTATCAAAATACACGCTAACCATAATATCAACCAACGACATGAAATTACCAACGAGAAGTATCAGAGACTTACTTCCCGCAAAATTCTTATGTTCGTATAATAAATAGAAGAAAATTTGATTCATATTTTTCTAATAAATTTGGAAAGCGTTTCGGCGACAATGCGCCTTCATCAAACAAATACAAAATAAAAACTTGACTGATTTATATATGATTCACACAATCGAGTTGAAAGTGAGTGAAACTACCTCAGGCAAATTCATACAACATTATCTGAATCATTCAGCCGGGAACAAAATAATTGAAGGGGAATTATTGACATCATTCAATACTAAGTTGAAAAGTTTTTATCTATTGATCTCAACGAATTCCCAAAAAATAATATCTAGTTTTTTATTAGATGAATTTTATGTTTTGAAATTTTGGTTGAAATTATACTTTTCTTCAATTGAATGGTTTGCATAATTAGAATTAGTTTTTTATTGATGACACTACGGTAATGCTCATCGACCATAATGCTGTAATTTCCGGATGTTCTACCAATAAGCATCCCACAATAACTACCGCAGTTAAGTTCCTTATACACTGGACTTCCTTCCTGTATCTATTTTATTTGGTTTGGAATGACATTTGTAATTGGAACTTTATCAATAAATGCTTTGAATTATAGATAAATTTCCTAACGTATGAAAGCGCCTTTTCTGTGTTGATCTTTAGATTTTGGGTATACCAATTATATTGACTTGTGTTTACGCTATTTGTTGAGCAAATCAGATGAGCTAGTAAAAGATAATGGATAATTCAATAAGCAATAATGGATTATGCTGTGGAAAGCTGCCGTTTTATGAAGAACAGAATAAAACGAATAGTTATTTGATTACTCCGTTACTACGTGATAGTTAATCATGATGATAATAAGAAATTAAATTATGTATTATACTATCACAAGAGATTCATTGAAAATCAGGATTATAGTTTCGATCTTTGACCATTTTCAGCTGACAACAAGTATTGAACTAAAGTTGAAAATACATACATATATAAACAGGTAGATACAAAATTAATGAGGATGCAAATAAGATATAATAAACTAATTATGATAAAAGCAGGTATTATTTATTGAAAGACTTCAAATAGGGACCAATAAGCCGAGCCATAGTGGTCGTTCAGAGGATTATCTATATGGGGGTTTTGTTGCAGTTCGAAAATTTCTATGGATTCCAAGAAATCTAACTTTGGTATTCTGTTAAAAATTTGAAGTTGATCTATGGGTGGAAAATGATGGACATTTTCGATAGAATGTGAAGTAAAAGTAGATTCATCTGTTCTCTGGTTATTCTGGTTATTGTAATCTGATTAATGCCCTTCATATCTTGTTTTGAATGAACTACCAGTTTAACCTATATAGACCTTTACAATCCATACAGAAAATCTTGTAAACTCCTGTATTGTCAAATTTATCAGTTTTATCTTTATAATTAAAAAATTTCTGGAAGAGTTTCATGTGGGTCTTGAAAGCTACTTTTTCATTCTGTTTTGAAATGACATTTGCAATCTTTTCGCTGATAGAGCCAAAATATGGTGCAGAAATATATTTATCTGTGTTAGTTGATTTTATACGTGGGTAAATGTTATGATATGCTATTTGTGCTGTTTTTTGGATCATTCCGGTTATTATATTTGGGAGATAACTATTGTTCTTTGCTATTTCTTTATAGGTTGACACTTCCCTGGGGTTTGAACCTGTTTCGATTTTTATGTTAATTGAATTGAGTTTTTTTATAGAATATTCAGGTGTGAAATTTGTTGAATTTTGAAATACAAGATTCAATTCTTTTGCCAATTTATATACAGGGCTGTTCATGAATGATACTACTGGACGTATTGCGGCATTGATTTTGTGGTTTTTTATAAGGCCGTAAGGTTTTGGAGGTCCGGGATTCATATTTATGGGAAAAATTGACTATTTTTGCTTCTTTTACAGCTGTTCTTAATTGTTTTCGGATATCTATGGTTCTGTCTTTGAGTATATCACTTATGTTCTCTTTTTGAAGAAAGTCTGCGATTTTTGATATTTATAATGATTTCGGTAATATTACTATGGCGTTTGATTTGTCTGCTTTGTTTAAAACTGAATCATTGCTTGAATTTTTTGTTTTAAATTTGTTACGGAATCTATGATTTTCGAATTGTTTTTGGTGATCCCAGATATCGTTACAAATTTAAAACAAAATATTCCAAGCAACAATTTAGTTTTAACCAAAGCAGACATATCAAACGCCATAGTAATTTTATCGAAATCATTCTATATATCAAAAATCACAGACTTTCTTCAGAAAGAGAACATAAGTGAAATACCCAAAAATAGAATCAGATATGTCCAAAGAGCATTAAGAACAGTTCTAAAAGAAATTTCACAATAATACTAACAAAACCAGCCAACTCTTTCATCAATATGAATCCTGAACCTCCAATACTATACGGCCTTATAAAAAATCACAAAGACAAGGTTCCAATGCTTCCAGTTTGAGAATAGCCTAGCATATAAATTTGCAAAAAAATTAAATCTTTTATTCAAAAATTCAACAATTTTCACAACCAAATATTCTATAAAAAACTCAATTCAATTAACACGAAAATTGAAATAGGTTCAAACCCCAATCAAATCACATTCAATTAGTTTGGATATAAATAACATGTTTTCCAACATCCCAGGAGACGAATGCCTTCCATTAGTCTCAGACATTTTAAAGAAATCTCACGTTAATCCGGATGTACGAAATGATTTCATGGGTTTGCTCAAGTTGGGCCTACAACAGAATAATTTCAAATTCAATAACAAATTCTATGAACAACCTCCCGGACTACCGATATCACCATTGAGCCCTAAACTAGATGCATTTTCATGCCGTATAAGGGGCCATCCATAAATTACGTCACATGAATTTTAGGACTTTTTAACCCCTCCCCCCGTCCTTGTCACAGGTTGTCACATTTTTATAACCCCCTCCCCCCTGATGTGACATCACATATTTGTCAAATTTATGCATGTATTCAACAATAATCAAAGAAAAATAGTTATTTTTATTTTTTTCTTATTTTTATTAAATAATCTTTCATAAAATCAACATAAAGTGAAATATTTCAGATAACTGGAAACAAACGACTAGTTAGTAAACAATAAACGACTAATTCATTAAAAACGAATAATTATGTTAATAAAAGATACAAAACTTAATCATCTTGTGTCCATGGACTTTGGACCCATTCTTTTATATTAGCTATTACTGGTAAATCAGGCACTTCATTTTGATTCTGAATTTGAACATCAAGAACATCCTTAGTGTCAACATCGTTTTCCTCCATCCATAAAGCATCGTCATCATTCATTAAACAAAGAATTTCTCTGGCACGTCTAGCCGCAATTCTTTGAGGACGAATTTTTGCGATAGGTAACATCTCTTGTTTTTTATGTGATTGTTTGTGTTGATTAGAGGCTTTATATGAGGAAAAATATAGACTACATAAGCTACACGATCTTTTAAATATGTATGACTCGACACTGGGACAATAACTATCGTATGGAACTTGTTTCAAATGGGATGATGCTCGGAGATTTAATGATAACTGTAGTAGTAATGGAGCAAACTTAGCCTCGTTGTCATCAGTTCCTGCCGCTACATAACCTTTTGATGTCTGTTTAATCAACACAGGCGGTGGTAAAATCCTTCTTTTAATAATTGCCAAAGATTAGAACGTCGTGCTTGGCAACATGTGATAGTCTCGCATTTCACTATTTGTAAGAAATACTGTGACTCACGTACGTGATTAGCATACCAAGTAGCATTATTTTTTAACATCATAGCTTGTTCAGCATCTAATTTAGTATCAGTTGGTACAACATATTCAGCAACTGCAGGAAATTCATCAATGACTAATTTGCTCCAAATATCAGCCAACTTATTTCCCGCACTTTCAAAGTTTCGTTTTTCTAGCTCCAAGTCGGTAGTTCGATTGCTTGAATCAAGATGTGACCCAAAATCATCATGATTTAATACTACACCAGTAAGTTCGCGACTAAGAGGTGCCATGCGTCGTTCAACTCTGTTAAATGCACTCCTTCCTGGGGCATTTGTGGCTATAAAAATTGCATCTAAATCAAAATCTTTAAAATGTTTCAAAGCTGAAACTATAACCCGCTCGTACCGTGGATTTTCATCGGGACCACTATCGCACTTGAAAATAAAAACAGGTTTTACAAAACCTTCTCTGGTTCTCATTAAGTTCTCAAAAGTTGGTAATTCAGATAGCTTATGAATGTCGATAGCATGAGTCTCAAAGAAGAGCAAAGTTTGTCAGAACACTTAGCACATATAGAATGGGATAAGAGGAAACTGATTCCAATGAATGTTCAAGCTCCAAAAATGTACGGATTGATTAAACTACATAAGAAAGAAAAATCTGCAAGACCTGTAGTGTCATATATAAACTCACCATCAGGTAAACTAGCAAAATTCTTGAATCAAAAATTTCTAGACCTCTTGAATTTTCAAGCACAATACACTATCTCTAACTGTACATCTCATACATAAACTTTCAAATCTCACAATCTCCCAAGATATTAAGTTAGTCTCTTTCGATGTCAAAAATATGTACCCGAACATTCCACCGACTGAGTGTATTCCCCTTGTTACAGATATCTTATCTAAGTTTAACACACTGCCATATATCACTAATGAATTTACCAATCTTTTCAAATATGCCTATCTCAAAGTTACTTTCAATTTCAATCTAAATTCGTTAAACAAAATTGAGCTCAACTAGCTGACATTTTCATGAATAATTAAGAGAAAAACTCAAAATTAAACACAGATTTCGCGAAAAAACACATTACTTTCTGGTACAGAAATGTAGATGACATTTTAGTTGGTTTTCGTGGTTGAAACAGACAAATTCAGCCATTTTTTAAATTTCCTGAATAAAATACATTGCCGCATTAGCTTCACTTCTGAATTAGAAAAGAATAACTTAATTAATATCCTCGACTTAACCATCACAAATTCAAATGATCAACTTACTTATAAATTAATAGAAAGGAAACATTCACAGACGCATCGATGCCAATGGAGTCCTTCAGTCATTTAAGCCGCAACTAGCTACATTTAACTCCATGATTCATAAAGCTTAGTCTAGTCCCCTTTCGACAGAAAATTTTCAAACTGAACTTAATATCTTCAGAAAAATAGCCTCAAATAACAACATACCACAACATTTTCTAGATACAATCATTAAACGCAAAGAACAACGTATTACCTCTCAATTACTATATAGCATCGTAGAAACCCCGTAAAAAAGATACACTAGTCTCAGATACACCGGCGAACTCTCCAACAAAATCAGTAACTACTTTTCCAAATTGAACATAACTACTTTATTCTCAAGAGGCCCCAACTTAAGCAGTTATTCAATGTCAAACAAAATAATGATAAATTGAAGCAATCAGGAATTTATCAAATCAAATGCAATGAATGTCAAGTAGCCTATGTCGGACTAACAGGGAGAAGTTTTGAAGCTAGATTTAAAGAACATATTTCATCAGATAAAAATTCGTCAATATTTGAACACATAAAATCAACTAACCACTTGATATCATTGAACAATCTTAAAATCCTTCATAAATGTAACAAAGGGAGATAGATGAATTTGTTGGAAAGTTTGAAGATCAACAAACTATGTAAAAACCCATAATTTATTACCCTCAAGAGCTAACTAGAGCATAATGGATCCCCACTACTCAATATTTAGGATAAATTTCATTCTGTACTTGTACTTGCCTACTCATTTATTATATTGTTATTCACTTGAAAATGACCGTATGATCGGAACCGGTCGTGATTATTGAATAAATTGTGGAAAAGTGACAAAAGTGTCTCATTTCTTTTACTTTAATATACTTCTCTATCAGCGAGAAGATTGCAAATGTTATTTCAAAACAGAATAAAAAAAGTAGCTTTCAAGACCCAAATGAAACTCTCCTAGGAAGCCTACTCATGTATTATATTGTTATTCACTTGAAAATGACCGTATGATCGAAACCGGTCGTGATTATTGAATAAATTGTGGAAATGTGACAAAAGGGTCTCATTTCGTTTTACTTTAATATACTTCTCTATCAGCGAGAAGATTGTAAATGTCATTTCAAAACAGAATAAAAAAGTAGCTTTCAAGACCCAAATGAAACTCTCCCAGAAAGTTTAGAATAGTAAAGATAAAACTGATAAATTTGACAATACTGGAGTTTACAAGATGTTCTGTATGGATTGTAAAGGCGTCCATTTAGGTTGGTCGTTCATTCAAAACGAGATATGAAGAGCATCAATCAGATTACAATAACCAGAGAACAGATAAAACTACTTCTGCTTCACATTGTATCGAAAATAGCCCACATATATCCACTTCAAATTTTTTACAGAATACCAAAGTTAGATGTCTTGGAATTCATGGAAATTTTCAAACTGCAACCAACCCCCCATAGAGATAATCTTCTGAACGACTAGTATGGCCCAGCTTATTCGTCCTTATTTGAAATATTCAAATAGTACCTGCTTTAATCATAATTAGTTTATTACCTCTTGTTTGCACCCTCATTAATTTTGTATCTACCAGTTTATATATGTATATATTTTCAACTTTAGTTCAATACTTGTTGTCAGCTGAAGATATTCAATGAATTTCTTTTGATAGTGTTACATGTAGTTTAATTTCTTATTATCATCAGAATAAAACGACGTACCTATTATGAATTGCGAAGCCCGGATGAGATAGCTTCTGAAAGATGGAGAAATCATTGTCTATCATTTAATTCAGTAATAGTTTAATCTAAAAAGTTGACTGAATCGCTTTGTACAATTTTAGTAGTGAATTTCATATTTGGATGAATTGAGTTCATAGATATTTCGAACATTTGGAAGACAGTCAGAACCAGGAAACCACACAATGATATAATTCAAATATCTAAAGCAATCCACAACCTTTAGCTGAATACTTTTTATATTTGTTTCGTAGAACTTACAGAGCATTGAACTCAATGAAGATTGTCATATTTTCAACTTCAACCTAAATTTGAAAATTTTGCATTCAACTAATAAAAAAACGTGATATTATTTTTTGGGAATCCCTTGAAATCAATAAATAAAAACTTTCCAACATATTATTTAACGAACAGGTAGTTTTGACAATAATTCCACTTTCTTGAATAGTTTCCCGCAGAGCGACAATAAAGTTCTGTGAAATTACCGAACCTAGTTTTGCTCACATATCAGATCTTGTAGATCATATATATTGTTGTAGCTTAGATTAGTTTTTATTTTTTATCTGTCTGATAAAGGTTTACTACAGCGAAAATCTTTGACTGTACTCATTTTCTGTAGAAACATTACAAGATGAAATGCCGAAAGAACAAAAATGAGTTTTGTTTTCATAGAGGGGATCGTTCTCTGTCAGTCCCACAATCTATTGTATCATAACATTAGTTTATGAATAAACACTTCATTCAATATCAGATGATCTCATTATATTAATCGAAAACATTGGAATTTTTGAGAGTACAACCGTGAAATAAGTATAATAGTATACTATCAGTTAACAAAGTATTCGATCTTATTGTTGTTCTGTCGAGCATCCGATTGCAAATCACAGTAGTAAAACACTAGCAATATTACTATTCCAATTCCGTTACAATGGCAGAGATCTCTACAGAATTCATATCCAAATCGCGTTCACTGTGGCACAAAGAAGATATCAAGTTACATTTCAAGTTTGCCTACTCATTTACGTGCACCGAAAACGCTTCTTTGGGCAATTACCGAAATTAAATTTACTTTACTTTAGCCGTTGTATTCAGCCAGCTGAGAATGCTTCCAGGAATGTGGAAAGTTTCCTCGAATTCACAAAGAGAAACATTCGTTACGTACACACAAACACTCTTGCGATAATGCCGACACGGTACAAAGAATAATAACGGAATCATGTTTACTTGTGATCTTTGTTTTCAGAAGCTCGCAATAGGTTTCGAAATTCTGCTTTTATTATCTTAGTATATGAATAAGAAGTAGAAAAAAATTTAATATTTCTGGTAGGACAATAAAGTTTTATGATTTTAGCTTATTTTGTAGGTTTCGATGGTTTTTTTTTGACTGACAGAAAAAGCCAAGCAGTTCTTTGAAATAGTAGACGAGTGTGATCGGGAAAATTTTTCATATGTACTCCAGCCGCTAGAGGAATTCACTATCTCTCAGAAGGAACTGCCCAAAAACTGTTCATGACATCGTCAAAGTAATAGGCACATATATTTACATTCGAAAATTATTGAGAAAATGAATATTTAACAAAAATTTAATAAAATATACCTTCAAATTAATATGCCCATCATTAGTTGCAATACCAGCTTTGTAGCTTCTTTGCATACTGTGAATAGGTTGTTTAGGTCCTCCCGAGGAATATAAGCTCAAACTTGAGGTGACAGATCTTACTTCATCCGGTGTGGTGCAAGCTGGCGGCGTTCTCAGAGACGCTGAATCAACACATGTCAGCAGTCGATACCATGATTTTCTGGTGCTTCTAGTAATGGCTATTCGATGTGAACATACCTTATTATCCAGAAATTTGAAGCTTTCACCTACGGCTGCTTGAAAATTTGAAAGAATGTTGTTTAGGATATCCACATATAGAACTGCATTCATAATCCTGTTTTACTGGTAGATATTTGATCCATCACCGTATATAATTCTTCCCATCGTCTCAGTCGGTAGAGGGCGACTCTCGTACGTATGTAGGAGATGCGTCTTTTCTGGAATCGATCGGGTACCCCGATGTAGCTTGTTAGGATGCTGAGGAGCGATATGCGACACTGATGAGCTCCTAATAAGGACGAAACTGCAGTCTACTTCTTCGTTTCTTGGCATCTTGCTTAGTTGCACTATTGTGGCTCTTGGAGACTGGAGGCTGCGTGCATGACGGCCAGATTTGGGAACTAGCTCTTGTCAGGAAGGATTATTCATTAAGCTACGGATTTTGAATAATTATTTTTGTCTCAAAGTCTATATATATATATATATATATATATATATATATATATATATATATATATATATATATATATATATATATATATATATATATATATATATATATATATATATATATATACACATATATAATATGTATATATTCGTATTTAAATTGATTAATTTCAGTTCAACAAAGCTCCTAATTGCAAAAGAGTTACATTGTCTATTTTAATCCCTATTTCATGTTCATATCGTAATTCCCATGTGTATACACAACGGGATGGGAGAATGTCCCGCAATGGGATTAATTTTACAATTAACTAAATGAAAAAGAGTTCTATATGCAGAGAAGTTTATATGCCTCGAATAAAATTTAATTTGACATGGCAAACATTGAAATCATTTTATGTTCGTTTCATGAAAAAATATTTTCAGATTAAAAATGAGCGATGGACATCACTTTGCTCTTTCATAAAATGGCTGCAGGGCATTCGAATCTAGGCAATCCCTTCATAATATACAAAGCCCATTCTAGTATTCTGTTCTACTTTGGAAAATTCTATTACTTGAAAGAGGGTTTATTTGAGGACCATCAAAAATTCTATTTCGTTCTTCCATGATGAACCAAGATTATTTAATTCCAGGGTAATATATTGAAAATCTTAATTTTCTTTAAAGTAGTGAATAACAGTTTCATAATTCTATTGTCTGATATTTATTCAAACTCGAAAAAGATTCTTTTTCTACATTTGGGTCGAAAACCATATTTATTTGTGCGTTCAATTGTAGCTTCATTTTCCACTGATCAGTAATTTTGTCATTTCTTGAATCAATATCTATAATATGCAAAAATGAATATTGATATGGTCGGTAGTTTGAGACTATGTTCATGAACTACCCACTCAAAAACCCTAGTGTCATCACAAGTTACATACCGTCGCATTCTGCTGTTCCCACTTATCGGGTCTCAAATTTCATATAACTTAAGCATCCTCCACTATATTAAATGTTTCTACTACGTCATGCTTACTCATACGGCTTCTATTATGACGTCTACATCCGTAATGTGTAAAGTTTCTGTTTTTCTCAAGTTCAACCTAATTCCAGTAGATCTTCTTTTTCTGATTGTGAATTCATCCTTGATTTTCTTCTCATATTCTTTGTACTATGAAGGCTTATCTTATATTGTCTTCTCCTGAAGGCGGAGACAGAATGGGATAATTCTTCGGTTAATTTCATAACTAATGTTTTCAATAAATTTAGGTCCGTAAGCACAACGTTATGGATATACAAGGTGATTTAATTCGTTTACGTTTTCTTCTACAGCTCCTGCCATTTTTGCGATATTAACCTGAAATTTTGTAATAATGTTGCATAATATAGGTGCACTTGTTAAACTGTCAACATAATCTATAGTGTAATATTTTTTCAGGAGTATTCCTCATTATTTCCTTTTGATTTTTTTGCGGACAAACATTTTGTAAATGAAATGGAGAAACGATTTTGAACAATTAACTAGTGACACACTTGTGACTCACTCACCGCATAACATTCAGCATGGAAAATAGGGAATGATTTCTGGAAAAATATCATCCTGTAGATCCTGTTGACAGTTTGACATGTGAATTTATGTTACTGTGGGAGCTTATTCCAAACATTAAGGTAAATGTCTATAAAATTGCTGGAGCTATAGAAGAAAAAACTATGGAAATATCGAAATTTCAACTCGATAATAACGTAGTAACGAAGAATTGGCGGATCTAAGTTCATTATTTAAAACATTAGTTATAAAAATAATTAGATTAGACTATAATCTTTCAGTTAGTGTATAATATTTAGGAATACCTAGTATCCAATTCCTACGTAATCGATCCATAATTCAAATTATATTGAATATATTCCAAAAGCGTAACCTATAAAGAAAGAAGATAAATGCTAATTTGCTGCATGTTCTAAAATTATTCATTTGAATTAATTAACATCTTCAGTATCTACTGCAATCATCTTAGAGGCTCAATTTTAATCTTAAATTGTTCACATAAACCTAAATGTCCCTGAATAGTAAGTAATTGTATATACAGCTCATTAGATTTAAATGGTATATCCTGAGTTTAGTGACTGAAAATGAGAGACAATTCCAAAACCCATTGAAATGTATTAGCTATTTTCGAAAGATTCAATGTTGAAATTGATTCTGTATTTTATGCTAGAATTTTTCATTACCTCAATTATGCACGCTATGTAGAATATTCAAAGTGTTCAATTTTTCGCGGATACATATTTTAATTCGATGCAGATTATTTATCTTCTCGTTACTGAGATTGTTTGGAGTAATATTATGGAATATATTGCATATTGTGAATTCTTTGCATCATATCGTCTCTCGTGATAATTGAAAGAAACCAGCCTGTATTTAATGGCAAATGAATGATGATTATTTTGATTCCTTATGGGAACGTTTTTGTTTTTCTAAACATATTTTCAACAGATACAGAAAAGGAATGATTTTGTATTTTATAAATTTACCATAATGTCAGTGAGTTGAATATTCTACATCGAATAGATGTAGAATTGAAACCATTGATATACCAGGTGGGGCAACTAAAACGAAAAATATTCAATAAATGCTAAACTATTCGTTTCTGGACAAAAAGCAGAAACAGGTCAATTTTGTCTGAAGGAGGATAGCTTTTAACACATGGTGTTTTTATGTTACATAAACTTCCTAAGCGGGGGTGCACAACACTCAAATTTTTGAGCGATAGATCTGGTGATACCTAATTGGAGAGCTCTTTTGATTCTCAACACAAATGTGTAATAATTTTTGAGTTTTGACATATTCGAAAGAAGATACAGGCTGGTTCCTCAAAAGACGAGTTAAGACGAGTTATTTTCATTGATTGTAAAATCTGTCGATTTCGAATGAACATTCACCGAAATACTATTGTATTGGGATGCAATCATAAAAACGCATTTCGAATTGTCCCAAAATATTTGATAGTTCAGCCTCATACACATCATAATTCAACTGAGGAATCCTGGCTGTCAAAGACGGATAATGTTTCAGATCCTTTCTTTTCAGTTGATCTATCATACGTTGTAATTTACTTTTGAATGCGTTCACTGCGCTAATCATCTCAATAGTTTTTCCTTTACCTTGAAGCTCCAAGTTAATGGTGTTTAAGTGCATTGTGATGTCAGTCAAAAATGCCAAATCAGTCAGCCATTTTTCGTTTTTCATCATCTGAGTGTCATAACCTCTTTCGTCTAGAAAAGCTGTTATTTCTGGCAATAATTCTTGAAACCTTTCTAGAAATCAGTGCGTTCAGCTGACTCCCCATCTTCCAACTGCAACTTAAAGAGCCGCCATTGCAAGCTACGTGTACGGATGGAATTCACAATTTTTGTTGCAATGCCCATAATTTCCTCTGTCTTTAAAACTTTTGAACACAAAACCAGTTGATGTAATGGAATGAAAAAAATGAAGGGAAACCCTCATTGGCTCGACACAATACCACGAAACCGTTTTTGTTTCCAGTTGTTGCTAGTGCTCCATCAGTTGTAGTGCACACTAATTTATATATTGGTAGCTTGTAGTTCTTCCCGTTCAGAGGAATGATTGTCAAAAATTCTTCCTTAGCCAACGTCATTGAATACCATCCGAAAAGAAATACACAGCTAGGCAATGTCTGTCATACCGGTGGATTCGTCGAACTACAAAGATAAGTATGTATATTTCATGATATCATGTTTTAGTTTATCTGCCATGTCTTGACTCATGACTTCAATACGCCTTGTGATAGTCGGACGAGATAACTGAAGTTCTCTAATAACAGACATGATTCCTTTTTAATTTTTAAAATCTCCTAATAAAGTCTCCTAATAAAGTCTCACCCGCTTCAATGAATGCTCTCTTCACAACGGATCCATCTTCGAATGGTTTCTTGTGTTTCGCCAATATATGAGATATTTTAAATGACGCGATCGTAGCAGCTTTTGATTGTTTGGCTGGTCTTTTGAACCAACGTTTTGTTAATTCACTCTGTGGCGGAAAATCATTTTCATAGTTTTTATCAACCGTTTTATGGTGCCTCTCTAAGTTACCACGCTTAGGTATTGCAACTGACGCACGACAAATAAGACAAATGCACTTATCCCTCAATACAAAAGAAAAATTGTTCCTCTCAATCGTTATTAAAATGATACGTTTAAGATGCACTCATTTTGTACTATTTGATAATAAACTTTGTATCAACGTAGTATTGACTTCAAGTTACAATTCAGGATGACTCCAATTCCTGCAGGAGCAGCATTTATATCGGTGTGAACGAAAGTCTCGAATGTTCCTGTCAAACGCGCCGCCCGAAATTTCTAGAAAAGCGGCAAGAATAAAAAACACGGCTTTTCTTTGACAAGTGCTGCGAGTTTATATGATGAAGCCGCTAGCAGAATGTTATTTTATTACGTAGTAAATTTTTGTAGTTTTGTTACCTATTTATTAAAAATTTTGTTCTTCTCGAGATCTACTCAAAAATCACTCGCGATCGACTGTTTGAGCACCCCTGCTATAGGACATTCAACTTGTATGAAAGCTCGATATGTAAATACTTCTCCAGTGAAACAAAACCTGAAAAATGAGGATCAAGGCTGAGAATTTTGTGTAAACTTGAAAATAGTAAACCTTCTTCAAGAACAATAGGTTATACTAAATACTCGTGTTTCATTTATTTGTCAAACAAAAATTGTTCGACTCAGAACGTTTGAATACTAAGGAAAACAGAATGTGATACACTTATTCAAGACTGAATTGTATTGACACTATTTCATATAAGACTTGGAAAAATGAAATAATGAAGATGGTGAATATTTTGCTTATCTGTCGAAAAAATTACTGGACTGAGCAAATGAAAGCTGAAAGCAAGCATTTTAGATGGAATTCAAATTAAACAACTCACTAAAGACCCAAATCTTGTCGAATCTATGATCAAACTTAAGAAGCGAACCAAAATATTTTTTGATCATGTGATTCAAAATTTTTTTGGGAATCACGAATCAGAAAACTTTTTACAATTAGTTAACGTTATTTTGTCTAATTTGCGATATCTGGGAAGAACTATGAGCTTAAAACTACATTATTCACATTCTCATGGATTTTTTGAAAACCGTGGTGATTATAGTAAAGACTAAGGAAGTTCATTCAATATAAAAACTTTACCTAGGGAGGTCGAACGTACATATAATGGCTGAGTTTCGATTGAATCTAATGCAGGCACCACATTGACGAAAATCTTGTAAAAACATTTTTTCCTCAAGAGTAGATGTCTCAAACATAAGTGTGTACAAAAATCGTAATTTTGTAACAAATTATAACAAACGCCCAAATTTGAAACTATAGCAGCTAGAGAAAACAGTAACCATCTCATTTCATTTCACCGAAAACAAATCAAAACTTAGGAGTGAAATGTTTTTCTTTATGAATAATTAGTTTGATATAGTTTTAATAAACTATTGTCACCCTATCAACAAAACAAAGCCTTCAATTCTCTTCATGATCGTAATTCCAATTCTGAGGACATCTGATTGGACGAACAGCAAGAAAGCTGTAAAAATAAATATTTATGCGTTTTCTGTAGAGTAAATCCCTAGTCTTCGGAACCGTCAATTCGAATTGATAATAACAAAATTTATTTAATGATTTGATCTGTTCACGATTTTGGAGACCACAATTCTCTTAGGAAATGAAACTATTTTACTATAAGACAACGTCATCGAAGTTTTGTGATGATTATCCACCTCGCGGCGTGTTTGTAGTGATAAGATGCTGCTGAGCTTCCCCATCACCTTCTATTGATCACGTAGGGGCACGTAAACTTTTCGCCCTCGCGCGATCGGGTGCTCCGACGAAGTTTTACCCTCCGAATCGACTCAAAATATATCTCTTCATCGAACGCCGTCCACGGGCATGGGAAAACTTACCTAAAGGAATTATCAGGCTAGGAAAGGCAGGTCCGTATCGAGAAAATAAAATAAACTTTGATAAATCCCATGAATGCAATCGACTATTTGGAGAACTAAAGAATAATTTCCTGACAATAATAATGATACATTTCTGAGAATGAGATCTATTTGAAAATAGTCACCTTCCTTATACATCTGATACCATCTCCCACAGATGAAGACGACAACGTACCACTCGCTCAATAGGTTACTCAGTTGCAAAGATCTGCTAGTACAGAAGAATTGAGATAGAGGAATTTATTGGAATATATGACAGTACCGCTGTGTGCGTCTTAGCTACTGGGAAAGAAATTCTTGCAGGAGCTAAAAGTAACAATCGTGACGAAGAAAACGAAGACCAGCAAGACCCTGAGGAACAGTTTAGGCCAACCACAATTTCCGAGGCCCTTAGCGCTATATATAACAGTTTTGCAAAAATTTGTTACCTTTAGTGACCAGTTTGATACAGATGATACTCATAACTTGAGGAGTATGAAACGTAAAATGCAAAACATATTTGAGAGTGGGCTTAAAAAAGCAGACTAAAAATGACTGATTACTTTAAAAACTAGCGTGAGTCTTATATAGTGCAGCTAAGTACTTCTTGTATCTCCAATTATTTCTTAATAAATATTTCTATTTCTTTTTTGATATTTCATTTGAAAACAATATTTTATACTACATTAGATATATATGTACATACTTATGATAATTTAACTACATACTTATGCTATGTATTGCTTATAACAACTATCGGATATAAAGTCTGAAACTATACGGTCCCTTCAATGACGCTATATTATAATGATGATGAAAATTGAAATACTTTCACACTTTTACTTGGGTAGAAAAAGGTTTTCAATTCAAATTAAGATCAGACCAAATGAATAACACTCGAATGGAATTTTTACGAAGCTTTCACTACCAACAAATAAATTAAATTGACAGATCACTGTTACCGCGATTTCGAACCCTCGTTAATCACCGGAATGTATGAAACCAACAAAGTGACATGAAATTTGAGAAAAGGTCGTTATTTGGATTTGAAGAAACCAGATAGTAGATATACTGATCACAAAATACTGAAAGCAAGTTATTATTGGAATGTATTCACAACCTAATGTTGAATCTTGTCTATTTTCAATAAATGAAGCTTAATGTTCTTTAAATCTAATTTTGACTTATGTGGAAATTATGACAGTCTAAACGAGATAACTTATTAAATATTGATTTATATAAATGCTATATAAGATATGAAGCATTAAATAAGATGATGACAGTTTCCTTGATGCCGAATGCAATTTTGTATTTCCATTTGAAAACGGTTGTTTACAACATTTTCACTTACCAGTCTATAATTTGTTCAATGCATGAAATTTTCGGATTTGTTGATAAATTTATAATAGATTATATTCGGCTGATAGCTATATGTAATTATTTTCGTTTCACCATTTCTTCAATTAAGTCACGATCAATGTTGTTGTGAAATATGGTTTTAATGTATTTGGTGACGAAATTAAATTCGACACAGTAAATTTATTCACACAAAATTTGAAAAAAAGTAAAAAACAAATTGTTACGAGTCGGGCAGAATTAAATTCCCACAATCAGTGATATCAAAATACATAGATGAAATGAACGATTTTATTATAATAGTAGGTAGGCAGAAATTTCCAATGATCCTATAGCTAAAATTCAAAGACTATTTATTATTATAGAAACAAGAAACCTAGCTCGGCACGATTATATGGTCTGATTGAAACTGACTTCGAAAATTATGCGATCCGTCAGTTATTTCATTTGTCAACGGTCCCACGTACAATTAAATATAATATTCTAAAGCATGACAAACTTCATTCCTAAACATACAATAGAAATTCAATTGAAATAAACTCAAAAATGAAACTTCACTTTACCGATTAATTCGTACCTCTTAAGCATATGTAGACAACAAATTTTCAAACATTCCGGGAAGAGAAAGTATAAACTCAAAGTCTGCAATTTTGGAACAAGCACATGTTAATTTTTAGATATATTGCGAATTCATAATTCTTTTCGAGATATGCATACAGCTTAATTATTTTCATTTTAATGAAACGATGTATAAGCAATCTAGTGGTCTTGCGATTGGATCAACACTCACTAAGCGCCTATTTAGTAGATATATTTATGTCTAGCATAGAAAACAAAGTACTAAATTCTAACTTGATAGTTGAAATGCATTTTTGCTTTACATACCTCGATGACATACTTATTTCTCTGAACAGTACGTCCAGACAATTTGATTATTTTCTCGAATTCATAAACAATATCCATCTGAATGGTGGAAAAGCATCAAATAACTTTTTCAGATATCATAAATCTCAATTTCTGATAGAAAGGCCAAGCTAAATTTACTTCAACATCTTTAGAAAAACTATATATATATACATATATTTATATATATAAATATATATACTCAAAGACTCCAACCACCCACCCACATTCACCAAAAATTTCGGTATACAATTCAATGATCCTCAGATCAGATATATATATATATATATATATATATATATATATATATATATATATATATATATATATATATATATATATATATATATATATATATATATATATATATATATATATATATATATATATATATATATATATATATATATATATATATATATATATATATATATATATATATATATATATATATATATATATATATATATATATATATATATATATATATATATATATATATATATATATATATATATATATATATATATATATATATATTTATATATTTAGGGTAAGATTGAATTAACGAACAGAAAATACAGTATTGAAGAGAATTACAAGAGTAGTTTTTCGGTTCAGGTAGATAGAAAGCTTATTGATTTGCTATAATAATATTCACTATTTACATTGAACATTGAATTGGCGAGCAATAAGAAAAAATGAAAACATTCTTCAATTTTTCTTCAGAGTGTTATAGAAGGTGATTGAAGCTACTGAAGGATAATCACTTTCAAATCTAATGATATTCCTACTTGTAACAAAATATTTGACACTAAATATATATAAAATTCAATGTGCCCTGGGGCCTAATACCACTTTAAGAACTAAAATTTAATTGAAAAACTTGATGTTAACAAGTCCCGAACGAAAAGCAGTAGCAATACCCTCAATTAATAAAATGCAACTCTCCATTGTAATTGTGCACAATGGGACAGAGCAAGTCAAAATGTATTTCGCCGTCACTATCTGATATGAATGCAAAATCCGAGGTACTTGAGAAGGCGATTGTGCGACTCTCGACAAAAATTGGGACGACTGTGCGGAGCAGCGAAGTAGTTAGAAGCAGCGTTTTAAAGGGACTCGAGTGGAAGTCGATGAATCCGTTGGATATTTCATTCGGTCGCATCAAAGATAGGGATTTAATTAAAACTACATAAGGCCACTTCAAAATGACAGGAACCTCTCGGGTATCGGTCGATATTAGCCCCGTAATTCCTAGTACGTGTGAGAGGTTTTACGCCATTCTCATTCCGGAATTATGTCATGATGGTGAGATAGGAGGGCCGGGATTACTGTTATCCGTTTATAAATATATCCGGTTTTGCTATCTAACGGATGAACACAAAGTAAGAGAAGAATATTGCTTTATTTCTCAACATTAATATTTTGGAGAAATGAAATATTTTTATACATTGCCTCAATCAGTATATTGAAGATTATCACGGAAAGGCAGTTCATACATTTCTTCTTTTGTTTTGCTGTAGATATTTGATATTTAAACCTAGTTCGTTGATTTTATGTCACTGAATTTCCGAATTGCAGTAAATTTCAAATTTAATCGATGTATATTAACATCAATTGCTGGTATTGAATTTATGCAGTTTAGGTTAAAATAAGATATCGAAATGTATCACTTCGAATAACAAATATATTATGGAAACAACAAGAACGGAGTTTGATCTATGTATTGCAACATTAATAATAACATCGTCTTTTCAAGTGCAGATACCCGCCATTTCCTTTCATTTAGCATTTTTTAGTTCCTTTTTTTTTAGCTTGCGCTCTTTCATTTCTTTAACTTCTTATTGAAGCGCCATCGAATAATTGCGCAACTACATATTTTGATCGGATTCTTATTCGACCAACTGTTTCTTGATGGATTGTATGCAATCTCAAATACGTTAAGAGATTATACGCTTGAAGCATAAAATTCAACCATTTTTCAATTCTCTCTACTGTTTTCTGAAGCCATTATCCCCGGTATTGAACAAAGAACACTGAAAATATTACTGAATTTAATTTAACTTCGCAGTTACATTAGAGTCATATAAAGTTTTCATTTGTTTATGAAAACTTACAGAATAGAACAGAATACACTTTTTTTTATGAGGTTTACTTGTACAGAATGTATATGTCTTGATTATTTAAATCAAGACATATTAAATTATATTTCGTCTTTCGATTAAGGTTTCCTTGATTTGAAAACTCAAATCATCATAGTTCCTAAAACATATTAAAGTTCCATTTATATTGAATTTGAACAATGGAAGCCATGCTTCCTCGTAGATGAACTGAAACAAAAAATAATAAAGTGAACAGATATCTAGTTCGAAATATTTTGTTTATCCTTGGTCTTGACTTTCTTGTTTTATTTGAAGTCAGGAACAATAACAGATATTTACTTAACTTACTTGTTTTAAATCGTACTTCTGGTACAATACTAAATTCATAATTATGAAATTTTTGTATATTATGGGAGTTATAATAACATGTAGGTACATGACATGTTATGAATAACTTCCAATATGCATATCATACCAAATGTCTGAATATCCTTTCAGTAGAAATATACACAGAAGAAAAGCCTTTTACCAGTCAATAAAGTCCTGAAGGATCTTCTATCATATTTTGTTTTATTTCAATTCAGAAATAATATTACACATTCATGTCTCAAACAGGTTAAATTTAGCCAAGTTTTGAATCATTTGACTACTCCTTGTACATTGCTAACCTCTTGATCATGAATTTTTGTATCTTTTAACAGTTGAAGCAACAGATACATAATAGATACAAACCATGTTGTGAGTAACTATTGATATTCATATTATACTGAGTGTATTTCGTAAACAGAATGAAAGAAAAGAATTTTATGGGATAGGTTGCTTTACTTCAATTCAGAAATAAGATTATGAATCTTCTGTATCTTATTGCAAACATAAGAACAGATAGTTCGTCTGAAATAAATTAGGTTCACTTACCTTTGAAACATTACTTCGAGATTATAAAATAAAAATAACCCAGATCATATCATATTTGACAGAAAAGAGCACTACATTCTAGATATTCGCCTAACTAATATTCGGCAGAGTTCGGCTAGAAAAGATTCAAGCAAGGAACAAGCGGGGAAAATTTGGATCGTTTACGATTCTTTCCTAGATAGTCTCCATCTCTCCGAAAAAATTGTCCGCTATTCGAAAAAAAAATTCTTCGCCGAAAAAATCGATCCCCCATTTCCCCGGCTCGTCCTCACCGAATTCTCTCATTTGTCTAAGCCCATTCCTCACGGTTTTAGTATAGTTAAATAATATTATTATATAATAGGTATTAGTTTTTCCCAGTAAAGTAAATCACATTCCGTCAATTAAATGCAGTTCAGAGTTTTATGACACTTCAAGAAGTCACTTACTGCAATACCTGTCCAATTTTAATGTCCTCCAAAAATAGGTTATTTTTGAAAGAATATCTATATTACATTTTCGTAAATATTGAATACTACTACTTTTTGAAATGGATTCGACTGTCAACTCTTTTTTGGGTCGTCTATTATTCCTAATTATTATTACTATTATTTATTATACTAAGTTCCGCAGAAATAATATATGGGCGATGTTTACCCAAATTATTGGGTCCATAATGATTCTAGGACATCTATAGATCATAATCAGCATCACTCGACTGAACCTGGCCATCGGGGCTCTCTCGGTCAAACAAAGAGGAAATTTGAGGAAATATCGCAGGTTATGTTTTTTTTTATTATCTCCTTAGTCCTTTTCATGACCTTGCTTGCTATGTAAAATCTCTTCTTAGATTTGTTTAGACATAATAAGTATGATTGTTGAAATATTTTTCTGCTGGGTCTCTTTTTCCGTTGTTACAGATTCCTGTCCCAAACCCTCTTTCTTTCACCCTTGTCTTCGTTTGGAAATCATGCAATGCAAGAGAGAATGAACTGGCTAAGCAGAAAAATCTTTGGTACTCTTTATGTACACACGACACTAACACAGCATAAACAGACAAGCTATTGCTAGTGCAATAGCGACAGGAAAACGAGTTTTTTCGTCAGGTTTTTTTCACTGGATTATTGAATCATGTACAAGATAGTATGGTTCCCCTGTTACATCTCCTGAGCTCACACTTGTGTTTTTTTTCTGACACACCAAAATTATAGATATAAGCATTTATTGTTAATACAATTATTCGAATTTTTGTAAATCCTCTCTTTTCAAAAGGATATATATATATATATATACAGGGATATCCACCAGGACCGTCCGTTAAAAAATTTTTGAGTTCCAATTACAATATTAAGCTGAAATTTTGTACGCGGCCATAACTAGCGATTATTCCCAATTGATTATTTCAAATGGCAATCTACCTTTTTTATTATATATCTAGAACCGACATTGAGCAAGGCATTAAATACCCAAGTTGTTGGCACTTATCTGTCAAAACTTTTGACAGAGTCAATTATTTTTGTTTGGGTGGATAGAAGAAAGATCAAGGAATTTTTTAAGCAATCTACACATGTCAAATGTTTATTGCGTTGTTTTGTTTGATTTTTTCAATTTGGCCTTTTTCAAACAGCAATAACTCAAGTTTTTCAAATGGCACGTGCCAATTTTTATATCGCCATCAGATGAAGCGTCAAATTTCAGATGGAATTGTATCAGCATGTACTATACCCATCTCTTATAGTTACGAAAAAATTTGGGAATATATTGAATTTTGATGATTTTGCAAGAACTAACAGTGAATCAGTCAGGAAGCTGAACAGGCTACGCTCACCTGACAGTTGCCTAAAATTAATGTACTCGTCACTTCGTTCATTCGAATTTGATATTTCAACAAGAATTGTTGGTAATTTGAAGTGAAAATATTTGAAACACAAAAGATTGATAATAAAATGGCTGATTATTCAAACGAGGATATGTTTAATCTCTTTTCAACTCATGGTGAATGTCAAAAAGTGGCGGATAGAACTTGTAGGCAATTCAATAACCAATTTCCAAATTCGGCGCCTATGAGTAAAACAAAATTTCGAAGGATTAGAAGCAATTTTCTGCAATTTGGAGGAACAAAATACATAGAAACTAGAAGAAAACCAATTCTCGAGGACGAGGACAATCAAATTAATACGCTAGCGTATTTTCCTGCCAATCCACATGCGTCCATTAAGTCAGCATTAATGGATATACGATTGAGTTATACTTCCACTCAAAGGATCCTCAAGAAACATAACATGCACCCGTATTCTTTTATCAGACTACAAAAATTGAAACCAACTGACCTTCCCAAGCGGCTAAATTTCTGTGAAAATTTATTAATTCGGCTTCAAGAAGATGAGACAATTCTGCAAAAAAATATATGGCCTGATGAAGCCAAGTTCAATGAAAGTGGAATAACCAACAGGAGAAATCGACATTTTTGGGCCACAGAAAATCCACATTTCATTGAGGTTATTGATTTCCAAAATAAAATCAGTGTGAACGTTTTTGCAATTTTAAAGAATGATTTGTTGGCTTATCACATTTATGAGGAAAATCTTAATGGACAAAGATACCTGGAAATTTTGAGAGGAACATTAGCAAATTTTTTAGATGGAAAACCCCTTAACATTTTGAGGGATTGCTATTACCAAATGGATTCGAGGATAGATGGTGAAGTAATCAAGGATCAAATTTATGGCCCCCCGTTCTCCGAACCTGACGCCCCTGGATTTTTATTCATTGAGCAAAATCAAGAGTGAAATGTATATTATTCCTGTAAGAAGTAAAGAAGGGTTACTAGAGCGCATTCATAATGCTTTTCGTAATATTGATCCTGAGGAAACTAGGAGGGCAACTCATCATGTGCGTATACAAGCTGTCAAGTGTGCAAGTGTGTCGAGTAAAATGGGGCCCATATTGAATATTTATTCAGATCGTAAATTAGTCTTCTCTTATGATGTTTGCTGTCATTTATTCGTATTAATGTAATTATCTTCGATGATTGGTTTCGCTTAGTTCTTACAATTTTTATATATATATATATATATATATATATATATATATATATATATATATATATATATATATATATATATATATATATATATATATATATATATATATATATATATATATATATATATATATATATATATATATCCAGTTTTTCATTAATAGACATCCGAGAAAACGGCTCATGTTTTGATGGTATATCCATACTGAATTATATAAAATTGAAGTTAATGAATGACACGAATACGAAGACAAAAGATAAGGATAATTATATCAGACAATGTTTATCGATTGTTAACGTGAGGTATTTTGGCATAGTACGGCCGATTTATATTTGCCAAACAGCGGTAATCTCTAATTGACATTGATTGAGGGCATCATGTCATTCCGAATAATCAAGTATAGAGCAAGGTGACAATATACGAAAAACAGTTTCTGAAGAAGGAAAACACTAACACTAAGAACCATCCATTTTGTTTGATGATGTATTGTCTATAATTTCTTATATTACGATCTTGGATCGTAAAGCTTTCTGTTTCAGCGAACAATTCTCCATATATTAACCATATAGAACAAGCGATTTCTTTTATTTAAGGAATTTAAAATTCAACTCTGTATGTCTGGGATACAGGATGAACCTGTTTTGTCAGAGTCAGAGGTGTAAGATTACAATCTGCAGCAACAATACCATGCAATTCAGACGTTTTTTATTCATTATCAAAATAAGAACGTGGAAAGAAAGCCTGTTAACTGTAAAGATGGTTTAAATCAGTTATTTCACTATCTGCAAATTATCTAGATGGTGTAACTACCTGAATTGCTGATTATGTGTGGTGCTTATGATATTTACAATGCATTGTCCTTGTTTTTCATTGTAGTTCATTCAAATCTATTTTAATAAAATCCAAAGAAGACGCTACAATATAAACCGCATAGGAATAGATAGCCCTGTATTTTACTATTTAGATGGCTCTTGATGATAGTTCTCAGTCTTCGATAATATACTTTTCTAATATACTCATTGGTGATAATATGGTTATTTCTTGTACAAATCCAAGATATCTCCTCAATTTAACATCGAAGATTAAATGAGTTAATTTAATTTTCGCTGATTGACTTCAATTTACCCGCTATTAATAGCATTCGTTTCGAGAGATAATGGATTAAGGCAAAGAGCAAATTGAAGAGCACTCATAGAACATCCTTGAAGAATGCTCTTTCGGATTGGAATGACGTTGGATGTTGTTATTTGATTTGATTGACAGTTTTTTTTGTAAATTTTCAGAACTCCTAGATGCCATAAATGAGGAGAATCATAGAGCCTCTTGGTGATCAATTTGAGGTGTATGAATATTTATTTTCTTTGTATGAGTTTGATTCGAACCAACAGAATCAAACTCTTCAGTACCAATACGTTATTTAATACTATATATTCTTTTCATTGTTCAGAAAAATTTTATAATTTTCTATCTATGTATAAAATTTTTGCTGATATTAGCAGTATTTTATATACCGAGAATTTTCATTCGTAATCCGACTTGCATATATATCACCATACATACTTCAATATTTAAACACTGAAATTTCAGAGAAAATCCAGTTCAATTCATAATAAGAATAAAAAAGAATTTAGAAGTTCATTCGAAAATATTAATAACGAAAACCTTCTCCTTGAACAAGTGAACTTATTGAAAGATTTTAAATCAACCATAAGACCTAAACTTCGAAAAATGCATTTTTTAAAGAAAATTTTGAATTCATGAATGAGCTTAATGATTAATGAGAACATTCTTCCACGACAGCTTGATTGAGTAATAAATATTTATTGACTTCTTGTGATTATGTAAAGGGTACCCCAAGTGAGACGTTTATGGAGAACTAATAATGCTATCGTTCTTAAATTTTATAAATTGATTCAGCTGGTCCGAAACTCTATTTCTAAAATATTTTCACCTCAAATGGCACACTGTAACCAATTTTTTTATTTAATATAGGACAGCCTGTATATTGATGACTGGTTCGATAACATTTGTTATTCCATTAGTTTGTTATTTATTCTCAGGAGCCTGTCTTTGATCTGGGATATGTCTATGTACGTGCAGAAATCTCAGTCTCCTTTGCCAACTTCAGGTAGGTACGTAAAATTCGTTTTTTCGCTATAACTTCAAAACTCAAAATGTCAGGTACAGGGTATGTATGAGGAACTTTATTTAGTTTTTTTTGAAAAAACGTAGTTCTCGATGTTTCTTCGTTTCGGAATGTGAGGCGGAAAAAGAGCACTCTGTATACGAACTGAGATTCAGTCGGATATGAATTATGTCCCGCTTGGTTTCTTGTTTGCGAAACTCCTTTCATTATTTTGGTAGCTCACCCGTGCTCGAGAAATATCAATTTTTTCGAAAAGCAAAAAATCGATAATTTTCAAGTAAAACTAGGATATTTCATGAACGCAACAAGGTAGACTTATGTGTTAGGTGATTTTGTAGTTGGAATAACCAACATCAACTTACAGGGTGTTTTATATTAAATAACAAAGTTGGTATGCACTTCCGGTATAACCGGAATATATATAGGGTGTGCCAGAGAAAACCGGACAATTTTTTTCCCGTTACAACTTTCGCAATTTTAGAGCTAGATCATTCGTTGTTGCTGCATTGGATAGCCAAAGGACTAGGTTTTCCGAAATTGTATCGAAATTTCACTTCCGGTGAAAACCAATATGGCTGACTCATTCGAAAATGAGCAATATTTCAAGATCGCTGAAACGTTTATTTCTCACTAAAAAATTCGAATCGGGCATTCAGTCGATAATTCAGTCTTTTCTGACCAACTTGACATATTGATCCTAAAAATATTCCAAGAATAGGTGAAAAAGTAGTCTGACGAATTTTTTCATGGATGTTCTAGAAAGACAAAGAACCATTTTTCACGAAAACCAACCTCAAATTTGAATATCGTTCGAATTCAAAATGGCCGACTTCCTCAAATATTAACAATTTTCCCGCGCATTGAAAAATTTTTCGAAGTTTTCGCGTTCGTAATGAATCATCTGCGTGATTCAATCACTAGGTTCAACTTTTCCCATCATTTTGAGGGGTCGAACTCGAATATTGATTCAGAATTGTGCCAATTGTGGTCAATAATATTTCTCTTTTCCACCATCATATGCACCACCCGTTGTGAAACCTCTGAACATGGACTGCATGCATTAATTCTATGATAAACAACAAATAATGAAATGTCATCGAGTTTTAGACACCTTCTGGTTTGAACTCGAATTTTATCTGGGTGTTGCTTGTTTTTGACGTTTGAAATTGTTAACAATGGTTTTAACAAATAAGGATAAGCGTTTCAGTGAATGTTTATTCGTGCTTGGCTATACTGCTAGGTGAATAATACGCCAACTTCTAGCCGCTAATTACAAAAGAAGTACAATCTATGCTCTTGAGGAAAAATGTCGGACAACAGGGTCATTAGGAAGAAGATCAGGATGACAATTTCCCAAATATCTCAGAGATGCCAACTGTTAAAAACATCTGCGAGAATCATAATACGACATGATTTTGTTTAACAAATTACATGAGTAAAAACATTCAACAAAAAAAATCAAGTGCTCAGAATGAAATAGGACCTCCATTGGCATCTACAACCATCTGCACCCGTCTTCTCCAGGTCTCTATGGATCTCGAAATTACTTCTTGATCAAGATTGTTCCAACATTCTTGAATGTTTTGCCTCAGCTCCTCACAATTATTGAAAATAATACCATTGTTATACACCGTTTATTCCAAATGACCCCATAGAAAATAGTCGCAAGGATTAAGATCGGGACTATTAGCGGGCCATTGTTCTGGTTTGATGATATCGTCTACGCGTAAGAAGAAGAAGCATAAAAAATTAAGGGATTTAAATCAACTTAAGCAAAAGCCATTGATAATACGCATTACGGCAGGAAAACCTGTAGAAGAATTACTTGTAGGCGTTGTAAGTGGAATGGATACAACAAAATTTTCATGAAGAGTTTGCCAAACAGGTCCATTCCTGAGACCTGAAGCATTTGTTAGAGTCTTGAATTATTGCAAGAACCTCATTTTCCAGCTCTACGTTCTTACGTTCCTTGGCCTTTCTTCTCCTTTATATCATCTTAATGTGCCTTCTTCATATAAGCGTCGATGAATGCTTCCAAAAGTTTTACTATCCGGAGCAATACGGTTTGGAAATCTTTCAATGTAAAACCGCTGAGCTTTTAATGCATTTCCGTCAGCAATATCGTCTTATAACGGTTCATAATAGCCGATTTGAAATTCGAATTCAATAGATTAAAAATTATTGAAAAGCAGATACACTCAAATGACGCTGATGTTAATCATTTTTGAACCCATCTGTCACTGAGCATAGAAGAGGTATTAGCAATGGAATCGCAAGGATCCCTAGAAAACTTTGCATTTGAAAACATTTTTTTACTCAAAAACTGACAGAAAAAGTCAGAGAGCTTTTTTCTACAAAATACCTGAAAAATTCACAAATATTCTTTCTTTTTGAAAAAAATCAGTAGCGTCCTAGTTTTTTCTACGAGAATATCATGCGTTGTGATCATACGCGCGCCTCTGGTGATTCCAAAATATTGTTTCGTATTGAAAATGATGCGTTTTGGAAGGCTTTCGACATGCCCAATATATCAAGCGGTTTATGAAAAATTCAAATTTTGCATCTTGCGATCAAACTTTAACACCCTGTGAATCGGCAATGAAGTATTTGCGGACCTATGTTTACATAAACTTTTTTCATAAAATAACTTCAGCAATCACATCCCCAAATGTTGCCATCTCTTTTTAAACACCCTGTATATATATATATATATATATATATATATATATATATATATATATATATATATATATATATAACAGATTTTTCATCTACGTTCCCATTTTCATGATAAACAGAGAACGTCTAAATTACATGATATTGTTGTTGCTTCAGATTATAATCTTACACCTCTGAACTTGACAATGCAAAAGGTCGATTTTGATATATTTGATGGTAATTCTAAAAGAGAAAATTGGATTCAGAAGGAATTACACGGAAAGCACCCTAAAGAATTGAAAAATGATTATATTGATGAAATTGCATCGAATAAATGGTTAGTATCTGGAGAATTGTTTGCTGAAACAGAAGGCTTGGCAATTGCGATTCAGGATCAGGTTGTTTTCACAAGGAATTATAGAAAACATATCATCAAACAAAATATAGATGATTCTTGCCGTAGACGTTTCTGTTCTTCAGAAACAGTTTTTCATATATTATCTTCTTGCTGAGTCCTTGCTTCAACAGATTATTTAGAAAGACATAATGCCGTCGCTAATATTATTCACTTCAATCTAGGAATTAAACATGACCTAATTCCCAAAAGAAAAAATTTCAAAAATATGAACCTGAGATTATTTGTGAAAATGACAAATATAAACTTTATTTTGATAAAACAATTCTGTGCAACAGAGCTGTAAAACACAATAGACCAGATATCGTTCTTAATGATAAACAGAATCAAATAACATATATAATTGATATTGCTATACCCGACACACATAATATACAAAATAAATACAATGAAAAAATTTCTAAATATATGATGCTTGGTGACGAGATTAAAAAATGTGGAAAATGAAGAAAATATTTATTCTACCGATTATTATTTCTACAACAGGCGTTATTCCTAGAAATCTTCACAAAAGTATTGAGATTTTGGGTCTGAAGAAAATTTGTTTGAACAAATACAAAAGATAACAGTCATCAAATCTTGTAATATTCTTCGTAGGTTTCTTTCCGAAAATAATAATGAGGTAGAGTCATAGGTTTTCTCTTTAGTTTATACTGCTCAGAATCTCATTTCATATTTTATTTATTTGTTTATATAAATGTAATATAATTAACTGACAATTTTGTCATATTTATATTCAGAGCAGTATTCTATTCGATCGTTCACCACTTCTCACAAAGGAAACTATTAATGAGTAACATTCAGTGTTACTTGACTAAGGTCCGTACACTGGATTTTTCCGGGGAGAAAACCTCTGACACTACTCGTTGGTACATAGATATCATTGTCTGATGATGCTATAGTATGTATATATTCTGGTAGATTGATATATTCTCATAACATTTAACGTTATCCTAATATATAATTACTCCAGGATATGTTTTGATTATAATCACTGCCTGGCAATGGTATTAATTACCGGGTGGTGGATTTATATTTTTTCATGAAATCAGTTTGATTGCATGAACAGATATATGGGCAACTCGTCGGGGTAAAACCCCTATATATATATATATATATATATATATATATATATATATATATATATATATATATATATATATATATATATGATTGAGTAAAGGTAGTTAACGACATGTACCAATATATTTTTACCAATCAGCAGTTCTGACGTGTCGATTCAAATGAAAAGAGATTTAATAGAAAATATTTGACTAGTAAAAACTTCTGCTGCACTTTTCTCTAGAATTATTTTTGTGTGTGATGACTGATCAATCTCTTATTAGTAGAAATTTTCAATTATAGTTTTGTAGATTAAGTATAAGTGCGTTCTTGGTGTATATGCAGAAAAATGTTTACACCATTTGAAATTATCTCGGATATCTTAATTGCAAACTGTTATAGTATCTAATCAACCCAATTGTGCGTGAACCATTTCCCCAGTTTTTGACTATATCATAGCGATCATTTCTCGAAATGTCGAATGTCGCCAAGTGTTTACAACTTGCCACAGAATATATACGTTAGCGATTGGCAAACTTCGCTTTTATACTGTCGAATGAAATTCGGCGGAGAAAATCGAATAGCAGGAAAATACATTACCGGTCTGCATGGACATTGTTGTAGCATTCAGCGGCGGCACCGTGGAAGGTTTTATGGCTTATTCTCGGAAACGCGGTGCTAAACGTCGCAGAGAATATTCATTCCGGTTCTACGCCTGACCACATGCAGTCCGCAACTAGAAATATAGCTGGCTTGGCCACTCACTTCACGCTTTCCAGTCTCATTAGACAAAAACTTGCATAGTTAAAGGATTAGGAGACCAATTTACAGTGAACTTGTAGACAGATATTTTGAATTTAGATTTCATTATATGTTGCGGATGGCAACGTATTTTGTGCCGAATCTGATGATGATCTGAGGAAATTTAATATAGCGCAATATTCTTCAACATTCTGAAGCAAAAAAATATCAATTCACCTCAGAGTATCGACTTTAGTCGCTGGGCTTTTTATGGTAATATTAATAATACTAGCAGAACACGGCAGATGATCTGAATAACTTACAATCAGGGGAATATCTGCTTGCTGTTAAAGATTCAGCAGATAGATTTTGGTATTCCAAATTTTCCATAAATAATTGAGGATATTTTAAAATTGGTTAGCAATTGTGGAAGGGTTGAATGGTGAGGTCTAACATAATGAAAAAACAACTTGATCAACATAGTCTCTAGGACAATTTTGTTTATTTTTAATTCATGACTTTGATTCATTGATTCAGCCCTAGAAGAAACACTGTCATAGATAAATAAAATTATTCTGATAGACTTTCAAGTAAGCATTCCAAGTTTCATTGATGCACAGGCATCGTGAGCGCTAGCATTACTTAATAATGAAAATATTAATTTCATTATGCTTTGTGAATTCTGTAATAAACAGTATATCTCACAATTATCAATTCATAGGGAGACAAATTGAACAGAAACTACACCATACTATGAGCCATCGCCTCACCAAATTTCACTGCTCAAGTACGAACAATTTGGAAGTTTTAGCTACTTTGTAGTATTCCCTTCAAACCCTAACTGGTAATTGTAAAATCAGGTAATTAAATTGCTCTCAAAAATTACTTATAAAATCACTTTTAACGCAAAAACTGTGGAAGATATAATACTACAGTTAAGAGCTTTTGGAAAACTATGAATATCTAGCAACGAACTAACACAATTTTATACTGAGAAATTTTCTGTTCATAATGTTTTGTAGATTGAGTCCAGCTGAAATAGTTTTGAAATTCGTATACCCAGATTTCTCTCTTTATAATTGGGGTTCTAAAGTGCAAATTTCCCCAAAAAATTCGTTATTCATACATTGAGATGTCACACATATCTTGTCAACTCAGCAGCATCAATTCATTATTGATATTTTTGATATTTTTGTTATTATTTGATTATTTCTTCTTCTTTTTATGTATTTGTGATGATAAAATATAATTTCTTTTGTTTCAACTTGATAAAAGATATATTGACTGGGATTCAATTCGGTAAATTACAACTGAACATTTTAAACTAGTGCGACTGAATCGGAGTAGTTTCGAAGAAGAAATATACTTTCATAGCTAATCAGACTAAGAAAAAAAAATTTCATCCAACAGCGATAGGAAGTTAAATTACTCAATAATGTTAAATACTTCAAACCAAGAGTAAATATTACACTGATATTTGGACTGTGCCGACTAGAGAAATTCTCAGTACAATAAAATGGCCTTGGAATTTCTCCACTGGGACCAAAAGTTTATGAGTTAATTAATGATCTATTTATGTGGATGGCTCTGGTGGGATTTCAGCAAACACTGAAATTACAACAAACGGCTCAAGAACCTTGCGCACTAAAGTATATGATAGGATTTAAAAAATTGATTTTCTCTTAATAGGAATGTACTTGAGTGAAAATTTCATAACGAAACCTAGTATATTGAATAAATCACATTGTCACTAACTTCATTGCCTAAGATTCGTATGTGTTTGTTGCACCTTCAATTTTCGCTCAGTTGGTACCAGATGCGTACACGTGAATAGATTTCGTTAAATTGAAAATTTTAGTCTTTGCAAAAAAATTCACCAGCTTTTCTATTGTATTTTAATTTTTCCAAAGAAAAACATGGAAAGAAATAGACCAAAAATCAATAGCTTACTATTTTTTTTTTCAGAAAAATCGATTGATGTTAGCCATATCTACGCTATTGCTAAGGTTGAAAATAATTCGCTTCTCCAGAAAAGTAGCTTCTGAATGATTCGAAAAATGTGCCGAGTATCGTTCGACTAGATTGAGTTTTTGGGAAATCTTCAACTAAATGAATCATCCTAAAGTGTATGTTATACAAATAACACGAGAATGCGTTTTCGCAAAAATAGCCATATGCTTTCCGAAAAAAAAATTTAATTTCAGGAAATCGGATTGTATTAGCATAAGAATCTTGTTTGAAGAAGAAAATGTTGAATACAATGCTACCCCATATGTTGCAATCTTCAAAAATTGCTCCAGTGCGTAAATTGCTTCAGATACTGAATTTCAGTACAATTCAGGGTGTTGAAGTTGAAATTTTTTCTCAACTTCTAATTCGACATCCCGTATTTGGGAATTGAATTCTCTTAGGTACATCATATTCTTCTCAAATCTTATCTGAGTAGATCGAGGAATAGAGATCGACGTTTCGAGCTGTAATTAAGGACCACCCAACACATACACTTCTCCAAGAATTATCACATCTCGATATGGATGTTTAAATGATTTGTTCATCACGAAATTTATAACACGCTTCTTCAATATGCTTTCAATTGAGTACAACAGGTGATTACATATTTTTCTTATTTTTTTTGTATTTAGCCATTATTTTATTACTTATGCATTATTCTGCAGAATTCAATTCTTAGAGTTGTGTAGTTGCGATACCAAAGATTTTTCTTTAATTTGTTCATCATGAAACGTAATTAGGCTTCTCCACAGGGATGAATGTGCCAATCTATCAGTTCTTAAAACAGGGTTCAAGGTATCTTGAGATAGTGTGAAGACTTGGGGTTGCTCATACGCCGCTTGATCCACCGATTCCAAGAAACAAGCGATTACCGAAGCGACCTGGACAAGCATAACACGCTGTACTTCGGTTGACGAATATCGCTATATTTGACTGCGTACTTTGGGAGAACGCCGCTTCACCACCAATAGAAGTTTTCAATTCTCCATTCTCCTCTAACGATATTGAAACTTTTAATGAGAATGTCCCAGCTAGTCGGTAGAGTCACAAGTACCCTGAAGTATTGCGGCGCAACCACCTCTGAATCCTCTGTTAAAATTTAAACAGTTCTAACATTAATTTAACATGCTCTAGGGGGCGAAACAAGGGCGACGTATTTGTCCTTAGCAAACTTCCAACAAAATTTTAACTATCCCCTTGCTAACTAAAATGTTGGTGTGGTTACTAGTTCCAACTTTTGGGTTGGCCTAGTCTTGGAGTTGTAACCTAGAACGATCAATTCAATAAGTAAAAAGAATTGTCACCCTCTCATTTCACACGTTTTGTCTAATTACAATTGAAAAAATTACAATATCTTAACTCACAATAAATTGAACAAAAAGTGGCTCGTTAGTAAAAAGAAAAAAAAACAAGAGAACAAGAAGAATTAAATAACAAATAAAGTTGAGATATTCAGGAGAAATCGGAAAATGAAAAAAACAACGTGGACTTGAAAGATAAAATACCAATCCACCTTTCAAACTTTGAAATAAGTTAATAAATGTTTCAATGTTTTTATGAAATGGTAAACCCTTCATCTGAAGGGCCAAATAAATTTAATACCTACCTAGATTCCCTATACCTATTCTCAACGGCTTTGAAGATATTCGAAAGATTAGCCAATTTTTATCGAATTTCAAGAAATATTCCTATTTTTCACTCCAATTAATAGCTTTACAGCTACTCCGAATTCTTTCCAGAAGATAGTAAAATATTTTTTCATTTCATCACATTCAGAGAATCGAATTCCATTATCGACTCAATTTCGATGAACGGGTGATGCTGAATACAGGCAAATCGTATCAAGGTAATTAAACAATCGAGATCTCTTTATTGCCTTTCTTGTACTCAGTTGGTACCTACCTAATTCTAATCATTCTAATGTTTCTGTTTCATATTGGAGGCTCAATATACTTGGTATGTGCAAATTCCTGGAAAAGGTCGTTGTCCGTTGTCCTTGAGGTCCCTAGGAAGACTGTTACACTCACTAAAATCTGTGAAGAATAGCGCCCTCATCGTTCTCTCATATGTTGTCCTGGGGATGTAACTATCTGCTGCCGACCTAGTCGGGTAGGAGTGAATATTACTACTATATACCACATATTTATTAAAATATACTGGGGCTAAGCCCTTCACCATCTTGAAGTCCAGAATCATAGTAAAATAGTAATCTCGCTGCTCCACAGAGAACCACTTCAAAGTTCTTAACATGGACAACACTGGTGTTAACCCATTCACAGACATTTTAATTCACCTACCCCTACTCTGGAGCTTCTGAAGTTTATTGATTTTATTTAATTTGAACACTACAAGCCTAGAACTAGTTGATAGGTTCTGTGCCACTCTACAAAAAAAGTGTAATTTCTTCATATTCTTCTTGCATATATACTCGAAGTGACACTCAAAATCCAACAACAATCTAACCTAAGTATTTAACACATCGTGTAATTTGCATTTCATTTTCGCCTACATCTATTCTTAAATTGGCCATGTCCAGAAAGTTATATCTGTGTTTAGTTGTAAATATTACTGCTCTTGAATAAAAACAATTCAACTTCAAGCTTTTCAATTGAAGATAATCCGCTATTGCTTTCAATACTTTATTGATCTTTTCAACTGCCCTTTCAATGCTTACATCACTATACATCAGAAGAGTATCATCGGCGAAGAGGTTTATGAATTCACAATCTAGATGCTAACCAATATCATTGATAAATAAAAGGAAAAGAAGTGGCCCCAATACATTCCCTTGAGGGACACCATGAACACTTTCAATCTCGTATTAGAAAACTCCACCCCAGTGTACTATTTGCTTACGATCAGGTAGTCAGCAAACCATCTCGAAGCTCATTTCAAATCCAAGAATACACCAAGTACGTATCTGCCACCATCCATATCATACTTGCATATAGTTGACTGTAAATCCAGTCTCACACAAATGGCCTTCTCTAAAACCAGACTGATTTTCCATCAAAATTCCACACTTCGATATATGCTAAAAAACCTGATAATATCGAATCGTTCTTGTATTGGATAAGTGCTTTATTGAAATGTATATCGAAAACCAAATTTGCTTAAAATTGGAATTTTTCAACCGTTAGTAAAACAAAAATGAAATTGTGAACACTATGCACTGATACGTACTTCAAACGCTTTCTGTTCAAGACTGACATAATATTTTTCAGTTTAGTATTAAAAGGTGTCAACCTTTTCCAGGAAATTGTAGATTCCAGGTATATTAAGTTCCTAATATTAAGAAGTAACATCAGAATGATTAGGATTAAGTAGGTATAAACTGAGTACAAGGAATGCCATAAAAAGATCTCGATTGTTTAATTACCTTGATGCGATTAGCCGGTACTAAGCATCATAGCTTCATTGAAATTAAGTCGATAATGGAATTTGATTAACTGAATGTGATAAAATGAATAAGTTTTATACTATTTTCTCGAAACAAACCAGTGTAACGGTAAAGCTATAAATTGGAGTAAAATTGAAATATTTCTTGAAATTTGATCAAAATTGGCTAAACTTGTTGAAAATAGGTAAAGGAAACCTAGGTACCATTCGAAAGGTATAAGGATATACTACTTATTCGATTCTTTAGAGATAGGGTTTACGTTTTGAAAAAAAAACATTAAATGTAATTTGAGAGAGATCCGATTTCAAAAATCGTTTGATAATACTCTGTGTAACATAGATCAACAAAATGTGTCATATGTAATTATTTAAGATAGATATAAGGGATTTTGAACAAAATCACCTTTATTTTCCCTCACAAAGTCAAAAATGAAAGAAAATGTAGGGTGTTCCATTTGAAAAATCATAACTTTGGTAGGTAGATTCGTTATAATAGCGAATGTGGTGAGCCGCCCGGTGTATATAAAACATATTCGAAAAATTTCAACGCCCAATCACATATAGAGTCCCTCAGAATAGATAAATCCTATAGGGATTCCGATGAATGTAAATCCTACTGTCTGACATTTGCTCACGAACGTTAAATTTTAATTAAGAACGGATTTCTGAGTGCGCCTTACGGCGAAACGTGGAAGACTAAGCATGATATGGCAAACGAACGCTAAACAAACATCCCAGGAGATACGTACATTGTCCGTGCTTGAAGTCACAAATACCCATTTCAGCACGTAATACAATATGACTAACCTTTTCATCCCTATTTCAGAAGATTCTTGGACACAATCCATAATTTAATATGCTTGTAATTTCCTTGACAAAAATTTCAATTTGAGGTTCGCGCCCTCATGAAGAGATTTATCTAATTATTCAGTATTCATAAGATGGATGATATGCAATACAATTTTTTTTTAAACAGCTACATATTTTCTCCATTTAAGTTTGTTTCTTGATTTTATATTATCTCAGGATGAAGAATTCTGAGATATTTTTGTTATTCTACATACAGCCAGCAATCGCAGGTCCAGGAATGAAGAAGAACGAAACAAATATACAATCATTTTGATTCCACTTTATTTTCTCAATATCCAGAGCTTATTTTAAAGTTGATAGGCAAACGTGCAAGGGTTTGCTAGTTTTAGATGATTGCCTACTTAACTTAACCTTTGATCGCCCCTTGACTTACATCGAAATTTGACATTTTGATATAATCAATGAGAATATAGTATTCCATTTCCTTTCCATATAAATATCCGAGGAAAAGTTCACAGTTATCTCAAATTCACTTCTTAAAAGAGTTCAAGTTCCAGCAGTCAATTTAATATCGTCCGAATAAACTAAATCTTATGTTCTGATCATCTTCCGTTTACAACTTCAATCTAGAATTCACTACATTCTTTCTTCTGACTCCTTTTTCTAATATTTCAGACTTCCTCCATGTTATATTCCATATTTATTCTTATTCGTCTATTAATTTCTCGTTTTCTCTTCTCATTATCTATACTATAAGTTCATTTTCTTTTTCCTCACCATTCGATAGTGTTTCAACTAATGTATTGTTCTTTTTAAAATTAAAAAAAAAAAATTCATATGTTCCGCTCCCTCTTTTTCCTCATATTCTCGGACGAGTTATCGGCGTTTTCTCCCATATCTTATCTTTCTATCTTTCATCCATTCAATTTTCCTGAAGGTGACACTGTCGTTATTTTACCGATATTAACATCTTATCCTTACCAGTGCACCATACACTGTTCTGTTATTATAAGTATTATTGCTTATCCATTCTTATTCTTGTATAATTCTGTATCATATGGTTTCTTGGCACCTTATTCAATATAGTGTCCTGATTACACGATTTAAAAAGCAATATTTGAAAATCAAAATTTCATTTTGGAGCACACAATCGCAGTGATATATTATCATTCTTCAGAACCGGTCCATTAATTTTATATTATTTAATTATATAATCACTCTATTCTCTGAGTGGATCCTTATATTTAAGCGATATTCTCCCACAAAATCAATAATGATGATTAATATTTACGGTAACACAACACACTAGTTAAGTTCCTGGGAAATTGGGATGAAATTACTATTCCCCGGACACATTGATGAATAATAAATAATTAATAATAATAAATATTATCAATAATCTTCCAAGCAGATTTTCTGATTTGTCTCGAAAAGAACACGATGTTTGGGATTTTCCTTTTATAATTATATTTATTAAATTGTTGTACTAGTTACTGGTATTCTTTACAAGCAATTTCGATATTGTTTGAAAATTTTCAGGAGACAACTGTTCGTACTAACTAACTGCTAAATTTTATCTTTATAGTGTTTCATATTTCACTTTATCAAAATTTTCAAATATTATAATAAAGAGAAAATAAATCATTCACTATAAAAATGAAACACATAAAAAAGGGATCCAATTAAAATATGGAACGTAAAGTCTCGCATCGCAATCCAAAACATTTTGTAGGAACTCGTATTCAACCAAGTGAGTTACAACAAAATTGTTATCTAATAACAACAATTATAGGAATCGTACAGCAATTGACAAATATCATCTGGGGGCTTTTTCTGGTGCCTCTTCCACCTCATAATTATATTTATATATATATATATATATATATATATATATATATATATATATATATATATATATATATATATATATATATATATATATATATATATATATATATATATATATATATATATATATATATATATATATATATATATATATATATATATATATATATATATATATATATATATATATATATATATATATATATATATATATATATATATATATATATATATATATATATATATATATATATATATATATATATATATATATATATCATCAAAGATGGACTCATCCACTGAATGAAAAAATCTTTCTAGATATGTGCTCAATTTTACTAATTACTGAAATAGAAATTATATACTTTTTTGTAAGTCTTATTTCAATTTATGTTGAATTGATAGAATTGTGAACTTGGTAAAGCAGGACACATCACACACAGTGGAATCTTATTATTATTCACGCAGCTGTTCGGACTGTACGCTGAACAGATCTTCCCGTATTTTTCTATATATTCAATTGCTATTACTGATTATAATACTATTCACTAGTTTAATGTTGAAATGTTGTTTGGATAAAATTAAGACATAAAAAACCATTCGTACTTATTTACGCTGTATTCGAATTGTAAATATGTCGGTTTAGGTACCTACTCTTACCTATCGTCTTTTTCACCTCACTCAAGTAGGAATTACCTATAGCTCAGACAATATCAACTATTTGTTGCAGAAATGGATCATGTGAAAACAAGTGAGGTCCCATCAAAATATAACATATACAAATTGCTTCGAAACACAGTCCTCTTAGCGCAAAATGGAATGTGATGTCATAGGAAACCAAGTCGGGTATGCTAATTAGTATATACGAAAGTACCTGTTCAGCAACTTTGTCATGAATTCATAATTAATTATTTACCTACCAAGATTTATAGTGACCCTATCAAAATTACACATCTTTAATTCTACAATAAATATAAGGACTTGGCAATCGCACTGCATCATAATTCACTATTTCAAATGCTATATTTTTAAAAACTGTTTCGCCTTACTTACAATGAAAGTTATTATTGTTTTTCTGTGCGATGGTCTCATTATATTCAATATAGAAATAAAAATGTGTAATTTTGATACGGTTACTATAAATGTTGATAGATAACTAATGAAATAACAATTTAAGACAAATTGGTTGATAAGGTGTTTTATAGATTTTAATTAGAGAAACCGATTTTGTTTCATATGACATCTAATAATATTTTGGAGTGACGAAACTTTCCTTACTGCACATTTCTCTACATTTTATATTTTTGATAGGATCTCACTTTCATCTAAGTAATATGAGCGACTCGTCTAAGTACCATAAAAATATACTTCATTTTGCAGTGATCCTTATCAAGATGACTTTGCCTCTCGAAATATGAATAGGGCGTAAAAATAGATTGAATTATAATATGACTGAAATTTATTTGGTGAAATATAGGTATAATGGCATAAGAAAAGATGGAATTTATCTTTTCTCAAATAATTTTGAACTTCGTAACGAAACTGAAAGCGTTCAAATATTTTTATTCCCATTGAAGATATTATTTGAATAAGAACCTAGACTTGCATTTGGTGTGATGAAGTCATTTGCTGATATGCAGAAATAAAGTCAAAAAAGCATTAAGTTGACTTACTTGTTCGAATTCTAAACTAAAAACAATCATTTTCGCCCCCACACGCCCTTACATTTGACAAATCCATCTACTGAATCTTTTCGATTTTATTCGCTTCCCCCGTTTCAATTTATTCGTGGTTCCGCCTGAACGGGTAAACTATAGGATGAAAAGATTTAGTATTCGCGAAATGAAATTTTTAACTTTGAAAGGATATATGAGAAACCCATTAATGAAGAGATCAAACAAATCTGTTAATTACTATTTTCAAAGAGGCAAATAATGTTTTTATATACTGCAATGCTTTATTCACAAGCACAAAAATTTGATCGCATTCGTGTATTTACATAAATTTCATTATTGCTATATATACTTAAGATCTTTACTATATATCTATAGGATGAGAAGATCTAGTATTCGAAAAACGGAGTGTATTTTCAGAAAGGCAAATAATTTTATTATTCAACAACCCTTTTTTCAGAAAAGGCTTCTATGCCACTTATTTTTATACAAATATATTATTAGACGTATTGAAACTGCTTTTCTAGAGAACCGAAACATTTTCAACCATACAGGTGAAGTAGATATGGCCAATTTCTAAACTTTTTCTGTGGAAAACTCATCGTTTATAAAAATTAGAATTACAATGAAAACTTTTTTGCTAGAACAGCGTTATTTATCAAATTTTATTCAAGTGTACTTGTTACGAATTCCTTGAAAATTAAATGTAATGTAACAAACTTCATTTGAAATCTTCAAATAGATACAAGATAATAGGAAGATTGACAGAAAATATGTTCTCTCAATAGATATTTTTCTGAAAAACATTTGTTGATGAAAGTCTGAATGATGTAATGCTTATTCTGCGAAGATTGATTGCCTACCAATATGAATTGTCATCATATCTAAAATGGCAACAATTGAAATACTCAGCGATGGGAAATTGAAATGAGTTGAAAAAATTAAATTAAATGCTATCCTTTCTATCTAACATAAGCTGCTGCTCTACTTCTCATCGATTACCTGACTCGCTCGAATATACCCTGAGTATTCCTGATTGTTTCGGAAGACTCCATTTATTCGATGCGATTTCATGAAAAAATATAAATCAATGATTATAATCGAAACATATCGTGTAATGATTATATATCAGGATAGCGTTAAATGTTATGAAAATTTATCAATCGACCAGAATAAACATAAACTATAGCATTATCAGCCAATGACATCAATGTACCAATGAGTAGTGTCAGATTCTTTTTCTTCGGAAAAATCCAATGTACGGCCTTAGTCAAGTAACACTGACTACTCATTCATAGTTGTGTGTGTGAAGTGATGAATGATCGAATCAAATACTGCTTCGAAAATGACCGACAAAATACTCAGCTAATTATATCAAATTTCAATATACAAATGAATGAAATATGAAATGAGATTCTGAGCAGTATAAACCAAAGAGAAAACCTATGACTCTATATCATCACCATATATATACGGGGTGATTCACCAGTAGCTCGTACACTCTTGAAGTTTTCATTTTTGTTCGAACGGTATTGTATTCAGAAAGTAAAAATCTACTTCAGCAATTTATTTTGAAGTCCCAATTTTCTATGAAAAATTTTGGGAGGTTTTTTCAGATTGGAAGACCACTTTTTTGTTAAAGATTCAAGAACGTCCTAAACTCTGCTATAATGTCTTTAAGTAATAAGTTTTTATGGTGAGTAGTTTCGTCACAATATTTTTTTTTCCGTAAAAATTCATGGAAATAGGCTCTCACATCATGGCATGCTCCTTCGGCCAGAGAGGATGAATACTTTTTTCATTTCGTTTTCTTATTGCTCAAGGATAGCTTTATTGATGAATTGAAATAGATTATCCTCATTTTATACAGTTATTGAATATTTTAATTGTATTGTAAATACCTTGATTTTTTCAAATGGATATTCCTGTATTTTATTATTTATGTCAACGCATAAAATATTGTGCTATATTTTTGCAGAAGTAATCTTACCTTTATCTTCGACCATTTTCGAAATAGAAAAAAAAACTAAAATAATAAAATCAGAGGTTGCGGAAGAAGAGTTTATTAGTACTAATCATTATACTTGATGAGAGAAATGGAGATATTTTAAGGTAGTCGTGTATGAAATACGTAATAGATTGGTTTTTGGTGAGACGATCTACAAGTCATTGAACTATTTCAATAAGTGTTCAAAATGTTGCCCGTTTGTTTGTAGACACAACTCAATCCTTCTGAGGAAAGACCGTTGAACTCTCGACAAAATTTGCGGATTAACTGACTGAAAGGCGTCGACTATTCTCTGTCTCATATCCAACTGTGTTGTAGATGGAATCTGGTAAACGATGCCCCCTGGTATAACCTCACAAAAAAATCTAGACATGCAAGGTCCGGAGACCTAGCTGGCCCTCTAACAAGACCTCCACGTTCTATCTATTTGTTTGGAAATACATGATTCAAATGCTCCCTAACCTGATATGAGTAATGTGCCGGTGGTGCATCCTGTTCAAACCACAAATCTTGTCTTATATGCTCTGGTACATCGGCAAGTAAGATTAGTAGATGATTTTGCAGAAAATCTAAATCTATTTTAAATCTATTCCATGAGAAAACAATTTTAAATTTTTTTACTAAATACTGAAAGAGTCATATTTTCTTTCATTTGTTTATTTTTTAAAATGAATCTTAATTTATTTCTGTTTTGAATCAATTCTAACAATCCTTCGAAATTTCCAAAATCCCTGCGGTGATATTCAAAATATAACGGATGATTCCATATAAATGTGGTTCGAATGTTCCCTAACCCGATGTGAGTAATGTCCCGGTGCTCCATCCTGTTGAAACCACAAATCTTGTCTTATATGCTCTTGTACATCGGCAAGTAACATTGGTAGATGATTTTGCAGAAAATCTGAATACATTTCACTATTGAGGTGCTCGTCGAAAAAGTGCGGCCTAATTAGATATCCATGTACTATAACGGCCCATACATTCAAGGACCAACGATAAGGTGATCTATTTGTCTCATGAGGTGTTGATTTTCCGTGGCATAATAATGAAAGTTGTTCCTTTTAACAAGCCCATTCTTGTGGAAAGTTGCCTCATCCCAGAAAAGAACTCTGCCAAACATATTTGGATTTTCCGCTACTTTTCACTTGCCCAATTACAAAAATTGATTCGATTTTCATTGTCTTGATTGTGCAGTTCCTGGTGCAGCTGTACATGATAAGCATGAAATTTATTCACTTTCAAGATTCTCTGGACGGAAGTTTGACTCATATCTGTTAACTGAGAAATCTCTCTTTGGCTTTTATATGGGTCCTCTGTCACTGCCAACAAAACTGATAATCTAATTAGAAGTTTTTAAAGCATCTTGTATCACTAACCTTTGTGCATAGACTCTACTTGCCAACAAAGAATTTCTATCACATTCACCCAGAATAAAAATCATATCAATCATTTCTTTTTTGCCGAACTCATGGCAGTCAATTGAGACAATTGGGTTCAAACCTCACTTTAACAATGTTTAATAACGAAACACTGATAAGTTCTCCATATAGAATGCAGAATATGATATGTCCGGACACCTAACCGAAGGCACAAATAGAAAAAAATGTCAACACATACCTCGATTTATGTTTTAATCATCTTGATTATATCATTCGTTGAAAGAATTATCTTGTTTGAGTTTCATTTTAAACTACATGAAACATTACAGAAAAAAACTTATTATACAAATAATCGAATATTTCATAAATGATGGAAAACAAAGATAGGGTTACTTCTGTGAAATTATAGCACAATATTTTATGCTTTGACATGAATAATAAAATACAGGGTGTTCTATTTGAAAAATCAAGATATGATATTTTTGAAATTACAATATTCAATAATTTTTTTTAGTCACTCCTGCATGAAATGAGGATAATCTATTTTAATTCATAAATAAAGCTATCCTTGGGCAATAAGAAAACGAAAGGAAAAACGTATTCATCATCTCTGAGCGAAGGAGCACGCGATGATGTGAGATCCTATTTCATGAATTTTTACGAAAAAAAAAACTATTCTAACGAAACTACTCAGCAAAAACACTCATTACTTGAAGAGATTTTAGCAGAGTTTAGACCGCTCCAGAATCTTGAACAAAAAAGTGGTCTTCCAATCTGAAAAAAACAGCCAAGATTTTTCTATAGAAAATTGGGACACCCTGTTTACTGCTAAATAAATTGCTGAAGTAGATTCTTACTTTCCAAATACAATACCGTTCGAACAAAAAGGACATCTTCAAGAGTGTACGAGTTACAGAGCACCGCGCCTCTGGTGAATCACCCGGGAATCGGATAGAATGTAACATTTTGAATTTGATAACACTAATATGTTTGACATTTGGTTTACGGTTATGACGGAAACGATATCTATCAACTTTTGATTTTCAAATGGGACACCCTGTAATTTTTTGCTTATTTTAAATGTTCGTCTCATCCTACGTCTTTTTGACATATTTTTGAAAGAAAAACAAAACACAATCTGTTTTTTGCAATTTTCATTTCGTTGTAGAAGGTCATGAACAGAGACAATTGGCTTAGCTTAACATCTCCTATCACGACAATACAAGATTGTATCTAAAAATTTAACAGCTCATTTTTCGATTCATTGGCAACGAAATAATTATAATAAATGTTCAAAAATACCACCACGAACACAACATCGCATACGATTGATGGTTCCTCTCACAATATTATTTGACTGTTGGGCTGTAATACCTGTCTCCAACGGTTCTCCAATTCTTGTTGGGCTCTTACAGGTGTTTGTTAAACCTCATTCATCAAATGGCCTCGCAGGAAGAAATCTAGTGGACTCGAATTTGGCCATCTTATAAGACCATTTGAAAATATATTTAATTCACAACAGCTAATGGCAACTCGTTCAATTCATCTTGTATTTGGGTCCTCAAGAATTCCAAATATCTCTCCTCTGTCAATGAACCTTCAAAAATTATAGGCCCTATTAAATATCTTCCCATCATTCCTATTCAGACATTGAATCCAAAACGTTCTAGAAAGTTTCCATCTTGATATCTGTGCTAATTTTGTTGCGACCAGTACTTGGTATTTTGCCTATTAATCATCCCATTGTTCGTGAAACGGGGTTCGTCACTGAATAAAATCTTTGTGGTATATTGTGTATCACCCTCCATTTTCCTAAGGTACTCTTCACAGTACTGGAGCCGCCTAACACTATCGTTAACATACAAGTGTTGGTGTAGTTGAGCGGTACTTATGTTTTTTCAAAATTCTCAATGCGCTTTGCTGGCTAATTTCAAGCTCCTCGGTAATTTTCCTTGTTGATGTGGTTGGATTATTGTCAACCGTTAGGATTGCGCTATTTCCCTAAGGTGTGGAATCAATTATTTGCAGGTGTAGCTCAGAGTGAATTTTCAAGAGGAAGGAAAAAAACTAAAAGGATTTCTTGTTTGTTAACATTAAAAATGTAAAACGAGGATGGACTTTTAGTGAATCAAATAAAACCAGAAACAGGCATTGAGCCTAGGCGAATAAAAATTATTTAATCTAATAGTGAATTTATTTTAAAGACTTTTACTTACCTTTCAAGCATGGCGGGCTCTTTGTCACCACAAAGAAATTATAAAAATGAATTGTGAATCATGAATGAATCAAAAATGAATGAAAGATTGAAAATGAGAATCCTTATATACCTGGCTTTCTGAGTTCAAAAGTTCATTGACGAATCGATCAATCCACGGGAATCGACGGGTCAGCAGTTTGTCATCTGACTCGTGGGAAATGAAACATTGTAATTTTGAAATGATTAAAACTGGATTCATAAAGAAAAAGAATTTGGTTTCCTATGTCTTTCATATATTTTTGAGCAAATGGGTATTTTAATGATTTCTTATGATTCTTTGTTTCACTATGTGACATTATTATCAACAAATGTCAATACGTCTATTTCGATACCTTCGTCGATAACGAAATTCTCCTCTTCAGCAGGTGGCACTTCACGAAATTTTCGTTCAACTTCAGATAAATAGGTTCTAATCGGATGAAGTATTTCCGGATAGCGCTCTCTGTAAATTATTCAGCTTGAACGCTATTTTGCCTGCACTCTTCATAAATAAGGATATATATATATATATATATATATATATATATATATATATATATATATATATATATATATATATATATATATATATATATATATATATATATATCGGGAATCGGGGTTGAGAGAGCGGAAAGTGTTTAAGGTTAAAACTTATAATTTGCAGAGTAATTTTACGCGTTTCGGCGCAGGGCCATCATCAGAAAACATTCATCTCTGCACAATTATTATCTTGAACCAAAATCATAATTTCAAAAACACATAATACAATTTTTACGTTAAAAGCTATTCACCTTACACTTTCTCTCTTTACATCATTATCGTCATTGGTAAAACAATTACAAAAAAGCAAGACAAACAATAACAGGTAATAACAATTAATATTTGAATATAACTGGTTGCAGCAATCCATTGAAGGGTGTATTCAAATTATTAGAATATTGTAGACATTCATGAATTCGTCAACGTCAGCTGTTGAATTCACTGTCTTGGTTTCTTTTTGGATTTCTATCATTTCTAGAATGTTTCTTTTAAAGTCGTTGCTCTCGGATGCAAGAACTCGTACATCAGCAAAATTAAATTTATGTAGTTGTTCAATGCTGTTTCGCTAGGGCGGTACTTTTTTTATTAGATCTAACGGAGTAGTCGTGTTGGTATATTCTTTTATGCAAGTATTGTTCAGTATTACCGATATAGCACGCTCCACAGTCCTGACAATTAACTTTGTATATACAGTGTGTTTTGTTCTCATGTTTCATCCTGTTAGGTTTGTGTCCAATCTTGATGTTGTAATTTTCTAGGCATTTATCAATTTGTTGTGACAGTCCGGGTGTATAATTGAGACCGATGTATTTAAAATCTATTTTTTCTTTTCTCCGTTGTTCTGTATTGTATATTTCATGTATTTTTTTCTTTATGAGTGCTTCAAAAAACCTAGGTGGAAACGCGTTTCTTTTTAGTATGCTCTTCAATTTCTTTATATTTTTTGTTCTGACTTTAGGGTGTGATAGTTTGATGGCTCCATCAACCAGGCTATTGATAACGCTTTTTCGTATCGGTTTGGTACAATTGATTCAAAATTTAGGTATCTACCACTCCATGTCGGTTTCTGATACCAATTTGTATATGTATTTTTCCTGTATCGTCGTGGGTTAATTGTAGGTCGAGGAAATTGATTGTTTTATCTTTTTCGATTTCATTGGTAAATTGAAGTTTTTAGTGATGTGAATTGAAGATTTTGGTTATTTCGTTTATTTTGTCGCGAGGAAAACATGCTATACAGTCATCTACATACCGTTTGAAAAACTGCACTTTGAATGTGATCTTTGAAAGTATTTGACATTCAAGGTCTTCCAATACTAAATTTGCAATTGCTGCAGATATGGGTGAACCCGTCGGTGTTCCAAAAATTTGAGTGAATATTTCAGACTCGAAAACAAAATATGTGGATTCCAGACAAAGTTTTGTTGCCTTAATAAATTCGTCATGAGGTAGTTCAGCGAAATTTGCGAAATTTTGCAATTTTTTACGGATGATATCTAAGGCTAATGTACAAGGAACATTTCTAAATAAGGAAATTACGTCTAACGATATTAACATAAAACCTTTTGGAATAAATAGATCTCTTATGAAACTATGGAAATGCCAGGAATCTTTTATGTAATAGTCATTTTTTCCAAGTGTGTTTGTTATTGTGTTTGAAAGGTATTGTGCTAGGTTTACGTGGGTGCATGAATATTACTAACAAAGGGTCTCAAAGGGATTGATCTTTTATGTAATTTAGGTAACCCATAAATGAGGGGAGCCCTTCCATTGTGACAAATCAGTTTGTTTTTCAATTCTTTGTTTATATAGTTTTTATTGAACCAGTTGTTAATCACTTTGTTCATTTCGAGTTGTATTTCATTTGTAGGATCAAATTTTTCTCTTTTATAGGTTGATGTATCTCTGGGCATTTCTTTCATTTTGAAGTTATAGTCTTCTTTGTTCATAGGTATATCTAAATGTAGATGTTTGGATTTTGTTTGACGAATTCCTTGGTTTTTTCAATGAGTGTACTTATTTTTTCGAAAACTTTTTTATCCTAATTTTTGTGTTTATGGTTGGTTAAAATATTACAGATTTTGTTTCTTATTTCGGTTTTTATCTCTTCAGCTTTACATATGTAGACTCCTCGCGAAGTTTATCGCGGAAGATATTTGTCCCATCAAATATTTACCGACGGGAGGTTTTATCTCGGAAACAGAGGCCCAGAGCACTATTTCAACGGGATAATTTCGATCGTTTAGTACTTTGTATGGTAGTATTGTGGCTCTTGGGGGCTGCGTGCATGGCAAGCTGATTTGGGAACTAGCTCTTGTCAGGAAGGATTATTCATTGATCTGAGGATTTTTGAATTATTCTTCTTATCTTTTATCTTCTTATCGAGTACTATCTGAACCTAAATTTTTGCTTCAAAATTTTCATCGTTGACGAAATTGCATCTAAACAAGTGAAAGACTACTTAATCTTGAGATTAGTTTATTAAGTGCTGAAAATGGGCACCATTCGCTTCCATGTAGTTAAATAAATTTTTCTCAAATCGTTCACGTACATTACTCAACATTTCTGGTTCAATTTGACGGCTTTCATTAATGATCCGAATTCGCAAATCATCATCTAGTAACTCAGGTTGGGTAGCGTAAATCTTAGAATTCAGATGACCCCATAGACAAAAGTCCAGTGGCGTCAGATCAGTCTAGGCCTGAGGAAAATTTTCATCTAAGAACTGACGCACAGGTTGAACGAAATGAGGTGGTGCGCCATCTTATTGAAAAATGATCGTTTCATGGTCTTCTTCATTCTCCTATACTTGCACGAGGGCTGGATAAATATCGTTCTGTAATAGGTCTAAATAAATTTGGCAGTGCTATTACCGGGTAAAAAAGGGCCGATGATATGATTTCCATAAAGACCCGCTCAAACATTAAAGTTTTGGGGATGCTGAGTATGCTCTTTTCGGAAAAATCTAGGATTTTCATGTGACCAGTACCGACAATTATGCCTCTTCACAGTGCCGTTTAGGTAAAATGAACACTCAACCGAAAAAAAGATATTGAAACTGTAGTTTGGATTATTGTTAGTAATTTCACTGACCACTTCACTATGAGTCGGTGATCAATATCATCCTCATTCATTTCCTGAACCAATCGTATCTTAAAACCAGTACCGTCAAATTTAGGAACCAGTAGCACAACGTAAGCAGCGGATACATTTTTTTCAGGATGTCCTTCGTTAAATAAAGCCGCTGTTAATCGCGGAGAGTCGTTGCTTCTACGGAATACACCATTTTAATCCTACTACAAATTTACAATCGCTTTGGCACAGTTTCAACGTTCTTGAAAATTCACGATAGACTAACGAGCGACTAAGGTAAATCAAACACATGATGTGTCTACTTTTCCGAACAGAAAATTAACGAATGAATAAGAACATTGTATTCCTCCAGATAAATTCAACATAAGATAGCCATGCACCAGCGTTTTTTACTGCATGAGAGTGAATGGTGCCCATTTTCAGCACTTAATAAATTAATCACAAAAGTAAGTAGTCTTCCACTTTTTTTATTTTAAAACCGGAAAATCGAGGTGTTGAGTTTCCGTTGGACCACCCGTAATATATCTCAAAATATATTGGGATTATCTTTCAATTGCAGTTACTAGCTACAATCAATTATTTTTTAGAAACGCTTCAGTTGAGGCATATACTGATCTGACGAAATTCAACTTATTCCAGATGAACACATTCAAAATGATGTGAAAAATAGAGCGACCTGATTTGAAAATCATAAATTTGTTTTCATCATTGTAATGGAATACTATATCTATTCGAAAATAATTTTAGTTCATGATGCAAATTACCTTCCAAGTTTTTTCAATATATAATATATTCAAAAGGAACAAAATAATGATTATGCTTGAAATATGAAAGTAATAGGATTCAAGCATACCTATGGTTCGTGATGAAAATATTCCAGTTCCCTCGATCTAATTTTCATTGCGAAAATTTATCTCTTACTGGGTAAACGAGCAGGCACCGGGGGCATTGGATTGAAACCAAGTTTCGTTTTGCAATTCGCAGACCCACACTTCCATCTCTACTGGGGCAATCAGCGGTCTCATTCCATGCTAATTTGTAGATTTATATCCGAAGAATACAATCCTGTGACCCTTCCACTAATTCAGGCTCGGATAGAATAGCAGTCGGGCATAAATTGGACTTTTCGCTGGTGAGCATTCTTTTTTTAGTTGCTTTTATTTTCAAAATGACTGCCGAATTTATTGAATGCTAGCGAGAGATTTTATGCCTTGCCAGTTTAAAGAAGGAAATGAGTATTATGTGTGTAAGATTTTTCTTCTCCTCCAGAAAAGATGGGATAGAACAATGCTTATTGAATTGAATTTATTCAGCAAATCAGTTTTTATGTGAATTATGAAGAATGGAAAGTTACAAATGCTAATTTCAATCTCGTTCAGTTAATTCAATTTCATAAAGAACTAATATTTCAAACAAATCAAATGTGATTTATTAAGCAAACTGATTAATTTTCCTCATTTTGGATAGAGCCATTAATACTAATATTGCTGATTCAGTGTCCATAATAACACTTCTATTTGCTTTATTTCTACTTCATCTATAATAGCTTTCAACATATCATGATCTTTATTGCTCTTATGTTGTGATATCTTTGATTCCTTGCATATTGAAATGCCTAGTAAAATTGAAGATATACTGCGGCCGCAGACTAAGACAGATTTAATCGAATAATCTAAATTATGCGGTTTTTGCTCATGAAAATGATTATCTGCTTTGTTTTATATGAATGGAAAGGTCCAATGATATATTTGAGTTTTCTGATAAACAATGCTGAAAAAATTACAAATTCATTTACGGCTACTGCTACGTTTATGGTGAATAAAGTCATAAACTTAAAAAATTAATTAAAAATCCCAATGTTATCAATTTCCTTGAAATCTAATTGAAATAGAGAAATTTCATTCAGTAAATTCTAAGGTGATTATAAAACAACTTCGTGAATTTATTACAGTTGTGCACCTCCAAGGCATACCCAGAATCAAGTCATTGAGAGACTCATGGAGGAGATTGTGCCAAGTCAATTGGGGTGCTTCAAGCAGATATTGATAATCATGTTGACCTGATGTAACGCCTTTTTGTAACTTATCTCAAGATTGCGGAGTCAGATTCTGTCTGGGAGATTAAGCACGCCAAAGAAAAACATTGATTCCATGCACATTAAAGGAACCCATTGTAGCTGCTGCAGTGTAAGGAGGGGCATTATCATATTTGAATAAAAAATTTAACCCCAAATTTTGCAGCTATGAAAGCAAAAAGGATTGAAAAATATGATTGTGGTAGAACTTTGAATTCACAGACTTGTTAATCAAAACGAGGTCAGCTTTGCAATAGAAACAAAACCCTAAACCATCACAGTACTTCCTACCTAGCTGTGTATTTTCCGGATTTCTGTAAATTTATTGGACATCACTAGGTTGGTTCCACAGTATATCCCTTTGTTCAAATCTATCAAATTAAGTAGAATCCTAGACCTCTTTCAATTTGGCCTTTTTCGAACAGCAATAACTCAACTTTTTCAAATGGCACGTGCCAATTTTTATATCGTCATCAGATGAAGCGTCAAATTTCAGTTATAATTGTATCAGCATGTACTATACCCATCTCTTATAACATAGTTCCGAAATAATTTGGGAATATATTGAATTTTGATGATTTTGCAAGAACTAACAGAGAATGCTTTGAAATATTCGAATCAAGTAGCTGAACTGGCTACGCTGACCTGACAGGTTCCTAAAATTAATGTTTTTGTCACTTCGTTCATTCGAATTTGATATTTCAACAAGAATTGTCGTTATTTCAGATTGAAAATATCCAAAAATTACAACACATTTGGAATAAAACCACTGGTTATTCAAACGAAAATATATTCAATCTTTTTTTAATTCATTTTAGAATGTCAGAAAGTAGTGGGTAGATATTGCAGGCAATTCAATAACCAATTTCCAAATATACCGTCTATGAGTAAAATAAAATTTCGAAGCATTAGAAGCAATTTTCTACAATTCGGATGAATAAAAATTGTAGGAACTAAATAATCGAATATAATTACATTAATACGAATAAATGATAGCAAACATCATGGGAGAAAGCTAATTTACGATCTGAATAAATGTTTAATATGGGCCCTATTTTGCTCCATCCACTTGACAGTTCGTATACGATTATGATGAATTGCCCTCCTAGTTTCCTCAGGATCAATATTACGAAAAACATCATGAATGCGCTCTAGTAACTCTTCTTTACTTCTTACAAGAATAAGATACATTTCATGCTTTGATTTTGCTCCATAAATAAAAATCAAGGGGCGTCAGGTCCGGAGAACACGGAGGCCATAAATTTGGTCCTTGATTACCCCACCATCTATCCTCGAACATTTCTGTTAGCAACCGATCTACAGCTCGTGTTTTATGTGCATTGTCTACCATCCATTTGGTAATAGCAATCCCTCCGAATGTTAAGAGGTAATCAATCTGAAAAATTTGCTAATATTCCTCTCAAAATTTCCAGGTATCTTTGTCTATTAAGATTTTCCTCATAAATGTGATAAGCCAACAAATCATTCATTAAAATTGCAAAAACCTTCACGCTGAATTTATTTTGGAAATCGATAACCTCAATGAAATGTGGATTTTCTGTGGCCCAAAAATGTCAATTTCTCCTGTTGGTTATTCCACTTTTATTGAACTTGGCTTCAACAGAGCATTTAATTTTTTGCAGAATTGTCTCATCTTCTTGAAGCCGAGTTAATAAATTTTCACAGAAATTTAGCCGCTTGGGAAGGTCAGTTGGTTTCAATTTTTGTAGTCTGATAAAAGAAAACGGGTGCATGTAATGTTTCTTAAGGATCCTTTGAATTGAAGTATAACTCAATCCAATATCCACTGATGCTGACTTAATGGATGTATGTGGATTGGCACGAAAATACGCTAGCGTATTAATTTGATTGTCGTCGTCCTCGAGAATTGGTTTTCTTCTAGTTTCTATGTATTTTGTTCCTCCAAATTGCAGATAATTACTTCTAATCCTTCGAAATTTTGATTTACTCATAGGCGCCAAATTTCAAAATTGGTTATTGAATTGCCTACAAGTTCTATCAGCCACTTTTTGACATTCGCCATGAGTTAAAAAGAGATTAAACATATCCTCGATTGAATAATCAGCCATTTTATTATAAATCTGGTGTTTTTCAAAAATTTTCACGTCAAATTACCAACAATTCTTGTTGAAATATCCAATTCGAATGAACGAAGTGACAAGAACATTAATTTTAGGAACCTGTCAGGTCAGCGTAGCCAGTTCAGCTACTTGATTCAAATATTTCAAAGCATTCTCTGTTAGTTCTTGTAAAATCATCAAAATTCAAAATATTCCCAAATTATTTGGAAACTATGTTATAAGAGATCGGTATAGTACATGCTGATACAATTATAACTGCAATTTGACGCTTCATCTGATGACGATATAAAAATTGGCACGTGCCATTTGAAAAAGTTGAGTTATTGCTGTTTGAAAAAGGCCAAATTGAAAAAATCATACAAAACAGTGCAATGAACGTTTGACATGTATAGACTGCTTAAAAAATTCCTTGTTCCTTCTTCTATCCACTAAAGCAAAAATTGTGTCTGTAGTGCAAAAGATTTACGAGCTATAATTTTTTTAAATGTTCCTCAAAAATCGAGTTTATAAAAAAATAATTAAATCTGTCAAGTTTTAACAGATAAGTGCCAACAACTTGGGCAATTTATGCCTTAGTCAAACGTCGGTTCAAGATGTATAATAAAAAAGGTAGATTGCCCTTTGAAATAACAAAGTGATGACCCACTTCCGTTATAACTGGAAATGGTATCACTTTGAAAATATTTCACTTCAATTGGAAATCGCTCGTTATGGCCGCGTATAAATTTCAGCTTGATATTGTAATTGGAACTCAAAGAGTTTATAGCGGTCTCTCCATCATCTTGAACTAAATTGAACTAAAGTTGAGAATAAATACGTATATAAACAGGTAGATACAAAATTAATAAGGGTGCAAACAAGATGTAATGAACTTATTATGATAAAAGCAGGTTTTACTTAACGATTTCAAATAGGGACGAATAAGGGGGGAAATACTTGTTGTTCAGAAGATTATCGCTATGAGGGGTTTGATGCAGTTTGAAAATTTCGATTGATTCTGTGAAATCTAACTTTCGTTCCTTTTGTATTCTGTGAATAATTAGAACTTTATCTATGGGTGGAAAATGATGTCCATTGTCGATACAATGTGAAGCAGAAGTAGATTCGTCTGTTCTGTGGTAATTGTAATCTGACTGATGCTCTTTATATATCGTTTTGAATGAACGACCTGTTTGACTTTCAAGACCCACATGAAACTTTCCCAGGAACAGTAAAATAAAACTGATAAACTGAAACCACCTGAAGTCAACCTCAAGGAAGAAGAATATATATATATATATATATATGTATATATATATATATATATATAGGGGTTTTACCCCGACGAGTTGCCCATATATCTGTTCATGCAATCAAACTGATTTCATGAAAAATATAAATCCACCACCCGGTAATTAATACCATTGCCAGGCAATGATTATAATTAAAACATATCCTGGAGTAATTATATATTAGGATAACGTTAAATGTTATGAGAATATATCAATCTACCAGAATATATACATACTATAGCATCATCAGACAATGATATCAATGTACCAACGAGTAGTGTCAGAGGCTTTCTCCCGGAAAAATCCAGTGTACGGACCTTAGTCAAGTAACACTGAATGTTACTCATTAATAGTTTCCTTTGTGTGAAGTGGTGAACGATCGAATAGAATACTGCTCTGAATATAAATATGACAAAATTGTCAGTTAATTATATTACATTTATATAAACAAATAAATAAAATATGAAATGAGATTCTGAGCAGTATAAACTAAAGAGAAAACCTATGACTCTACCTCATTATTATTTTCGGAAAGAAACCTACGAAGAATATTACAAGATTTGATGACTGTTATCTTTTGTAACTGTTCAAACAAATTTTTCTTCAGACCCAAAATCTCAATACTTTTGTGAAGATTTCTAGGAATAACGCCTGTTATATATATATATATATATATATATATATATATATATATATATATATATATATATATATATATATATATAACATTCAAATTCTGAAATTTCAGATGAAAACCTAGTCCCATTCATGAAAAGCATCGGAAATAAATCAGAAAATTCATCTAAAAATATTGATAACAAAGATATAGAAAATTTATTTCTCAATCAAATAAATTTATTTCAAAATATTGACCCAACTATAAGACCTAAACTTCCTAAAATTCATTATTCAAAGAAAATTTTCGATTGTATAAACGAGCTTAATGAGAATATTCTTCCAAAGCAACTTGTTAAAGTAATGAATATTTATACACTTCATCTGATTATATATTGTGCCGCTATTACAGTAGTTAAAATTCTGGATACAAATTAGAAAATTTAGGATCTGATTATAATATCAAGAAAGAACCTTCATGGCAAAAAAGGTTAGAAGGTAAAATTTTTTCTATCAGATGTGATTTAGGAAGATTGACTCAATATTCCAGAAGTAATCGATCAAAAAACTTATGGCACATATTGGAAAAATATTCCTCAAATATAAAACCCATAAAAATAATGAGATAAGTAATGGACAACAGATAGAATACATCGATACTTTAAAACAAAAACTCCATTAGACTACGTGAATATAAAATAAATTCAGATAGCAAATTCCAAAACAAACTTTTTTCTTTAAGTGCTCTTTGGTTTTGTCTTTGCCTCAATCCATTATCTCATGAATTGAATGCTACTAGTTTCGGCTTCAAAATAAAGAGTCTATCAACTGAATTCAAATTTAGTCACTTAATTTATTTAGATGATATTAAATTATATGCCGGAAACAGATCTCATTTAAAAGTCTACTTGAGATTACTTTCAACTATTCCAATGATATTCATATGAAATTTGGACTTCCAAAATGTAAAAATCTTTCTATTGAAAAAGGAAAGATCACCTCTGATTATATAAAGATTTCCAATATCGAAATCGAGCCAATGCATCAAGGAGATACATATAAATATCTTGGATTTTGTCAAGAGAAGACAATCATTCATAGCAGCACTAAAGAAAATATTAGAAGGTCATATTACAAAAGACTTAGAATTATCATCAAGAGTTATTTAACTAGTAAAAACCTTTTCAGAGCTATCAACTCCTATGCAGTTCCTATTCTTACATCTTCTTTTGGAATTATTAAATGGTCTAAAACTGATCACATGAATTACAATGTCAAACGAGGAAAATGCTCTGTAAATATCATAAGCACCACCCAAAGTCAGTTGTTCAGAGAGTTACACTACCTAGACATCTTGGAGGTCGTGGATTAACTGATTTGAATAATCTTCATAGCAAACAGATTTTTCATCTACGTTCCCATTTTCATGATAAACAGAGAACGTCTAAATTACATGATATTGTTGTTGCTTCAGATTATAATCTTACACCTCTGAACTTAACAATGCAAAAGGTAGATTTTGATATATTTGTTGATAATTCTAAAAGAGAAAGTTGGATGCAGAAGGAATTACACGGAAAGCACCCTAAAGAATTGAAAAATGATTATATTGATGAAATCGCATCGAATAAATGGTTTGTATCTGGAGAATTGTTTGCTGAAACAGAAGGCTTGGCAATTGCGATCCAGGATCAGGTTGTTTTCACGAGGAATTATAAAAAACACATCATCAAACAAAATATAGATTATTCTTTCCGTAGATGTTTCTGTTCTTCAGAAACAGTTTTTCATATATTATCATCTTGCTCAGTCCTTGCTTCAACAGATTATTTAGAAAGACATAATGCCGTCGCTAATATTATTCATTTTAATCTAGGAATTAAACATGACCTAATTCCCAAAGAAAAAATTTCACAAATATGAACCTGAGATTATTTGTGAAAATGACAAATATAAACTTTATTTTGATAAAACAATTCTTTGCAACAGAGCTGTAAAACACAATAGACCAGATATCATTCTTAATGATAAACAGAATCAAATAACATATATAATTGATATTGCTATACCCGACACACATAATATACAAAAAAAATACAATGAAAAATTTCTAAATATATGATGCTTAGCGACGAGATTAAAAAATGTGGAAAATGAAGAAAATATTTATTCTACCGATTATTATTTCTACAACAGGTGTTATTCCTAGAAATCTTCACAAAAGTATTGAGATTTTGGGTCTGAAGAAGAATTTGTTTGAACAGTTACAAAAGATAACAGTCATCAAATCTTGTAATATTCTTCGTAGGTTTCTTTCCGAACAAAATAATGAGGTAGAGTCATAGGTTTTCTTTAGTTTATACTGTTCAGAATCTCATTTCATATTTTATTTATTTGTTTATATAAATGTAATATAATTAACTGACAATTTTGTCATATTTATATTCAGAGCAGTATTCTATTCGATCGTTCACCACTTCACACAAAGGAAACTATTAATGAGTAATATTCAGTGTTACTTGACTAAGGTCCGTACACTGAATTTTTCAGGGGAGAAAGCCTCTGACACAACTCGTTGGTACATTGATATCATTGTCTGATGATGCTATAGTATGTATATATTCTGGTAGATTGATATATTCTCATAACATTTAACGTTATCTTAATATATAATTATTCCAGGATATGTTTTGATTATAATCATTGCCTGGCAATGGTATTAATTACCGGGTGGTGGATTTATATTTTTCATGAAATCAATTTGATTGCATGAACAGATATATAGGCAACTCGTCGGGGTAAAACCCCTATATATATATATATATATATATATATATATATATATATATATATATATATATATATATATATATATATATATATATATATATATATATATATATATATTAAAATAAAAATTGGAGTTTAACCACGACGACGAGGAATGATTTATATACGAGGATGGTTTGATAAGTTTCCGGCCTGACCAAGAAAAACAACAATTTTAAGAATTTTTTTTTTATTTCTCAACATAATCTCCTTCAAGGCTGATAGATTTCTCATAGCGCTGTTCTAGTCTAGTAATGCCATCTCTATTGGATGTTTCGTCAAATTCCTCAAAATACCCATTAACAGCTTCGATTACTTTTTCATTGCCCGTAAATCTCTTACCGCCAAGCCATGTTTTGACATTAGGAAACGAATAATAGTCACTCGGGGCTAGGTCTGGTGAGTAGGGAGGGTGCGGAATCGATTCGAACCTCAGATCGTAGATTTTAGCCATATAATAATGCGCTGGTGCGTTATCGCGAAGAAACAAATTTTTTTTTCTTGGCCAAATGAGGTCGTTTAATTTGCACCTCGTGATTAAAACGTTGCAATAAGTCTGCGCATTATTGACTGGTGATAGTTTTACCCTTTTTAAGGTAATAAATGTATATCATACGTCTTGCATTCCAAAAAACAGTAGCCATAACCTTGTTTGCCGATAAAATTGTTTTGCCTTCTTTGGAGTTGGTTCCCTTGTTCCAATCCACTGTTTAGACTGTTGTTTGGTTTCAGGAGTGTAGTGGTGGACCCAAGTTTCATCAACAGTAACGAATAGACGCAAAAATTTGCTTGCTTTATGCTTCTACAGCGCAAATTGGTAGTAGAAATGGTTTTTCGAAGCAATTTTTAGTAAACGCAACACCCATCTTGCACAGAGCTTTTCCATATGCTAATGTTGGTGCAAAGTATTCTGCACACGATCATGTGACATCTTACTGGTCCCAGCTATCTCACGATTTTGATCTGCGATCTTCCAGCACTATTTTATAAATTTTTTCGATCATATCTGGAGTTGTGATCTCAACGGGGCGTCCTGAACGTGGCTCATGAGAGGGGCTCACACGACCCATTTTAAACTAGGAAACCCACTGCTTAACGGTTGAATATGATAGGGAGGGTGTCCCCAGTGTTGAATCAATCTCTTCTTCTATTTCCCTCCGCGTTAATACCTTCAAATAAAAGTATTTGATGACAGTACGCTTTTCCAATTTTTCCATTTTCACAAATAACACAGAGGCGTATTATTGTTCAGCGTGCTGTCATGGCGATCGGGCTGAAACTATACCTACAAGCTATCGAAGGATGAAACTGTAAAAAGCCAGGCCTAGTGGCGCCATCTCTTGGTCAGGCCGGAGACTTATCAATCCAGCCTCTATTGGGATTACGTTGAATGTTATGAAAATATATCAATCTACCAGGATATATACAAACTATAGCATCATCAGCCAATGACATCAATGTACCAACTAGTAGTGTCAAAGACTTTCTCCCCGGAAAAATCCAGTGCACGGATCTCAGTCTAGTAACACTGAATGTTATTCATTCATAGTTTTCTTTGTGTGAAGTGGTGAACTGTCGAATAGAATACAAGCTATTACATTTATATATGGAAATAAATAAAATATGAAATAAGATTCTGAGCAGTATCCACTAGAGAGAAAATCTATGACTCTACCTCATTATTTCTTTCGGAAAGAAACCTAAGAAGAATATTACGAGATTTGATGATTGTTACCTTCTGTAACTATTCAAATAAATTTTTCTTCAGACCTAAAATCTCAATGTTTTTGTGAATATTCCTAGGAATAACACCTGTTGTAGAAATAAAAATCAGTACAATAAATATTTTTTCATTTTCCACATTTTTTTAATCTCGTCGACAAGCAGAATAGATTCAGAAATTTTTCCATTGTATTTATATTGTATATTATGTAGTTTCCTTACCAGCAACAGTTCCCATTTGCTCTTGGAAGGCCCCGTTCCAAACCAATACAAAAAGGAACAACATTTGGCGATGCGCTGATAGAAGTGGGGATATTTTATGAAATCAAGACATTCCACAGTGAACTGGAATTGTGGATGCGATATTGGGCTGGGAAGGAAGTTGTCGAAGTCGACTTTGTAACTTCATTAGAGTATATACGTACAGCATGTTTTCCTGGCGTGCGTCAGGCTATCCTGAGGAACCTCGCGTTGCCATGTACAACGGTCACCTCGAACGGACATTCAGCATTATGCACCGGATAAAAAGAGTGCTAAGGTCCACAATGACCTCCGACCGACTCCACGGATTAGCCTTAATATCCATTCACAGGAAAACGATAAAGAATAGTGTTAACTATGAAAAGCTAGTCCTTCAAATTCACAACAGTTCGTTGTCTTGTTTTAATTCAAATAAAAAAATGATCGTATGCCTCTTAATTTTTGAAACCATCCTTTTGTCAATTAATTTCCTCCTTTTCACTCCCGATCTTCATCTGTCCCACTTTGCAGCGCCCATTCATCCCATTTCACTACACTTCAGGGGGCAAAGTGAAATTAACTTGATAAATAATGTATATTTTTTGTCATCAAATCTTTTAGTACTACAACCTTTATTATGATTTACATTATTAGCGTATGAAGCAAGTACGGTACCTAAAATGTAAGAACTATTTTGTGACTTTTTTTCGTTATTGAGCTAAATTCAATTTAAGTAGCCCATAATGCCCCTCCCCTTGAATAAATGAAGATTATTAATTACTTATTCGTGTACCTTACTCGTAAAGTTGAATTAAAGTTCTAAGGGATTTGATATTCGATCCAATTCCTTCCAAGTATGTTACCTGAACTTACTTTGATATATATGCCTATAAAGTCTGACACATAAATCGCTCGATTTCCGTAATAAATATGGCCTTGTAACCTACATGCACTTTCAGCAACACATTTCATTCTTTTCATGAATTTACGGCCACATTAGTTCAAATGAACGAATGAATGTAGTTTTAGCTCGCATGTGTGCGTACTCATTAACATACATAAGTGAATTCTAATTCGTTTTCCTGCATAACGTCCACAAGTGAAATCTGAGGCATACGTTTAGAGGGGATTCTTCAATGTAACGTAAAGATTCTCACAATTTCAGTTTTTATATATTCTGTTTAAGAAATATCAAACATCGTGAATTATTTCAGGAGCACGGCGTTTATTAATAACCTATGAATTACAAATTGTCAAATTATCAGTTACCACTTATCAAACATTAATTTTCGATTATTGATTCCCGATTGTGAATCATCGATCGTCATCTATATCATCGATCAATACTCAATTATGAATCATTAATCATCAGTCATGGATTATTAATTAATCATTTATGCAATAATCAATTATGAAATTATCAATTACGAAATTATCAATTATGAAATTATCAATATCGAAAATATCAATTATCAATTATCAATTGTCAATTATCGATTATCAATTATAAATTATCAATTATCAATTATCAATTATCAATTATCAATTATCAATTAACAATTTTCATTTATCCATTATCAATTATCCATCATCAAGTAACAAAGATATTTTATCACTTATCAATTATTAATTGACAATGATAATTTATCGCTTATCAATGATCAATCATCAATTATCACTTATCACTTATCACTTATCAATTATCATTTATCAATTATCAATTATCCATTATCAATTATCAATTATCAATTATCAATTATCAATTATCAATCATCAATTATCAATTATCAATTATCAATTATCAACTATCAATTAACAATTTTCATTTATCCATTATCAATTATCCATCATCAAGTAACAAAGATATTTTATCACTTATCAATTATTAATTGACAATGATAATTTATCGCTTATCAATGATCAATCATCAATTATCACTTATCACTTATCAATTATCAATTATCAATTATCAATTGACAATTAACAATTATCAATATTCAATTATAAATTATCAATTATCAATGATCAATATTCAATTAAAATTTTCAATTATCAATTATCAATTTTCAAATATCAGTTATCAATTGTCAATTATCAATAATCAATTATCAATTATTAATTAGCAATTCAAATAATAATTTTCTTTTATAAATTGATAATTATCAATTAATAATTATAAATTATAAGTTATGAATTATCAATTATCAATTATCAATTCTCAATTATTAATTATCAATTATTAATTATCAATTATCAATCATTAATTATGAATTATCATTTACCATTTATCATTTATCAATTATCAATCATCAATTATCAATGATCAATCATGAATTAATAATTATCGATTATAGATTATCAATAATCTATGATCAATTATCAATGATCAAATATCAATTAATATTGATCAATGATCAATGATCAATTATCAGTTATGATTAATCAATTATCAATGATCACTTATTGATTATCGATTATCAATAATCGATAATCAATAATCAATGATCAATTATCAATTATCAATCATCAATTATCAAATATCAATTATCTGTTATTTATTATCATTTTCATTTATTATTCATCAATCATCAATTATCAATTATCAATTAACAATTTTCAATTATATATTATCAATTATCCATCGTCAAGTAACAAAGATCTTTTATCATTTATCAATTGTTAATTGACAATGATAATTTATCGCTTATCAATGATCAATCATCAATTATCACTTATCATTTATCAGTTATCAATAATCAGTTATCAATGATCAATTATAGCTTATCACTTATAAATTATAAATTTTCAATTATCAATTAACAATTAACAATTATCAATATTCAATTATAAATTATCAATTATCAATTATCAATTATCAATTATCAATCATCAATTATCAATTATCAATTATCAATGATCAATTATCAATTATCAATGATCAATTATCAATGATCAATGATCAATTATCAATTATCAATTATCAATTATTAATTATCAATTATCTATTATCAATTATCTATTATCTATTATCAATAATCAATTAACAATTATCAATTATAAACTATTTATTATCAACCATCTAATATCAAGTATAAATTATCATCAATTACCAATCCCATCATTCTCGTATTCACAATTCTGCTTGATTGGCATTGAGTTCTCAATCCCACATGTAAGGTTTTATCAAGATCAAAATACCCACCATGCTGGAAAAGTCAGTGGAATGCATGTAACTAATGAATTTGTTCCACCCTCATTACCATTTCTATTCGTTAGACTTTCTTTTTCAATTCTTTTCTGCTTGCACTTTATTTTTGTATCGACATTCTCTTGGTTTTCTTGGATTTACCCCTTATTTTCATCGCATAATATTAATTAAACTATATCAACTTCTTTCTTCTTTCATTTATTGTTCCTTAAATCCACTATGAGCTACCCATAACGTTAGTGGATACCCTCTTAGGAATTACATAATCCCCAACGGTTAACATATGATGGAGATATCGTTTTCGATACTGTCTTAAAATTTTTACGTATACATAATTATTTCAGAGGTGACAATTTTAATGAATGATTTGTTGGCTTATCACATTTATGAGGAAAATCTTAATGGACAAAGATACCTGGATATTTTGAGAGGAATATTAGCAAATTTTTCAGATGGATTACATCTTAACATTCTGAGGGATTGCTATTACCAAATGGATGGTGCAGCAGCACATAAAACACGAGCTGTAGATCGGCAGCTAACAGAAATGTTCGAGGATATATGGTGGGGTAATCAAGGATCAAATTTATTGCCTCCGCGTTCTTAGGACCTGACGCCCCTTGATTTTTATTTATGGAGCAAAGTCAAGCGTGAAGTGTATCTTATTCCTGTAAGAAGTAAAGAAGAGTTACTAGAGCGCATTCATAATGCTTTTCGTCATATTGATCCTGAGGAAACTAGGAGGTCAACTCATCACGTTCGTGTTCGTATACGAGCTGTGAAGTGTATCGAGCAAAATGGGGCCCATATTGAACATTTATTCAGATCATAAATTAGTTTTCTCCTATGATGTTTGCTATCATTTATTCGTATTAATTTAATTATATTCGATGATTGGTTTTCGCTTAGTTCCTACAATTTTCATTCATCCGAATTGTAGAAAATTGCTTCTAATGCTTCGAAATTTTATTTTACTCATAGACGGTGAATTTGGAAATTGGTTATTGATATGCCTGCAATTTCTACCCACTACTTTTTGACATTCTAAAATGAATTAAAAAAAGATTAAATATATTTTCGTTTGAATAACCAGTGGTTTCATTCCAAATGTGTTGTAAGTTTTGGATATTTTCAATCTGAAATAACGACAATTCTTGTTGAAATATCAAATTCGCATGAACGAAGTGACAAGTACATTAATTTTAGGCACCTGTCAGGTGAACGTAGCCAGTTCAGCTACTTGATTCAAATATTTCAAAGCAATCTCTGTTAGTATTTGCAAAATCATCAAAATTCAATTCATTCCCAGATTATTTCGGAACTATAAGAGATGGTTATAGTATATGCTTATACAATTCCATCTGAAATTTGACGCTTCATCTGATGGCTATATAAAAATTGGCACATGCCATTTGAAAAAATTGAGTTATTGCAGTTTGAAAGGCCAAATTGAAAGAATCATACAAAACAAGGCAATAAACATTTGACATGTGTAGACTGCTTAAAAAATTCCTTGATCCTTCTTCTATCCAACCAAGCAAAAATTGTGTGTGTAGTGCAAAAGATCTACGAGCTACAATTTTTTTAAATGTTCCACAAAAATCGAGTTTTTAACAAAAATAATTAAATCTGTCGAATGTTTTGACAGATAAGTGCCAACAACTTGGGTAATTTATGCCTTGCTCAAATGTCGGTTCTAGATGTATATTAAAAAAGGTAGATTGCCATTTGAAATAACAAAGTGATGACCCACTTCCGGTATAACCGGAAATGGTATCACTTCGAAAATATTTCACTCCAATTGGAAATCGCTAGTTATGGCCGTGTATAAAATTTCTACTTGATATTGTAATTGGAACATAAAAAGTTTTTAACGGACGGTCCCGGTGGATATCCCTGTATCTGTTTTCATCTTTGAGTCTTAATTAGAATTCGTTAATTTATGTGAACTGGAAAATAGTTGGATCATGTTCGTCATCAAGGCAGTCATACAGCAGTAGTATTTTATTCGTTTAAAACTAACATTAGAGCTTCGAATATCCAACTATTCTCTTAGTTGTAACTCAAAGTTACAAATCTGGTGAAAAATATTGAACATCTTTTTGAATGCGTCTTTCAAAATAAAAATAAACTTGCTTTCTGTGAAATGAGCATGAATTTCATAACACAATCGCAGTCATAAGTTTAGGATGATTCAGATAATTTCAAATATTTAGATTATTCGAATAGTGGAGAGCTTTCTATTCCATCTGATACAGTGAATTTACTTGGTAAGGATATGTATTATGTAATGAGTCATTTAATATTGAAAAATTCGAAATAGATTTTCTAAAATGCGAAAATAAACGTAAACTCCTCATTCAATTAACAATTAAAAGTTTTGATTTTACTCTCTTCAACACCAGGCTATCCTCCCAAATATATTATGATAACAGTGTTTGTGGCTTAAGGTTAATTATGTTATCAACAAGTTATTGAAAAATATGTCTAACATCCTGCTAAATAATTATACTGAAGTAAAAAATAACTCCATTGGTCAACTGAGTGCTCCAAAAAAAAAACTTTTTACTGTACTTTGAATCATTTCCCTATTGTTGTTTTCAGTTACCTATTTCTACTAAGATCATAAATATTTTTCTTACACATTTCTCTGTCATTGTAAGTGAATGTTTCCAAGTGTTTTCATATTTCAGTATCATTTTGTTTGTTTGTTATTCCTTTAACGTGCTCTATTTCCGCCTTTCGGCCAATGACACGCCGGAGAATTCTGTCACCTCACTAACCCGAGAATTTTGCCGAACCCCTCTCGTGTCGAGGGGAGGGATCTTTAATGTCCAACACATCTCTGTTAGACAGGACCGACGGCTTTACATCTCCTCCGAAAGATGGATACTCAAGCGATTCCCAGAATCCGAAAAATCGCACCTACTTTGTGGGGATTGAACCCAGCTAACTCTGCGCAGGAGACGAGCATCATATCCCATACGCCACCGAGCCGGCCAGTATCATTTAAATGCATGTGAATTCAATTTAAAATACCCGCGCCATATAAACTCTGTGCTAGTTAGTTCAATGTCAAGTAACCCTGATATTGTGACGTCACGCGCTGTTGCTACATGAGCAGCTCCAGCCTTGTATAGAGAGGGCCGATTTTCAGTCCAATCCTCAGAGACAATTCTGAATACTAAGGCGATCAACGTCTGAATTGATGCAAAAAAATTGGTACAATTACAGTTGATGAAATATGTTAGACTTCAGTTTAAAACGTCAATAAAATCGACAGGGTGTTACATTCAATATTGCTACTTCGAACCCATTCAGAAAATGTTCTCGACGCCATTATGGCGGCTTGTGAGATGATAATTTGGATACTTTAAACTGTTTCATTAAATTGGGTTCTTGTCCATGAATCGATAACCCACACACATCATTAAGTATTTGACGAATAAAGTTGGTAATCTGTAGAAAATAAGTTTACTACGGTGCGGACGTACATGCAGAGTATTACTTGACATGCCAGATATTCCGTAAAAACCTTCCTCTAAAAATAGGTCTCTCCTTTCTTTTCGAACTGAATTCAATGGCAGCGTGCTTTCGTGGATGATGATAACTATCAAATTTTCAGATCACAACAATCTGAATATTTGTCTTTATTTTTATATCGAGAAATTAATTGTCTTTCCATTATGTAGTAACCATAAACGTGTAACAACTCTCTTATCCAGGAACATAGAAAATGTTTCCAAGTGCGGTGGTCACATAATAAATACGAAATGTCAGTTATTTATTCTGGTACTTTTGTTTTTTCTCAGTCTTAGTATCATTTCAATCCCTCTTTTTATGTAATAAATGTTTATTGTAGCTAATCGTTCGATTTTTGCTGAGATACTATTTTACCAGCTGACAGATTTTGCCTTTTCTTTTTTCGAATCAAGAATATGCAGATATGGTATTCATTTCTAGATTATGCAACGGAAGTGGCAATGCAGCTAGATAAGAATACCGAAGGTTCCGAACAGTAATACTTTTTCTTGAACTTTTCTGTTTCCACAGGAAAATAGAATTTTTCCAAGCAGTATGAAGCTAGAAAAAGCAAATATTCAGCCGGCTAATGAAGTTCTCCAAGCTATTGAAAATGACTCGCAAACGCGTACAAGAAAAATCGCTCGTGATCTGGGGTTGAACCAAACAACAACTTGTCGAGTTTTGAAAACTGAGAAATATCATCCATATCATTATCAAAAAGTGCAGGAACTCCAAGAAAATGACAACAACCTCCGTTTGACTTTTTGCAGTCGAATCGTTGGACATCAGCCACAGGTGTATAGAATATTATTTATCGATGAGGCCACTTTTACAAAAAGCGGTGTATTCACTTGGCGCAATTCTCAATGGACACAGAAAAATTCTAGACTAACACGCAAAAAAAATTTTCAACATCGGTTTTCGGCGAGTATTTTGTTCGGAATGGTGAATGGTTTATTGGTTGGTCCTCACTTCTTAAATATAGACTAAATGGAGACATTCACCTAGAATTTCTACAGAATACGCTACCAAATTTCCTGAATGGAATTGAAATACGAGGAATCTATTTCCAATACGATGGGGCTACACTTCACTTTACTAACAGTGTAGTCAATTTTTCGAATAACACTTATCCAAATAGGTGGATTGAAGGTGGACCGATAAATTGGCCACCTCAATAACCGGATTTGAATCCGCTGAGTTTTTTCTTATGGTGTTTTCTAAAAATTAATGTTTATCAAGTTGAAATACTGTCAAGAGAACATTTGATCCAAAGAATTAAGGATAGTTGTGAGATTCTAAGAAATAATATGGACCTAATTCGAAGATCCAATACCAGCATTGTAAAAAGAGCAAGAAAATGCATTGAGCAAAGAAACCATTTCGAGCACCTGATTCGAAGCGACTATCGCTAAGTTTAGGTACCCGAGTCCCTATTTCCTTCGAATGTTCCAGGTGTGTTTTTTCCATGCGTTATTGGATGAGATTGCAATATCTGTCCCTTAATAAAAACTATGTGATGAAAAACTATCATTCACCCGAATTATCATTATGTTCTTGGGTAACTCTAAAGTGTTGTTAGAATGATTTCTGTCAGGTCTTGAATCCTTTCTTTTCTCCTGAACCTAAGAGTAGATGTTACAACGAATTGACCAAAAAGTATTTAGTATTTAAAAATCAATTCCTCTTCACAAAATTCTAGAGGTGTGATAAGAATGTGTTTTATACGGTCTTAAACGATCTTTTAAGATTTCATACTGGATCACACCAGATATTTTGTCTGAGCGCTATACTGAATGTTGTTTTTCGATTTTGGCCCTACGATCCAAAGAGTCAGATGTCAAATTGAACGAAAACATATTTTTTCGAAATATCAAATTTTTTCTGCACAATACTCAGTAATAATATCGAACTACTGTCGAATTTTTTCGCACATTTTTCTTTAAATTGAACAAGATCCATGAAGAAATAATATATGGGCGATGTCAACCGAAATTACAGGGTCCATAATGATTCTAAAACATCTATAGATCAGAATCGACATCACTTGGAAGACTGAACCTGGCCATCGGGGCTCTCTCGGTCAAACAGAGAGGAAATTGTTTTGTTGAGTTTGATTATTGAAGAGTTTTTTGCGATTATACTTCAAAGTGGCGAGCAAGAACAAGGAAGTGATTATGTTTCAGGAGAATCACACTGCGACGGAAGAACATCTCCGCGAAAGGGGAAATATCGCAGGTTATGTACTTTTTGATAATCTCCTTAGTCCTTTTCATGACCTTGCTTGCTATGTAAAATCTTTTCCTAGACTTGTTTAGACATATAAGAGGTATGATTGTTGAAATATTTTTCTGCTGGTTTTCTTTTTCCGTTGTAACAGATTCCTGTCCCAAACCCTCTTCCTTTCTTCGTTTGGAAATCATGCAATGCAAGAGAGAATGAAATGGCTAAGCAGAAAAATCTTTGGTACTCTTAATGTACACATGACACTAACACTACATAACCAGACAATCTATTGCTAGTGCAATAGCGACAGGGAAACGAGTTTTTTCCTCAGGTTTTTTCACTCGTTTATTGAATTATTATTATTATTATTTGTAAATTCTCTCTTCCAGAGAATAAACTGTCAAAAAATCATTTATTTTAAATACTTATATTTTTCATTTTATCAGAATGGTATTTTGAATTAGTATTGATTGGTAATGGGTTTCTCTTTTTCAGAAAGGGTCCGTTTTCATTTTATTCGCGATTTTATCAAAAACCGGCAGTACCTCCTGAAAATTTTATCATCAGAGCGTGGAACATAGAGACGGACACGGTGATTTAATAGAGTCCGGTCTCTATCTTCCACAGTGGCTTGGCCTGAGTAAGAAGTTTGGAAATTTATAAAAGATAACAATTGCAGTTTGTGTATTGTTTTTTCTTGTTAAATAAAATGGCAACTAAATACTTAAACGACGATATTACGAATTTATTCATCATTCATGGTTAATGTCAACAAATAATAAGTCGAACATTCAACGAAAAGTATCTGAATTTACGACCAATTTGCAGTTAATTATTTAGAAAGTTACAATCAAACTATATCGCTTATGAAATACAGTAAACTGAAATAAGTATCGTTAGTTCACTCCTAACGTTTAAGATGTAGACATAGACAACGTAGTAAAAATATAATCAAATAAAATATTCAAATCATTCACCATTTTTTCTAAACATTTTTCAATCAGCAAGCGCACTTCATTAATAGCGGCTTTTTGCACTTGATTGCGATCGATTGTGTCCAAGCCACATCTCACTTTTAATTCGAGATCTTCCTACGAATTTATCGTCAAATTATAAATTCTGTTCTTTAGGTATCCCCGTAGATAAAAATCCAAAGGAGTAAAATCCGAAGATCTTGCTGGCCAATTCCATGAACCCATCCTCTCATCTTTATATAGTGGAACAAGCTTGTTAATTCTTCCTTATACTTGAGGTATGCAATGAGCTGGAGCACTATCTAATTGGTACTAACAGGAAAAACGTGTATTCAACGGGCCCAGGAGTTCCGAAACAAATTCAGTTGAAATCTCTAAATATTTAATACCTTTTAAATTTTCTTTAGAAATTAAATAATAATATTGAGTTTTGTACATTGATGTGGATTTTTGACGACCCAGATATGAGAAGCATGCCGATTAAAAATACCTTCTCTCGCAAATTTGGTCTCATCGGTCCACACAATGTGCTGTAAGAAGTCTGAGTTCTCTGGAATGTGAACCATGAACATTTTACAGAAATTAATCCTTATCGCCGAGTATCCTCCATTCATTATTTATTATTTTAATGAGAGTTCGTAGGAGTGGAAATTTTATTTCTCCAAAAATTTGTATTGTTTGCATTGTATGGTTTGGCATAAAAAAACCCTAGACAGTAACTGCAAAGTTTCCATTATTGGTAATGATGACATCTCACATAGACTAACCCCACCCCTTTCCGCTGTCTGTTTTCCATAAGTGACAAAATTTGATTGTAATTTGCTGCAAATTTGTGAAAATTTGGGTACTACTCGTTAAATGTTCTGCAAGTTCGACTTATTATTTGTAGAGATTGCTCATGAACGATGCATAAATTCATAATATCCTCGTTTGAGTATTTAAGTGCCATTTCATTCAATAAGAAAAAATATTCACAAAAAATATGTGTTATTGCTTTTTCTTCAAATAATATCATACCTTCAAACTGAGGCCGAAATTGATAGAACTTTACATAGAACATTGTGGAACATAGAAACTGGCATCTGAATGAAATCCAATCTGTTTCTAATTTCTGGAGGTTTTTAAAAAGTCGCAGATAAAATGAAAACGAGCCATTTTAGGTATGGGGGTACCTAATACCAATCAATACCAATTTGAAATATGGTTCTAATGAAGTAATGAAAAATAGGAACTCGTCTTCGAAAAAATAGAAAGTTTTTTTGACAATTAAGATTTAGAGAATTGATGAATGATTTTTGAGTACCCTGTATATAAAGTAGCATCGGAAAGTATGTTGCCCTCAAAAATGACACTTCTTGTTGAACTAAAGAAAAGTTATAAACTTACTCAAATTTGTCTCAATGTTTGGGGCAAAGAAGAAGTCACTATAATTCCGAAATTTTTGATAAAGAAATCAGCTCAATGAAGGTTAATTTTAGGACAGAAAAATCTTGAAAAAGGATGCCCTTCAAGAAAAGAATTTAATAGAACAGCATGCCATTCCAAATAGCAAATTTGTAGTCGATATCCGTTATAACCGGAAGTGGTACCGCTCTGATAACTATTGCAAATTGTAGATCAGTATCCATTTACTCCAATGCAAAATCTTAAGATTGATCGATGAACCTGTTCTCCAGATATTTGTAATGGATCCTTTAGCGCTTACACCCTGTATGAGTAGTATGTTATTTTCAACAAAAAGTGAAAAATTTGGTAACTGCTAGAATGAAATCTAACTGGCAAACAAATAACTGTACCAATGTGGCAAAAATGTTGAACGAAACAATGAGGATTAACTGGGTTTTCAGGTGATGTGCGCAGCACATCAAACGATGGTGTATTGCGCTTCTAGAATCTGTAAATAACAAATCTTTAGAATTAAAGAAATCTCGTTATTATATTCGAAAAACAACATGATGTCTTTATAAATCTCTCAAAATTTAGAAGTAGGAAATATAATTGATGTGGTCTACTAATATGTGTGAAAATGAAACACTACATCTTTTCAGATATCTTTTCATTCTAATCAGCCAAATTATCATATCTCACGAAGTACTTGATAAAAACTAAGTAGCCACCACACCCTTTGCAGTATGAGGAACTCTAACTTAGTTCCAACGAAATCACTGCTATCTACATAGAAGGTGCGATTTAATATAACTTGAATCAAAAGGAAGGCTTATTAGTCTTAGTTAAATTTTTTCATCAAAATATATTTATTCATCTAATGCTTCAGAAAGAAACGTTTGTCTTTTTCAGTTGTTTTATTGTCATCAATTAAAATTACTCAATATTTGGAAAACTGTTTATCTCTCATTACCACAGAAAAACTTTGGAGTATACAGTTTTGTAACATCCCAAAGTCTTTTTCCTTTACACGATGCACTTGGAAGAACGAACAAAATTGTAACTTGTCCTTTTTGTGGAGAATAATAGAATTATTATCTACATCGAGGACGATGATTAACATGATTTTACCGTGAATTTTCATTATTTACAGCATAGCATTGTCAGATGTTCTGAAAAAAATGGTGAGGTTAGATTAGATAGTAAATAGCAGTTCGTATAGAAAGAGTAATCTTAATCAATTTTATATTTGTTTTGTATTCGTAGTAGTAGTGGTAGTAGTAGTAGTAGTAGTAGTAGTAGTAGTAGTGGTAGTAGTAGTGGTAGTAGTAGTAGTAGTAGTGGTAGTAGTAGTAGTAGTAGTAGTAGTGGTAGTAGTAGTAGTAGTAGTATAAGTAGTATAAGTAGTAGTGGTAGTAGTAGTAGTAGTAGTAGTGGTAGTAGTAGTAGTAGTAGTAGTAGTAGTAGTAGTAGTAGTGGTAGTAGTAGTGGTAGTAGTATTAGTAGTAGTGGTAGTAGTAGTGGTAATAGTAGTAGTAGTAGTAGTAGTGGAAGTAGTAGTAGTAGTAGTAGTAGTAGTAGTAGTATAGTAGTAGTAGTAGTAGTAGTAGTAGTAGAGGTAGTAGTAGTAGTAGTAGTAGTAGTAGACATTTTTGGGAAGAATAGCATGCCAAAAATGATAATAATCAAATTATTCACCCGACTTGTTAATGAAGTTATTTTCGATTTAACCTATGAATTATATTTTTGTTTCTCGAACTAGTGATTAAACGTTTCAAGAGAATTTGTAAGTAATGCTATTTGCCGATTGAATTCGACGAATGTAAATTTGTCCGTTATCTTTCGAGATGTTATTTAGTTTTTGGGTGCTGTAAAGGTATAATATGCCCCTTGTAAGGGGCTTCCATAGCGGCACGTACAATTTCCCAATTTTTGATGGTCGGGAGATGATGCCATTAGTTGATTGTTGATTGTTTTTATTCTCATAATATAATCTAATCATTTGATTTTCGTAATGAAATTTATATACAATATCTCCGTAAAGTGGATTATTCTTATAAAAGTTTTTGGTCGATCGATGTTTTCTAATGATGGTGTAATAATTTGTTAATATTTCAAGAAGCTTATATATTCTCATAATAATCATTTTCTTCAATATATGACGGCGGAATGTATGATAACGGTAATAGGTACATTACCTAGAAATAGTAATAGTTCAAGATATTCATTTTATGTAGTATACTACATATGTATATAGTAGTACACTACATATGTACATGTAGTACATATGTATGTATAATACGATCTAACAATATTTTTTGGTATATAAGGAATCAATGAATTGATTTTCATTTTAACTTCAAATACTTGTAATTTTCGTTTTTATTTCATTTTCCGATCAAAATTTTGTTTCCTGATGATGAAATTTATTTTGATCGGGATTGATCTCCATTTTATGTGAGTACTCTTGCTCAATAAGCGTAAAGTAGATAATACTGGAAACTATCGCTGAAATGGAGTTACCAATCAAAGCTTGTGATCTCATCTCAAAATATGAAAGATGGCACACTAGGTCCGTGTAAGATTCATGAAATTCATTCAGTTAAGTTCAGTCGTAGTATACAGACACTTTTCGAAAGTGATAATAACCTCAATTTAGTGAATCGCTTGATAAGCTGACACCGCTTTACATGCATTGTTATTTCCGTTGATTTCATTTATTGTTGAAAATCGTTTCGTGCAAGTTTTGGAAGAAATTATAGTAAAATTTGTGTCGCTATATTCCGAAAATATGAAATACTCTAGATCCGTTGTTTCCGCTTGTAATTATAAATTATTTCACGCTGGTTATGGTAGAAAATTGTAATAAAATTGGTGCTGTTATTTTCCGAAATTTAACATACGGGGTAGTACGAAAAGTAATAGATTATCTAAAAGGATGCAAATTGGTAGTATTCGTTTGTGAAGTAAAATTTGGCTATTTTAATGTCTGCCTATTAAGTGTTATACCGATTTCAGTCAACCATGTGCTATTCCGTGTTTGCTATTGATAATCCCTAAAGAGATTTGTGCATTTTTCTCATCCTGTTATATTTGCGTTGAAAGTGAAAGTGCCTACTACGCCCTCTATTGCTGTTGCCGAAACACACGACACAGTGGTATTCGTAGGAACTTGGAAACTCCATTCTCATTCATTCATAGATCACGCAGAGCGTTCATTGAGTGAATTTCGAGGCTTTAGTTGATTCGGTGCTGTGTTATTCCCCTTGCACATGTAGAATCCAGGTTTGGAAGAGTCTATTTCACTCTGTAGTGCTGTTACTCCCACACACGCTACAGTGGTATTTGTAGGATCTCGAATATTCCGCACGAACTTCCTCATAGATTACCTAGACCGTTCATTTTGTGATTTTCGAGACTTCCGTTGATTCTGTGGTGTGGTGTTACTACTAAACACGCAGTACACGGATCTGGAAGTTCCTACCGCGCCCTGTAGTGATGTTTTCTCCACACACGCAGCGTTGGTATTCGTAGGGTCCGTTAAATTCTCTTTTTCAGACTGTTGAGAGATTTATGTACCGCCGACAACTATTCTGTTTTAATTGATTTAATTGTAGTGTTTTATCCTGCTGTGTGTGTTGATTCTTCCCAGGCTTATGTTGATTCTGTGCTGTATTGTTACCCCTGTACACGCAATTCACTTATATGGAAGTGTCTACTGCATGCTGTAGTGCTGTTCTCCTCGCACACTGCAGTGGTATTTGTAGGGCCTCGTTAAATTTTCCGTTTCAGACTCTTGAGAGATCTACGTATGGCCGAAAACTATTTTGTTTTAATGGATTATATAGTGTTCTTTTTTCTGCGTGTTGTATTTGCTCAGGCATTTCCGAGGCTTTCATCGATTCGGTGCTGTGCTGTTCCCTCTACACACGCAGTATTCGGATTCTGAAGTGTCTACTAAACCCTGTAGAGGTATTACCCCCTCACATGCTACAGCGGTATTTGTAGGATCTCTAATCCTCCGAACGAACTTCCTAACATAAAAGATGACGGTGAGGGCTCTTTTTGTGACTTTCAAGGCTACCGTTGATTCTTTGCTGTGCCTTCACCATCACATACACCGCAATGATATTTGTAGGATCTCGTTTGATTCACTGTTTCAGATATAAAACGGGTTATTTCCTTTCGGTTATAGAATTTGCTAGTTGAATTATTAAACTGAGTTAAATTGCCAATGATAGAAGTACGTAATTAGTTAAACTGTTGTAGGTTGGTTTTATAAACCCCAACATATTCCGTACATACTGCTTTCTTTGTACACCAACCGCAAGTATCATTTCGGTCGTTACAACTGGACACTCGTTTACTGCTCATCATCGCTTAGCTTAACTCTCCTACTCTCGACTTGCTCGTTTACGCACCTAAACAAAGTTTAAGATTGACGTGAAAGGTTTGAAATATTGCTCTGTAGTTCATAAGCACGTATCTATATTACTGTTGAAATCAACACCAATTGTGTATATTTTGTATAAAGCAATACTGTCTCTCTTGGATCTCTTTCTCGGCAGGTCAAGTCCGAGTAAGATCTGTTAAAACAATAGCAAAACAGATGTTTCACTCGTAAACTGACATTCTTAGTTATTGCTAAAGCCTTAGTCAGCAACTAATTAAAGCCCACTGGGAAACTGACATTCTCAGTTATTGCTAACGCCTCAGATAAAAAAGAACTATTCTCCAACTGCATCTCACCAGAGCACTCCTAAAGCGATCTGGAAGGAAAGGTATAACGGATCCCTTTCTTCTAGAAAATAATCTTGGCAAAGAAAGAGTGACGCCCAAGCTATTCCTCACGAAGCAAAACTGTTACAATATCACAAAATGCCTTCTACATGTTCCTCGAAGGTATGCAATGGAAATACTCCCTTACTTCAGCAGTTTAGCTACGCGTTAGTCAGATGCTATTGATCTAAACAAAAATTCATTTAGTTTGATACATTTTACGAGTACAGAAGAGAAACACACGTTACACGTTATTAAAATAAATAGGAAACATAAGTTTTTCGATCAAAGCAGTGTAAATTCTGCAATAAGAGAAACATGCATAGAAACTTGTTTTTACCATGAGTTCCAAATTGACTTAGTGATTCTGGCTATGAGTGATAAGTTTTGTCGAAAAAAAGAAGAAAGTTTGTTGGTTATATTTGAGTGAGGCTGTCTATTGTCCAGCTTTGTATTTGTGGATACTGTGATAAAAGTAAAAATTATCATTAGCAGGTCTTCAATATTTGCAGTAATAAATAGCAATAATAAATGATATAGAATCCATTTTCAGAACTAGAGAACCGCTTAGCTTCTCTTTTCAAACTGTAGTGCTATTTAATGAAGTTTTTCCAAATTCGCTTTTTCAGATGGTACATAAATGATAAAGTGTCCTACCGTATACTATTTGTTACTGTGAAATCAATTATGTGGTATTGAATTTTTCTGATGAGACCTATAGAAAATTTGAATGAAAGAATTGGTTGTAATGCGCCTATAAAAAAAACTAATCATCTTCATTGGAAAATGGAAGGATATAAAAGATGAAAATTTGGTAGTTTCTGATATTCATCAACCTACTAAGTGTGTTAGTTATTCAGCTTTTTATTGAGATACCTTGAAAAGTCTAAAATGTAAAGAAATGTTATGTCTTGGAGCACAGTCGAAGTTCTAGTTGCCTATTAAGTTGATATCTACGGAAACATTAGTTTCTCAGCTTAATCAAAAGTTGTTATCTAATTAGTTTGATCGAAGGACTCTATGTTTTTTTGAACGCTCCATTTCTGTAGACTATGATTTATGTTGTTTCTGTAGTATTGTTGCGAAGTTTGTTCTTAGTAGGGCAGAAAACATGATGCACGCTAGGAGACAACTAACAATTCTTGCTGTTGAGTAAAGCTTTGTTAAGTACAAATAGACAGACTTAGCAATTATTGTGGCTGAAAAACACGAGAGCGTGAGTACTAAATTGATGCGAAATGTCCTAAATCATGACTGTGAGTGGGCAGAAGAATAAATCTTCCAAAAATCACTATGACTATCTTTACCAGATCGAGAAAACTTGAATTCCTTTCTATTCTGCTTGAATGGATAAGAATTCTTCTGAAAATAGATGCGAAATATCGTTAAGTTATCATAGGTAAAGGACTCTCTCATAATGCGTAACCATAATTTGGGGAGATATATAAGGGCACTTTGTAACTGATGAGACTAATATGCGCAATAACCCGAAAAAGAACAAAGAAATATGGAAATGACCTCATTAGGAACCTCTATATGGTGGAGCAAACGGTATTGATGCCGCAAAACGGCAACTGGATTAGAACCAAATGATCTTGAACAAGAGATGATTCGCTTACCACTTTTTGCAAATTCTAGAATATTTCAGGCCAACTGTTGACGTTGAAGTAAATGATAAAATAGAAAAACTGGACTTGCGGATGAAAATACTCTATCTAAAGTCAAGTGTATTTAAAGTCCTTGACAAATTCAGATCGGAAGTTGTTGAATTCTACGACAGTTTTGTCAAAACAGACGGATAGGAAAATGCATAAAAGACCATAAAAGTCACACTGTCCCCTTTGGGAAAGGTGTAAAGGATATGGGAATACGACTACTCTTGTGATGAATTTTTCGTTACTGAAGATTAAGACTTTTGATTTTATTCACAACGAATTTACAGTAAGTTGCTTATACAAAAGGATGGTACTTCTGTGTGTACGGTTCGACTCAGCGGGGACACTAACCTACTTCAGCTTATAGTTTGCACATATTTTCATACATTTGGATATTGTTATAGCAATTTTACTTTATCTTAATATCTGATGGCAGAATATTTTATTGAAGTCTAACTGCCTAGTGGATAAAGGTACATCAATATTCATTTCTACTTTATCCTCTGCTTTCTACATTATAAGTTTCTAAGAATTTCTATGAATGACTTAGAATATAATGTGTTAGCGAATAAATTCAAAGAAATATACTTTAATTAACTAAATTCGGTCAGTGAAATTAAAAGTTTGCTGTTGACCAAGAAAATTATTGCAGATAGTAGAAATCCTTCAATTCTTCAAATTATCATATCCATTTCTATATTATTTCAATGCCGAAATACTAGTTGATTCAACAACTAATTAATTCAATTATTTCGGCTCGTATGTGTGATGATTGAATAACCAATGTATTGCACTTGATAAAATTATTAGAAAGATCGAGAAATGAAAAGTTTAGAAATTTATGAAACGAAAATTTCGTGAATTGTACGTACTTCATTGAGTATAATATTCTCATATAAAAATTACGGAATATTTTGTATATTCAAAATTTATGAATTGAAGCTTTTGAGGAGTTAAATGAATGAAATATATTCAAATGCTCGATTAAAATGAGAAAAAATTCTAAAAAATCCTTTCGCAAATGATTTCGAACAATATCATGAGATTCCCATTCTCTCACTCTATGATACTTTCTTCCAGTCAACAAGTAGCTCAAAAGTTCTAACCGGTACTAAGCATGAAATATATCTAGGGCATTATACGTTTCTGATCTTCGATGTAATATCCGGTAGCTATTAATGAAGATACTCTTGGCACAAATCATCGTTCAATTGGTGTAATCACGGATGTCGTTGCGCCGAATTTGGCGCTCGTTTGTTCGTGTTGCAGTCATCTAGACGCCTCCTTTCGACGAATTACGATATTCTGTTCCGTTATGATCGAACTAAGAGCAAATATGCTCTATGTATATATATATATATATATATATATATATATATATATATATATATATATATATATATATATATATAAATAACGACAAAGGCAATGGTATCTGATACAAGATCTGAATATGAAATGAAATTAAGAATCGATTGAATATTCATTTTCTCATTTAGTCTTCGTTATGCCTATATACCTGGTAAGGCAGGTTATGAAGAATTCCGTACATTTAAGTAAATTTAATAATCGTAGGATGGATTCATAAGTGTTTAATATCCTATTCAGAATCCCCACCTAGGATTATTCAATAAATTAGGAATTGTTAAATAATTCTTATTGGTAATATTTGTATTGGGTCTCAAATAAAATTTGAATTAAGCCACTGTTTGCGCCAACATTTATGTTAAGTAGTTAATATTGTGTTATAAATTTATTTTCTTCATACATCTCGATGCATTAGGGTGCGTCTAGATGCGTATCAACAGATTTTTTTCGGTCTCTGTTTTCTACATGCAATCAGTATCAATTTACCAGTTGACACAGCTAGAGATTGATTTCCACACGAAAAATTTATTCTCCAATTTTCATAGTTACTCCGCTTCAAATATTGTTTGAGTTCGCAGTTCATAGTTTAGCCCACAAAAATATAGCCTCTTCAAATATTGGTTTAGTTCACAATTTACAGTTTAACCCGTAAAAAATAGAAAAACTTAATAGTGGACGGTCGAGATTGATCATCCTATCTCATATATATTGATTGATCATTATAAACTCAGTGTTTTACCAACTCCTTTATTCCTTCCTTCTTTCTACACCTCCCATTTACTACCCAATATAGAAGGAATAAGATCTACATCCTCTGAGGAGTTCTGTGATCAACCAATAAATGGTAAGGGACCAACACCTTAATCCTACTCTTTACGTTGACTTTTTTTTACAGTACATTGGAACAGCATTAGCTATTTAGAGTATTTTGGTTAAATTGGTCTTATTTCTTGACCAACCAAAGGCTCAATCACCCACATCATGAAAAACTGATGACGTGAATAATTACGACGAAAATATTTTATTGCATTTAATACAACGAAATATCTCCAAATTCAAAATTACGCGCGAAATTGAAAACAGAAAATATTCCGAATTCGAAATATTGTTGAGTAATTTAGAAAAACTCATTTAGGAAACCCCTCTTCGCAACGGAAGCGTGTTCGGTATAGTCTTTGCAAACAAATTAAATTATTTCATTACGTAGAATTTCCGTAAAATCATGAATGTTGCCACTAGTTTCGAACGCACCATAAAAAAAATTCTAATAATATCGGTGATTATCGAGCTTAATAGTCATTTAGAATTATTTTATAAGTTTTTTCTTTGTATTTAAGAAATTCTAAATACAACATACTAAATTTTTATTCAAGTTGAATCCATTTTCCACAGAAACGTTTTCTTCTTACATTATACTCTAGACAATAAGAATATATAATTGGTTCATAACTCCTTTGAAGGGAACTGTTTCATAAAACTGATTTATTAGATGTCAAGATCTACGTTTTTCAAGCATGCAACTTTTAATCATATAATTAAATTCCACGGACGTTCGCATTTTCTGAAATTTATGCGAAAATGATGTTCACGCACTGCTTTTAATCAATAACGGCGCACCTTTACGAACGATTATATTATGAAAGTGAATTCATAGATCAATATTTTTTTTATAAAGGAACACTTTATTGGTTTAATGAGTTGCTTAATATTGTAGTTGATGTTTTGTTATTATTTTTGAAGTTTTCATTCTTTCTTAGTATAGACCAAAATTCGGTTAGCCAAGTTCTTAAAATGCAATTGACTTAATAATGTAAGATTCTCGAAATATATTTTAATCAAATAACCTTATAGATAGAATGAAAATAACAACTGGATTGATATCAGATACGATTCATCTAATTACGATTCATTTCCTGTTCAAGGTGGAACTGTACTAAAAAAATGGCATCTGAGACTTATAAATGATGACAATTTTCTGCTATTGTTAATATGAGTAATTCTAGCATCGTTCTGACTGTGACATTTGCAGTTATCGTCTTTATGGATGAAGGCGAAAATTGGACAATTTTGAGTGCAAAAGTTCTGAGTTTCTTAATCATGGCAAGGCTACCATAAACAAATTCGTTATAGCCGGACGATTGAGCATATATTCAAGAAATTTTATGTGGAATGAGGAATAAATGCAAAATAGAATAGATACTATTCAAATCAATCTCTTTAACGGTTCATTATACGTGCTTTATTTGATGGAGAGCTCAACACTGGCTAAGCGCGTGGAAAGCTATATCACTAGTTGCCTTAGCTAGTTGGTGGAGTTCCTGTTCAGTAGAAGGTGTGCTTCATTACTGTACATATCACCATCATACAAATCCCAGATATCTGTTTCGCAATCTCTTATAATATTGGTTGGTAGATACTGATTTCCTATAATCTTCAACTTAATTTTTTCTCTCACGCGTGTATTACTGTTCCTTCAGTGCGTGTAATGAAGTGTTGAAAAAAGCAAAAGAAAAATTATCTTTCAAGAACATACAAACATATTATCAATTTGTCTCCAAATTAGCGATAAACTAGAAAATAAAATAAAATGGAATTTTTAGTTTTCGAAAAAGCCGATAATTTTGCGCAAAAATGAGAAATTAAAACGAGTTGCCCATTCAGATATATAAAACAGATATGACGTTGTCGTTTCAGGTCTTTCAAAAATCGAGAGTATAGCTAAATAATAATAATTTGGCAAGGAACATGAATAAGCTATGAAAATCACTTCTAGATCTATTTATGAATTTATTCGAGTTTCCCTCTAAGTGAAATTGAAAATCATCTCCGGATTACATTTGGTTTGAAATAGACGGCTCAAGATATCTGGACCGGATACACACTGAACATACTGAATCAGGGGAATTCCAGTCAGATGGCAGCCAGTCTTCCAATCTTGGGGCATTCTCGTATGCCACAGTCGCAGTGTATATTGAGTTTGTGACTAAAAGAAATGAAAACAATTTTTTGTCAATTTGAATGTTCCTGATGTTGATAATGAAAACATTTTTTATTTAGCATTGCAGCTAGTTCAAGTAACAAGAAAACTTTTTTGAATAATTGTAGAATAACTCTTATTACTGGGAGAGACTGTTTAGATCAAAATTGATATCTATTATAAATTGAGTTTTTCGAACAGTAGTTAGCTTTTCATTCATTTAATCTTTAATGGATGAACTTCATAACTGAAATATATAATTAATAACTGTCTTCGAAATTTTTGCTTTGTTATGAACTAATCCAAAAACAACAGCTTCCCTATTGATCTACTAATTTTATTATTTTCTTGGCGACTCCTAGTGTGACTTGCCAACGGACAAACGATGAGAATTGAAACCTTTTCGTAGAAACCATGGTTTCAATTTCTGACAGATATCTTCAAAAACGTTGATTTGAATAATGGTTTTTTCAGATTTAATTTAATTCCTGCGCTTATCTTGAGAATTGTTAAATTGAAATTGTGAATAACAACAAAGTTTGTTCTTATTATATACATAGCATGATAAAGAACTTGAAAATTATGCTAGATTGACTTCTGGGTTGACAAAATATATATACTTCCTTCTACTGTAACGCTCAATAATATAAACATTGCTCCTATAATTCTTGCTCTAATGCATGGATAATTTATATTCAGTATTGAATCAAGGAATAATTAAAATAATTTCTATCGTATTTATTCAAAATTTTGCTTTTCCATCCTATAATTATTTCAATATCCATCAGACTTTTAATATTCATTTATTAAATGATGCGAATCAATTATTCTCTTCCCTTCAGGGAATGTCAAGAGTTGCCCAGCTGAGGTTCTAAAGCCGTCGAAATAGATGTTCGGTCATAAAGGGACAGCTACCAAGACGCAGGTGGAGTTGTCCTGTATACATTAGCACATTAATGTTCCGCTTAGTGGTGATGAAGCAATAGTTCCCTCGCCACGTCCTATTGCAGAAGATTATTTGACAATGTAATAAAGGAAATATCGATGAAGTGAAATACTTCCAGCATTATCGTTTGTTTTTCAATTCCGAATGAAATGTTGCCATACTAAGTAATTCTCTGATTACTTGCTAAATAGAAAATTTTAAATGAGATGTTCGATTTGATTAATGCTTGAAAATTGACATACAAACCTTTTTCATGAAAAAATATAAGTCCAACACCGGGTAATTAATACCACTGCCAGGCAATGATTATAATCAAAACATATCCTGGAATCCTGGAATGGTTATATATTAGGATAAGATAAATATATCAATCTACCAGAATATAAACAAACTATAGCATCATCAGCCAATGACATCAATGTACGGACGAGTTGTGTCGGAGGCATTCTCCTCAGAAAAATCCAGTGTACGGACCTTAGTAAAGTAAAAAAAAAAAGTATATATATATATATATATATATATATATATATATATATATATATATATATATATATATATATATATATATATATATATATATATATATATATATATATATATATATATATATATATATATATATATATATATATATATATATATATATATATATATATATATATATATATATATATATATATATATATATATATATATATATATATATATATATATATATATATATATATATATATATATATATATATATATATATATATATATATATATATATATATATATATATATATATATATATATATATATATATATATATATATATATATATATACTTCCTGTTCATTACCTTTGTTTCTCGATTAGACACTGTTCAGGTCTATTCTGGAGTTAATTTTCGTCATATAAATCTATACCCAAATCAATTACCGCAGTTACGTGGAAGTTTAAAAGTTTAAGAGAATTTTCGGTTACTACATGATTTTTGCACTTGGTGCTGATGCTTTGTGTAGGTGCAGCAGTGAATATACTAAAAGATTTGACTATATTCTGGAAGCTCATGATATGATTTCAAATTCCTTCATTGTTTTCATGTATTTGAATTATTTACTGCCAGGTGCTCGTTTAGAATTGACATTGCTGCTTCATCAGTGAAAAAACCCAAACATCAAAAAATTTTGTATCTTAACCATGTATGTATTATTTCGAAGTGTAATATCAACGGTTAGACTCTGAAGTTGTTTTGATAGCAGTTACGTTCTCTTCCATATTTCTGGATCGCGCCTTCTCTGTTAATATTATCTCCAGTCCGTCTAGTCCGAAATAGTTTTGTGTATTCTTGTTCTTTTCACAGTTACGAGATGGTAATAAGAAATGTTTCTATATTTTCAAAAATAAAACCATGCTATTTAGATTTTCACTATATTAAAAAAACTATGACCGGTTTCACCACACTGTGGCTTCATCAGATAGATACAAACTAATGAACAGAGTTATTCCTTATATATTAGTTTTATTTCCTACTTAAAACAATAGGTACAAGTACAAGGGGTATATTAGAAAACCCATCGGAGTTGCTTACTTCATGAATTGAAAAGATTGAGTAAAGGTGAAGGATTTAGATCTAATTGACTATTAAGTAACCTACCTGAATTCTTTTCTTCGTTGTTTTCTAAAATTTCTAATAGATTGAGTTTTTGTCTATTATTTTCATTGTGTAAAATTTTGAAATTATCATTAAAGTTATGGTTTTTCTCGAGTAAGTGATTAGAATAATGGGAATCTGATTTATGATAATTAAAACTACGTTTGTGCTCGGATAATCTAACTTTGAATTTTCTGAAAGTTCTACCTATATAAATTTTATTACAATCCCCGCAAGGCAGTTTATAAACACTGGATTTGTTACCTTAATCAATTTTATATTTGCAGTTTTCGATATGTTGGCCTAAAGAATTATCAGTTCGGAATGCTATATTGAAATTATAATGCGAGAGGAATGATTTTAATTTTAGACTAGGATTACCAATATAAGTTAAGCTGTTGTATTTTGTGTTAGAACTTATTATACTTGGAAATACTTCCTGGATTGCTTTTTGAAATTTTTTGCGTGAAATCATGTTCTCAATCATAGTGGACTGTAACCGTTATTGGATGCTATTTGTTTAATTAGATTTAGCTCTTTTATGAAATTATTTTGTGACATTGGGATATTAATGAGTCTATGTACCATACTATTGTAAGCTGCTAATTTATGTGGATAAGGATGTGTAGATGAGCTGTGAATAGTAATATCTGTATGCGATGGCTTATGAAAAATAGAAAAATCATGTTTGCCGTTAATTTTAGTAATAGTCAAATCCAGAAAGTTAATGGAGTTTCCTGTTTCTATCTCTAACGTGAATTTAATATAATCGTGAATTTTGTTAATGAATGTTTTGAATGACTCTAATTGTCTGTTTGTGCCAGTGAAACAACAAATGATATCGTCGGCATATCTAAACCAATAAATGGTGATGATGAAGCCACAGTGTGGTGAAACCGGTCATAGTTTTGAAGATATAGTGAAAATCTAAATGGCATAGTTTTATTTCATTGAAAATATGTATATCGATTTTCATCAAGTAATGACCTCCTCAATCAAATTGAATGTTTCTATCTTTCATTCTCTATAATTTAGCTCTTTTTCTCCTTGGTACTTTTTCTTCTATATTCCTAGCTCAATTCTCCTTGTCGTGAATAATATAAAATGGGAAAAGCCCCGATGCTGATCGATGCTGCATTTTCTGCTGGTAGAAACTGGTCACTAACATTTTCGAGTTGACCCATCCCTAGAGCATAAACATCAACAAAATGTTGCACCAGGTTGAAAACTTGGGCATAACCTGTAACTTCCTGCTACTCAACTGTCGCACTGTTCGCAATTCGCAACAAATTCCTTTCGATTTTCTCTGGGGAAAATGGGGTAATCATGTCTTGTATGGTGACGAGTTCTGCCCACCCAAAACGAGTCGATTAGTTGTTTGCCCAATGCTCTTGAATTTTATACAGTGTTGTCAGATTTGTGACATTCGTTGATTGGAATTATTCTAGTGTTGCCATAGGATTCATAAGCGTCATTTCGTTATCTCTATTTCTTACAAATTTTAATTGAGGAATATAGCATGATAATCCAATTCCAATATGTATACAACAATTTAACAGAATAAGAAAATTTCAGTGTTAATTTACAAGAGCTGTCCATACTTTGCAAAAAATGTTCTCGATTAACGTTTTCATCATTACTTACTTAAAAATATAAAACAGCGAAACTGGTCTTATCATATAGAGTAATTATTTGGCAATGTAATGGTATTCAAATCATTACTGAGGAACACAAAATGAAATGTATCAGCAAACGGCAAAGTAGCAAATCATCTAGTATAGCTACAACCTAAATATTAGGCAACAATTTCACACATATACAATCCGAGAACTACATGACATGATCCCAACAATAGTGACGTACTCGCCATCTCCCGTCATAACAGAGAGGGATATTCAAATGGAAATCTCTTCAGACTAAACCTAACTAACCTAACCGAAACTAAATTTTAATTTAAATTTATAATATGAATTGGATAGGTAAGTGGGATATGTTTTAGGTAAATTTAGGTTAGTTAGGTTAGTTTTACAAATATTTCCATTTGAGTTTCGGTCTCAGTTATGAACGAGAGAGTTAGTGAGTATTTATATCTCCTTCTTGCATCGTTTTGAGTCGTACGTCGTATACTATCTCGTTTTTTTTTCTTAAACGATAGCCTTCCGGGGCAAAACGATTTCAGGTTTAGATTCCGGGCCCCAAAATTAGTAAGTAAACATTTTTTCAGTGAATTCTGACTATCGACACTATGCCGTATAATTACCATTTTGAAAAGGAAAAAGCTGCATTCCCCACATTCATTAAGAAATTGAGAAAGCTGATTTTGATTGATAAACTATTAATGAGATCTAATAAAATACTTTGGAATTGTCTCCTTCTCTCTATATTTAATTAATAATTTATCCTGTAAACTTTTTTATGGTATTAACAATATGACATAAGAGAAGTAGTATCTTATTTATTGACTAGGAACTAGAAAAGAAAAACGGTCTACCAGAGACAAGAGTGTTCAAATTATCGTGTTCGTAATCTGACAACACTGTATAAAATTCAAATACATTCGGCAAACAGCTGATCGACTCGTTTTGGGTGCGCCGAAGTCATCACCATACAAGACAGGATTACCGAAAATGGATATTGCGCATAAACCACAATAACATTTGGATCTACAACTTTGTTATGAACATGATTAAGTTTTTTCCAATTTCTTTTTCCAGTTCTTCATATCGGCTGACTCATCCGTAGGTAGCACAGCACTTGAGTGCATATGTCGTGGCATTCCGCCGATAGTTAACACTTATACTACTGTCGTTCAGTATGTAAATTTTTGTCATGATTTATGCCCAATATGAACTGATTTATCATTAATGACGTTAATACTTTATCAATTTTTGTCACAGAAATATTAGTAGCTTTTAAGGATAATTTCCCTGAGAAATTATTTTTACTGTTCTAGCCAATTCGTCTTGATTTTATAAAAACTTGAGGGAAGTTCGCAGTTTCACATCACTACTGATGTGAACATCGTCAGTCTGAGTTATTTCTCGGAAGAACTTCGGACTTCCTTCAAGTTTTTATAAAAAGCGAGTCGAATTTGTGATATCCTGACTGCAAAAATTAGGATATTCTCATTTTATGAGGTTCATAACTAGTTTTCTTGGCAAACTTCTGTTGCCATTTCAATTTGCCTGCTCGAAATAACATACATACTTAGACTATTTCAATCATTCCATGTGAATTGACATAGAGCTACAAGATAAAATTATGAAAAAAATATTGAATTGTCGATTTTTTATTGAAATGAAAAAAAAAAAAGTTGCCATTGCTTCGAACTTCAATGTAAGCAAATTGGATTTCAACACAAAAACCGTGGCACTAAGGGCAAATTCCGCACGAAGCTCGATTCAACGTAAGAAAATGCTTGTAGAATGTCAAAACCATTTCTACATGACTTCAGAAACAATCGAGATATGGGCACTTGACTGATTTCTAAAATACTCAAAATTTTCAAATAATTATAATAATTCGAAAACAAAAGAAGCTACCTTGAATATGTTAGAAGCAATGAATTCCTCGAGCAAAAATAACACGGGGAAGGAGGTGTCATTTTACTTTATTCACAATATTTCACATAGCTGAAGTACTTGAATGTCGAAATCTGCTCAAAAAGTAAAGTTAGTTTGAAAAAGAAAGAATGATTTATAGTGCAAAAATGTTATGCTTAAAGAATAAAAAATACCCTTTCATAAATGTACATTCCTGAAAAATGAGTTAACTTATTAAATTGACTAAATACGGGTACAGCAAGGAATAAGCACTTGTATCGGCTTTTCTAAATGAAATCAAGTAAGTTGTTTATTTAGAGTCATTTCCTGGATACCAAAGATTCATAATTTTATTTGATCAATTGGTATTATAGAGTGCAGATGTAGATGCACCATCGTGAAAGTAATACTGGCGGCAGACATAGAAGAAAATATATTGAGAGACTTATCAATATTTTCCTGATTTTGTTTAGATTGTCGTAAGGAAATATATGAGCCAGAATATTCCGAATTTTGTGATTGAGCACTTTATCGTGAGTTTATCTGTTGTTATGCAAATAATAGTGAACAATAGTAACTAAACGTTCTCTTTAGCTGTCAGAGAATGATATGAGCATATTGCGCATTATTATCTCATACGCCATTTGTTTATTCAAGAATGCCTGGTCAACAAACTGCCACTTACCGAATAGGACTGGATGAAAAAGGCTGTTCGAGATTTTCATTTTGGTTCACATAGTCTTATCTGCCATAACATCAGCAATATTGTATAACGGTACTGAAGTGCTTGGTGCACGTTGTGGATATGGGAAGGTAGATAACGAGCTAGGGCACAAAAATATATCCAACGGAAGTCAAAAAATTCTCCATTGACGTCCTTTTACACAAATTTAACTGAGCTTATCTCGTAAATCAATACCATAAAACTTCTCATCTTGTAGGCCTTCAGTTCATAATTTACCGAATATATGTGTGGTTAAACATGGCTGTTGTGCTACATATAATTGTCACCAATTTTCAAAGCCATAATATCTGGTTTAAAGAGTTTATTTCTAGAGAGTAATGAAATATTGAATTGATTATTCTTGTATCGTGAATTTAATTTTTAGATATGTTTCCTGAATAAGTGATCGTGGTTCCTAAATAAATTCGTATAAACTCGAGAATTGAAAATGTGAAAACCATTTTCAGCGAGGCAGTAGTTTTGGTAAATGATATTATATGCTACACAATTGCCAGAAGAAAAAATAATTACGAATAAAGAATATGTGACAGACTGGGTACTTGTAGATAGTAATGTGCATTGTGTATTCGCACGCAATGTCTACCTTATCTTCGAGATAAAAGGACTCCCTTATATTTCTGAGTTCACGAGTAGGTATTGGTCGTTGTTAATTCGTTTTCTGATAATCATTTCATATGATCTAACACGAATGAACGTTGAATATACATTGAAATTTAACCATATTCGTAGCAGCAAAGGAGACGACCGTAGTAACGACCAATGCACAAGGCTTTATTTACAGCTGTGATCGCGTGTTGGAGGTGAGTACATAATAAAATGAGATAATTATTGTATCATTGATCGGTGTCACAATCTGATCTCTGTTTTAATTTCTACACGCAACTAGAAAAAGGGATTGTTGAAATATAGCTATAACTCATTATACAATATTTTATCTAGTTGATGATGAGAAAAAGCTTGCAATAATTCAAGTCTGAATTTGGAAAGTAAAGATATGTCCCCTTAATAACCCATATAGGTAACAACCTCACATAATATTAGATTTATACTTTTTCAGCAATTTGAGGCCAGGACATTTTAAAATTATGTTTGAGTTTGACTAAAAGCGATAATATGCGATACTTTTCATTGTCACTATCAACAATAAGTCAAATGTATATACGCAATGACTGAATTTTCTAATGTCGTCGTTCTAGTGACTCTGAATGATCATATTTTCTCGAAAATGACTGATTTGCGTCCAAACTATTGGGTTAACTATATTATACAAACTATTTTGGGATAGTGGTTTACATTTTACATCGAAACTGTTTTAATTATAGATGAAAAATTACTACTATTGTCCAAAAATTCCAGTAAAATGTTATCAGAGTACTATTCTTTTGTAGAAGTACCTGGTAGTTTTAAATAAATCTTATGAATAACTTCACTCAATATCAACTAGATTTAAAATATTTCCAATGTTTTTACTATTATTTATGAATTACCTGTCTGAGCAACTATTCATCTTTTTAGATGATGCAGTATTAGTTACTAATAATAAGTAGAGAATTAGAAACTAATTTTTCAGGAATGATATGAGCAATACTAGGTTGAGAAAATCTCTTACATTTTCTCGATCTAAATTCCACATTATTTTTCAGGAGATTCTTCATATACTACATATTTCATCAACTTAGTGCGCTCGAAACTCTTTCTAATCTATTAAACAGATTGTGCTTAATCAGATTGGTAATTTATCTTTTTCTCATCTTCACAGTTGATATATTCCTCCTTGAGATGGTCTTTGTATAAAATTTTGTTTGTTTCTTTTTTTTCAAGGTTACCTTGACTGGAAAAGGTTAAAATAGGTATAGCTCTGCTAGACTTCGCTTCAAGTGTATATGTTTATCATAGAACAGTTTTTCATCATATTAGAATAGAATTATAAATCAGAAATGCACTGAGTACACTTGATAAAGCCTTCACTGATTGTGTTTAGAATTTTTCAAATGGCCTAATTAGATTCTAATAACAATTTAATTACAAATATCATGAGCTGATGGATACTTTGTCGGTCTACAATGATATTAAGGTTTTAGTTTTATTGACACTAGAATTTCTCTCTAAAATTATCGTTTTATTCCATACTTTTTCAAGAAATATCATTTTATAGTACAAGGAATGAAGTACTTCATATATTTTCAATACAGTTTGTATTTTATGCCTCATCATGAAGTTTCGAACGTCTTCCAAAGAATCCGAATCACTAATTAGTACCCATTTCGTATTTCCTCTATGTGGATCAGTTGCTGTGGATGAATTCAATAATACAGAGCAGATCGTCGTTTTTCCTTACAGTGGTTCAGTTTTGGAATAAAAAATATCACAATTGCACACCATATTTTTCAATCAAAATATTTCAGTTTATATATTAATTATCACATAATGTGAAAATATTCGAAGAACTTTCAGTGAAAGATTGAGGTGTGGGAAGAAAGATGAATTCAAATATAACATTCGAAAGTGACTTTTTTCTTAAAATAACTCCTCAGAACTTGTTAAAACAGCGAAATAGATGCCATGAAGGAATTATTTATTTACTGTCGTTGGTGTATCATCATTTGAAAGTTTTAGGTTATTTATTCAATCAGTATAATAATCATTGCATAAGAGAAACTTGCGAATTCATTAGAGCACCTACAATAATGATGATATGATCCAGTATTATATGCATGTTATCCAGGAGTAGATAAGAGGACGGGATAAGAGCGAACTCAATGAAGTATATATCTCTAGAACGTGCTAGCCCTTGCATTCTTCGAATTTCGGGCATATTTCAAGTACAATACTCCGGATTTGGAATTTCCGTCAACCAAAAGAAAATTGTTACTTTAAAGTGTACAATTATTATTTCAACCACTATACTTCGTTATCATATAATATTTAACAGTTTAATTTACTGAACAACTAAGTCGGTGCAGTGACCCAAATGTATTCCACCCCAAACATAAATGGAGCACGAACAAAAAGTAGCAGCATACAACCTTCTCCCCTCTACTTATTATGAAGCGAATGTTCCAATTCCATTTCTGAAGCCTTTGTTGATGTGTGATGTTGAAGAAACACGATTTCTCCTTTTTTCCGTTGCCTTCTTGAATGTATGTAGGTGCTGCTCTTGTTACATATCTATTTCAAGCTCAGCTTACCTCACTCTGGGGATAATTCAAATTTCGCCATGTGTCAACCCTTTGGTGATTCAAGGAAAAATTTGTTTCAGCTAGGAGGTTCGGAGTTAACCTTCATGTTCACATGTTTGCGAAAAAACACTGAAGAAAAAAACACAAAATAATGGGTTAGAATGCCGTGGATATTTATATAACATCAACGTGATCACAAGATATGAAATATTCAATTATTTCTACGTCCTTTTCAAAATTAAATCCTTATCTTTCGTTCAGGAGTTTACATTGAATCGATCTTCATACTTAAAAACATAGAAATACTACAAAATTTTCTTTCCGTCCCTTCGAATAACCAAATTTCTCATCAATACGCGTTCAATATATCTCGTAATGAATAGATCTCAACTCGTTTTACAATATTGCATCACCGTTATTGAGCTATCGTTACAATAACGTCTAATAGATACATTGGAATAGTTAACACCTTTGTAATTCTGAAATAGAAAATTTCTAATTGCTAAATTACAGGTGAAAAGGTGTGGCTCTGCAGGACTAGACAATCGCTTAATTTCCCATCATGTACCTCCGTTGCATAATTTTGAGGTTATTTGATGTTACGTGGTTTCCTAGGTTGTCAGAGTGGTCCAGTTGCGACTATTTCTTTTGATGGCACCTCAAATCACTATTCGTCAACAACTCGCCGTACTGGAATGAGTTGTTTCCATTTTTCGTTTACGGCTATTACAGTGTATTAAAATAAACGGACATAATTTTCTGTGAATTAATTTCCGTTGTTAGTGTTTCAGAAATGATGTAATTTGCCAATATGTTTTCTAGATTTTTGAGTATTAGTTTTTGACTGGTAATCAGATAATCATAATATTCGATGCATCTGGTGAAATTATTACATTACATTATTACTCTATTGCAAATCATTATAAATAATAATAAATTTTCATTTCAAGAAAATGGATTTCTTACCCTTATACATACTTATACTTATTCGAACAAATTCTAATACTTCAATGTTAATTTTCTAAGATTTTTTTATTAGATGTGTTCCCGACTATTTATTTTTATTTTTGTGTCCTGAAGATATTGTCTATATAATATATTTTCGGAACTGCTAAAGTTTTTGCATTCAGTTGACCATTGGGATCGCAAAAACTATATTCATTAAAATATCTACCGGAAAATGGAACAACTTCCGAAGTGCACTCTAATACGTCCAGACGGACTCGTTATCTAGACAGCCGGGACATATCTGAAGTTGCCAAATCCCATTTCATTGCGATCTCAGCCATTACGACGACCCTAATGAAACTGTGCAGGTAAAGCAACGAATCCCTGGGGAGGATACCAGAATGATAACCCGATAGTAATACGGAAATATATGGAATACATTGTAAATCTGCAAATCCGCACCTAATATTATGAATGAAAAAGGTGAAAATATTACCATTGAAAACTTCGGATTTCAACTGATTTCTTTTCAACGATTTCGAAGATATTCGAAGGTTAAGCCATTTTTTATTGATTTTCAAGAAATATTCCAATCTCTAACTGAACCAATTGTTGCCTCAGAAGAAAAAACCGAATTAGATAAAATAATTCGGGTGAATAATTGTCATGCATCGTAACCATCCATTAGCTATTGAGTACAAAAATTGACAAAGAATTCAAGCTCATAATATCAATAATATCATACTTCAAACTTGAGAACGAAACATTTGCAAAATAAAGATAGAAAGACTCTCCACTCATTAATGTTAACCTGTCCTGACATGATCTTCTGAAGTTACTTAACATGTCTGGTGTTACCGATCGAAATGCTTCTCTCATTCTCAGCCAACGTTTTCGAGATACAATTTCCGTCACATACCCCCATGGGAAAAAGTCAAATAAAGTTAGGTCAGGCGATCTTGTTGGCCAATTTCGGAATTCACCTCTGCCGATCCAATTATTAAGAAAGTGCGTGTTCATGAAATTCCATTGGCAATGAAATGTGCAGGAGGTCCGCCAATTGGAACCACATTCGTTGCCTTACGTCGATCGTCCCATCTTCTAACAATTCTCTTAGAGGCTCACGAAGAAATCTCAAAAATAAATTTTCGTTTAAGTGCTTATCGAAAAAAGAATGATCCGATGATATGCGGGCCTATGCTTGCACCCCAAGTTTCAACCCCCCATCGATACTGTTGACGATATGTGGATTCTGATCATCGTAATAGTGAAAATTGTGTCGGATCAGTAGGGATTTGTTGTGGAGAGTGCTTACATCCGAGAACATGTTTTTCGCAAAATTTTCATTTCTTCAGATCATTTTCGACATCCATAAAGAGAACTCAAGCCGAAATTCAAAATACCCTTCCGATAGCTCCGGGTAGGTCCACCCGGAATTGTTCAGGTCCGAAAAATTCCGTTTCATCGGCAATCTTTCTCTGTCTAGTAGGTGGAGTTTCAACTGTCCTTTCTTTTTCTTCATCTTCTGTCACACGATTTTGTCTATTCGTTTTTGGATAAGCTACGTTGCCGGTTGTCCGAAATGTTTGTAGTAGTTTTGTTGGGAATCTCTCTCTGGATGTCTTGTTGGCACTCGCGGATGACAAAAATCGTATCAATTCTTTGTTGAATTGGATAATTTCTCATTTTGAAATGTATATCAAATGGCATAATTGCTTAAAATTAGAATTATCCAAGTGATAGTAAACAAAAATGAACACTATGCACTGATACGTACTCGAAACTCTCTGTTCAAGACTGACATAATATTAATATTATTGAGGTTGACACATATAAATATGTGTCAACGACGACCTTCTGCAGGAATTTGTAGGTACCAATTATATCAAGCCTTTTATATTAAACAGCAACATTAGAATGATTATTAGGATTAGGTAGGTACAAACGGAATACAAGGAATGCCATAAAAAGATCTCGATTGTTTAAATACCTTGATGCGATTTGCCGGTGTTGAGCATCATCCCTTCATTTAAATTAAGTTGATAATGGAATTTGATTCCCTGAATGTGATGAAATGAATAAATATTATACTTTTTACTGAGAACACACAGTGTAACTGAAGAGTTCTCGACTTTAACAATCTTTTTCGAATACCCTGTGTAACATAGATAAACAAAATGTGTCATATGTTCAAGCAACAACAATTACTCTCACAATAGTTGTATATCTGAAGCTTTGAAATCAATATTGCAATATCGAGGGCAAGAAATTCTTTTTGAAAGTCAAATTTCAGAAACTGTTAAGTATTTCGGAAAGTATTAAGATAGATATAAGGAATTTCGGACAAACTCATATTGAATTTTCCTCACAAAGTCGAAAATGAAACACAATATAGGGTGCCCTATTTGAAAAATGTGACTTTATCATGGATCTGCCTATATATATATATATATATATATATATATATATATATATATATATATATATATATATATATATATATATATATATATATATATATATATATAAGTTTTTCAGTTTGCAGTGATTACACAAACAACATGTTACTGCAAAACAAATTCAAAATCGGCCGTAAAATATGCGATTGTGATGAGCCACACGGAATATCTATATATATATATATATATATATATATATATATATATATATATATATATATATATATATATATATATATAATGGGGTTTAACCAAGACGAGTTGCTCGTATATCTGTTCATGCAATCAAAGCGATTTCATGAAAAATATCAACCCACCACCCGGTTGTTAATACCACTGCTAGGCAATGATTTTCATCAAAACATATCCTGGAATGATTATATATTAGGATAACGTTAAATGTTATTATTACCAACGAGTAGTGTCAGAGGCTTCCCCCCGGAAAAATCCAGTGTACGGTCCGTATTCAAGTACCACTGAATGCTATTCATTCAAAGTTTATTTTGTGTGATATGATGAACGATCGAATAGAATACTGCCTTGAATAGTTATCTCCTGTAATTGTTGATATAAATTTTTACTTCAAATTCAAAATCTCAATATTTTCGTGAAGGTTCCTCGAATAACACCTGTCATAGAAATAATAATCGGTAGAATAAATATTCTTTCATTTTTCACAATTTTTTATCTCGTCGGCAAGCATGATATATATATATATATATATATATATATATATATATTTTTTTTTCACCGACAGTTGCGGGTAACTCCAATAACTACCGGGCTTTGTGGCCAAGGTAGTCATCTTAACATCTTGTGGCTCATTCATTGTTGAGAAAGCGGTGTACAATTCTGGTGGTGCTGAGAAAAACTTCTCGCTGCGATCTAGTGACAACTGCTCTATCGAGACCCAATCTTTGGGTGTTTTGCAATAGGTGCCCCTCCACGAGGCCGTTGACGGATATAATCATAGGCATAATTACAGTATTGCTCAGCTCGTGAATTTGCTTCATTTCAATGGCCAGATCTCTTTACTTATCGATCTTCTCCGAATACGCCCTCGGTATATTATCATCAGCCGGTATCGTCACATCCAAGAGTACAGCTTTTTTCTCTTGCTTATAGAATACAACGATATCCGACCTATTGTGCAAGCCGCTCACAGATTATAGAATTATCCCAGTATACTTTGTGCTCCCCATCTTCAAGGACAGTTTCAGGCGTATATTTGTAATTCGGTACTCTGTTCTTCAGAAATCCGAGCTTCAACGCTATCTCCTGGTGGTATATTTTGGCCATGCTGTTGTGCCTGTTGAGGTGATCCTTGGGGGCCAAGATCGGGCATGAGGACGTGACATGCTGGATTGATTCCAGGCCCCAGGAGCAGCGGCGACATTGGTCTGAAGGGGTATTAATTTTAGCGATATGCTTGTTATAAGCTCTTGTTGGCACAACCTGATCTTGTATGGCCAGCAGCCTGCCTTCAGTTTCCAGGAGTAAATATCCTGCCATAAGAAAGTTCACGGACTCACGCTTGTCAACGTTATCACTCTCAAGGACCCTGGGATAGCGGCCATGTAATTTCATTGCCTTCCACTCATTGATCCTGTCTTCAGGAGTGTGGCTTCCTTGTGCTACTTCGGCCCTCATCAGTTTCAGAGGAGTCACATCATCGAATGCATGGATGGATCTGTGAAACGACGTGTTACTTACCGAGAAGTGCTTCCTTAGGCTAAAGATAATTTTATCGTGGGCGCTTTTTATGTTTGATATTCCTCTGCCTCCCTGGTCTCTTCTAAGGTAGAGTCGGTTCACCGACGCATGAGGGTGGTGCATGCCATATTTTGTCAGCATCCCTCTAACTTCATTATCTAAGTTCCGCAGCTCAGTCGTTGACCAGTTAACAACTTCGAACGAGTAGGTTATGCTCGGGAATGCCCAGGTGTTAAGGGCTGTCCCCATTGCCTTGAAATTCAGTTTCGACTGGAGTACAAGTTTGATTCGTCCGAACAACTTCTTTTTGAATGCCTCTCTGACTTCTGAAGTTTTGAAGTCCAAAGCTTGCTGTATGCCCAGGTATTTGTAGGTTTCCTGGGGTCCAAGTGCAGGGAACATTTCCTCATTGAAGAGCTGAATTCCAGGCCCAATATCAACCATCTTGCCTCTCCTGACACAAACCGCCGCACATTTTTCTACTCTGAGTTGCATGCGAACACCCTCGCTGAAGGCTCCCACAGTTTCCAGCTGCCTCTTCATTTGATCTACTGTACCTGTATATACTTTAAGGTCATCTAAGTATAATCGGTGGCTTATCCGGGTATTGCTCTCTCTGTCATAAACGTAGCTGTCCGTGCTGTTGTTAAGAAGGCAGCTCAGGGGGTTCAAAGCTAGACAGAACCATAGTGGACTTAGAGAGTCCCCCTGAAAAATTCCCCTTTTTATCCTGATTTCACCTGCAGAAATTTCTGCTCCTTGCGTTCTTAGACAAAGAGAGGTTCGCCATGTACTCATTAGTTGTCTCGGCAAGCCCACCACCGAACCAGGAACCCCATACAACTCCACAACCTTTAGTAACCATGAATGTGGAACGGAGTCGAAAGCCCTTCGATAGTCAATCCATGCGATACATAAGTTTCTAAGCTTTTTGCGTGCGTGCTTCGTTACAATATAGTCTGTAACTAAAAGTTCTTTACATCCTCTGGCTCCGCTCCGACATCCATTCTGCTCATACGCTTTAATGTGCTTATTGATGTGCATTGTCAGGATTGCCGTCATCAGCTTAAATGAAGTAGGCAAGCCTGTTATAGGCCGATAATTCCTAGGGTCCTGGGAGTCACCACTCTTTGGGAGCAAGTGTGTTACTCCGAGGATGAGTTGTGCACTCACACTAGTAGGGTCTTCAAGGGCGCGTTGGAATAAGGTAGCAATACTATCATGAGTGCTTTTGAAATACTTCCACCAAAAATTGTGAAGTCTGTCCGGGCCGGGTGCTGCCCAGTTGTTGGATCTCTTAAGTGTTCCCGAGATATCTTCTGCCGTTATAGTGATATTTGGCATATTGTGTTTCGGTATTTTCGACTCCACCTCATCCATCCAAAACGTATTCTGGTCGTGTGATATATCATTCTCCCATATGCCGCTCCAGAATGTGTGCACGTCGTTAGGAGATGGAGGAGCGCCCTCTGCAGTGTCAGATTGTTCGTGGGTTCTGTAGAATAATTTAGTATTCTTATAGAAGAGAGAATTGTTCTTATACCTCTTTACTCGTTCTTTATATCTTCGAGATCTGTTCCCTAATGCTTTTATTTTTTGTTTCATAGTATCGCAAATAACCCCAATTCTGTTATTGAAATTAGGGTCTTTTGCACTGATGCGGAACTCTGAAGCAATGAGGCGAACATATCGTTGCAGTTTCCTGGATGGATCGGCAAAATTCAGATATGTGTGTAGGTGCCCAATTTTATTTCTCAGATTGACAATCTTTCCTTCGAGGCGCACCTGCCAAGGTGGGGCATTATTGCTTTTGGCGTTTACGTATTCGGGTATGGGCATTGTTCCTTGAATCTCACATAGAGTTACTGTGGCCGAGTAAACCAAATTAACCAGATTATCCAGGTTAGAGACATCACTTGTATGCTCATTTACTAGGGAATCGATCTTTTTCATCATTTCAGCCATATCTTGGGACTGACTTATTCTGGGTATTTTTGGCCTGCTGCTTGGATTCATGCCTTTATAATACATCAGATTTCGGGTGAGGTGGTGTCGGATGTTAATCATTTGTTCGTCCTCACCATCAGCGTTAGGAATGATTGATCTGTTTAAGAGCGCTGTTGATCGGCGCTTCGCCTTTGGTGTTGCTGTACGCGGCCAGCAACTTCCCTTTATCGCGTCAAGTTCGGCTTTCGACATTTTCTGGTTGTTCAGAATCCATTTTACTCTGTTGGACAAGAGTTGAGCATACGATGTTCGTTGAGGATATATGTCATTCCATATCTCAGCTAAAAGTTGTCTATACGTCTTATCAGTTTCATTAACCAGTTTCGATGCGGTGTAGTGCGCATGCATCAGTATTGCATTTTCAGCATTTGTCCATCGTGCGCGCCCATCCTGCCTTTGTGGAGCAGCGGCGGGGTTATCTAGTGGATCTCCCAAGCCGCGTGCACCTTCCTCTAATTGAGGGACAGGAACTGGCCTTACGGTGCCTTCTCGGAGGGGCGCGCCGTTCGCTCCACAACCACCTCCACCAGACTGAACCTCTGGACGGCTTCGACAGGAACCAGCCTGAAGCTCCTTACCGCCATGTTTTTGACTCCTCGTAGTAGGACTAGCGAATATCATTAACTTTCACAAAGGGTGCTAGCCTAGGTGAGAGGGGTTGACTAAGGAACGCGGGGGCGTCACTCCCCGTTAAGCAGCTGAGTGCTCACCCTGCGTATATATATATATATATATATATATATATATATATATATATATATATATATATATATATATATATATATATATATATATATATATATATATATATATATATATATATATATATATATATATATATATATATATATATATATTTATATATATATATATAGGTGGTTTTACCCCGACGAGTTGCCCATATATCTGTTCATGCAATCAAACTGATTTCATGAAAAATATAAATCCACCACCCGGTAATTAATACCATTGCCAGGCAATGATTATAATCAAAACATATCCTGGAGAAATTATATATTAGGATAACGTTAAATGTTATGAGAATATATCAATCTACCAGAATATATACATACTATAGCATCATCAGACAATGATATCAATGTACCAACGAGTAGTGTCAGAGGCTTTCTCCCGGAAAAATCCAGTGTACGGACCTTAGTCAAGTAACACTGAATGTTACTCATTAATAGTTTCCTTTGTGTGAAGTGGTGAACGATCGAATAGAATACTGCTCTGAATATAAATATGACAAAATTGTCAGTTAATTATATTACATTTATATAAACAAATAAATAAAATATGAAATGAGATTCTGAGCAGTATAAACTAAAGAGAAAACCTATGACTCTACCTCATTATTATTTTCGGAAAGAAACCTACGAAGAATATTACAAGATTTGATGACTGTTATCTTTTGTAACTGTTCAAACAAATTTTTCTTCAGAGCCAAAATCTCAATACTTTTGTGAAGATTTCTAGGAATAACGCCTGTTGTAGAAATAATAATCGGTAGAATAAATATTTTCTTCATTTTCCACATTTTTTAATCTCGTCGCCAAGCATCATATATTTAGAAATTTTTCATTGTATTTATTTTGTATATTATGTGTGTCGGGTATAGCAATATCAATTATATATGTTATTTGATTCTGTTTATCATTAAGAACGATATCTGGTCTATTGTGTTTTAGAGCTCTGTTGCACAGAATTGTTTTATCAAAATAAAGTTTATATTTGTCATTTTCACAAATAATCTCAGGTTCATATTTTTGAAATTTTTTCTTTTGGGAATTAGGTCATGTTTAATTCCTAGATTGAAGTGAATAATATTAGCGACGGCATTATGTCTTTCTAAATAATCTGTTGAAGCAAGGACTGAGCAAGATGATAATATATGAAAAATTGTTTCTGAAGAACAGAAACATCTACGGCAAGAATCATCTATATTTTGTTTGATGATATGTTTTCTATAATTCCTTGTGATAACAACCTGGTCCTGGATCGCAATTGCCAAGCCTTCTGTTTCAGCAAACAATTCTCCAGATACTAACCATTTATTCGATGCAATTTCATCAATATAATCATTTTTCAATTCTTTAGGTGCTTTCCGTGTAATTCCTTCTGCATCCAACTTTCTCTTTTAGAATTATCATCAAATATATCAAAATCTACCTTTTGCGTTGTCAAGTTCAGAGGTGTAAGATTATAATCTGAAACAACAACAATATCATGTAATTTAGACGTTCTCTGTTTATCATGAAAATGGGAACGTAGATGAAAAATCTGTTTACTATGAAGATTATTCAAATCAATTAATCCACGACCTCCAAGATGTCTAGGTAGTGTAACTCTCTGAACAGCTGACTTTGGGTGGTGCTTATGATATTTACAGAGCATTTTCCTCGTTTGACATTGTAATTCATTTAGATCAGTTTTAGACCATTTAATAATTCCGAAAGAAGATGTAAGAATAGGAACAGCATAGGAGTTGATAGCTCTGAAAAGGTTTTTACTAGTTAAATAACTCTTGATGATAATTCTTAGTCTTTTGTAATATGAACTTCTAATAATTTCTTTAGTGCTGCTATGGTTAATTGTCTTCTCTTGGCAAAATCCAAGATATTTATATGAATCTCCTTGATGCATTGGCTCGATTTCGATATATATATATATATATATATATATATATATATATATATATATATATATATATATATATATATATATATATATATATATATATATACAGGGGTTTTACCCCGACGAGTTGCCCTTATATCTGTTCATGCAATCAAACTGATTTCATGAAAAATATAAATCCACCACCCGGTATTTAATACCATTGCCAGGCAATGATTATAATCAAAACATATCCTGGAGTAATTATATATTAGGATAACGTTAAATGTTATGAGAATATATCAATCTACCAGAATATATACATACTATAGCATCATCAGACAATGATATCAATGTACCAACGAATAGTGTCAGAGGCTTTCTCCCCGGAAAAATCCAGTGTACGGACCTTAGTCAAGTTACACTGAATGTTACTCATTAATATATATATACATACATATATATATATATATATATATATATATATATATATATATATATATATATATATATATATATATATATATATATATATATATATATATATATTTAGGCAGAAAACACTATTGCGAAGGTGCTGTCAATGATTTGAGTTTGGATAGCTCAAAATATATTATTCACACGTCTTATTCTGTATTGAATAGAAGTCATCTCATTGAAGAATTACACTTCGGAATACGATCAGTTTTCATTTTTTTTGGCTTCTTTTTTTCAATAATGTTTTTGAGAATCAATATCTTCCTTGTAATAATTAACCTAATGAACTCGAGAAGATAATGTTCGTTCACGGGATGTTCTCATGTTCGGATAACAGAACCATCAACTTCAAGGTCACAGCGGCAGAAGGAACCAACAATAGTTCATTTGAAAACCCACGAAGAATAAGATGGGGAAAATATGAAGTGGACTCAAAGGCTCATTTTCAGCATAACAGCTGGCAGTTCAGCACAAGGACTAAGCTAGACCAGGCGCCAGAAGGTGCGAATAGCCTTCAAGAGGGCGGGACTGGCAGATTCACAAAGAATTGCAAAGGCAGTACAGTTACCGCATCAACACAGAAAAGAATAATACCTAAACAAGTTTCTGCGAAGGGATTTAGAAATATCCGGAAGCAGCCAGACTTGATCAGATCTTGGCGAAAAAACCCAAGGGATGGCTGAAGGCCATCTAGAACTCGAAAGGAGAGCACGTTGAGAACGAGGCAAGATGCCTGGATCTTCTTCTGTGGCACAATTTTCCAAATTCTGAGAAGCATCGGGACAAAAATTGTATACCACCAGATCCAGATCAGGTAGAGCCAACCTGAAGCTGGCAGCCTAGAAAGTCTCACGGACCGGGGACAAGTGGGTTGTTAATAACTTTCTACCTTATAAATTACAGAGACCGGACGCCCTTTACCCGACCCTTTTTCAGAAGGGTTTGATGTTTTGTTTTCGGTCAAAGTGAAGATATACAGAGTAAGTATAGCTCTCAGAGCAATTCCTCGTGCTGAAAAACGGAAAGGAAAGTGTTTATTACCGAAAACGAGGAGAACAAATCATACTTCGGTGAGAGTCTTTAGACCTATCTGCTTCGTTCTTGAAGCTATTAAGAGACTGGTTGATGAGTTTATTTAGGTTGAGGTGTTTAGCATTACTCTTTTACACCCTAATTAACACGCGTATACTGCTGGAATACTTACATGTACAGCATTGCACTCAGCATTTCGAATTATTGAGCATCATTTGGATGAAGGAGAATTTTGTGTGGCTTGTTTCTGATGTCGAGGGAGCTTTTAACTACACCCCACTGGTCCTGATTCGAAAGAAGGCGGAGGGGCTCAATGTCACAACTCCTTTTACGGAATCGCTCATAGATTTAAGTTTCGAAGTGGGAAAATCACTTCGACGAGAAGAAATCACATCGTCCATAGGAATAGAGTCGAGGCTGTCTCCATGTGAACCTACCCACTTACCGTCAGATATTTGGTCCAAGTCATTCTTCACATTCCTAGTATAGTGATTGATGCTCTGGTTAGATGAATTCGCCTCAATTCCTTCAACAAAACCTGAAAGCTTCACTTTTGAATGGTCATTATTTGAAATAATCGTTTGGTTATCAACTAAACTGTAAAATTTAATGTTGCCATTGTGATACTTACTCTAAAAACTGAAGAACGTTTCTTGAATTGCTTCATTCTTCGCTTAAATTAGCCGCTATAATGGGTTATATGAAGAAAATTTGGTGTTCTACGTCCCTCACTTCTCTGTACTGATGCAAATCAAATACGGCTTCATAGAAATTTCCTTTCCAAAAGGCTATATTTGGCGTCAATCCGTGTTCCATTTAGAATAAACAAGAGGCAGTTCTACAGATAGTTGTCGTGAAGAGCTAGTTTTTCAATCAATATAATCATATAGTATTGTCATCAAATTTTCACAATGGAGATGACATAATTTAATTGAATTTCAAAGTATGAAAGGAAAGGTTCCGAGTTTTTCAGTTTAACCACTGAGAAAAGTTTGATTGGTAACCTACTCAATCAAGTCTTCAATGCAAATTTTTATAACCGAACAAGAAAATCAACCGATTTCAAATAGAACACTTCAATCTAGTTACAACCATAGCAATTATATATCTGCAACGAGCTTTGCATATAAACCATGGAAAATTGAAATTGATTTGAATTCCCGTTGGCTCTGAAATCCAACATGTGAGCTTACTTTGGTCCATTATCTAAACACGTGTGTAACGGTTTCATTGTGATTACAGGTTGCGCATTTCTGACGTACTTCAGCCCGGAGAGCGCCCGCAACGCCCAGAACGCTCTGCATGAGAAACACACGTTACCAGGGGTGAGTATGCTTTTATAACTTTACTGTCACTACAAAATGAAGGCACAATGGCGACAGTCATAGCAGGGACTGTGTCAAAATGAATTATGTTCCGTTGTTTATAACTGGGAAAACGGAGAAACGTCTTCTGATTTTTCAAGTTAGTGTTTGAGTGAAAGAATAATCTGGAATAATTTATACCCTGGCTATGCATGATATTATTTTATACGAACATACACGATCATATATCTTAATTGTGATCACGACAAAGTTTCGCAATCACTAAATTCTAAATAGGTAGTGCAGGCAGATAAAAAGGTTCTATTTTTCGATGAATGTGTGCATCGGAAGGCAGTTCTGTCGGCATTCTTCAACATCGGGAACCTTTTGATAGTGAATTGAAGAAATAGTTGGAAAACAAATTGTAGCGATAGTAGATCCTTTAGTGAAATAATTCTAAGCACTTTCGATCTATAATCTCTTTAGTAACATTTTTGACGTTGTAATTATCTCGTAATTTCAAATATCAAGAATAATTCGAACTATTTCAACTTAATACTTTCACTCTGTAATCTGATAGGAAGATACTCCGAATATTTTAAATATTTTTTGCTCTAAGTTCACGCAATAAGTAGTGATAAGTCTAAATGATTTCAGCGAAAGGTTTCTATCTAAATCTGAAAATTCAATAAAACATATTAGTTTCCTTCATGGAAAAGAAAAGAACATTCCTGAAGTCGGAAAATAGTTTCAAACATCTTTTGTAATTCCTTCACATAAAAAGCATTCTAGTTTCTGAATTAGACGGATATTTTCTGCTTAAATAACATTTGCACCAAAATACCTATACGCAAACTTCGCCAATATATTAAGAACCTCACAAAATTACCACAATTCCCAAACTGCAAGACGTACGAGCGATGATAATAAATAACGACCCAGTTGAAATTCAATAAGGTGTAAGAGCTTTTTACTCATTCATACATGATGGAGAAGGTTGGGGAGGCAGTAAAAATCCTACACAATGGATGGAAGCAGCAGCGAGCGAACGGTGGATTATTAGACGCACGAGCAGGCGGCTTGAATAGGGGTGCACCACACGTTCGTCTTTCAATTTGCCTACAAGCTGAAATATACGAGAAAAACAGGATAATTTCTGTTACATTAACAAAATAGGATCCTTTTTTCATTATAAGCGTTGAAAATATATTGCAGTGGGAATGTAAAGTTTACTTACTTCATAGAGAATATTTTAAGTGATTATTGAAATTTATTTCCATGTATTGCTAGTTCCCAATCATATATATGTATATATATATATATATATATATATATATATATATATATATATATATATATATATATATATATATATATATATATATGTTTGAATTTCTGCTTTTTGAAAAAATTGATATATCTCGAGAATGGCGTGAGTTACCAATATAATGAATGGTTAATATACAGAGTGTTTTTTTTTCTAACGAAGAAACATCTAAAACTACGTTTTTTCAAATTATAACTCATATTTCTTTTCAGTTCATTGGATTTCGTAAAAAACTGCATAGAGTTTCGTACATCCCTTGTACCAGATATTTGAAGCAAGTCATGGCGAAAAAACGAATTTTACGTACCTACCTGAAGTTGACGAAGGGGGCTCAGAAATATAAATTCACCACCATGTAATTAATACCAATAACAATAATGATAACGATTGTAAATACAGCATAGAATATATTCCGGAATGATTAAATATTGGGATCTGACAATTAGTACCAGAGTCTTATGCAGTGTACGGACCTTACTAAAGTAACAGTGAATGCTTTTTCATTGTTATGTTATGAAGTGATAAACAATTTAATCGAATATGCAAATATATCATAAAATTTTCAGCATATAACATTTTATTCATAGATAGAAATAAATAAAATATGAAATGAGATTCTGAGCTATGACTCTACTTCATAATTTTTTCGGAAAGAAATCTACGAAGAATATTACAAGATTTCATGATTCTCATCTTTGGTAACTGTTCATATAAATTCTTTTTTCGTACCTAAAATTTCAATATTTTTGTTAGGGATTCTAGGAATAGCTCCAGTTGAAGCAATAATAATCGAGGGAATGAATATTTTTTCACTTTCCGCATTTTTATAATCTCGCCGGCTAGTTTCATATGTAGAAACAGTTTAGTTGTATTTTCTGTGTATATTATTCGTATAGAGTAATTCGCTTTAGCTTATCCATCAGTTTGATATCTGGTTCATTGTGTTCAACTAGTTTGCAAATAATTGTTCTATTGAAATGAAGTATATATTTTTGTGTGTTTGACAAACTATGTCAGGTTCATATTTGCATTAGGTCGGTCTCTTGAGAATGAGGTCATATTTTAGTGATAGATTAAAATAAATAATACATCATTGTCTCTTCGAATAATCAGTGAGGAAAGTATTAAACAAGATTATAATAAAAGAAAAACTATTTCATTGAAAAGATGTATATTGATTTTCACCAAGTAACGACCTTCTCAACCAAATTATTGAAAGAAGCTGAGACAAGCATTTTGGTCATTTGGTATTTCAAGCTAATTCTAAGATGTGCGACCAACACACAGAATATCTGGTTCCTATCCAGTTGTTTGAAGAACGAAGTATTTCCGAAATATATAAATATAATGAAAATCTAAATACTTTAGTTTTATTTCATTGAGATTATGTATATCGATTTTCACCAAGTAACGACCTCCTCAATCAAACTATTTTATGTGGTTGAAATCATCTGATCATGATTACGACCATGACAAATTTGCGGATTAAATCAAAATGTCGTGCTCATCGTATTCGGATTCAACGTCTCGGTCCATGTTTTTCTTTTTTATATAACTTGGCATGACCTTTCAGGAATCGATATGGTTCTGATGTATCTGACTTGTATGATTATTCTTTCTCTCGTAGTATGATAGTGGGTTCACCGTTTCCGTCTGTATAAGTTTACCTGGAAATATATGAATATTTTATTGAAATAATTACTTAAATATTGTTGCACATGATTTAAATCGTAAAGTATTCCCTTAAAATAACAATATTAGATTCTACGAGAACTAATGATAAACAGCTCATTAACGTGGCAAAGGTCTGGTGCACCATTATCGACTAGATTTTCGTAGAATGGTTTTGTGGTAATTGGCAAAACATTGATATAGAGTTCATTGAAACTCTTCAATTCTTGCGTGAATTCCTTTCGGCTCATTTTGTTGAAGAAAAATATTTAAAAGATCACCGTGACTTTTGTCAATCTTCTTTAGCAGATCCATCTCACACATCAGGAAATAAATATCCTTGAATTCTAATTGATTATCATTTTTGACAAAAATGTTTAATGACGACAGCTGATATCGAGAACTTTCGAATAGAGTATCTTCGTTCATCACATATCAAAATCATATTAGCGTGGTTAATTACGATGACGTCAGTATTTTTACGAGACATCTTAATTTTATCCACAAATTCGTCATGGTCGAAAGCTTTCACTATCGACCGCCTTGAAGAGAAAGAATTACGATCTTACGAAGTTACATCTTTTGTCAGAGAAAATAACGGATGATCAGAATTCAATGAAGTTTATTTCCTAAAAAGAAGAATGCTATGGATCTCCAAAATATGATGGACAAAGGGCACGATGATCTTTGTATTTTTATTGATGGTGTTCATCTTTAGTTCTAGTTGAATTTTGTAATGTTATTTGATTGAAATATTTGGGACACTTTTCGTTTTTCGTTGTTGTTGAACAATAATACTAGTAATAAATAATAATTTTGATGAAATATTACTATCTCTTACTTATATTATACGAAACCCACCATATTACGAATCTGGAGTCGCCCTTACATTATCCATGATGACAATACGCGGTAAGTTTTGATACAGTGTATTGACATTATAAAATAATGTTTGTTTTTCTTTTATAGTACTATTCACAACGTCTATATATCATCTTTGGCAGTGTTGAAAATAGCATTACAATTACACGATAACGAAATATTCCGCTTTTGCCCTTTGGTGCTCTTAGGCCAGATGCTTCCAAGTAAACCATATTTTGGTCGATAATAACATGAAGTATATTCCGCCATGTCATCATGTCGTGTGGAGTCTACATAAGTAAAGTTGGGACTTGAAGATTTATTCAATAATTCTTATATTATGAAAAAATCCTCCAAAATGAGTTAGTTATTTATTCTGCTAACAATGCAGGTTACAATCAATGGCCAGAATAACATTTGTAATACGAGCATGATGTGGTAAAACGAAGAAGCAGAAGGTTATGAGGGACGCATATCATATTTTAAACAGCCTAACCAACTACATCTGAACACTATAACAATTCTAATATGGACAAACCTCATTCGTGCATATGAGAAACAACCTTTGTGGACCGGATTTGTGAACCAGCTACCGGACATCTTGAGCTAGTTCTTCAAACTGCCCACCATGCTCGTCGCCATCAAGGGGCAACGTAGCAATAGTGCAGAATGTCTGAAAACGAAGCGGGTGACTGCAGTTTCGTCCTAATGAATAACTATAATCATAACATCAGAGTGGGATATCGTAATACTGTGAACTTGTGTGCAAATTTCTGGTGGATAATGTTGCACACTTGATTATGCCTGTGAAGCTACTCCATATTGGCCAGTTGTTCGCATCTGGACGTAATATGCTGTATAGTCTCCGATCTTATATGGCATTTTCTGCAGTTATCTGTTTGTAATGATCCGTCCTTCATTATGAATTTTTTGTAATTGTTTGTAGCGATCACTTGGTCTTGGATGGCTATAAGGAATTCCTCTGTTTCTGCGAATAATTCTCCTTTCATCAACCATTTTTTGGAGGCTTCTTTGTCGATGTGTAGTTGATTTATCTCATGGTGATGCCGTCCATGCAATTTTTTTCTTGACCATTGCTCTTGTTTCTCAGTATCTGATAGGAACGGTAGATTCAGCAGGTCATCTCTGGTAGCAAGATTTAGTGGTGTATATCCCCTATCAGCCAACGATACCACTCTATGGAGGTCAGAAGTGAGAGCTTTTGCAGAGAAGAATTCTCCGAGATTTTTTATCTGTTCGGTGTGTAAATTGACAACATCTATTAATCCGCGTCCTCCTTCTTTCCGCTTCAAAGTTGTTCGTATCACAGACGATTTTGGATGATGATTGTTGTACTTTGTCAGCATCTTTCGGGTCTGCCTTTGAATATCATCGAGTTCTGTGTTAGTCCATCTGATTATTCCAAATGAGTAAAGCAACACTGGAATGGCGTAGGTGTTAATTTCCTTGACTAGATTCCCCTAGTTCAACATCGATTTCAGCACAGACTTCAGACGCTGACTGTATTCAGAACGAATCTTCTCCTTTGATTGTTTTTGGTCTAGCAATCTGGCTTGTTGGTATCCCAGATATTTATATGTTTCGCCATCTCTCATGCACTGTATAATATCACCGTTCGGAAGTTGTGTTTCACCATCTATGACTTTCCCTCTTTGAACGTTCAAGGTATTACATTTTTCAATCCCGACTTTCATATGATCATCGGCCGAGAACTCACTGACAGTTTTCAGCAAATCATCCAATTGCTTCTTGTTCGAAGTATATAATTTGATGTCATCCATATACAGCAGGTGGGAGATTGTATGATAATTCCTTCCTGCTTTTATCCTAAATCCGTATCCTGTTCTATTGGGCATTGAGGACAATGGGTTCATAGCTAAACAGAACCATAGTGGACTCAAAGAGTCTCCTTGAAAAATTCCACGACATATGGGTATCTCGTCGGTTTTAATTGATGTATTCTTCATGTTGACCTGCAGAGACGTGCGCCAGTGTGTCATTGTTGTCTTCAAGAACTCTACCAGGGCTGGGTGAATTTTGTATATCTGCAATACTTCAACAAGCCCTGAATGGGCGGTACTATCGAATGCCTTCAGATAATCGAGAAAAGGTGAATGAACATTCCGATGCCCTACGTGTGCCTGTTCCATTATCACAGAATCGATGATGAGTTGTTCTTTTCACCCGTGGTGTTTCTTTCTGCATCCTTTCTGCTCCTCTGCCAATATATTGTTGTCGTCAAGGTGTTGGTATATTCGATTGGATATGCATGAGGTGAGAATTTTGTAGAGTGTTGGCAGGCAAGTGATTGGCCTATATTGATACGGATCCTGTGTTCTATCGCTCTTGGGTAGCATATATGTTAAACCTTGTGTTAGGAAAGTGGGTGTTTTCTTGGGATGTTGAAGAACATACGTGAGTTGTTTCGCTAGGGCTCCATGGAGCTTATCAAACTTCTTGTACCAGTAGTTGTGGATATTATCTATACCTGTTGCCTTCCAATTGTTGGTCGCTCTAACTACTGTTGTGATTTCTTCCTCCGTTATTCCTTCGAAGTCCATATGTTTGATATCAAGTCGTTCTATTTCATGCGTGATCCATGCCGCATCTCTATTGTGTTCTATGGGGTTCAACCATAGTGATGATCAACAATCGGTCAAGCACTGTGCGTGAGGTACTTCTCTGTTATTGTTGGTCGCAGTTTTGTTATTTCCCTTATGAAAATTGGCCGCGTTTTGAAGGAACCTTTGGTTTTGGTGTTTCCTTTCAGTACACTTGACGTATCTTGAAAGCCTTTTTGCTTTTGCTTGGAGTTTCTGTTTCAAAGTGTCCATATACACGTCGATGTGTTGTTTGTGATCAGGTGTTTTGTGTTCGTACCAATTTTCCTATAAATTTTACGTATTTGTGATTTCAAGCGCCTTGAGGGTTTTCTGTTTCTCATGAATTCTGTGAGGCGACCGATTTCTGCTCTAATATTATCAATATACTTCTCTAGTCGTTGTTGCCATGGTAGTTTTCTGCCGTTTTTTGGCTCAGCATGAATAAGAGTTGTGGAGATTTGTTGTTTGTGAAGTCGGAGAACTGCTACTGCTCCACAGTAAATAGAAGTGTGAACCTTCTCCAAGGTGTTCTGGTCGGTATATTCTTCAAACACTGAGTTCACGCTTGCTAGGATGATATTGGTGTTCTTGTTAGTCTTGAGTTTGGGCAGCTTAAGTCTTTTAGTTGGGTTACTACCACTGAATTCAGTTATTGCTCTGTTGAGTTCTGATCTTACTAAATACATATATTCGTTCTGCTGATTCGGCTGAGAAGGGCGTTCCATGTTAATATTCGTTTTCGTGGCTTCGATGTTATCTGTAACACTTCTCGTATGCTTTGCAGCGTTTCTGAAGAAAGTAGCCTGTTTTTAACGATTGTTCTTCGTTGATCCGAAATTCTCTGCTCGGATTTGTGCTGTAATTCAGGATATTTTTCTACGAACGCAAGATGTAACGCGTATCTGTATGCTGTCATTTTCGATTCCAAGTTTGTAATCTTGTAATAGGAACGCACTGGGGTCCACTTCATGCGTTTCCTAGGGAGTCCGGCTCTCTTGGTCGTAGGCATAATGGCTTGCGCCACCGTTGAAACATCAAGAGTCGATTTGGAGATATTGATTTAGCTTACTGTTATTATTATCATTATTATTATTATAACTGTAATCATTTTTCGTCGTGCTGTGAATCCCATCATAGTTACAAAATAATTAAACAGAACGCTTGGCTTTTGGCACACTTTTGCCGAGTGCTTCGTGGTACATAAACCCCTTTTCAGACAGTATATAACGATGCCCTTCGCAGTCTACAGATGTAATTTCGTGACAGGGATAAATATCTTATAGTCTTTGAAATAAAGAATAACCCTACTTGAAAAACTATATCCTAAATCTGCCCATCATTTATGTCGTCAACGGCCACAATAGTAATAGTGCAATTAGGTAGAAAGTCAAAAAATGGAGCAGTTGACATCAGTTTTGTCATTATTAGAAAAGCAATAGTGTCGCATTGTATCATTTTCAAGCATTCTTTTCAACAATGTCATAATAATTCCAGATAGGATCGATGCTTCTGGTAAATATATCACCTGTCGGTCAATACTTTAACGAATCAAAAATTTTCCGCGTTGCCTTTCGCGGCAAGTTTACATATGAAAACTTGAGACAAGGTGAATTATTCAATCATCCTTAGATAATGGAATAACCTTCTATGAAGAGCTAGTTCTTAAATATGTTCGCCATGAACGTCACCCGCAAGTCCACAATAGCAGTAGTGCAATTGAGCAGGATGTGGAATAACGAAGAGGATACTGGTGAATTTCAAATGAGGAAGAAGAACTTATTTTTAAAGGCAATTTTCACATTTTCATATATACTTAAAGAAGTAAGCTATTCTTTTAGTGCGTTTTTCTATATTTGTTTGAGTTACATGGTATTAGTTTTCTGCGATACACGCGGTTTCATGGAATTGTTATGTTTATTAGTCCAAATGGAGATTGAATGAAAATCGCCTCATCTCAAAAATGGATTTCCCATTCCACTTCAGCATGAGAACTGGCGTTTCGTACTATTAACCAAGAAACGAAAATATGTTGTTTATACATGATTTTGCAGTTTTCTTGTTTCGTAGATTTATCCATTCGAAACTTGTAGCAAGTGAGCTATGCTATTTCTAGCATATATGATTGCTATCTGCGGAGAGTAAACTGAGAATAGAAGGAAGTCAATCCAACGATAGATAAAAAAGACAGAAAATAAAATGATCAAATAAAGTTACGAATATAGCTGGCAGAAAACTGATACCATAATGATCGATATGATAGTAAGCTAAATAATATTTCAACCCAAAAATTTAATTTCATTCAGAAGTTACCAAAAACAAAAACTAGGAAGAACATAAAACAGATAATAGCTTCATAATTCGAAAATTTTTGGATGGTAACCCACGATCGTATCGAGCAAGAAATATCATTGAAGCTTTAAAAAACCATGAGATAAGCTATTTCAAGCTTCCATCAATATCTCAACTTAAGATCAATAACCTAATTAAGAGCATTCTAGGAAGGTGCAGCGCTGTTGCAGCTAAGGGTGAGCTTGTAGTTATGAAAAAGAAGGTACAACATTTTTATCAAATTGTGAAGTTATTGCGTGTAATACGTTCTTTTTCATTTTTATTTTCTTCAAACTCAAAGATAAAATAAAGTTGTGGATGAAAATATTACTTTGTTACCCTAAATTTTCTTCATGTATTCAATCATATCGAATATTATGTCAGCTTATCTGCCAGCTATGTCCATAACTTTCTGGGAGCAGTTTATTTTCTTTATCTTCTGTCGAGTTTTCATTATTGGTTCCCCTCTCAAGACTATTATATTTGAAGAGAATTTAATGTTAGTATGAAAATATGATTACCAGTCATATATGATTCGAGTAGCATAGATTACTAATGAGAAGTTCCGAAATGATCAATCTCGAAGGAAGAACATAGTAGAAAAACCGCAACAATATGTTAATAACATCGATATCGTTTCCGACATGAGTTAGCTCGGTTAATATCACGAAACGCCAGTTGTTATGCTGAAGTGGAATGGAAAATCCGAAATATTTTTAGACTGAGGAGAATTGCATTCAATCTCGATTTCGATTGGAACACATATTCGTTTTGGTAATTGCGTCCGTGCCGCGTGGTTTTGATTATTTTGATAGAACATAAATTGAACGGGTTAGAAGAGCGCCGGGAGAGGAACAGTCGATTCGGCCGAATGATTTATTGATTAGAATGAACGAGTTTGTGTTATTTCCATTTTGCCTCCCTCTGCTAATTGATACCAGTGAAATTATTCCTAAATTACTTTGAGAATCGATACATTGAAGGAGCGTAGAACAATGAAGGTATATGAGCTTAGAATTGAGGAAAACTAATCTAACCTAACCTAACCTGTGAGAAATAGTTTTTGTCAGAAATACTTGAAGCGCAACAAATATCTCTCTCTCTCTCTCTCTCTCTATATATATATATATATATATATATATATATATATATATATATATATATATATATATATATATATATATATATATATATATATATATATATATATATATATGGTCAAATATCTTCCGCGATAAACTTCGCGTGGAGTCTATATATGTAAATTTGAGACAAGACGAATTATTCAAAATTCGTAGATCAATGAATAATCCCTCCTGACATGAGCTAGTTTCCAAATCTGCCCGCCATGCACGCAGCCCCAAGCGCCACAATAGTGCAACCAGCAACCAATATATATATATATATATATATATATATATATATATATATATATATATATATATATATATATATATATATATATATATTACTGCACTTTGTCAAAAACTTCGAACATTTCAATATTTTGTTTAACCAGAGCCATTCGATTTTATTTATTCATATGAATTGTGGAGGCCGTTACGTGATGTAGATCCATGATATAAATGAGATAAAAAACACAAGGTTTAACTTTAATCTACACTTTATTTGAAAAAATTCGACGACGTTTCGCTGACACAGCAGCTTTATCAAGAATGAAAAACAGAATGAAGAGTATGGTATTATAAACTTATAAACTATTATTTATTCGTTAATAATAACAGTACAGTATACTGATGCTCGTAAATTCTTCTATTTAAATACTGCTTCGTATTTCCAATATATGTTGATTATATAAATACAGTGCATTCAAGTTCAAACTTTGGCCTCAATTTAATGAAAAAACTTGAAATTATCCAACTTGTGACTTACTCTTATCTTGTATTCATCTAAACATATATCTATTTGTTGAGATAATTGGAAAATGTTGTCAAGTCCGAAGTATTTTTCTGGAAATGCATTTTTACTTGATATGTTCTCCATATATCATTTTTCTTTCCTTATACCAATATGATAATGATGGAAACATGCAAATTTCCGAAATGTTGAGAACAAGAAGGGGAGTTCCTCAAGGATCGATTCTCGGACCCCTACTTTATATCATTTACACCAATGATCAGCTTGGCATCGTCGAAGACTTGCTGGTGCAATTTGCAGATGATACAAATATTTTAATGAGTGGTAGTAATCAAGAACAACTAAAATACAGAGTTTCGAATAATTTAATAGCCTTGGAAAAATACTGTAACATGGATAACCTGAAATTAAATACTAAGAAAATATAGCTCTCCCATTTTTCGTTCAACAAAAATTGTGAAAAAATCTCCGTAGCCCGAAACGGAGAAGTTATTGAGTCTGTTGGGGAGATGCGATTCCTGGGTGTGACCATCGATTCTGGGCTTGATTGGTCCAGCCATGTACAATGCCTGGCGGATGCATTGGCGGGCTATCCTTATGCCCTGAGAATGATTACATCACATGTTAATCTCCGAACTGCCATCGTGTCTTATCGAGCTAATGTGGAGTCTCGGATCCGATACGGAATTGTCTTCTGGGGCAATTCTACAGAGGCATCTCGTCTCTTCAAACTCCAAAAGAGATGCTTAAGATCGATGTTGAGCTTGAGATACACTAAAAGCTGTAAGGACTATTTCATAAAAAATAACTTACTCACACTGCCCTCCTTATACATTTACGAGGCAATCATGTTTGCCAGAAATAATTCTGATCCATTCCATAGAAATGAACACGGTTATATGACCCGGAATAAGGAGAACTTGATTGAAAATTCAATCGTACTTACCTACAAAAAAATGCAAATCATATGATAATAAAAATAATGAATAAATTACCACCTAAAATATGCAATGAGCAACCAGCAATTCTGAAAAAAAATGTACATAAACTTCTAGTAGAAACAGCTTCGTACCGCTTACAAGATTTCCTGAATACCAAACTTGACTAAAATTAAAACTTATACATACAATAATTAAATCACTGTCCACGTTATTCTTGTTTATAGACTTACCTTAGTACATCTATTTATTTTGTACCTGTAAATTGGGATTTTTCTGTTGATTGTAAGTAACTATTTATAATATATTATTATAATTGAGTCTGATTAATAGTTAACAAGTGTAGTATTAAACATTTTTCAATCAAACGTTCTTGATAATAGCATGCCATATATATATATATATATATATATATATATATATATATATATATATATATATATATATATATATATATATATATATATATATATATATTTTCAATTTTCAACCGATAGTAAACCGAAAATTGAATTATGAGCACTCTGCACTGATACGTACTCGAAACTCTTTCTATTCAAGACTGACATAATAGTTTTTCTATATAGTATTAATAGGTGTCAACAACGACCTTTTCAAGAATTTGTATATACCAAGTATATTAAACAGAAACATTAGAATGATTAGGATATATATATATATATATATATATATATATATATATATATATATATATATATATATATATATATATATATATTCCGCGATAAACTTCGCGTGGAGTCTATATATGTAGATTTGAGACAAGACGAATTATGGATCAATGAATAGTCCCTCTTGACAATAGCTAGTCTCCAAATCTGACCGCCATGCACGCAGCCCCCAAGCGCGACAATAGTGCAACTGAGCAGGATGCCGAGAAACGAAGCGGCAGACTGCAGTTTCGCCCTTATTAGGAGCTCATCACTGTCACATATCTCTTCTCAGCATCCTACCAAGCTACATCGGGGTACCCTATCAATTCCAGAAAGGACGCACCTCGTACATACGTATGAGAGTCGCCCTCCATGAACCGACACGGTGAACCCGCTACCGGACTTCGAGAAAGATACGAACAGTAACAAACAGATGTGAAAACGTTAAAAATCCCAAACATTTGGGAGACATCTTTCGCCGTTCCGTGAATCACATCAACGGTAAAAACCAGCAAAATAATCCCGCTGGAAGAGTGCTCTGCTTCCGAGATAAACCTCCCGTCGGTAAATATTTGGTCAAATATCTTCCGCGATGAACTTCTCGTGGAGTCTACATATGTAAATTTGAGACAAGACGAATTATTCAAAAATTCGTCGATCAATGAATAATCCCTCCTGACAAGAGCTAGTTTCCAAATCTGCCCGCCATGCACGCACCCCCGAAGCGCCACAATAGTGCAACCAAGCAGGATGCCGAGAAACGAAGCGGCAGACTGCAGTTTTGCCCTCATTAGGAGCTCATCAGTGTCGCATATCGCTTCTCAGCATCCTACCAAGCTACATCGGGGTACCCTATCAATTCCAGATTTTTGAATAATTCGTCACAACTTGAGATCGCGGAAGTATAAAGCTACCAAGCAACAGAGATACGCTACAGTTGAAGAAGAATCTCCGACTTGAAAATGGCTGGTGTGATCCAGCCGAAACGTAGTCAACGACAATTAACGAATGGTCAATACCAGGATCAACGGACGAGAAACCAGAATAAAGAATCAATATTTCAACATTTAACTACTTCCGCGAAAATCTACGCCTCAACATAAACATATATATATATATATATATATATATATATATATATATATATATATATATATATATATATATATATATATATATATATATATATATATATATATATATATATATATATATATATATATATATATATATATATATATATATATATATATATATATATATATATATATAATAATTTCTTATCCATGATGGTTAATAAGTTTTTAATTAGATCCTTAACAACTTAAGAACCAGGTTTCACATTAACTTTTTTTCAGTATTTGTTATTTCAAAACATTCATTCGCCATACAGTTAATTACATGTTATACTACATTGTCCAATTTTTTGAAGAAGTTTTCGATACAACCCTTACCTTTCGAATAGGAAAAAAGGGTGATAATTTTCAATCACCATATCTTCGATAGAAATCCAGATAAATCTTTGCTGTTTTCATATTTTTATATTATCCATTGGCATGTTATCATGAGAAACTTTGGTTCGAAATTTTTTTACAACCCTTAATTTTTGAATCAGGAGGAAGATGTTGAAAATTTTCAATTCGCCATATCTCTGGTAATAACCAATATACACCTATGCAGATATCATATTATTCTTAGGAATAGAATTATAAGAGACTTTTCTTTGAGTAGTTTCCTTTTCTTATATTTTAGACCACAGAAGATAAATAATTTACGAAAGTCTATATACCATATATCAGGTCAAAAAAAAAAACCGGGAATTGATAGATGAAACTCAAAATATCTAAATTTATTATATTTCTCAAACGCTTTTTTCGCAATAGATTTCGGTTCTCGCCGCGAATTCTTTCTTACGTGTTATATCGATTCAATCGGGTACCTAAAAGAATTTGAGTTTTAGAGAAAGAAAAAAGTTGGGCGAAGCCATATCATGTGAATACGGTGGCTGTTCGATGGAATTTGTTGAGTTTTTGGTCAGTAATTCATTCACAATGATAGCCTTAAGAAACGGTGCATTATCGTGGAATTTCATGAGTTTGCTTCTCAGGTAACGTTCTTTATTTACCGTTTGACTTTCTGGCGAGAATTTCGAGTGCACAATACCGCGATAATCAAAGAAACATCTAGTCAATATCCACTTGACATTCGATCGATTTTGACGTACTTTTTTCGGTTAGGTTAAGTTGGAAAGCGCCATTCCGAAGCTTGTTGACTGGTTTGCATGTCAAACTTATAAGCCCATGTCTCATCACAAGTTACAATGCGTTTTATGAATGTGGGGTAGGAATTGACTTGTTCTAGCATGTCTTCAGCAACCTTTACGCGATTCAGTTTCTGAAGAAAATTCAGGTCATTTGGAACTAGTCGAGCGACAACGCGTATCATGCCTTAGCATCAATCGTTTCAAACGGTACGAATTGATTCGTGAAACACAGAAAGTTCATTGCCTTACTCTCCCAAACTTAAATTACGGTTTTCAATTACCAATGCATTCACTTTGTCGATGCTATCTTCAGTTGAATACGTTGATAGCAGACCAGAGTAAGGCCAATTTTCCACCACATCTCGGCCGTTGTTGAATGCACTGTACTCACATGCACGTCATTTTGAAAAAGTCGATTCACCTTACGCCTTCTGTAATATCTTCAGCGATTCGAAATTCCATTTGCAATACAAAATTTGAGACAAATCCTTTCTTCGATATTTTCATCCATTCTGAAAATCACAAAACACACTTGTGAGAACAGACAAAATCGAGCAGTGCAAACAACCTAAATGATGGATTGCGTTTGAACTCTGCGTTAATATAAAAAACTTAGCTACAACCAAAATTTTGACAATCATTTTAAGCAGATTTTTTGACTAATCAATTCCCGGTACTTTTTGTCGGAATGTAGATTTGCGAAACTGATTTCTTGTACTGGAAAACGAAATCTACCGTTGTCTGTAGGCTCTACCGGTAGAAGATTTATTAATAGTGTGTTGAAAATATTACATTGACAAAGGAATAAAAATATAATGATAAATAAATTGAGAATAATTTCATATAAAATATAAAAGCGAAAAGGAATCTGACTGTGGTCAAACTCTTATATCCTCAAGTTACATATTACATTAATTAATGTTGTAATTCTTTCTGTTGAATCCATTCCTGGATTCTATTTTTCACATTGCTTTTGTTATTAACTTCACTTTATGAGAATGATATGAATCATATCCATAATGGATTGTAAACTTTTAATTGAATATTATACAACAGGTACAAGAAATTTAGTATTTTGGGAGTGAGTTTAAAAAATTCCAATACTTTTGAATATGAAATCAATTTTGCTGAAGTTTTCCATACATTACTCGTGATGAGTGTTTTCTTAAGTTTTCATTTTTGGCTTATCAGGAAATGCGCTTCCTAAACTTTGAGTATCATCAAATAACAAACAGTGACACATAACAAGTTCCAAATTGAGCAAATCGAGACAAACTTGATAAGAGAAATAAAAAAAATAATGAAACAACAAACACGAAAATATTGGCTCTTGATTCCGACTTCCTGTTTGATGCTTATTTTACAATTCAATATTTATTCGAACATCTCGTGAATGTTTCGTTGCCGAGCAGGGTACGAGGATGTTAATAATATAAAATACATCGCATGAATATATTATAAAAATTGTTCATTTTGTAGAACAGACTTTTTGTTTAAACATTTAGATTTAGAGTGTATATTGTAAAACTTGAAGTGATTGCGTAATGCATAAGTTCGCTCTAGGCTCAAGCGAAGAAACCGATTTCCTCGGATGAGTTATAAATAGCAAATATCGACAGCGATATGTTCTCAGTCGATCATAGAAATCCTGAAATATTGAAATGTAATTGGGCCTCTCTTTCCTACTAGAAATTGGATTGCCACCATCGGTATCCTGTAACGGAGAGATCTTTCAGCAGTTTCAGTGTAAATCTCTCGCATTGTGTGCGCACATGAAAACATTGTGGCGGAGTGTGGTGGCTTACTTTAGATGCGATAATATAAACAAACATGTCCGCTTTGGAACGTAAACCGAATTCCCACTAGTTCCTGTTGCGTGTAGTTGCAGCCCGTAGAAACTGTGCGCTTTGAGCTGAGGGTTCGTTTTGAACTATATACGTTCCAGTTTTGCCGGTTTCGTTGCTTTTATATTGTGTGTTGTGTCAAGCCTGCCACAACAGGTCATCATTATCAATACGACGCTGTACCAAAACGCATTAACATGGATTACTGTGAAATGTTGATTTATCCTGAGCTGTTAGGATATTATGACAATAATCTGGTGGGTTTTAGTACTTTTATACTAACAATAAGTTAAGTACGAATATAATCTATATTATATATAATTTTTTTGGATTTTTTATATTGGTTATCAGCTACTTATAAATTGAACTGCATTACTCCATTCGATTAGTGTGAGCCGCATACTTGCTACTTGTAGGAGGGTTGCTTTCCTAAATTGTGATGAATTGAAAAGCCTGAAGTGAAAATAATGTTTCTGTATATCGATATACAAATTAAGGGTGTTTCACTGAAATTTTGACTCCCCTTCTAACTCATAAGGCAGTATTAGCGAAAAACACTGGAACAGGTTGATTTAAGTTGCAATAGGGACCATTGTTAATGCAAAGTCTGAGCATTTCAGATCAACCCCCTATCCCACCCATCACCTACCTATTGAATAATCACAGGAAATGATGGGCGAGTGCACACCGTTGGAAAGGCCCTTTGATTATATCCATGAATCGCTAATTTTTTTCAGTTACATTTACATTACAGGGTGTCCCAATAACAAAAAATGTTATCATATAATAATTGAATAACGTCTTAAATCCGATGTATTTTCAATCAATGATATGCATGCAGATTGATATCAGTATTGAATGTGTTTTAGCATGTTAATTGAAAGTGGGTCAAGCCCCTCTTCTCAGTATCCCCATACTTAAGAGTTACAATCCTCAAAGAGTATCATGTGACACCTCCTTAGAAATGTTTCTTGACGATCTGAACAGATTTGGTTTCCTGTTGTGTTAGAGGTATATACAGGGTGAGTAACATTGAAATCTATCAATTCCAATTCAAATATTGTATTCGATGCAAAAAGTACTCGAAAAAGGTGTAGCCAACAGAAGACAAAGTAAACATTTTTACTATTCATTTTTAAAATAACAGTTTTGTCAAAAGGATGGAAGGATATTTAAGACAAAGCATTTGTAGAAAAAAAATGAGTCTGAAATATGTTGTACTTCTGCGTACAGTGGGAGTGAAGCAATTGAGGTGAAAGTTATTGCAGAAATCGTTCAAAATTACCATAACTTACTTCCATGCAATGGCTTAATCGGTTTTCAAAATCCCTTTTTTCGCTCTCAGGAACGTAAGGTGTTAATAATCAGCATTCCGACACAATCCTTCTATGCAGATCGTCCAAAATCGCTGACTCCATAGAGCATATTTTCGATTTTTCAACGACCCCATAGGGGTTTCGGTGATCTTGCTTGCCACTCAACTGGCCCGATCCAAATTTTAGATTACTACCTAACTATTCTCTTCCTCGAATACCAAAATGCTGGGGAGCACGATCTTATGGGAAATGCAATTGAACAGAGTGGTATCCTTCTCCAAAATTTCGATAATTCTGGGATGAATCAATATTTTTGGCAGTTGTAGATAACTATCTTCATTGGGACTACCCTCGATTGAGAACGATCCAATGAAAAGGCTCCCGTATAACCCTGCCCTAGTATTCAATTTTTTGGGGTTTGTGTATGTATTTCCTTGTACAACTGCGGGTTGTGGATATTCAAGTAACGGAAATTGTGTCTGTATTCCTTCTCAATGGAGCTTTAAGGTACTCTCGTCAGAGAAACAGAAATTTCGAAGAAAGTTTGGATTATTATTCATATCTTCACCAAAATTCTCGGAAATCGTAGGCGACGATCATAGTCACATAGTCATTTGCAATCAGTTCATGGTGCAATCTTATTTTATCGGCATGAATTGTGCGAATTTGTTATGCTTCACTATTCAATAGGCAGTTGTATTTGATACGCTAGTTTGTTGGGATAATTTCCTAAAGGTCTCAGTATTATTCATTTGTAATGACTCAATACCGCAACTTAATATCTCAAAGGACGTGCTACTTCTTGCTTTCGGTTCTCCACTGATTCAGTACCTGAAACTTATGTAACAGCAATTCGACACAAAGATGACTCACTTATTTCTCTGCATGATTTGTGTTAGATATTCTTGCTTCTGTTTTTGCGCAAATATTATCTTGAAGATAAGGTGACGCGATTTCTACTCTTTTGTCAATTGTCTACTCCATTTTCGAATTTCTGTAGCAAGTATCGACAGATATGCAGTTCTGATTCGCACAACCGATTGATTATTGTCCGATGAGAATAATGAAAATATTGCTTTATGAAAAGAATTGTAGAACTTATCATTTATTTTTTAATGAAAAGTAGATCTTCGAATTGAAATCGACCTAACGTACCCAGCTATCTAACGGAATGAACACCTCGATTGGAATACTCTGTATGGACTCCTAAGACAAAATGTTGACCAAATTCGTCCAGAATAACAGTCCATTCCATAGAGGTGCCACATGATACTCTTTGCGATGGGAATTATCAAGTTTGGGGATGCTGAGAGTAAGAGTTTGGTTAATCCGTATAATTTTATGCCCTTTCTTTAAAAAAACATCGGTTTAAAAGGGTTCTTCAAATATAAGATTATAATATCTTTTCGTAGTTAGAACCCTTGTATCGAAAACTAAATTCGAATGAAATTAAAAATTCATGTAGATACTCAAAATACCTTTTAAAATAATGTGCCAGTCGACCCATATTTCTAGGAGATGCTGCGTGTTGGGGATGATCTCAAGTGCTAAAGTCGGTATATATATATATATATATATATATATATATATATATATATATATATATATATATATATATATATATATATATATATATATATATATATATATATATATATATATATATATATATATATATATATATATATATATATATATATATATATATATATATATATATATATATATATATATATATATATATATATATATATATATATATATATATATATATATATATATATATATATATATATATATATATATATATATAGTGAAACGGAAAATTATTTACAGACAGAGTTTATTCATTTCAGTTATTCAAGATAATGTTTATGCATTCTTTGTGGGGATTTCTAATATGAATGATTGTTGTTGTACTTGTTCTAAAGCGTTTTTCTTGGCTACTTTCTAGTTTTGTAGTGTTGAAGTGAAGGATCTAGATATTGTGATGGCCATAGAAGGGGTCCGTGTGTTCTTATTGGTTTCCTCTTTAGCCAGTTCAAAATTTTTTAAGCATTGTCAGCAGGAGCCTCTACTGGTTTGAAGAATAAATCTATGAGGTCTAGGGAAGTATTTTATAAAATCTCAGTTTTGATTCAAGAATTTTTATTGTGAAGTTCAAATTTGTTGCCTAAATTTGTTAAATTATTTCTGTTGTGTTGAAGAGAAAGGAGGAAATATTTAATACAAACCTACCGACATTAAGTAGAAAAATAATTGTCATGACTGAGGTTGTGCCTCTTAGCAAATCCCGAAGTTGTAAAATGTGCATCTGACCAAATAATTGTTTTTTAAAATAAACATGCTACTTCCTATTGATAATCTAATTGCAGTCCAATTGACGCTCTGCACTCCCTGATTGTACCTGACGAACAAGTAGGCATCTTTAAGATGTGAATTAATATTATTTTAATTCTTTGGTAGTTATTTGCATGATATTTTACAAGTTGCTTGAACAAAAGCAAAAAGATTGACCACAGAATCATCATTCAATGCAACTAAATCATAGATTGGCGATCGATGTTGGCGAAAAAAATAATTGTTTTTCATGGAAGCTCTTTTTTTCCAGTTGTACTTCGGAATATCTTTGACAAAATGAGAGGAATAAGAAATTCTTAGTTGGATGCCTGATCAGCGATTTCATTAGAAGTTATGCAGCAAGTAATTTTCAATATTCCTCATAAGATATTTGAATTTGAGCAAATAACAATATCAAGTCGAATGATTACAAAGTGTAAAATAAATAAATAATAATTATATAATATAACAGAAACGTTATTTCAAATGAAAAATATAGAACGTTCTATTGAAAAAATAAGCAAGCATAACTCAGAAACTTCTGGAAAAATAACTCAATATGTTACTGGATTCTACCAGGAAAAAAATTTGAAATTTAAAGAAAAATTTTTTTCGAAACAATTTAATATTAAAAAAAATTAACCTTAAAAAACCTAAATTTCTATTTTTTCAAGAAAAAAAAAAGACCAATGTTTTAAATATGAATCGCATAAGTCCAAATATAGGTTACCCTGTAACTTAAAAAATAACAAATTGAACCATTATATTTATAGCATCATTGGCTTCATGAAATAAAAAGTTTGATGCTAATTTGCTGCGTGACCTTTGAATATACCGAGTATCAAAAAGACTCATATCAAAGTTCTGTTTTTTCTGAATAAGACGCATTGAGTTCTTCATCATTTTTGAACTTATTTTCAGAAATTAAATGTGTTTCTTTATATAGATATATGCCTCAACTGAACCGTTTTCGAATTAATCGATATTTTGTGGAAATATGGATTTCGAACCCATTCTGTAACTACTGAAATCGTCTAGGAATCTCAATTTTATGCTAAATTATTCTCATAACGTAAAATAATCTCGACCAATGAGTAATTGATGATACAACAGTACAGGATATTCCTTGATGGATGTCAAATTCTTTTAGGATCAAACCTCATTATTTTTCTTCTTTCAAATGGAACTCCCTGTATTTCGTTACTTTGAATATGAGACAATCCTAATATCTATTGAAATGTATTAGGTATTCTTAAAGCTATTCTCTATAGAATCAGAAATAAAAATAGTTTTGTATTTTACTCAAGAATTTTCACTTGATTCTATCAAGTTTTGTAGAAAAATATCTCAGATATGATCTTAGTCAGGAATAACATCCGAGAACAGGGTGCTTAAAATATGTATCACCTTATCGGATGCACAATTCGATTTTTCTTCACCTTATTGATATTGTCGGGAGTAATATTATGGAATTTATCTCGAAGTTTTTGTTTCATATTATGCCTTTATTTTTTCCCAAAAAAAATCAATGAATGTTATATATGAAGGGCTTGGGGGCCTTCTAATATCACTACTTTAACCTGTGCATTCAACCAGAATTGAATTTGTTTTTTATGCAAGTGCTCCGTCCAAATGCATCAACATTTAATTAAGTATGGCATTTGGAAGATGATCAATCAATATTGAAAAATCTTCTCCGAGGAATCGAAAAAATTGTTCTTCATTCTATGGCCTATCTAAGAAATGAGGTCTGGCCACTTAATTATCAATAATCCTTCTCCAAACACTGAAAAACTATGGATGTTTTAAATTATTCCTACAAACAATTTATGCGTTTTTGCGACTGCAGTAAGGGAATTTGTGTTCATTGAAGATACAGCTCTTATGAAGTGTGCATCCATCAGTAAATAAAATGAATTTAAATGAATTTTCATTCTTCGTCAATTTATTATGGATCCTTTCAAAAATTCAATTCTATTTCCATAATAATTCATCAACTAAATTTTGGTGTAGTTGAATGTGGTATGGATGATACTTATGTTTCTTTGGGATTTTGGACATAGAAGATTTTCTTATATCCAATTCAATAGTCAATTCTCGTACACTTGAGTTTGAAATTTTTTCCACAGACAGGCTACCTTCTGATGATTTGTCCTCTGCCAAAACAGTTTTCGTTCGAAATGTGTCCTCGTATGGAACTCGTCAGTTCGCTCAAATCGTCTTTCCGTATAATTTTCCTCATTAATTCGGGATGGTTATGAACGATTACGATGACTATTTCTCATGGAAAACAGTATGTTTTCTAATTCTTCAGTAATATAATTCGTTGATAAAATAAGTAGTGTTTGTCAAGCGAAAAACCCAATTCGTAAAACGCAAAAAATAACAGAAATCTCAAATTGAACAATTAAATTTGAAATATAAAATACTGAAGAAAACTCAACATGAATGAAAATTCAGCTGAAAAATTAAAAATGTGCTAAATTATAGAAAGATAACTTCGAAAAAAAAATCAAAAGATAATCGCACTTAACCCTATGTTACTCGCGTGGTCTACGATCGTGAACCACGCCATTTAAATGACGTTCATTGGTAGACTATTTTTATTGTGCGCGCCTACTCTTCAATAGCTGTAGAAAGTATTTAGTGAATCAGTATATTTTTGACAGTGTTAGGGATTGGTTTTTGAAGATATTTGCTTATGAATATGACTGGTCTACGATTCTAGACCTCGCGAGCATTCACGTTTTACTTTGTGTTTCGAGTCAGTTCAGTTCAAATTCCATTTTTTGGTACCTTGAAAAGAAAGAAGTATGTCTGAACCCAAAAAACGACGTGTTCAGTCCAGCAAAGATCCTGAAGTCTGGTTACAGTGGTTCAATGAACTTCCTAGTGATTTTGAAAATTCCTCTGATGAAAACGATGATGTGGAAGACGATAATGCAGATGTTGTTGAGGAGAGCAGCCATGACACAGATTCAGAGCAGGATGAAATAGAGGATGTGAGCTTTCCGATGAAGAAAATGAGACCAGTTCAGCCGTTCGTCTGCTTAAAACGTAGGAAAAGACAAAATAACAAAATGGAGGAAAACTTCACCGAGCCTCCAGATTCGAGTTGATTTTAATATTGTGCGACAACTCCCTGGAACGAAAGGCAATGCTCATGATGCAACAACCGATATCCAGTGCCTAAAATTGTCCGTAAACGATGTAATCGTTCGAATTATAACGGTGTCAACAAACATACTCTGTGACAAAAAAGTATCCGGAAATTCTCATTCAAATTGCCCGCATTGAGTAATTCTAAATATTTTAAGTTTCTGTGTATTTGCATTACTGTCCTTAATTACTATGCCAAACATGAGCGCGATCTGTAAACTAGCTTGTTCACGACAGCTGTTGAAACCAGTCGAGCTTAGTGGTACTCTGCGAATTCTACAATGGAAAAAAATATTGAACAAAAAGTTTGACTCAAATTTTGTGTTTGGAGCAGAATTCTGTGTGCTGAATCCGTGAAAATGCTGGAAAAGGCTTTTGGAGTATCTGTTTTATCGAAAACCCAAGTGCACGAGTGGTACAAAGCCTTTAAAGACGGTCGGTAGATCGTCGAAGATTTTCTTCATTCCGGAAGACCTTCGACCTCTTCAACCGACGATAATGTACAAGAAATCAAGGAAATGGTGCTCGCAAATCGTCATGTCAGTGTTAGAGAGATAGCTCGTGATCTCAACATCTCTCCTGAAACCGCTCGTTCAATTTTGGTGAACCAATTGGGCATGCGGCGCGTCGCCGCTTGGCTCGTTCCGATAGAGCTGACTTTTTTCAAAAAAAGTACCGGATGCAGGTAGCTGCAGACATGCTGGATCGTCTTATTCCAATTTCATCGAACGGATCATTATTGGTGATGAGATATGGGTCTTTGAATACGACACAGTAACGAGCCAACAACCAGCGGAATGGATGGGAAAAAAATGAGCCAAAATCGAGAAAACTCGCCAAAGTTGTTCTAAAATCAAGACGATGCTGAATGTTTTCTTCGACATTCGTGGTGTGGTTCATCTTGAATTCGTTTCGCAAGGTCAAACGGTCAATAAGGACTTCTGTTGAACCGTTTTGAGGCGCTTGAGTGAAAATATTCGCCGTAAACGGCCTGATTTGTGGCATAACAATTCGTGGATTCTGCATGACGATAACGCACCATCTCATCGAACCGCGGTTATTAACGACTGTGAGACCAAACACTCGATAAATACCATCGAGCAGCCGCCTTATTCGCCTGATATGGCTCAGTATGACCTTTTTCATTTGACTGAAATTGCCGCTCAGTGGATCCAGATTGGATTCCATAGACGTCATAAAAGAAAATTCGCAGAGGGGGCTGAAGGCCATCCCTGAAAGCACCTATAAAAATGTTTCCTTCTAAGATGTATTAGATTCGACTATATAGAAACTAGGAACGAGAGACGCGAGCTTGATAAGTTGGCTCCTATTCGGGAGTTTTTGAAAATATTTTAGAGAATTTTCAAGCCAATTTCACTCCCAGTGAGTTCTTCGACGTAGACGAACAACAATTAGTTTTCAGAGGCAGATGCGCCTTCAAACAGTATATACCGAGTAAGCCTGCCAAATATGGTATCAACATGTTTTCTCTTTTTGATGCAAAAACATCGTACACGATTAATTTGGAATCCTATGTTGGGATGCAATCTGAAGGTCCATATAGGGTAAATAACTCTGGTGAAGACATTTTCCTCCGATTGATCCATCCAATTTCCGGTAGCAATCGTAATGTTACCGGAGACAATTGGTTCAGTAGTTTACCACTTATTGAGGAATTACTGAGAAATCATGAATTAACATATATTGGTACATTACGAAGGAATAAACAGGAAATTCCAGCAGAATTCTTACCAAGTAGAAGCACTGAAGGTAAATTCTCCAATTGTTTGGTTCAAGGAAGAATGCACCCTTGTTTCATATTGCCCTAAGAAAAACAAATCAGTGCTATTATTATCGTGAATGCATCACTGCAATTCAATAGATGCTGAGACACGAGACGACAAGAAACTAGGTATCATTACAGATTACAACAAAACGAAAATTGGTGTTGATTTAGTTGATCAACTCTACAAGAATTACAATGCTGCTTGAAATACTCGTCGGTGGCCTATGGTTGTGTTCTATGTCTTTGGAACATGGCAGGCAAAAACGCATAATGCGTATTCGAAGCTAATCGCCCAGTACAATTAGTATCCCGAAGTTATTTCCTAGGAAAATGTACTTGGGAACTCATAAAACCCCAAATTGAGCTTAAGACAACAATAGAACAATTATCTGCAGAACTGAGGCGCCGCGCTCCACATCTATTAGGCATTAGTGAGGTCGTACCCCCTTCCCCTCAGAGTCCAAAATAGTTATGTTAGACGTTGCTGCATATGTCCTAGAAGTGACAATAAATGGACACGGAAATATTGTGCGAAATGATCAGGTATGCTTGTAAAAATCATATGAGGGAAATATGTGTAAATTGTGTAGATGTACAAAATTGACTTTTTTCTGGGGAACATTAAATGGGGTAAAAATAGGTAGTTTTTTAGCTTGTAAACATTTTTTCATTGTTATTTTCAGTTTTATACTGCATGTTTTCTCACGTTCATGTATTTTTGAGTAAATGGAAAATATAATGAGTATTGCTAATAAAGGATTCATTCTGGGACTTTTTGGTTTTTCAATTCCACAGAGAAAAAATCAATATTTGTCATCAGAACTCAAAACAACTTCAATAACAAATGATCAAACGAACTATTTTATTTCAGATACGTATTAAAATGTCTACAATCGTAGACCACGCAAGTAAATAAGTTCGGAAAGAGGGCTCGAGTAACCGAGAGTTAATCACTCTAAAAGCCGACAGTTCAAATCCAAGCAAGATGATAATAGTTTTTAACATAATTTCTGACATATTGACATATTCACATAGACAATTCTGTAAATAAATGAATTGCAAAACCACTTTTGCCTATTGAAATATGTAAAATCTGTTGAAAATATGTATAGGAAAACATGTACATATCAATACGTAATGGAATTGTCTTGTTTTCATAGTGTGGTGCCAAAAAGTCGAGATGCATTTCACTATATTACTCCGGACAATCTCAATAACGTGACGAGATATTTTGTTCTTCTAATTGAAAAGTGAATTCCAATAGCAGGTAAACCCTTTGAACATTCTTAATACGGTGAGCAAGTTACTCTATTCTAGGTTATTTTTTCTACTTAAACCATGTTTGTTCAGTACAAAATATGATTGAAAGACTATGTGCAAGTAGCATACTTGCAAAATGAATCTCAACTATAAATTTATTGAAAACAGTTCCATCGATATTGGAAATATCTTTCTTTTGCAGTTTCCAAATATAGAGTGTTTCTTTGGAAATAAGAAAATAATGAGGTATGAACCTGAACGAATTCTAACATCCATCAACAAATACTTATTGTTCATATATTGATGTGAATAATTTAGTATTAAAATGGGAATTCTATGATGATTTCGGTAGCTACAGGAGATGTTAAAAAAGTTATACAAGATGTCGAGTAATTAAAAACGGTTCAGTTAAGACATACTCTGCTTTAAAGAAACTCATTTTATCTCGAGTAAACATGTTCAAAAACAATGAAAGACATAGGCGTACCATTCAAAAATAAGACGTAATTTTGTTATGAATCTTTGTAATGGAATACCCTGTTTATTAATCTGAGAATATGCAGCAAATTAGTGTCCATTTTTTATATATAAATACATAATACGAGCCCCCATTTTGGTTATTAATCATTTTATTGTTTTCATGTAAATTGAACATGTCCATGAATATTTTCCGCTGACTTTGCGAAGTTGCGCCTTCGCAGCTGTATCCACACGTGTGCTGTGTCATAGGGACTATTTATTTTAGTCATTAAGGTATTCCTAGCAAAATCACTTGCGATAATGGATTAGAGTTCAAAAATCATGTTATTCAAGATTTATGTAAAATACACCTAATAGAAATTCATTAAATTACAGATTGTTATCCGAATTCGAATGCAATAGTAGAAATGTTTCATTCGACACTAATTGAACAGTTGAGAACAATAGAAAATCAAAATTCAACTTACCAAAATACGTTAGCCCAATCTCTTTTAAGGTATAATTTTTTTCAAAGCGGATTTGAACCATTCCTTACCAATTGAAAAAACTCGTAATGAACAAATTAAAAATTACGTCGAAAACTATTTAGAGAATCTTAATGATATTTCAAAATACTTGAGAAATCGAAACCAGAAAAACATAGATCACCTAGAAAAAATAAATTAGAAAAGATCAGCTAAAGAAGATCACGCTTTAAATGATAATCCAACCTATATTAAAAGCCCAATAACTCGAAAATTGGACCCTGCTTTCAAAAGAATAAAGGTAAGCGAAATTCATAAGCTGCGTAAACAAGATAATAAAATAAACATATTCATCATGAAAAGATCTTAAGACAAGGAAGGAAGTAGTATTATTTTCGTTTTAAATCAAAAACAAATTGCCATAATTGTAAACGAGCTTAAGAACAAATACATAGAAAAATTTCATAAATTGTCAGATAATCTGAAGTTACTCCAAATAGTACAAGAAATAGACCAGATCCACCTGCTTACTTTTGAGCTTGATGATATAAAAATGTTCTAGATGAAATCTAAACAGCTGTAAGCTTTGTGAGGCTTCATTTATTACATGAATATATCCTACCCTATTTTAAATTTTCAGAATTTATGAAAAATTCAAGTATTATGCCATTACATCATATTCAAGACTATGATCAGCTTTGAAATACGAAAATAATTTTCAAAAAGCATTTTTGCTATTTATAATATCAATTTCTTCACTTTTTAAAGACAACTTTGACCTACACAGATTGTACTATTTACTTCAAAATAAATTGTCCCTTCCTTATACCGACCCCTATATGCTCTCACAAGGAGAAGTGCTAAAATGGTCAATAAAACAATGTCACCAAGTAGAAGAAGATTATCTTTGTGACCAAGATTCCTCAGTTGAAGCCTCCGAATGTATGTTGAACATTTTGAAAAATCATACTGAAGACTGTTCCCGAATGAAAATATTTCATTCACCAGATCTCAAATTATCAGAAGATGGAAATATTCTCTCTATGGAAAATCTGAAAATAATGGAAATATGTCCACAACAAACAAAACATTATTTCGTACCCTCTATGGCTATTCTACATACAAGATGTGTAGTTAGTAACACAAGAAAAGAGATTTTTCCAACTGTCACGATCATTGAGGAAAAATACATAATATCACCCAAGAAGACGGTTTTCCCAAGAAAATCCAATGACATGGAATCCTCGAAGAACGAGAATATTCCTGATATCACCTGATCCTGATGATCCTGAATCAATGGAACCTCCAGCCTTCAAGATTCACCCTTATATCAATTTTATTAATACTTGTTTTCATGATTTTCACGTATTTCATTTTAAAATATCTTAGGAAAAAATATTTTTATAAAGCTACACCTAATGAACGTCCTACCTTTATCTTATGAGGGGAGGAATTACATAATACGAGCCCCATATTTTGATTATTAATCATTTGTCTTGTTTTCATGTAAATTGAGCATGTCCATGAATATTTTCCGCTGACTTTGCGAAGTTGCGCCTTCGCAGCTGCATCCACACGTAAGCTGTGTCATGAATAATTTGGATAGGGAAATCTTATGAATATTTGTTGCGTCGAATGTGTCGACGATTTCTGCTCATACCATTATAGTTTTCTGAATGAATAGTTTTTTAACAATAAAGTTTCCTCAACAAAAAACATATTCATATATTTCTTCAATATATTCAGCAGGAACTAGAGTATGGACGTATACGCATTTTATGAACATCCGATATATAATGCTGAAACTAAATTGATTTATTAATACACAGTTTTATTATAGAAATCCATCAAGTTATGAAATGAGACTTGTTGTGGAATGCTTTGTGGAAATTTGAATTCTTATATTTCAAATTAGATCCAATTCAACTGGATAGCGAATAGTAATGGCTTATTGTTCGTGCCAATAACACCACACATTATTTGATTTGTACGCAACTGTTTATTTCTGTCTGTGACTGAACGTAGCTAAATGAATACAATCATATAATTGTCGATCAGCTTGCATATAAAATCAAATTTATTATCGAAACTGATTTTCCAGCTTCTGAAAATATTCATTCATATCACTGATCAAAGTTCGTCACATAATTGAACCTACTATTGACATACTTGTCATTTAAATTCAAGTTTGTTTGCCAAGTATTTAAAATTATTATATTTTGGTTGTGATACATTCAACTAACATCTCTTGAATGAATACGAGTTATCATATAGACCATTCGGCTACTTCTTATAATTGTTGTTGAATTAATTGTACGGAAAAAATTAATTGCATGCATGACTTTTGATGCTATATTCTTTTGGTTATTTGCCTCCTCCCACTTATAAAAACTAGAGATGAAATCTGATATTTTCCCGTATATAGCACACAATATTTTTCTTTGACGGGAAAAAAATATCACGATTTATTAAATTCAGAAATTTTCGATGGTAAGTTTGAAGTTCAAACTTGTACTTATAGCGTTAACTAGACCCGCGCTGCTAGGGAAAAAACTTTAAGTGTTCTGCGATTTCAATTGAAAATTGCGAATTTTTCAACTATTTATTAAAAATGCAGTCCTGTATTATGTTGAGTAATATTGGTGCTTTATTTATTATATGGAAATTCATTTTCAACGAAGATAAAATGAAATATATTTTATACTTTCCACAATTTTATCAACAAAAACACGACCGGTTTCGACTGTCAAGTCATTTTCAAGTGGTCAACTACACGAAAAGAACCGGCTTATATAGATACTAACGTAATTACAAATTTCGTAGTGGAGATGTATTGATTTCCAAACATTCCAACACATTCATTTTCTGTTATTTGTCTCAATTACGAAGAACTTTGATATAATTTAATGATATTGAATGTTTCGTGGTTTTTACATGTTACATATCGGATAATTATTATCAGAGGATAAGTGTTCTTTTAATCTATATTCGAAATTCCTACCAGTCCGCCCGAAATAAGCTGCCGTACACTCATTGCAAACAATTTTGTAAAACTCCTGATTTTTCGAACTTGTCTGTTTTTCATTTAGCATTGAATAATAATTTGACCACTAGAGAAAGAGGTGGTTATTTTAAATTTGGAAAAATAGTTGCTGAAGTTATTGGAGAGAGGACCAGCGTAGTTAACAGTAGCATATTTTTTAATCAAGTATCTTTTATGGAATATATTAATTGGATTATGTGATGTTTTTCTTTACGTTGGACAATTTTGTCTATGAATATCCGAGGAATTTTTTCAATTCCGGCAATTTTTCTGATAGTATTTATTTCATATTTAAAGTTTGTCGGTGAATGTGGAATAGAAAAGGCTCTATGGAACATTGAATTATAAGCTGCTAATTTGTAATTTAAATAATTGAATGACTCCATGGGAATAGCTGAGTCTTTGAAGGATTCTTTTCTGTAAATGTTATATATGAAATTATTAGCCGATTTTGTTATTCTTAGGTCTGAAAAATTAATTGAGTTATTAAATTCTATTTCTGTTGTAATCTTAATGTTGGTATGAACTTCAATCAGAAATTATAGAAATTTATCAATTTGCCTGTTTGAGCCGTTGAAATCTACCAAAATATCATATACATAATCGGTACGAAAACACTATACAGGGTTCGGCAAAAGTACCGGAGCGGCTAATTACCTCAGTTATTTACCAAGCGTTTTCTTTGAAAATTGGTATTCCTACATTGTGAAGCATAAAGAATTCAGTATTGATATTTTGGGCTTAATAGTGTTTCCGGTGTAGCCGGAAATGACCATAACATGAGAATTTCAAATATAACACCCTATTAGTTCATTTATTTTTAAATTCAGAGGAAAGAACTTCCTTAGAAACAATGAAGAAACATGCTTTTCCTCCAATGTCGTGTTCATAAAAAAATCAAAATGACAATAATTATTATCACCTAAATCAAATTACTCTCTAATCCATAATCAACGTGACAGGTTGACAATTAATGTCAAGTATTTGTTGAAGTTTTGATTTTTGCACGAACGAGAGAAATGTTTCTTATTGAAACAATAGCAAGTGTTGAAAACGAGTTCCATTCACCTCCTGACAATAACCTAATCGATCACTGAAATTTCTAAGAGAATTTTGTAGAAATTGTGGGGGTATCAAATTGATTTCTTCTGTTATGCGACGCCTTACCTCAGATTGGCAGATCGTTCTCTATAAACACGGCATTTCAAGTGGCCGCATAAAAAGAAGTCCAGAGGCTCCAGATTAGGTGACCGCGGGGGCCACTCGATAGGACCTCTCCTACCGATCCATCTTTCTGGAAAAACTTCATCCAGACAATTTCGAACATCTACCGCAAAGTGTGGGAGAGCTGCATCTTAGGGCGTCCTGCTCTGGGAAAATCTTTCACTTGCCGACTTGCTTCATATCGCTGAATAGTTCTGCATACTTTAGATATACTAATTTGATGATCTGGGTGAACAGTATCAAACAGACTGCGAACTTCTTGGTAAGACGTTGTCTGACTGACATATAGAGTAATACATTTGAAATTCACATTTTTTGGTTCTTTCCAGCTACACCTGAAATACTAGCGAGCACAAAATATCAAAACTGAATTCTTTATGTTTAGCAATGTAGGGATACCAATTCTCAAAAAAATCGTTCGGTAAATAACTGAGATAATTAACCGTTCCGGTACTTTTGTCTAACCCTATATGTTTCTTGGCTAATTAATATTACTGTTAAATGATAGTAAATACTATAAGACAAATTGCCGTAATTAAAAAATTCCTCTGATATTCATAGACAAAATTGTCCACAGTAACGAAAAACATCAAATAATACAATTATTATTTTCCTAAAGATACTTGCTTAGAAAAATATGCTATTTTTAACTATACTGGTCCTCTCCAATAACTGATAATAAAATTGTGGGAAGTATGAAATATATTTCATTTCTTCTTCCCTGTATTATTTTTCAAAATCGTTTTCGGCTGTTAAGACAACAACGAGTTATTATAATTTTCTAAAATCTATAGTTCGGCCAATAGTTCATTTTAATATATTACTTCTTATTTTCCATATGAGTACTTTATTTCTAGGTAACTTTATCAAGTTGAACGTTGACATGATATTCTATAGTCTGGTTTATTCACTTAATTTATGACTCGCTCCTTGTATGAATTTAAACAAAACTCTTGTCTTGGTTTATAGACCTCAGAAGTTTTATTTTAAAAGTCCGTTATAAATGAACTCTTATTGAATACTCGTACCTTAATGGGAATATAATCTAATCTTACCTCTCCACCATAGTTACTGAGGACCTGTGGAAAATTAAATCAGAAAAAAACAAACTATATTACAATTGCTATACATATGCACTACACTAAAGCAATCTATAAAGGTTATTGCTGGTATAACGCTCAGGAATTCATATCAGCAACCCATTTGAGTATGATACGATTTCAGCCAGTTTAGACATATTTGAACATAAGATTTGAGATTTGATGCAGGGTTGCCATTAAAGCGATGGATCTCCTTTAGGCGAGTCGATTGTTTTCGATTCCACTTAGTCATTTGAAGGCATTTCAGGATGCATAGCAACTATATATATATATATATATATATATATATATATATATATATATATATATATATATATATATATATATATATATATATATATATATATATATCGGAACTAAATTAAATTTTCATTCATACTCACAGCATTGAAAAGATGAACAGCTTAGGATGTGTAGTAATTTCAAGAATCTGGAACGTTATAAGTGAAGCTGCTAGAGCAGAAACAACTAAAAAGAAACGTTCACATCCTATCGTATTATATCTTATCAGTTATCCTTAGTAAGAGTGTCTTTGAAGATAATACAATAATGAAAGACCAACATTCGTCCCTCTTTAACTAATTAATTCAGGGATAGTAAACATGTTCATACAAATTTAGGAGAATAATGGAATGAAACATACACCTGCAGATTGGCGAAGCAAATTGTATGGAACTAACAAAAATCTGTAAATTACCAGATGCAACCAGGTGGTCACTAATCATTAGTGAATCTCTGTTTAATATATTTTAATTTGTCAAATACTTTTACATTTAGAGATATAACAAAAGACGAAACAATATATCTCATATACATTCCCCACAAAAATTGTCGCATCACCCTACTTTTACGACAATATTATACTACTATAAACTTTTAGGTTGGTCATTCAAGAGTCTCTTGGTAACTTACAGAAGTGTAAAATAAGAAGATATCATTCAAAAGAGATACGTTTATGATGGAAAATATCAACAATGTTCGAGTTAATGAAAAATTAAAAAATTCTACCATCTTCAAACATTCGCGGAGAGACCAATCCACTAGCATCGAATGGTTACTAATAATTTTCAAAATCGACTGTTTCCTCCCTGGGCCCTAATTACTGCCAGTATTCGTCTCGGAAGTCCCTCAAACAAATTTTGGATATATTCTTGAGTCACTGAGTTCCAAATTTCAGGAAGCAGATTTTCTAGTTGTTGGTGTGTTCTACAAGGCATCATACGTTGCTGAATTTGCCCCACTCTATGTTGTCCCAAGCATGTTTTATGGGATTCAAGTCGGGACTTCTAGCTGGCCATCTTAGAATATCAAATTCGGCATTTTGCATCATTACTGAGCCCCCTCCGAAGTTTTCGGTCGTCTGTATACAGGCATGCGTCTATCATTTGATACTAGAGAGAACCTGGACTCGTCGGAAAAGAGAACATTCGACCATTCTGGAATACCCCAATTTGCATGTTCCCTCGCAAACTGAAGTCGTGCAATTCGATGCTCTCTGGTGAGACGCGGGCCGGTAGAAGCCACCCTTGGTCTGATATTCTCTCCTCTGAACCTGTTCCTAACAGTTTGCAATGAAATATGCACATTTCTGGAAAGTGCAAGTTCATTTTGTAGCATTCTAGCCATACAGTGCTGAACTCTTAGTGCTGTTAAACGAAGCCAACGACGATAAACTGGTGTTGTTATCCGATTTCTTCCCTATCCGGCCCTTCTTCCATATTCCCCTGTTTGAATGAAGTTTTCACCAATCAATGGGTCAAAGGGTACCACATGGGGTTCAAGGATATCTGCGATGTATCTGGCCCCTGTCATTCTTCTATTATTCACTAGGACTAACTCAGTTCGACAATGCCTCCCCACACTATTACTGAGCCCCCTCCGAAGTTTTCGGTTTGCCGGATATTGCATTGCTGATACCGTTCCCCAGGTCGTCTGTATACAGGCATGAGTCTATCATTTGATATACTAGATAGAACCCGGACTCGTCGGAAAAGAAACATTCTACCATTCTGGAATACGCAAATTTGCATGTTCCCTCGCAAACTGAAGTCTTGCAACTCTGGTGAGACGCGGCCCTTCTTCCATATTCCCCTGTTTTGTGGTACCGATTAATTGCTCTTGAAATAGTGCTTCGGTTAACATTCAACAAGTTAACCACGTAACGTTGGCTTCGCCCCTCCTCTAGAAGTGTTACAATTCTCACCACTTCGTGATCACTCAAATAGTGTTCAGGATGTTTAGCAGCCATTACAATAAATTCAAAGATTCGAAAATCAACAAGAAACACAGAAAACTTGCATTAATTCAGCGTGAAAACTGAAGAGAAATTGAATGAATACTTATAGTCAAATAAACTCATTCTTGTTTCAGACGTGTTTGAGATCATACGGAAACAATTGTTACTACATAGATAAGATTTTTTCCCCTCATAAGTCCAAAAGCATATGTTAACAAAGAAACTGCGATCGAGCTTCTTGATCGATTGTGGAATTCAGAATACCAGATGATGCGAAAATTTTTGTGGTGTGTGTATTAACAATGCTCAGCATTGTTATCTACTGAGGAATATGCTACCATGAGCTGTGTCCAAATCAAGCAACCGAAAAGAACCAGCTCTGAATGACGCAATCTACAGGTATGAAACAATATGTGGGCTAGTTGAATTTCAATGGCAATGATACTATTTATAACAGTGTGTAACTCCCGAGCAGAAAATTAATATTTGAAAACTATTTCGTTACATCTGTTTTTAACAATAATATTCTCAAACCACACTCCACGCATGTTTTATAAAAACAGACCTTTTAGGAGCCGAAGAAAAATCAATATAACTGAATATGATACATTGCGAAATATATTCTAGAGAATGTTAATAAATTGCCTCAAATGAGTTTCCAGTGGTTCCCATGTGACAGACATTAAAAATGCCTAGTATCAGCCTCCTAATTGATCGGTTACTTAAGTTGCTTTATCATAATGATATTGTTGTATAGTATGGAATGTAATTATTCATATAAGTTTGTATGTTCCCATAACAATTTATGTTATTCTAATTTATGATATATCAATATATATTATAGCAACTCGTTAGTGCATATTTGTGTATATGTGTTTGTCTGTGTGTGAGAATTGAATAATCATCATGAAGATTATGAAACAGTAAGATAATGATGAATCAATTTTGATTTTTAGTCGATTAATTATGGCCCATGAAGTTACCAAAATTTTCGAAAAATTAAAATACAAATATGCAATTCATTATCCATTGATGAATTGTGTTCATTCAGCAAGCAATTCTTGATTCATATTTTTCTAATGATTTATAAAAAGCACTCTGATCTAGCGTCACACAGCCTAGAATTTCCTGAAAATAAAAAGAATATTGAATCGTTCATTCAACTTCATTCTGGAATTACGACAGAATGATTTTTTAAAATTGAATTCTCGTATTGAAAACAAAATTTCCAGAATGTTACAAGTTTCTGTTGAATTGAAGCAATTCATTTAATTAACAGAAGGAGTTAATTGATTCCCTATCAAGAAAAACGTTTATCTTTTCTCAAAATTTGTCCATGTGTAACGACAAACTAACTTTACGCATTTTCGTTATGAGAAAATACTCGCGTCTTCTTAAATCCTTGCACCAGCTTGGACGAGAGTTTATTTATCCTCAAAATTTTCTTCTCCGCGAATAGAAATGTTTAAACCTTTCAATAAGAATTCAACAAGTCAATATTCTGAATAATTATTTTTTTGTCCAAAATGGCGAAATTACAAGTATTATTACACCTAAGCAAGTGTATTGAATAACCCATAAGACATTGTGAACTTCCTCTGATCTTATTTGGATGATGATTTTGGACAACGGCTATTTCCTTAAACAATCACTCTTTTGTTAAGTCTGTCTTTATAATGAAACAAAAATTATAGAAGTAGGTCTATCAACTTCTTCAAGCTCAGAATAGTAATATAAACAAGTAATGTGTTTTCAGGAAGTTTACTTAATAATTGTGATTCGTAATGCATTTCACTACACCGTAGCTTCTTCAGACGAATTCGGCTACGGTGAACTTGTTTTTATTATTCAAAATAGTAACTTTATCTCAGATTGTTAGATGCATAAAGGAATAGTCGGAATTCTCTTCGATCGTATACACTCATATATTAGTTGAAAACTGTATTTCTTGGGGTTATAATCTCATATCACCAATTAAGAATTATGGCTCGTTGAAAATAACTTTTGAACGTTGCGTACGAGTTGCTCTAATATATCCGGAGAATATTACTCCACTTATAATGTGATAAAAGACCAGATGGCTATTATTGCTGCTGTTCCAATGGAGTGATGTTACTTGCACTCAAATCTCGGGATCTTTTTGAAGAGCAGTTCAAAATATTCGTTCATTTCCATCGAACTCTACCTCTTTATGAAAACTATTAGACAAATACAACAAAATGGTATGTATCCTATTCTTTGTATTGAAAAACAAGTTATACTATTATTTCGAATTGGGTTGCCTCTTTCAGTTTCAAATCGTAACTCTGAAAGAAAGGAAGGAATTTAGGAATCTTAATAAAAAATAATGAAGAAATGGTAATCGGTAAAATGAATATTTCATTTTATTTTCCACATTTCTTTTAACTTGTCGGCGGCATCATATATTTATGAACTTTTCTTTGTATTCATTTTGTATATTATGTATCAGGTATGGTAATATACATTATTATTTGATTCAAATAAAGTTAAACTTGCAGTTTTCACGAATAATGTCACGTTCATATTCAAAAAATTTTTCGCTATGGAATGAGATCATACTTAAATGATTAATTAAGATGACTTATATTAGCGACGGCATTATGTCTTTCCAAATAATGAAATTTCTTTTTTGCCAATTTTTTAGATCTATTATTCAATATATCAAAATCAACCTATGGTATGTCAAATTCAGAGGTGTAAGATTATAATCTGTTGCTACAACAGTATCATGCAATTTAGATGTTCTCATTATAGAAATGAGAACGTATTTATACAATCAAAAATTTTCTTTGATCAATGAATTTAAGGAAGTTCAGGTTCTATAGATGGATCAATATATTAAAATAAATTCATCGGATCAAAAATAAATCTTGTCTATCTTTGATCTTGATATTTTCAGATGAGTTTTTGATTCAGACCTTTAATGGAACTATAATTTTTATCTGAAATTTCAGTATTTAAATTTTCTTCTTGAATGTTTTCTTTCTAATCGATTTTAATTCTTATTTAGAAAGAAAATTTTCATTTTCAGTTTACCGTCTTCGATTTGCTACTCTTTGTTCTGAAACATTTCAATTGTGAAATATTAGGTTGAGAATATTATATGGTTTAGACATGTTCCTTTTTGCATTCATTCTATTCTTAGTTATTTAGTAATAACGGAACATTATGTATCTATGCATATCCTAAGTTCATTTCATGCTTTTTATGTTTTGATTAGATTTATGAAGATCTGAATAGGATAGCAATGATGAGATCAAATTAGGAGAACAAGGTGTTTTAACAGAAAATAATGATAAGAGTCATCCAATCTATTGTTGCTTGAAGAGCGGGAGAACGAGTAGAAATGTCAGAACCTTCTAAATAGCTTCGTGAATTATATGAATGTGTAGTTTTCGATTCGATATTTGTACCTTCAATAAAGAGCTGCTTCACTTATCATGAGGTTCACAATGAATGGGAACAGAAATAATTTTCATTGCAACGTTACCTGCATCTGATGACTTGAATGTGTATGAATGGAATGGTCCTCCATCTAGACTATCTTGTGTGCAGATCTGAAGTTCTTCTCCAAGAAAAAAACGCTTATGTAAATCATAAGGATATATACCTCCTACGAGTTGTATTCAGAAAATGAATACATCATTTGGAACTTTGAATTAGTCTTGACAGTTGTCAGTAATGAATCTCATTTTACCGTGTTTTGACATATAAATTGATAAATGTTTGGAATCTTATATGTACTGCTATGATCTTATATTATACCATCCCTGTAAATGCAGCAATTTGAATAACGAAAAGCTCTTTGAAAGTTAAATTATATATGTTCCAAATCGATTCCTGTTCAATATTTTGAAAATTAATATATTAAAATAGTTAGACGCTAATTTGCTGCAACATTTTCAGATGAACACATTGTTTCATCACAGACATTCATGCAAAAGTTGTGTTTTTTGAATAAGGCGACTTGGTTTTCTTCATTTCTAAACGTTCCAACCCGAAATTAGAAGAGTTCCTTGAGATAAATGTCTCAACTGAACAGATTTCCATTTAATCGACATTTTGTGAACATGTAACTGTCCTCTATCTACTGGAATTGTCTCTGAATCCCAATTTCAATACAAAATTATTGTCATAATTCTAAATATTCATGAACAATCAGTATTTGTAGATACAGCTATAGGGTAATGGATGTCAAATTTTGTTTAGGTTCCAATCTCATTTGACAAGTATTAATTATCCCTGTACTTCAATAATTTTGTATTCTTAGCTGGAATTTTCACATAATCTTATCAATTTTGCAGTAAGATTCTCAAACATGGTCAAATTATGGAATGCATTTCGAACTCTTTGCATCATATCATCGTTTATGATAATTCAGTTAAATCATCTGTATTTAATAACCAATGGAAGACAATTCAAGATTTTTGAGATGTATTGCAATATTTTCAATGAGTTCCCAAAACGTACATAAAATACCCTAAAAAGTGTTGCTTTCGGAGTAACTAAGTGCGATTACCTTTGGTTTTTCGCAGTTATTCATCACATATTAAGAACATTTTTCAGTTAATTACAATTGATTTTGAGTATTTTTTCAATTTTTTTCTTTTTCAAAATTTATTATTCATTTGGAATTTCTCTTAGCTTTGCATTCTTTCGAGCTGGTTTCCATATCTTAGCAACACTATGAATTAAACTACAAAAATTAGGTAACATGGTATATGCCATATGAAACAGTCATAGAACATCTCGATATTATAGAGCAAATTATCAGGAAAGAAAACTTCCTCAATTGAAATGATTTGAAAATCTGTAGCGAAGATTTGACCGGATTAAGAGAGTTGCTTTTGTGGAAACAACAAGAACGAAAAAAGTTCCGACAGAAATTTTTCTGTGGAAGAAAACCGCAACTCAAGTTTACGGAAATTGAGCATTGCATTAGATATAAATCATATTCTGTCAAAAATTTCAAAGATAAATATGAATCATACATGCATTATTCACCTACACCAAGAATTAGTTGAGGTGGATTAAGAAGAACGGAATTTTGCGAATAGATCCGAAATGAATTGACAGATGATAAAGTCCTTGAAAATTATTTTGTTTTTTTGTGAATGCATTTTTCATAAGAATGACTTTGTCAATTAACACAAGTTCCATTACTATTGTCGCAAAACTCACAAACTGCTCATTCGAATTCACTAATGTTCCCTCAAGGTTTGGGAAAGTATTGTTGATAATAATGTGGACGGGCATCATTTCGTCGATAGGTCATTGAATAGCGAAGAATTTTTGCTACTTCTCAGTAAAGATTTTCCAGTATTGATTCATGTTCTTCTAAATGCCTTAAAAATGAAATGTGAATACAGCATGGAGCACAAAGATATTATTTCGGTCGAATGGATAGAGCAGAGAAGTGATCTTCAATGATGCTCAGAAATATCATCAAAGGACTTCTACTTGAGGGGAGCAATTCAAACTGAAATTTCCACTATGAAGTTACTATAAGGGATGATATGATGCAAAGATGCATTACATAATATTACTGCGGACAATCTCATTTTCGCACGGAGAAATTTTGTGTGTCGAATTAAAATGTCCATTCAAGAAGTAAGATAGTTTGAACTTTTTTAATAGAAGAGCAAATATTGTACCTAGTTAGACCATATAGGAGAATTTTATAACGACATTTTTAAGATTATTCGAAAATTCTACATAGAATACAAACTCATTTTTAATTCTCACTCCATTGAACAAAGGCATAAATGCAAATAGTATATTTCCATAGTTATTGTCTTTCATTTATTGAAATTAAGATTTCAAGACGAATCCAGTAGATACAGGAATGTATAGATAAAAATCATGTTTTTACAAAACGTTTAATAATTCGAAAATATTTGCACAATAAAAGGCTATTAACTATAGTATCACTGAAGAGAATATTGGAACTGTAACTTATATAAGACTGATAATTATTATTAAGTCATTTAACTAGAGGAAATCTTTTCAGGGCTATCAATTGCTATGCGGTTTCTATTCCAGCGTACTAGTTTAGTATTACCAAATGATCAAAGACAGATCCAAATGAACTACTATCGAAAACTAGGAAAATGTAAATATTGTAAGCACCATTTGAATTCAGCAATTCATAGAGATACACTCCTTGTAGGTCGTGAACTAACTGATTCAAACAATCTTAGTAAACAGATCGTCCTTCTACGTTCCTATATCATAATGAACAGAGGTATCTTAATTGTAATGTATCGTTGTTGTTGAATATTTTTATCTTACTCCTGCAAATTTTACAATACGACAGGAAAATAAATTTGAAAAGTAAAAAGAAGGAATAGGAAATTTACGAAAAGCCTTTCAAAGAATTACAAAATGATTATATAGATGAAATCGCTTCTAATAAATGGTTAATATCTAGAGAATTGATTGCTGAAATAGAAGGCTTGGCAATTGCGTTCCAAGGACAGGTAGCGTTATTAAAAAATCATGAAAATATATGATCAAGTGAAGTTTAAATGATTCTTGCTATTTATGTTTTCAATATCTGATACCGTGTTTCTATACTGTCATATTTCTTAGTAATTGCTCCAACTTATTACTTGAAAGGATATAGTACCATTGATAATATATGAATCTGACATAGTTTGGGAACACGACAAACATCGAACATTATGATGAAACAATTCATTGCAACTTTGCAGTACATCACAATAGATCACATATCATACCTATAGATAAACAAAATCGACCTACATACATAATTGATAATACAAAACCCATTAAGCATAACATACAGATTATATATAACGAAAAAGTTCATAGTTATATGAGAAAGCCAACGAGATTAAGAAAATTGTGAATATTGAGAAAATATTTTTGTCACTGATTATTATTTCTGGTGTTATTTCAGGGAACTTCAAAATGACAAAATTTCAGACCTGAACAAAAATTTATATGAATAGTTATAAAAGATTTCAAATATCATATATCATAATATTCGGTTTCGTCAATACTGCTCAGAATCTTATTGCGTATTTCATTTATTTATATTCATGAATTAAATACTCTTTGCTGAAAATATTATCTTGTATATTCTTGGTAGTTTTTAATTCATCATTTACCACTTCAAAACTCTAAATGTGTTTTTAATTTTGCGCCTGACGAAAAAACACGTAACTTGAGGAAAAAGAAGCTTTTTGTTTTTCGAAGTATTCTCTATGAAAAACGATACACTTTTGCTTGCGCTCAAACCTTAAACCGATTTTCAAAACACTTTTGCCACTACGAATGAGATACCTCCAAAACCAGGTTTTGGAAGTCTTCAACTGACCCTTCTGCCATCGGAAATCGTTGTCCACGCAGTTTTTTCTTGATGTGCGCAAACAAAAAGAAATTGTTAAGTGCCATATTAGGACTATAAGGTGGATTGCCCATTAATTCAATGTTTTGACTGTTCATCGTGTGCGCTGTATGTGTGAACTTGCTTTGTCATGATGTAAAATTATTTAGTATTGTTCAGTATTTTTATTTTTGATTTTCTCAACTCATCGAACACTTGCGGCAAACAAATGGTTGTATACAATTTAGAATTGACTGTCCTACGTTGCTCTAATGCTATGGTGGCAACTTGTCTGGTTTTCCGGTAAAAACAGGCGACCATTTGCTTCGAAGTGTTTCATGCACAACCAACTTTTGTTGGGTTTGGCTTGTCTTGGTTGTCGATCGTTGTCTTGTTTTGGACAGGTACGCATATATTCAAGATTCGTCGCCTGTAACGATTGTGCAAACGTCGTTTGAAGCTCCGGGACGAATTTTTCAACATTTCTTTGCACCAAATGACATGAGCCTTCTGTTGAGTAATTGTTGAGTTGTGCGGGATTCAACGCGGACAAATATTTCAGGCAGCCAAATGTTCATGCAATATTGAAAGTACGCTGACGGAACTAATGTTTAGAGTTGTCTAAATCTCCCAGTTAATAACATAGCCATCATTGTGTATCACTTCGCGCACTGCATTGATGGTTTGTGGCAAAACAATGATTTTGTACGACCTTCACGAAAATCGTCACTGAATAAAGCACGGCACTGATAGGATTCGTTATATCAGTGTTTCTTAACCTGTGGTCCGTGGACCTCTGGGGGTCCGCGCGTATAGGTATAGGGCGTTTGTAACATAACAAATAATTGTTACTAAGTCTCTCGTAATCGCTTTCAGCAAGGCGACAGTCTCCGAGACTGAAGTCAGTCAGTAAAATGTGCGTGCGGGTTGTAATTCTCCCCACTGCACTGCCCGCGCTCAGCACTTGCGCCAAGGAATCATGTGTATATATATATATATATATATATATATATATATATATATATATATATATATATATATATATATATATATATATATATATATATATATATATATATATATATATATATATATATATATATATATATATATATATATATATATATATATATATATATATATATATATATATATATATATATATATATATATATATATATATATATATATATATATATATATATATATATATATATATATATATATATATATATATTGCTTCAACGAAAACAAATTAGAAGCTATATCTACCAAGATATTCATTTCTGATCAAAACGCATAAACGAATCAATTTTTGTTTCAAAGGGGACATCTTTTGGGGTACAAAACTTGCCTGAAATATCAACGCTCTAAGCGGGAGTTGCAATCCTTGAACATTTTGAATAGGGATGATTGGTCGAGTGATGACTCAAAAAAAGGTAGTATCTTTGTCTACATCGCCTTGAACGAATTTCCATTTTTAATTGAAAACTGCAAAATATACAGGGTGAACAACTGAAAGATAGGGAAGAATATTTCCCTGAGACTATTCAAGTTTAAGTGAAGTAAAATGGAACAGATCCATGCTGATCAATGGCCGTCATCATCAAGTACCATCCTCATCTCGAATTTCAACCCCTAGAGCAGGGGTGATCACCCTTGAAAATTTGGAAGAGGGTAGACGGGTCGACTGATAACCCGAAAGAAAGGTATTATCTTTGTCTGTATTCCTGTGAACGAATTTTCATTTTTGATTGGAAACTGTAGAAGATACAGAGTGAGCCACTGAAAAATAGAGAAGACTATTGCCCCAAGACTATTTGAGTATTAGTGCGAAAACCTGGATAGATTCATTTTAGATCAAAAGCTGTCATCTTCCGAAATCACCCTCATCTCGAATTTCAACCTCTAGAGCAGGGGTAATATGTCGATCCAGTGATAGCTTTCAAGTAAAGGATTTCGATTGCCTTCATGACTGCTCGCAATAATTCTATTCTCATTCAGTTCCATAGGAGTTAAAGTAGCTCACTTTGTATCTTCTACAGTTTTCAATCAAAAATGAAAATTCGTTCACAGGGATGCAGATAAAGATAATACCTTTCTTTCGAGGTATCACTCGACCCATCTACTCCCTCTAAATTTTCAAGCGTGGTCACCCCTAGGGGTTGAAATTCGGGATGAGAACAGTACTTGATGATGACTGCAATTGATCAGCATGTATCTGTTCCATTTTACTTCACTGAAACTTGAATATTCTCAGGGAAATAATCTTCCCTATCTTTCAGTTGCTCACCCTGTATCTTTCACAGTTTTCAATTAAAAATGGAAATTCGTTCAAGCCGATATAGACAAAGATACCATCTTTTTTTTGAGTCACCACTGGACCCATCTTTTCTACTCAAAATGTTCAAGGATTGCAACCCCCACTTAGAGGGTTGATAATTTAGGCAAGTTTTGTACCCCAAAAGATGTCCTCCTTTAAACAAAAATTGACCTGTCTTTGCGTTTTGATCAGAATTGAATCTCTTGGTAGATAAAGCCTCTGTTTAGTTTTCGTTGAAGCACCCTGAATATATATACATATAAATATATATATATATATATATATATATATATATATATATATATATATATATATATATATATATATATATATATATATATATATATACCTTGCGTCCGCTTTGGTTTTGCCTGGCTCTGAATTCTCTAAGCACCCTTCTCAATAATAGTGTAAATGAATATGCCATCCACAAGAACACCCAGCAACGCGTCACGCACTGACCGCTGGACGGTCTTAGAATGAAAGGCAGTCCATGGCTCGGCATGGAAAATACCCAGGGTACCTGAAAAGTGATCAGGTAAACAGAATGGAGTCACTGAACTACTTGAAGGCTGGGTACATGTTCCCAGAGACTGAAGGCAGACTTATTGCTATCCAGGATCAGGTCATCCAAACAAGATGCTATCTCAAGCACAAAGCAGGGAAACATTTACCTTCTGACAAATGCCGAAAATGTAAGAGACATTTAGAAACAGTGCAACACGTCACTTCATTGTGCTCCATCCTTGATCTTGGTGCACAACACGTAGCCAAACTCTTCCATTAGGAAGTGGCGCTGTAACAAGGGAGGGGTCCGTGGGTTCCTAGTATCTTAGTAGGTTCTGGGTAACCCCTCTTGATGACTATTCATACGGGGTTACCTTTTCTCTACCCTGAAAGGTGAAATATATATACATAAATGTATATATATATATATATATATATATATATATATATATATATATATATATATATATATATATATATATATATATATATATAAAAGTCAGCTGTTCAGAGAGTTACACTACCTAGACATCTTGGAGGTCGTGGATTAATTGATTTGAATAATGTTCATAGTAAACAGATTTTTCATCTACGTTCCCATTTTCATGATAAACAGAGAACGTCTAAATTACATGATATTGTTGTTGCTTCAGATTATAATCTTACACCTCTGAACTTGACAATGCAAAAGGTAGATTTTGATATATTTGATGATAATTCTAAAAGAGAAAGTTGGATGCAGAAGGAATTACACGGAAAGCACCCTAAAGAATTGAAAAATGATTATATTGATGAAATTGCATGGAATAAATGGTTAGTATCTGGAGAATTGTTTGCTGAAACAGAAGGCTTGGCAATTGCGATCCAGGATCAGGTTGTTTTCACGAGGAATTATAGAAAACACATCATCAAACAAAATATAGATGATTCTTGCCGTAGATGTTTCTGTTCTTCAGAAACAGTTTTTCATCTATTATCATCTTGCTCAGTCCTTGCTTCAACAGATTATTTAGGAAGACATAATGCCGTCGCTAATATTATTCACTTTAATCTAGGAATTAAACATGACCTAATTCCCAAAGAAAAAATTTCACAAATATGAACCTGAGATTATTTGTGAAAATGACAAATATAAACTTTATTTTAATAATAAAAACAAGTACTGTGTTTTAAGGAATTTTACTTAATAATTGCGATTCGTAACGCGTTTCACTACACCGTAGCTTCTTCAGACGAATGATTATGCAGAAAAATGTAAATGAGAATATAATTATAAATGTTCTTGAGTAATTAAAAGCTCATTGGTTGCTTCTTCTTAAGTGGTTATTTATGACAGGTATATCCAATAAAATTAAGGAATAGATTGCTCCCCGAAAAGATTCAATAGAGGTGAAGGGCTTAAATCGACTTGTTCATTGATGAGCCTACCTGAGTGTTTGTATTTATTTATTTCTAAAGTTTCCCAAAGATCTACCTTCCAATATTTATTATCTGTATGCAAAATTTCAAACTGTGGGTCGAAAGAATGATTATTTTCTAAGAGATGATTCACGTAATTTGAATCTGATTTTTATTTGAAAAACTGCGTTTATGTTCCGATATTCTAATATTAAAATTTCTATGTGTTCTACCAATGTAGAAATTATCACAGTCATTGCAATTCAATTTTTTTTACCTGGTTTGGTTTTATTATTTTTATATATTTGCCTAAATTATTATTAGTTTGGAAAGCTATGTTGAAATTATTGCTACTTAAGAATGAACGATCGAATAGAATACTGCTCTGAATATAAATATGACGAAATTGTCAATTAATTATATTACATTTATATAAACAAATAAATAAAATATGAAATGAGATTCTGAGCAGTATAAACTAAAGAGAAAACCTATGACTCTACCTCATTATTATTTTCGGAAAGAAACCTACGAAGAATATTACAAGATTTGATGACTGTTATCTTTTGTAACTGTTCAAACAAATTTTTCTTCAGACCCAAAATCTCAATACTTTTGTGAAGATTTCTAGGAATAACACCTGTTGTGGAAATAATAATCGGTAGAATAAATATTATGTTATTTGATTCTGTTTATCATTAAGAACGATATCTGGCCTATTGTGTTTTACAGCTCTGTTGCAAAGAATTGTTTTATCAAAATAAAGTTTGAATTTGGGAGGCTTTTACTTGGTAAAATTCCATTTTCTGGATTTTTCCGGGGAGAAAGCCTCTGACACTACTCGTTGATACATTGATATCATTGTCTTGATGATGCTATAGTATGTATATATTCTGGTAGATTGATATATTCTCATAACATTTAACGTTATCCTAATATATAATTACTCCAGGATATGTTTTGATTATAATCATTGCCTGGCAATGGTATTAATTACCGGGTGGTGGATTTATATTTTTCATGAAATCAGTTTGATTGCATGAACAGATATATGGGCAACTCGTCGGGGTAAAACCCCTATATATATATATATATATATATATATATATATATATATATATATATATTTGATATATTCTGATAACATTTAACGTTATTATATATAATAATTCCAGGATATGTTTTGATTATAATCATTGCCTGGCAATGGTATTTCGGGGTAAAACCCTATATATATATATATATATATATATATATATATATAATGTATATACAGTGTGTTCCAACGAAAATTTGACCCCCCCTATAACTCCGAAATGAGTAACATTAGCGAAAAACACCAAGACACGTCGATTTTTGTTTCGAGGGGGAGCATTTTTCGAAATAATTCGAAACTTCTCAGATCAACCCCCTACCCCCAGCAACCCTAACTTTGAAATTCATCATAGGGAATAAGGGTCGAGTGGCACCTTACTGAAAAGGTCTGTCAATTCTCCACCTTGATTTGTCATTTTTAGAATTTTAAATTAACATACAGGGTGTCCCAACCAAGGGTGAAGTTGAATTCTGGAAATCCCAAATACTAAATGAAATAGATTTATTTTGGCATAATGCAAGCGCAGGTTTATGCTCGGTCTAGAAAAACGACCTACACTTGTGAATTTGGAGTTGGTGCAATCAACCCCTATTTCCAGCATCCCCAACTCAAAAATCATTCGATCGATAAAGGTCAAGTGGCACCTCGTTGGAAAGGTACTGCAATTTTCTCTTCGAATTTGGTATTTTCGAAATTCAGAATCATCATACAGGGTGTCCCGAAGCAGGAACATTGAAAATCCAAATAACTTTTTGAAACTGGTTCATTTCGATATACGAGAACATGTTTGATCCGAGAATAGGACTTTCTTGTGTGGTTATAGAATTTTTGCAATCAACCCCTTCCATTCAGCATCCCCAACTTGAAAATCATACAAATAATTCAAGTGGCATATCTTCAGAAAGGTTTTTGAATTCCAGAATGATTAAAGCATTTCATTCAGTTCGGCTCTCCATACAGGATGTCGCTTTCGAAAAATTCAATATCGTCATTTGAAATTATCAACTAAAATTAATTCGAAACTGTTAAAAGTATTGGGGTACGATGTGTTGAGCATCAATTACGAAGAAATAAAGCTGATTTCTGCATTGAAAATGTTCACATTTTTTCATTTCCATCTGGCGTGCAGTCATCTGTTATTTCTCATTTTGCAATGAAATATTATTATTATTCAGATCAGTTCCTCATTATTGTTGTTGTTCGTCAGTTGAAATTAATTTGAAAATGGTTTATTCCACTGAGGAAAGGGTCGAAATTGTATCGACGTATTTTCGAAATAACAGTTGTGCCAAAGAAACGGCAAGGATATTCGATAGGAACCATCCTGAAAGAGAAAGGGAGTCAGTCACCAGTACGTTAAATATTTGGTTGACAAATTCCTAGCTACGGGTTCGGTGGCAAACAAAAACATGAAGTGGCATGTCCTGTCAGAAATGAGGCAACGGAAGTGGCAGTAGTGGGTCATCTACAAATGGAGAATACTACTTCGATCAGAAAACTATCTCGTCTGACTGGTGTATCAGCTACAACTGTCCATAGAATCGTGAAACATCACAAATTTCACCCTACAAGGTAAAATTAGTGCATGAAATAAACGAAGATGATCCAGATCGTCGTTTACAGTTTTGTGAAAATCTAAGTGAAAACCTAAACGCTAATCCAAATTTTCTGAATAACATCTGTTTTTCTGATGAAAGCACCTTTATGCTCAGTGGTGAAGTGAATAGACATAATTGTCGATATTGGGACACACAGAAACCTCATTGGTTTAGAGAGGCCCACACGCAAAGGCCTCAGAACTTGAACGTTTGGGCAGGAATTTTGGCAATCATCTAGTTGGGCCTTTCTTTATTGAGGGTAATCTGAATGGAAATGGCTACCTGCAGTTGTTAGAGGAACACATACATCCTAGATTGACAGAAATTTTACAGAACGATCCAACTCTTTCTGAGGACGAAATGCGTTTTCAACAAGACGGTGCTCCTCCGCATTATGATGCTCAGGTGCGCCAATATTTAGACGAAAATTTCCCAGGAAGGTGGATTGGTAGAAGAGGACCTGTTGAGTGGCCAGCCAGGTCACCAGATTTAAATCCCTAGATTTTTTTTGTGGGGCAATCTAAAATCTAAAGTTTATGCCACAAGACCAGAAAACCTGGAGGAGCTGCGGATGAGGATTATCACAGAATGCCGACTTTTGACTCCTGAAGTTTTCGCTAATGTGAGAAGAGAGTTCGAAAATCGTCTGTATAACTGTATGGAGGTGGGCGGAGGTCATTTTGAACAATTGTTGTAATAATCAAGTTAGTTTTTGTTTTCAATTGAATACAAGTTCAATAAATCTCGTTTTCCTGTTTAGATGAGCATCCAATCAGTTTCTCCATCATCCCTCATCCTGATCCTCACGCCAGAAAACCTCGATTGCCAAACTGAAACCAATGCCTCAGTGATTCAGAAAATAGAAAAATCTTTCTGGAACTTTGCCACTCAACCTGTAATCTTTTGTATGATTTTTGAGTTGGGGATGCTGAATGGAAGAGATTGATTGCAAAATTCCATATTCACGAAAGAGAGTCTTATTCTCGAATCAAACATAAACATGTTCTCGTATTATACCGAAATGAACCAGTTTCAAAAAGTTATTTGGGTTTTCAGTGTTCCTGCTCCGGGACACCCTGTATGCTGATTCTGAATTTCGAAAATACCAAATTCGAAGAGAAAATTGAAATACCTTTCCAACGAGGTGCCACTTGACCTATTTTCGATCGAATGATTTTTGAGTTGGGGATGCTGGAAATAGGGGGTTGATTGCACCAACTCCAAATTCACAAGTGTAGGTCGTTTTTCTAGACCGAGCATAAACCTGCGCTTGCATTATGCCAAAATAAATCGATTTCATTTAGTATTTGGGATTTGCAGGAATTCAACTTTACCCTCGGTTGGGACACCCTGTATGTTAATTTAAAATTCTAAAATGACAAATCAGAATGGAGAATTGACAGACCTTTACAGTAAGGTGCCACTCGACCCTTATTCCCTATGATGAATTTCGAAATTAGGGTTGCTGGGGTAGGGGTTGATCTGACAAGTTTCGAATTATTTCGAAAAATGCTCCCCTCGAAACAAAAATCGACGTGTCTTGGTGTTTTCGCTAATGTTACTCATTTCGGAGTTATAGGGGGTCAAATTTTCGTGGCAATGGTATTAATTACCGGGTGGTGCATTTATATTTTTCATAAAATCGGTTTGATTGCATTAGCAGATATATGGGCAACTCGTCGAGGTTAAACTAATTTTATATATATATATATATATATATATATATATATATATATATATATATATATATATATATATATATATATATATATATAATTATATGACCCAGAGCAACCGCCATTCTAAGAAGATAACAAGTTACGTCATCCCGATATGATCCCAACTGCGTTCTTGTTCTCCTGGAGATAGCGATTCAGCATTATGGAAATGCATAAATAGAACTGCAATAAGTTCCTAAGTTAAGTTTGTACTCTGTATTCACGACGGTTTATAGAAAATGAAGATTGTTTTAAAATTAATTGTTGTGACGAAAAACATAATATATATATATATATATATATATATATATATATATATATATATATATATATATATATATATATATAATAATAATAATAATAATAATATTCTTTCCGAACATCAAAAGGATGTAGATAAAAACACCTTGGTACTAAAGAGCAACTTGTAATTGATTCTGTTGCTTTGAATCAAGCTCAAACTAAGAAGAGAAATATTCATACAGCCTAGAATTATATATATATATATATATATATATATATATATATATATATATATATATATATATATATATATATATATATATATATATATATATATATATATATATATATATATATATATATATATATATATATATATATATATATATATACACCTCAAAAAATTCTAGGAACACTTCTGAATATCGATATATTGTATCCAGAACGATCAATATGGATGAGTTTTTTAAGAAATGAACACCTGCACCAATTTCTCACCAAATTATGTAGAGTGGCTAACAGATTTCAGTTTTTTTAATAAAAAACTAAAAACGCAGCAGATGCGACGCTGCTTTATAATCATTTCATGTATTCAGTGTTTGAAATCAGTTAGTTGACACTTTGTTTCTGTTGTAAGCATAAATAATGGATACAAGTTTTGAGATTCGACCATGGAAAGACGACATTTGACTAGAGAAGAGATGTTACGAGCCGTTGGCATGCTCCGAACTGGGATCACAACAGGAAGTATCCAGGGTTCTGGGAAGTACCCCAAATGTCATAAACCGTTTAAGGTCGCGTTTCAATGAAACAGGTAGCATAGAAGAACGCCGCCATACAGGTCGTTTCAGGATTACTAGAGTCGTCTAATACCGATTTTTTGTTTTACATGACAGAAGAGATCGTACTATCACAGCATCTCAATTAGCTCAAGAACTATCACGAGTTCATAATGTACAAATTTCCGACCAAACTGTGAGAAATCGACTGCACGAAGGTCAACTCCACTCCAGACGTCCTTTAAGAGTTCCACAACTGACCCATGGAAATCGCGCTGCTCGTTCAGCTTGGTGCCAAGAACACGTAAACTGGGATCAAGAGAGGTGGGCCACAGTTCTCTTCAGTGATGAATCTAGATTTAGTTATCATTCCGATTCGGGAAGAATTCGAATATGGAGGGAACCTGGAAAGCAAAACCGTCTCCAGCATGCTCGAGAAGTTGTTAGACAGGGAGGCGGATCAGTGATGTTTTGGGGAGGTATACGCCTTGGTGGAAGAACAGACCTCGTTTTCATACAGAACAACCTCACGGGAAATTCTTACGCAAATGAGATAGTTTCACCTGTAGTGGTACCGTATCTGCAAACAATGGGTCAAAATTTACTCTTCCAACAAGATAATGACCCTCCTCATCGTGCAAGAGTTGTATTGAACGTTCTTGAAGAGAATGATATCGATGTTCTACCGTGGCCATCCTGGTCCCCAGATCTGAATCCCATCGAGCATGTGTGGGACACCCTAAAAAGAAATCTCCTGCGTTAAAACGTCTTCCATCATGAACAGGAACTTCGATTAACAGTTCAGGGGGCTTGGAATGACTTAGGCCAAAAAGTAATAGACAATTTAATATTGAGCATTCCGCTACGATGCCAAAGTGTCTTTAATAACAGAGGTGGACCTTCTGGGTACTGAAGAATATATGTGCTTCCATATCGTTTCGAAAATATTAATTAAGGATTTTTTTGTGTTTTATCAAATTTCGTAATTTTCAAATGTCTTTTTATAATAGGTGCTTTGGAGAAGTCAAATATTATTTTGCCCCGTAACACATCAAATCATGAGTGTTTTCGAGTTGTTTTGCAATGTTTATATATCTATATTAACTGCAGAAATATACCAATGAATAATATATATATATATATATATATATATATATATATTATTATTTATTGGTATATTTCCGCAGTTAAGTATAGATATATAGACATTGCAAAACAACTCAAAAACTCAGCCTCTTCATCTCTCAATACACAATAGAATAGAATCTGGATATTCTGGAGTAAATATTTACTTTGAAAAACGAAATCCATTATTGATTGAAAAACTACTTCGAAGTTAACCGTGGTGATGGAAATGTATAAACTTTTCAACAAGAGGTATGCTGTAAGTCGTTAGGATATACTTTTAGTTCAGCGAAGATCCAATTTATTTCAAGATGATTCTCTTTTAATTCTTTCACGAAAAACGTTCACCTCAACGAAAACTTTCAGTTTATTCATTACTGATGAAAAAAACTGTTTTTAGTTTTCTTAGCTCTACTTATTGTTTGTGTCTGGCGTGCGAATAAAGATGGACTTGAAAAATATGGTATAATGACAATTGTAGAAATCAATTTTGCAATCAAATTCTACAAGTTCTTGATACTCGTTCATTAGGAGATATTAATAGAAGATTGCTAAACAGTCAACTACAATGAAGTAAAACAATGATATTTAAAAATTTTCACTATATTCACAGCGTTGCCATTCATGAAGAAAATTCTTCAATAAGATTTGCCCATGAATAAAAGTTATTTCCTTTTCATCTGGAAAAACTATGGTTGTTTCTTAAAATGTGCTCGAAAGAAAAAACCTTCAATTTACCAATGATTTATAGATTTAAATATTTAGTACTATATGTGATGATGTAATGGTCTAATTTCTTATTGCTCGTGTAGATTGAAATCGTGTTCTGTTAGTAGTTGGGAATTAGTTGTCTATTTGGAGTTATTTATCGGTCTAGCTCTGAACAGGACTACATAAAACTGAAATGTATTGGTAATAAGTAATTGGTTAAAAATCTATCTACTACAGAAACAGCCCCTTCAGTCATTTCAGTTGAATTATGTTCCAAACATGAAAAGTGGTCTAGTCACCATTATTTTGAAATACAAACAGCACCGTCAACAATTTATATTTTGCTGTTCAAAGCCAGAACCTCGAAATTTGATGAATTCTTGTGCTCTCACAACAAAGGGACTCTATATTTCAAAATAGATATGGGGATCGTAGTTTAGTTGATTTGAATAATTGTATCTAAATTTGGGAGGCTTTCTTTTCCTAAAATTCCATTATCAATAACAAGAACAAGTAATATTTATTGAAGAATTTTACTGAATGATTGTGATTCGTAACGCATTTCACTACACCGTAGCTTCTTCAGACGAATGGATGTACTGAAATTATGACAACTATATATAGATACAATTGAGAAGATAAATACAATGTTCTAAAGTAATTAAAAGCTTATTGAGGTTCTTCTTCTTAAGTAGTTATTGATGACAGGTATATCCAATAAAATTAGGGAATAGATTGCTCCTGAAGAGATTCAATAGAGGTGAAGGGCTTAAATCGACTTGTTCATTAATGAGTCTACCTGAGTGTCTGTGTTTATTGATTTCTAAAGTGAACCAAAGATCTACTTTCCAAAATTTATTGTCTGTATGCAAAATTTCAAACTGTGGGTCGAAAGAGTGATTATTTTGTCGTACGGAAGTATCTTCTGAAAGTATTGTTGTATTATTCCGGTTATACCGTAAACAAAACTAATTTAGTAATTCTATATAGCATTATACACTTTTTTTTCTTGGGAAAATTCATTTTTCAAACATATTTTGACGACATTGGCACTCCCAAGACTATTAAAGAATATGATATTTTAAATCAGAATTTTCAGAATTGAATTGAGTTTTCTCGTGTTATTGACAATATATTTACGTTTATAACATTGAATTTCATCCTTCAGATTTGGAAAAATGGTTGATTATTCATAATAATACTATTTTCAATAGAAAACCTGACTAATTCGGCAATTTTCAAAGACTTCAAAGTCAGTTATTTTTTATACAATTACCTATTTTGAGTCCTTTTATTGAACAGGTTTCGATCTGTATCAGGTTAACCCATACGCAAAAGGGCTCGTGTTTGATTTATTAACGATTCAATCGAACACCGCTGATATTTTGAGACAACAATGAATGAATGAACGTACGTTACCTGTGGAATTGGGTTGACGTTTCTGATTAAAGCAACAATTTTCGAAGATCAAAGTGTCATAGAAACTCAATCCAATGCGTAATGTACAATGTGAAGTTGATAATAAAAACCAGTTTTTCCAAATAAAACAATGATTTCCAAAGTACATTTCAAGAAAGTTTCTTTAAGTTTTCCTTAACCTAAAATGGCTGTTTTTATATAAATAAGACGAAACAGTTTTGTTTGATTTTCACAATGTTACAATATTAATACACACAACTGGTTTCGACATTTACGTTTTCAAGCGTGTAAAGAAAGAATGTGCTAAATATACCTATTTTGAATATTAAGTAGTGGGGACCGATTAATTCTACTAGACTATAGAATAGTGACTTTTGGGTTTCCAAACTTGTCAACAGATTCATTGTCATCCCTTTATTGCATTTGTTCAGAATTTTTAAACTATCTAATATAATAATGTGGTTTGTGGATTTGAAATGTACAAAACCTACGAACTCGCTATCTGGGGAGAGATGTATTTTGAACCTAGATTCAAAATTTGTCCTACGTAAGCTATTATGCATTTCATTTTGTCTATTCCTGAAATTTTTTATCAGTTTTCTGTTTGGCTTTAAATAGTATTCTCCTGATATTGGAACCACAGGCTTTTAAATTAATTTTGGAAAGATATTAATAGAAAATGTATGTTTAACATTCGTACTCGTTTTCTGGTTTTTCTGTAATGAAATATAGTTATTTGGAAATGTATTATTTGGAAATGTATTTGTTCTTTGCGTTTGATTATACTGTTTATGTGGGAGAGTTCATTTGGCGCAATTTTCTTAATGATATTGATTTACGTATTGAAGCGTGTTATGGATAGGGAAATGGAAAGGGCTATACGAATCATTGAATTATGAGCGACTTCTTTATTTGTGATGTGGTTGCAAGAATCGATTGGTATTGTAGAGTTTGTGAATATTTCTTCTCTATATATTTTGTAGGTGAGATTATTATTGAGTTTAGTTATACCTAAAAATTCATTGAGTTGTTGTGTTTGATTTAAGAAGTTAAGGTTATTTTGTTATACATTTTAGAAAATGTATAATAAGAAACTGATCTATATGTCAGCCTTGAAAACCCACAAGAATATCAAACAACGTATTTATACAAAAATAATATGTTTTTGTGCTAACTTATTATTCATTCTAGATTTTTCAAGATTTTCTATGAAAATATCTGCTAATAAGGAGCTCAGTGACTCAAGCTGGAAATAATTTTGGAAAATTCATTGATAACGTATGGCGAAATATTAATTTGGTTGAGTTAGGAAGAGTTGAAAGTTTATCTATCAGTTCAAGTTGAGGATGAAAGTTGTTGGTGAGTTTCATGAGTTTGTGGCTTAAGAAGTCTGCTTGTTGATCTGCAAATCTGTGTTTATGTAGGATTCAATTTGCCTTTCGAGGTTTTCATATTCGTGTAGCTTGATTATACCATATATTTTTAGAGCTTGAGGCTTTATTGGAATAATTTAATTTTGGTCTCATTCTGAATCTGCTAAATAATTGAATTATTCCAATTCTTGTCTAATTTCTTTGATGAATTGTTTTATGGGTTCTCTTGAGATTTTTATTACGTCCAAATTTCGATGACGTCTTGCATTTTTTCTTGTTACTTGATTTTGTCGAGGTACACTTTACTATTTCCTTTATCAGCTTTTATGAAATTAAATTCATTTTTTCAATTTACAGTCCTCTCCCAGTTGTCCCAACATAAGCAAATTACTATTTAATGACAAACAGAAAAATAATAAATACAAATAGTCCGGAAAAAAAAATTGAACGCCATGAATGCCCAACAGCTTATGTAGGACAAACAGGTCGAAATTATGAATCTAGATTCAAAAAAATATCCCATTCAGGTAACAAATCCGCAGTTTTTGAAAATATTGAATCTAAAAATCACATACTCGCATTAGAAAATTCAAAAATTCTCCACAAATGCAATTAAATGATGACAATGAGTCGGTTGGAAAGTTTGGAAATTAACAATCTGTGGAAATCCAAAATTTACGATTCAAAAGCCAAGTGGAATTAATCATTCCCCACTACTTCATATTTAAAATAGGTATAGTTAGCACATTCTTTCTCATAATCTCATAACTATTAGCTCTGGGCATTTGATAATGACGTAACTGTCCAAACCGATCATGTGTATTAAAAATAAACATTGAGGAAATCACACAGGAGTGTTTCATTATATTTATAATGAAATAAATTTCGATGAAATAAATCACTCAACAATATCACTAATGCCTCTTTTAAAGTTTTATTCAGAATTTTAATATTTAATTATTAATTTTAAGACTACCTGCTAATTATTGGGGAAGACTGAAGTGAGATTTAATATGCATGAAATTTCTACCAAAAATAGAGGATATTATTTCTGCATCATCCGCAGAATGGATATTATAAATAAGAAGCTAAGAGAGGTCGCCATATTTTCTCTTCTTTATTATTGACTAGCTGCTCGGTACGTGCTTCGCTACGTAAAAAGTGAAATGAAAAAAAATTTAATTGGAACATTACATTCATTTATTCAAACATAAAAATATTTTATTAATTTCTAGCTATTTTAAAACTTCATCCAGAACATTTGGATAAACAATTTTTTTTGTTTTTCCATTTTGAGCATGAAAAGGAACAAGCAACATAAAGTTGGCCATGTAAAAAACATAATTCCTCCAAATTCATACCACAAACGTGAAGTACTTGGCCTCGGGCCTTGTTGATGGACATCGCAAATGATAAACGCACAGGATATTGTAATCGTTTGAACTCAAATGGCATATCAGTTGGAATCATAGGGATACGCGGTATGAAACAAACTTCTTCTTTTGATTTAGCAGTTAAAATCGTAGCTTCAATCAAATTTGGAAATAACTTTTTCACTGCCAATCTGATGCCATAACATAGTTTTGGTGGATTAATATTTCTCAATAATATAACCAAAGATCCAACTTTCAGATTAAAGCAATGCGGTGGCATACCAGCCGGTTCCAATGAATTTTAAAATGGGATAATTCATTGCCTCATCTTGATTCATAACACTGTCAATTGATTTATATGTCGTGACTATACTTGGCAGTTTCGCTTGAATTTGAAAATTAATGACATTGATATGAATGTTCTTTGGTGCTGAAATGGCGCGTTCTCTCAACCAATCATGATTTCTGTAATTCTGGAGAATATTCGCAAAAACACATTCAATGAGTTTATCTATCGATAGCGCAATTGTACACAAATTGTTCGGTACAGCGGTCAATCTGTTGATACTGTCTATTTGTATTTTGTCATCACCAATTTCTAACAATTGTTTTGAAAACTCACGGGCATCTGGTTCATTTTGTAGGTAAATACGCTTATTAATGTTCAGTGTCAATTTATACATATTTCCAAAGAACTCATTTCTTCAAAGAGGTATTTATTTCATCAGCAGGAATTGATCGAGGAATGTCAGGCAATGTTTGACGAAAAGCCGCTGACAGTAATATCAAAGTACCATCAAAAAGCTGTTGATTGCCATGTTAATCTTGCATTGTTTGATTAAATGCTTTTAGTGATTTTTATTCGCCATTGTTCACTCTCATAAAATGATTGAAGTTAATCATAGAACTTTTTCCATAGCAGAATTTCTCGAAATCTTGCAAGTTGGAGTTTCTAATGCTGGCAATCTCACTTTGCCATTAGCACAATACATGCCAGGCATTTCACCTGGAAAGTTAGCCGCATCACAATGCGAATACATTGCGTCCATCATTCCAATGAATTCGTACATACTATATTCTATCTGATTGTTGTAATTTAAAGCAGCAAGCATAATTTCAGCTAAAACACCACGACGTATTCGTGATCCCGTGCAACTTTTAGTACAGGTACAGGGTCTAGAGATCTATTTCGTGCATTACGTTCACGCTGCGATGCATTAGCTTGTGCGCGTTCATCTACAGTCTGTGATCGTCTTAGTAGTTCCACATCATTAGCATTACGCGTTCGCCGTTCTATATTTGCTCGTCTGGCTCGTGGCAGTGTCAATGTATATAAAATTGTCATTAAATAATTCATTTTTGAATCGACGTGCTTCCATCTGTTACAAAAGAACAAAACATGCGTATGCTCAAAATATGTTCGCATACATGTAATGCACTCAACGATATGTTCAAAAATATAAACACACCCAGGCCTCTTTTCCGGAATCGAACCGGCGACCTGCCGTGTCACAGCAGGGACTACTCACCACTGCGCCACGGAGACGATCAAAAAATGTGATAAATGAAGAACTGATCGACCGATTTTGCGCGAACTTCACATAAACTATCCACTAAATAGTCCGAATAAAGCCTAAATATTTGGTTTGGATAGGTGAGACCGTTCTTGAGTTATACAATTACAACGAAAAGTGGTAATAATTTTTATATACAACATTGATTTATACAATTTTGGGGAATATTTGTGTATAACAATAACAAAAATGAAATATTTAATTCTAAAATACATTTGTCGATTAACAACAACACACTAAGATTAATATAATATTTTGCAATTCATCATGAAAAATTTTCTTTAACGTTAGGCAAAGGAATCCTGACATCAAATGTCATTAGTATCATTCCTCAATAAAAAAGTATTTCGAAAATATTTATATGAAAATTGTTCACAGAAAATTCATCATCATTCTCATTTTGTTTTGACTTATATTATGAAATAACAGACTTTTAGTTCCGATTTACAAGTCGTATCTAGCTGCATAGCTTAATTAATTTTCAATATCAGGAACTGATCTTTTGCTGAGAAAGAAAGAATTCGTATTTCTGAAAAAACTGGTTCAAATAGATTTACTTTCCATGATATTCATTCACCAAGTTCTGATAAATAACTGAAGTTTCCAAGATCTAAAACAGTTTATTTATTTTTCAATCCCAATATGAAATCTGCTACGAAATCTTAAAATAGTTTGCTTATTTATTGATGTTAGACATCTTAAATACATTTGGGTATAGCATGCGGAGTGGAGAAACATATGAGAGCAAATTCATTAATTTTACATGAATATTGAATAATTTTCTTCATTTTATGTTACTGTTGCAGGTTACAGCTTTATTCTATTCATAAAAATAGGGGAAGTTGGCGTTTCACTTCTCTACAAAAATAAGTGGGGGATGCAAATTAACGGTTTGAGCTAAAAGTCAGCTTAAAAATGTTTTCCGAAAGATGATTATAAACTAGAAGACGAATATAGCCATTCTCTCGTAAAAATTGAGCCAGTATTTGGAAACATTCAATAGAATTGGTTAAATTATATTCTTTTTTACTGAATCCTCATATTTCTTTGAGCCTCCTTTACATTGAATATAATTCCGATTCAACATTTGAACACGACAGACCCTCCGTGTTGATGGTGCACACGTTAAGCTTACATTAATCGCATTTTGAATAAAGCATCTTTTGGAAGTTTCAAAAGATAGAATTAAGGTTTCTGCCGCAGGTGTAAGTATAGAGTGGATTGGTCCAATACATCTTCTAAGTCCAGTTGATAATTAAGCCACACTTGAACCTAGTAATATACATATAATATGAAGATATTGTGAGCAGAAATCGCAGAAAAGGCTAACTGCACACGTTTTTCATTATCTTGTATGTTTTGGAAAAGATGAGTGACGTAACTTGTATGAGCAAGCAATATTTTTAGTAGTTCTATCTACAGAAAAAAATAATAGCGAATTCTGTTGTTGATTAGAGTTTCTAGAGTGGAGTTATATCTTCGAAACCGTTGGCACATGTAATAAAATTTTGTTCTCCGACAATGAAAGAACTGCTGTTATACCCCTTCGAAACACACGTGATGTTGTATCACAGCAAGTCGTAGCATGTAAAATAGTTTATAAATTTAGAATTTAGGATAATCTGATAAACTCGTATTTGAATAATAATTCCGATGGCGGTTGAGGCTAGCCGGGAATCAAAAATTTAATAATTTTCAATTGGAATGCGAGCGGTAAGTAAAACAACTAAGTCAACATCTGCACCAACAACATTTAGCAGTTGAATTGAATCGATTTATTGTTGTTTCTATAATGAGTACTTTAACGTCATTGTCCTTGCTTAATTAAACTATGTTCAACGTTAATTTTTTCTTTGAACTGTCATAAATTGGTCAATGAAACTGTTCATCCATTAAATACTACAGACAGTCCTCGACCAAAACATCTGCGTATATGCTGAACATATTTATACGCAGAATGTGTCTTCTCGATCCCAAAGAATATTCTCTATCGGTAGGATATACAACATTCAAGTTGTCAATACCAATATCTAATTTTTCTGATTTTCGCATTCCAATCTCATCAAACATGTTCAACGGTTATTGCCAATTCATATTCAAAACATTCTTCAATTTCATTGTGAAGTACCATAGATTTCTATAATAATATACAAACTCATGAGTAGAAATAATGTGACAGGATCAACAGGTACTCTTTCATCCTACTCATAATTAAAGAAGGAAGTACTTCATTAACTTTATTATTATTAGTTCAATCAAATAGTCTGATAATTTTAATTATAAAATAAGTTCAATGACGTAGATAGCCATAGTCATGCTTTTCATGGAGAATAAGGCTGAAGAAAATTAGAATGGTCATATTCTGCCCTTCAAGCTTCAGAGAATCCATAAGAGTCATTAAACAGTTGGGTTAGGTATGTCGCTACTTGTATCGTTACAAAAAGCTGCAAGCGATTCACAATGGTGTCCTGTGCTCAAAATAGTTTTTGTCGAAAGATTATGATTATCACTTTTGTAATAAAAATGATCCAGAATATTAACATTTCACATACTGACATTACACTTTATGTTTCTAGCTCATGACATAACACTAACCAAATCAGCATATGATGTTCGTCTTTTGTACCAATCTTTTCTGCTTGCTTTTGTGTTTCTTCTGTAATAATAATATCTGAAGATATTCAATATTATTGAAAATTCAAATTACTACAGCTATGTACGTACTGACTAGAAGTTGGTCACTTATATTGGGGATCTAGAAATTCACAGTTTACCTATACCTCAATCTTAGAAGAAGAACGGCAGGGGGTTAAGAGCAGCAGAATATGATTTTTGATGTTAATAGTTAAATGATAAATAAATAGGTTATATGACATATGACAATAACCCACTTCTACCCACTGCTAGTTTGTGTTTTGCTATTGCCTACAGCTCACGAGTTTTACTTACGAAGTACTACACTTTTAATTTCTGAAGCTGTGTAGTTATAGCGTTGAAATATAGCTCAAAAGATAGACAAAAATTATGAACACTACTGTTCCGTAAGTGTATCAACTATATCCCTTTAATTAATGTATCAATGATGTTCTATAATTCACTTGATAGGTCTAATAATCTAACTACAAACGAAATCTATGTTCTTCTCGCTAAACAATGACCATTCACATTATTTTTGTAATAGAATATAAATGAACAGAATACATCACAAGATAATATGCTACGTTTCCATGGATAATATATGTTATAAAAAATTTAATTTGGCTAGACAGATCTGAATCGCATTTACTTAATATACTACCTGGCCGAAAACCCAGATTCTCGAGGTTGTTGTGCATCTGTTGTGCATCAAGTCAGGATGAGGTGATAGAGAAAAGCCTAAAAGCTCGTCACAACAAAATCCCAGGAAAAACAGATAAGGACACAGGTTAAAGGACGATGAACAGAAATGAAGATGAGGGCAAAAATATTCCTACAATGAGGAAGAAAAAAATTAATAACGACAAATCAAGCATAGTCGAAACTACAAAACTGCTTTACCTCATTTCCGAAGTTGTTACGTTTTCAAATATATCGCCTATAATTCTCCAATAGGGAATAATGAAATTTCTCTCTTTAACAACAAAATCAGGAATTTCCAAGGAAAACTCGATCAATATTCTTACTAACTGGATGAAATTCAATAAAACTTCATAAAACTTCCTGAAATAATCAATTTTTCAGGATAAAATAATAGAAAGGATTGAACAATCTACCGAAGAAATATCGGTTTCTCTCAAGTTTCTTCTTCATTCTGCGAATACTTGCTATTTCGCTAAAAACAGCAGTGTTAGGTTGGTCGGCTATTTTCTTCAGCTTTTTCATCTTTTTTAAAATTTATTTCGATACGAATAATAGTTCTAGCATTTCAAAATACCATGCAAGTACAGTTTTTACCAAACAGATATGACAGATCGACGTAATTCATATTTTGAACCATTACAGATTAGATAGTACATGTTCATTCAAAAACCAATTTCTTTTGAATAATGCTAATTTGAAATAATCTTCAGTAAAATGCTCCTACTCAAATGAATTCATTACAAGGTCCCTCCCGTAAATGATATATCGAACTTCTTTTCAATTTTGCCGTAAGGTTAAGCTTCAGAAAAATAATATTGGGCAACTTTATCAACATCGGAGATTTCAGAGTTTGGAGCATTTCAGGTCTTGACATATTCAATTAAAGTTCATATTCAGAATTTTTCAGTTAGGCGAGGAAAAGGAAAAACGCCCAGTGCATATTAATTGGATTGGATCTGTGAAAGTAATCCAGTCAGGAACTCTGAAGCTAGAGTAATAGCATCTCGGCCGAGGAGAATATTAGACTTCATCAGTAAATTAATGATTTCTGTCTTGTCGACTATTCAGCTTGCCTCCAGTAATTTTCTCGTCCTCCGGCAATCCTTCGACCATTTGCAACTCGAGCCCCTAGTGTGATGGTTGGAAGGTTCCTTTTAATCAAGAAAAAAGAACACAGTCGGGGCTATTGAATATTTCATGAGGTTCTTCCTGGAACATGAAATATTTGTTACTTTTTATGCAATCAATGCATCCATCTTAAAATTAATGGAAATTTTCTAAAATTTTCTTCAAATATCTTTTGTTGATACAGACTAAAGAGGTTTCAGTTTCGGTTAGTAAAACTAGGGCATACATAAATACTGAATAGAATATTCTTTGCATAAAATGCAACATGAATTTTCGGTAATAATTAATTAGTCGAATTTTTTTTTCCCGAATCGAACTCAATTACTACAGGCTCAATAGGGGAAAATTTATGAAATCAATGACCTCTAGTTGTTAGAAAGAAAGAAGCCTGATTCCTCTATTTGGCTCACAAAAAGAATGTGCACTTATCTATGAGATGCAGTGTGGATCAATCAGTTCTTCCGTAAATATAACTTAAAGGCAGAAATAGTTTGTTTCGACCTTTTCAAAGGGAACTAAATTGATATGTATGTTTCATCTTATCCTCATGTCTGAAACAATTCTTCTTGTAAGGTACTAACTAGTCATAATCAGGAGGAAACATGTCGCTCAATTGCATCACTATTATGACGTTGTTAGTGGCGATCTTGATAGGTGAAAAATTAACGATGAGACTAAAATTGTTCAAAGTGAAAACACAAAATACTATTTTGTTCATATTTGTGTAATAAATATTTACTTTGAATAGAATCTTTGCTGCAGCGCAATAATTTAACATAGGTATGTGGTAACCAGGTATAATTTATTATTCGAAATAATGAAAATATTGAGAAAATATATTAATGAAATAAATTTTCAGTTACAGTATCTGTTGAATGAAGGAATCGATTTTATTTTCTAATAATAATGGTAAAGTTGCAGAAGCCGTATCACCATTAAATGAGTTCCCGATGTGATAAAATTACAATTGACTCCTCAAGAACCAGACAAGGAATGAAATAGCTTTAAACTACAACATTGGTAAAAGACTATGTTGGCTGTTTTATATGCTGGTTAAAAGTCATAAGCATTCTGCATCAGGACGCTTGTGTGCATCTTTGATCAAAAATGCGTTAAATCTAATATTACACTGAAGCCTCAAGTAGTGACTCCTGAAAAACCTATAGTCTGCAATAGATTTCGTTCAAAGCAAGTTCCATTTACATAGTACATTATTAGCAGTATCTCGAATTCTATTCGCAAAATCATGAGAGAAGAAGCAGATCACTAGGAGGTATTATATCTATTGTACAACGAAACGAAAATATAAGCGCACAGCATATTTCTTGAGATATAATATCATTCGTGCAGGTGTTCTTCTAGTTGCTTAGCTTTTTTCTTAAATGAATATTGTCGAGCTCTCAAAAATAGGTCCTCTGTCTTTCTTTTTATCAGAGTGTGTTGGTTACTGTTCAGCTAGTTACAAGAACCCAGTAAATGATATGTCATGTTTTGATTACCATTGAACATGTATTAGCTTTCAACGACTATTCACTATTCTTCTAGTAAGTAAGTAATTCAATTTAATTTTCAGCACCAGGTATCACGAAAGCATCCAGATTGATCAGATATGCAATATTTCCTCTTTCTTAGAGAGAATAGCCAAATCCGGTATATATATATATATATATATATATATATATATATATATATATATATATATATATATATTATATTATTATAAACTTTATTGTGATAAAACAATTCCAAGCAACAGAGACAAAATAAATACAATGAAAAAATTTCTGAATATATGATTGCCGACGAGATTAAAAAATATAAAAAATATTTATTCTACCGATTATTATTATTTCTACAGATTGATTACTGGGTGGTGGATTTATCAAACTGATTTCATGAAAAAATAGTATTTCAAATAGTATGTCAGCTAATAACATCACAAATTTTAGGCAATCATGCGAATCTTGATTGCACCAATGCATAGAATATTGGGGGACAATTCGAAAAATTGCGATAGGAATGTACCACGATAATAAAGGGGAACCTAGTGAATAATATGATTAGTTTCCTAATTGATTTCAATGAGAATCATAGAAGTTGAAACAGTGTGTTACGTTTTAATTGATGACACTTCAAAAAACAGACTAATACTGTGGATCACATAATACTTCTACTAAGGTATCACACAACCCCTTCTCAAAATAAAAACTTTCGGGACGGTAGTTGTTACAGGTAGGCGGTGGATACCCAAACGTTTGAATAAATAACATTTTTTTTTCCGATTCAGCCAAATCGATTATAATCGAATGATTTCCCCAAAGGAAGATAAAACGAATTCATTCGCCTGAAACTTTTTCGAACAATTTTGAATTTCAATTTGTCGTTGTTTCATTAGAAAGTGGTAAATACAGAATGATATGACCTTTGTGAAACGATATCACTTGAGCTCTTTTCCCTATTCAAAAATTGGGGGTAGAAGCTGCTAGGGGTAGGAGTGTGATAGGGAAAGAACGAAACATGTAACGAAAATCCCATCAAAAATCGACCTGTTTCAGGAAATTCACAGAAACTTCAAACTAGCCGAGTCATTTAGGGTGGCCATTGGAACATACTGTATAATAAGTAAGAAGGAACAAAAAAGTCTAACTCATAGCACCAATTCACAATGATATTTTGTATTTATTTTCCATGAATAATAAAAACTAAATGAGGGTGGAAGGATTTCGGATAATGGAATATTATGCAATTCGCTTCAGCATCCGAATTCACGAAACTCAATATCGTAAGTTCTTGAGAAGAAAATGTATTTTCCTCTATGTGTAAAAGTTTCAGAAATATGAGAACAATAATGAGAAAGTGACTGTCACCCTCTACCACTTCCAGATTTTCCGCCCATGCGGGGGCGGAACTAAAATCGAAAACAAAAAATTCATTCGGAATTGTTTCAGAAACAGTTTTTCCAACGATTTGTCTTATCTAACTGGCTATCAAATAAACCTATACAAAGGTTTTCTTAAGCAAAACAATATTTTATTGGTGCTTCATTGTTCATCTGTTGACAGTTACTTACTGTTGTAGCCATTTTGGACGCACAGTCGTTATGAAACAGTTGTTTGAGTGAGTTGATTTGTGTTTTTGTGAAAATGGTAAAATCGAGTATCGAGCTGTCATTGCATAATTGTTTTTGAAAGTCAATTCGCCAATGCAAATTGAAGATGGATTGGTTTTTGTGTATGAAGAGTTTTACGGCAGCTGAATTTAAACGTGGATGTAAGAACTTGGAAGACGATAAAAGTTCGTGACGTCCGAAAACTGCAACTACCGACGATAACATCGCCAAAGATCACCACTTGCTGGTAGAAAACCACCGAACTGAAGTGAGAGAGTTAGTAGAAGTTATGAACATGTCAAAAGAGATGTTCGTCACATATATATTAAATCAACCTATATACATAAGAGAGCTGTTCGCGCGTTGGGTGCCGCGTTTGTTCACGTTGGACCAAAAACATGTTAGAATGAAAATTTTCAATGCTCTGTTGGTACAATTTTGGCGCAATGAAGTTTTATGGCTGATTAATTACTGTGGATGAAACTTGGATACACCATTATTCGCCAGTAACAGAAATACAGTCAAAACAGTGGATCACAGAGGAGGAAACCGGTTCCAAAAAAACGAAAAACTGTTTTTCAGGGTGGAAAAGTGATCGAGACGGTTTTTGGGTATGGAGTAATGGAGTTATTATCATCGATTATCTTCAAAAAAGAAAATCCATCACAATAGCATAGTACGGATCATTATTTGACAACCTATCCGCAAAACTTGCAGAAAAACAGCCTCATTTACGGAAGAAGATAATCCTGTTTCACCAAGAGAACGTACCGTCTCACACCTCAGCGGATGCCATGGCGAAAATCCACGAATATCGGTTTGAACTGCATGACCATCCGTCTTACTCACCACATCTATTATATCCCCAGGCAACTCCTTTTAGTCCCCTCCCCTAAAAATTGCGCTCAGAGGGCACAGATTTTTATCAAAGGAAGAGGCAATCACATTCGTGAATCATATTTTTGCAGAGAAAGATTTGTGTGCTGAGTACTATCCGACGGATTACAGAGATGGAAACCCCGCTGGGAAAAGTATGTAGAGTTACAAGGATAATATGTTCAAAAATAAAAAAATATTCAGAAAGATGTCTTGTATCTTTGTAAGGTCGAATACTTTTCATACTTGAATAACGTTGCTAGAGTTCAATTCCCACGTGAAATATAGTACATAATATTTTCCATAATTTTTGTTTTCTTTTCTATTCTATGCGTCTCTTGAGGATGGTGTACTCGAGGTTTAAGGTCTATTGCACTGACTGTCCATACGTGAACTTTCGAAGTATGACTTACACTTCGAGGTAAAAAACCGGAATTAAAAATATGGATATCGAAAATCGAAAAGACTCCTCTTAGATCTGCTGCATGAATGAACTTTCCAAAAATATGATATGAATGATAAAATTTCCAACAAATGGGGCTTGGAGAAAGCTTTTACAATTCTGTTCACAATAAAATACTTCATTAAATTGTGGAACTGATTTTGGATATATAATGTAATGAAACATCTCATATCTCAGTACCACTTCATTAATAAGTTTTTTCTCGAGAACACTGATGGCGCGGAGAAATCGTGCTGATAAATTATTTCTTGCGCTTGAATCGAATATTTTGGAATATTTATTCATTTGAGTAGTTCATATTAACAACAATATTAATTGATTAATTTGAGAGAATATTCGTGAGAAACTGATAGAATTACTGATTGGACATCTTTTCGCAGCCATCGACCCATTACTTTAATATGACTGAGTATTTTAAAACAAACATCATCTTACGTAAGTATAAGTAATTTAGAATAAAATAAATAATAAATGAAATAAAATCGCACCGGCTCCGCTCTAGTCATCGATTTAGGATATACTTTCATCTATTATAAAATAATGTTCGGTCGGGATACTAACTGGGACAACAGAAAGGAAACTTGGATATCTTTTTATGGAAATCATTTCCATAATATTCCACCGAAGTGGAAGTGTCACTTTATTTTAAAGGTCGGAAATTATTCTTCTCTACTAAATATCTGTTAAACAGCGAGAAAGTACTCTGAAATATCTGACTGCACTACACTTCGATAATTCACTCATTTTCGGAAACGACGTGGAAACTTCAACTTTTAGGGGAAAATCAGGCAATAACTTATGCTTTGTTCTCAGCATTGCCGAAAAAAAAACTGCTGCTACAATTTGACCCCGGCCAGCAATTTTTTGTAGCCATGAGTTTTTCGATTAATAACACGAATTTAGAGGAAATTTAACGTTATATTTCTGAAATCTCTTTCTGTACGAAGAAATTACCATCAGATGGTAAAGCAATCCAATTTAACATTGGACGGAATAAGAAATATGGTTGAGAAAAACTACTCTTGAAGATAAAAATAGGAACAGGAAGGAGAAAATTTCATGCGATATAGGAAAATCTGTGTGAGAAAAATCGACAATCTAAATAAATTGAGCTCGAGTAAAACTTTTGACTGAATAAAAGACAGTTACATGATGTAATTCAGGCATATGATATTTTTTTCCGTGTTAAATTGAATCAAATCGTTGCAAGTTGGTAATTATGGTAGCCCAAGAAAACGAAAAATGTTATATTGCTTAATTGAACTATATAGGTCCATACAAATATATCCATAAAGTAACGAAACGTACGTACCATACCTCCGTCGCATGCGATAAATTTTTAACTAATTTTCACACTGTCCTCAGCTTTTCTACAATGTTCTTTCGTGATTAATTTTATTTCAGTATGTTTGTGGCCTGGTCGTTGTGTGCCGTTTCTATCATGTACTTAGTATTATTCTGATTATACAGCATTGACTGCTCTCGAACCTGTTCCATCAAAAGTTTGTCTTTCATCATTCACTGCACAATTCACTTGAACTCTTATTACGCCATGTCTATGAAAGAACAGAAAAATATCTGCGGTAGCAGATCGCATATAACGGAAAGGCATTGAAAACGCTGAAAACTCACTGCTTTGAACATGTTTGAATGTCTAATACGTCTGAAAGTATCTTATATTATATTCAATATGACAATACAATTGTCAATTATCCAATACTTAATGACATTAACATCTAGTACAGGAACTTTATAATGAAATCCTTCAGAAAACTCCTTTAGCAGAAATCTTGAGGATAACTATCAGGACTGCGAGTTGGCCTTCACGTTCAATCCAGCGTTTAAGGTAGGGGATGTCGAGATGGTCACGATGAAGAACACTAAAATGAGCTGGAGCCTCGTACATAAACTAAGTGTTGACCCTTACATTTAAATATATATGCCTCAATATTTGTGGAACAAATAAATAATCTGGTTTACTTTACCTAATACAATGGTGAATAAAATAGTTATTTTTTCAAATACAACCACCCATTTCCTGATGTTTTTATGTACATTTCAAGATACTTCCATTAGGTTTTCCTATCCCAAAATAGTTCTCTTATTGTTTAATTCAGGATTTATAATCGACCGGCCTTTAATTTGAGAATATTGAAACAAGATTAACGATGTCTGTGAAATTGGCATTCAGAATTTTTCTCTAATAGTATTATTATTTAATTCGCATACTTGTAAAATTTTAAACGCGAAAATAATTAAATCCACGAATGAATTATTCATTTATTTTTGATTCATTGCCTGTGCCAACAAATAAAAAAGCAAGATATTCAAATTTACTACCAATCAGCAAAAGAGAGTTCTAAAGCATAGAGTCCAATTTTGTGAAAACAGAATCGCAAACATTTTAAATCGAAGCTCGTCACAAATAATGAAGATACGGTTGTTACCGCTTTGGTATATTTCAATGTGAATCCATACGCATTTTTACACTCTGCAGCACCAGAATTGGGAAAAGCTCGAACATCAAAATGCAAAATTCTGTTAAATTACAATTTTTATTCATCAAGGATGCTATTATAAATCCAGAGGATGTTAATAGGATGATAGAATTTTACGAAATACATTGCTCGATTAATCGGGAAGAACCAGAATTTTTAAATAATATTATATATTATAAAATAAATTATTTGCTCAGATGAATCAAGAATTTCTAGGAGAGGATTGCTCAATCGTCTAAACTACTATAACTCATCAGAAGAAAATCCGTAAGCGACACTCAATAAATTTCAAAGGGAAATTCTACGTCGTGCAAAATATTCAGGAAACCTAGACAAATAAAATTTCTTAATCAGTTAGTACCAATTTGATGGTGCTCCTGCCAATTTAACCGTTCAAATATCGCTAGAGCTCACAGATGTTTGATGACAGATGGATTCGATGGTTATGACCTTGAAATTGAAGATCGATCTATCGACTGTCCTCACACTGAGAACTATTTAAAAGATATCGTGATTGTGAGTATATATATATATGTATTTAATATTTTGCGATACCTAATATACAAAATAAATATGACTAAATAAATTTATAAAACACATGAATCTTGCCGATAACAACAAAGGCATGTGGTAGATTTCATTTCGTCGTTTATTTCTACTGGTCTTATTCCCAATAACTTCCCATAAATATTTAGATATTTGATTCGAAGAATAATTTATAAAATGTAATAGTCGTCCCAGGTTTCTTTCGAAAAAGTAATGAGTTAGAGTTAGTAAATACTGCTTTAATATTTGTTTCTACTTCAGAGAAGCAATTGTACATTTTTGTGGGTGCAACCGCTCTCAAAGCAAGGAGCCCAAACTAGAACAAACAATGCATGCTATCGTCATGAGCTGGAATAGTTTTAGAATCCTTATTCGTAATTATGTTTGAAATGCAACAGTGTTTCACTTTGTTCTCTTTATTCTTTGCTGAGCATGTTTCCCGAATGCTGTATCGGAACAGAAATTTGCATTTCAAGTAGTTTATATTCCTTTAGGATTTCTGATATTAAACCCAGTGTTTATCGAATTAAACCATTGTGATGAATATGTTATGACTTCTACTCAATTGAAGGTTATTCGTCTTTCATTTTACTTGAAAACAAGAGGGAGAATAGCTTCATAAATCAAAAGCATCAACGAAAACTAAAAATCGCCTTGCAACTTACTAGTTCCTATTGATGAAACTGGAATAACATTGAATGAACTTCTGATCATTTTTACAATTATGTGTTCCATTGTATATTATGTTTATTTCAATTTGAACGCATCTTCATGAAGCAATGCGATCGGAAATACACTTACATGCTGTAAAGAGTATGGAAATAAATAGTTCATACGCTATTTTAATAAAACATTTCTTTGCACTAAATCAATCTCATAAATCATATCTGTTGATACATTGGACATGATACTCAACTCTATAACTGATTCAGTACTTTCAATGAATAACAATGAATAAATTATAAGGTAAATATACGAGGTCCGTTCAATAAGTCTTTAGGAGTACGAGAGATGACGATGACAACATCGCAAATTCTTTGTATTTATCGAGCATCATTTTGATGTTTCCGACTTATGCTAAGGGCGTAGCACAAACTTAATTTTAAGTATCATCGTACGGGATTTTCATTGAAATTACATAATCCATGAAATGATAGCAAGTGGTCAACGAATGAAAGTGTGTGTAATAGTTGAAATCATAGACATATCACCAGATGCAGTGTTTTCAGTTTCATACGAAAAGTTGTATGGGAAAAAGGTTTCGTCAAGATGGGTGCTGAATTTGCTCTCACTGAGAATAAACACAATACTGTGGCCGCAATTTACTCGACAGATTAGTGATTATTGGATCAAGGAAAAATGAGCAGCGAATAATGCGTCAATGGTGAATTCGACCAGTAAGAATATAGCCACGGTTCTTTTGGGATATACGTGAAAGAACGGGAAAAACCATAAGAGGAGAGTAATATGCATCGACATTGCTTGGACATTGCATCGGTAAAGTTGATAAATCGCGACCAAACGTTCTTATTGGAGAAAGAAAATCAAATTTTTTTCAGTTAAGACAATACAAGGACGCCCATCACGCAGATAATAACTGAAATCATAGAATATAAGTAATAAATTGTCATCACACCCTTAGTTTTCCAAACATCTAGCGCACAATGACTCGAAACAATGTTTTTTGATGTTTTGATACAAAACTTTATATAATTGCCCTTTGATTTGTGCATATAAAAATAATCAAACTAATTAATGCGAAATGAAATTGATAAATATAAGGGCGTGTTTTAAGTATAATTTAGTTGTCATATTTTTAAAACGACTGTCAAAATTTTTTCGCAAATTTTTCTTCAAATTAAATAAGATCCACTCAGAAATAATATATGGGAGATGTCAACCCAAATTATTGGGTTCATAATGGTTCTAGAACATCTATAGATCATAATCGGCATCATTTAGAAGACCGAACCTGGCCATCGGGGCTCTCTTTGTCAAACAGAGAGGAATTGTTTTGTTGAGTTTGAATATTGAAGGGACTTTGTGATTATACTTCAAAATTGGCAAGAAAGAACAAGAAAGTGATTATGTTCCAGGAGGCTCACACTGCGACGGAAGAACATCTACGCGAAAGAGGAAATATCGCAGTCCTTTTTATGACCTTGCTTGCTGTGTAATATCTATTCTTAGATTCAAGTGAGTTTAGACATATAAGAGTCAGGTATGATTGTTAAAATATCTTGTTGCTGGTTTTCTTTTTCCATTGACAGACGAGCTATTGCACCAGCATCGTGCGCTAGATATTTAGAATACAGAGGGAGTGGTTCTTTTATAAGATTTACAAGATTTATTCATGGAATCACAATGCACACTCTAAACCTGCGTTGGAGTGGAGCCTGCCATATATATATATATATATATATATATATATATATATATATATATATATATATATATATATATATATATATATATATATATATATATTATTACACGGAAAGCACCTAAAGAATTGAGAAATGATTATATTGATGAAATCGCATCGAATGAATGGTTAGTATCTGGAGAATTGTTTGCTGAAACAGAAGGCCTGGCAATTGCGATCCAGGATCAGGTTGTTCTCATGAGGAATTATAGAAAACACATCATCAAACAAAATATAGATGATTCTTGCCGTAGATGTTTCTGTTCTTCAGATACAGTTTTTCATATATTATCATCTTGCTCAGTCCTTGCTTCAACAGATTATTTAGAAAGACATAATGCCGTCGCTAATATTGTTCATTTTAATCTAGGAATTAAACATAACCTCATTCCCAAAAGAAAAAATTTCACAATTATGAACTTGAGATTATTTGTGAAAATGACAAATATAAACTTTATTTTGATAAAACAATTCTTTGCAACAGAGCTCTAAAACACAATAGACCAGATATCATTCTTAATGATAAACAGAATCAAATAACATATATAATTGATATTGCTATACCCGACACACATAATATACAAAATAAATACAATGAAAAATTTCTAAATATATGATGCTTGGTAACGAGATTGAAAAATGTGGAAAATGAAGAAAATAATTATTCTACCGATTATTATTTCCACAACTGGTGTTATTCCTAGAAATCTTCACAAAAGTATTGAGATTTTGGGTCTGAAGAAAAATAACTATTAATGAGTATATATATATATATATATATATATATATATATATATATATATATATATATATATATATATATATATATATATATATATATATATATATATATATATATATGTTCTTTACAAGATTGACAAGATTTATTCATGGAATCACAATGCATATATATATATATATATATATATATATATATATATATATATATATATATATATATATATATATATATATATATATATATATATATATATATATATATATATATATATATATATATATATATATATATATATATATATATATATATATATATATATATATATATATATATATATATATATATATATATATATATATATATATATATATATATATATATATATATATATATATATATATATATATATATATATATATATATATATATATATATATATATATATATATATAGGGTTTTACCCCGACGAGTTGCCTATATATCTGTTCATGCAATCAAACTGATTTCATGAAAAATATAAATCCACCACCCGGTAATTGATACCATTGCCAGGCAATGATTATAATTAAAACATATCCTGGAGTAATTATATATTAGGATAACGTTAAATGTTATGAGAATATATCAATCTACCAGAATATATACATACTATAGCATCATCAGACAATGATATCAATGTACCAACGAGTAGTGTCAGAGGCTTTCTCCCGGAAAAATCCAGTGTACGGACCTTAGTCAAGTAACACTGAATGTTACTCATTAATAGTTTCCTTTGTGTGAAGTGGTGACGATCGAATAGAATACTGCTCTGAATATAAATATGACAAAATTGTCAGTTAATTATATTACATTTATATAAACAAATAAATAAAATATGAAATGAGATTCTGAGCAGTATAAACTAAAGAGAAAACCTATGACTCTACCTCATTATTATTTTCGGAAAGAAACCTACGAAGAATATTACAAGATTTGATGACTGTTATCTTTTGTAACTGTTCAAACAAATTTTCTTCAGACCCAAAATCTCAATACTTTTGTGAAGATTTCTAGGAATAACGCCTGTTGTAGAAATAATAATCGGTAGAATAAATATTTTCTTCATTTTCCACATTTTTTAATCTCGTCGCCAAGCATCATATATTTAGAAATTTTTTCATTGTATTTATTTTGTATATTATGTGTGTCGGGTATAGCAATATCAATTATATATGTTATTTGATTCTGTTTTTCATTAAGAACGATATCTGGTCTATTGTGTTTTACAGCTCTGTTGCACAGAATTGTTTTATCAAAATAAAGTTTATATTTGTCATTTTCACAAATAATCTCAGGTTCATATTTTTGAAATTTTTTTCTTTGGGAATTAGGTCATGTTTAATTCCTAGATTGAAGTGAATAATATTAGCGACGTCATTATGTCTTTCTAAATAATCTGTTGAAGCAAGGACTGAGCAAGATGATAATATATGAAAAACTGTTTCTGAAGAACAGAAACATCTACGGCAAGAATCATCTATATTTTGTTTGATGATATGTTTTCTATAATTCCTTGTAAAACAACCTGGTCCTGGATAGCAATTGCCAAGCCTTCTGTTTCAGCAAACAATTCTCCAGATACTAACCATTTATTCGATGCAATTTCATCAATATAATCATTTTCAATTCTTTAGGTGCTTTCCGTGTAATTCCTTCTGCATATATATATATATATATATATATATATATATATATATATATATATATATATATATATATATATATATATATATATATATATATATATATATATATATATAGGGGTTTTACCCCGACGAGTTGCCTATATATCTGTTCATGCAATCAAACTGATTTCATGAAAAATATAAATCCACCACCCGGTAATTAATACCATTGCCAGGCAATGATTATAATTAAAACATATCCTGGAGTAATTATATATTAGGATAACGTTAAATGTTATGAGAATATATCAATCTACCAGAATATATACATACTATAGCATCATCAGACAATGATATCAATGTACCAACGAGTAGTGTCAGAGGCTTTCTCCCCGGAAAAATCCAGTGTACGGACCTTAGTCAAGTAACACTGAATGTTACTCATTAATAGTTTCCTTTGTGTGAAGTGGTGAACGATCGAATAGAATACTGCTCTGAATATAAATATGACAAAATTGTCAGTAAATTATATTACATTTATATAACAAATAAATAAAATATGAAATGAGATTCTGAGCAGTATAAACTAAAGAGAAAACCTATGACTCTACCTCATTATTATTTTCGGAAAGAAACCTACGAAGAATATTACAAGATTTGATGACTGTTATCTTTTGTAACTGTTCAAACAAATTTTTCTTCAGACCCAAAATCTCAATACTTTTGTGAAGATTTATATATATATATATATATATATATATATATATATATATATATATATATATATATATATATATATATATATATATATATATATGGCAGTGCATTGTGATTCCATGAATAAATCTTGTCAATCAAAGAACCACTCCTCTGTATTCTTTTATAGCTCATACATATTATTTACAGAACTTTCTCATTCCTCCTCTACAGAAGGCATGAATGAGCTAACGAAATGTATTGAGAAATGTTTAAAACTTAGAGTATATTAAAAATGAAAAATGTCTATCGAATTTTATTTGTTATTGAAGTGTTCTAAGGACTTCTGAATCTACTCTTGCAATTGAAGAATATTATTTTCTCAGCACAGTATCATACCATATATATTTGTAGTGTTATTATTATATATTACCCATTCGTTACTTTGTACCAGAAGTTATGTACCCAGTTTTTAAATATTCTACAACTTTGTTTGAAAAGCTAGATTTTTCAAGTGTTGGCTATGTCAATGATTGTCATTATCATTTTCTGATACTATAAAAATCGAAACATACCAAGAAACAAACAATCAAAATATGGTACATCGAGACCGAATGAGAATGTTGTAGAAATGCGGGGATATAAACAAATTTAGGAACTCGGGATTTAGGTCATTACGGTCATAATGTAGGCACATCCGTGCCATGAATTTTGTAGAGAAGCATGTCATTCATGCTCGCCGCGCCATTTATGAGCAATCCGAATCGGCCGAATCGCGGTAGACAGGCCCTTAATTATTCAGTGGACAGTTTGTCAGCTATCAACCCTCCTTCTGCCGAATCTATTAAGTTGTTTGCAACCAATGAAATTTTCAGCTGAGGCGATATATCAATGCTGAATACAAAAGTATAAGAAATAAGATTTTTTTTTTCATTATTCTATTCATAAGGATTTGGTCGACAAAGAAACCGTGTTTGTAATTATTATATTTGATTGTTTCTCGTTTGAAAACAAGAGTGCTTATATTCTTCAAGAAATTTTTGTTTTGCAATGCCTGTTCTTCTTTCAAGATTCATAATCTCATCATATCATTTCTAACTTAGTGAAAAATTTAATTGAATTTATATTCTTTGGATCCTCTCCTTTTATCTGTCTATACGTCGTTATATCGTATGTTGGTTTGCATGAAGTAGTTGCAAAATTTTCGTGTCCAATTACAGCAGCAGAATAAATCGTAAAAATACGTCTGATACTAATATGCTAGTAAAGAGGTACTCAAAGGGTCGATCACGAGTGCTTTTTGAGTAGATCTCGAGAAGAAAAAAAAATTTTAATAAGTAGGTTACTACACTACAAAAATTCATTACGTAAAAAAATAATACTCTGCTAGCGGCAAAAGGCGGCTTCATCAAAGAAACGCGCAGTACATGTCAAAGAAAAGCCGCGTCTTTTACTCTTGTCGCTTTTCTAGAAATTTCGGGCGGCGCGTTTGACGGGAACATTCGAGAGTTTTGTTCACGCCGATATAAATGTTGCGCCTGTAGGAATTGGAGTCATTCTGAATTGTAATTCGAAGGCAATACTACGTCGATACAAAATTTATTATTAAATAGTACAAAATGAGTCCAGCTAAGAAATCTAAAACTTATCATTTTAATAACGATTGGGAGGAAGAATTGTTCGTTTGAATGGTGAAGTATAAGTGGATTCGTCTTATTTGTCGTGAGTCAGTTGCAATACCTAAGCGTGGTAACATAGAGAGGCATCATAAAACGGTTCATAAAAACTATGAGAATGATTTTCTGCCACAGAGTGAATTGAGAAAACGGAAAAGACGTGATTTGATATCTTGTTTGAAAAAAGAACAAACCATGTTCACAAGACCAGCCAAACAATCCAAAGCTGCTACGATCGCGTCATTTAAAATATCTCATATATTGACGAAACACAAGAACCCATTCCAAGATGGATCGGTTGTGAAGGAAGCATTTATTGAAGCGGGCGGGACTTAATTTGGAGATTTTAAAAATAAAACATGAATCATGTCTGTTATTAGAGAACTTCAGTTATCTCGACCGACTGTCACAAGGAGTATTGAAGTCATGAGTCAGGACATGGTAGATAAACTAAAACATGATATCATGAAATGTACATACTTTTCATTAGTATGAACGACGAATTTTTATTCGGATCGTATTCAATGACATGTTGGCTAAGGAAGAATTTTTGACAATCATTCCTCTGAAGAAGACCCGTGGCGAAGATATCCATCACGTTTTCTTCAATTTTGTGAAAAACTACAAGCTACCAATATATAAATTAGTGTGCATTACAACCGATGGAGCACCTGCAATGACTGGAAACAAAAACGGTTTTGTGGCATTGTGTCGAGCTAATGAAGATTTTCCTCCATTTTTTTATTCCATTGCATTATATATCAACAAGTTTTGTGTTCGAAAGTTTTAAACACTGAGGAAATTATGGGCATTGTGAATTCCATTCGTGCACGTAGCTTGCACGGCGGTTCTTTAAGTTGCAGTTGGAAGATAGGGAGTCAGCTGTACACACTGATTTAGTTCTTCCTACGGACTTCAGGTGGTTGAGTCACGGAAAATCCCTAGAAAGGTTTCAAGAATTATTGAATGAAGATAATTGAGACAAAATATCGCAATCGACTAACTGACGATTATATGTCATCATGCCTGCGATTATCACTCAGTGGTTACGTACCATCTTATGAAAAGAATGCTGAGAACACGCAGTCCACGCTTCAACATGCAAAGTCACTTCTTAGTTAAGTTTAACACCATATGTAACTATTTTGTTTTGTTACAACCAATAAACTCGCAATTTTGAATAACTGCGAGGTTTTTCATTGATATTATAGAGAAGAACATAACTAAACCAAACCCAAACCTTGACTAAAATTATGTATATTGTGCCGTGAGCTAATATCTATATATGCTACGGTACACCCTACCTAGGTAGGTAGGTAGGGTGTATCGCGTATGTACGACAACCCTGCATCACACAAACTTGCAGCCTCTCAGAGTCGATCGCTCAGATTTGACAGATTTAATAATTTTTTTATAAACTCGATTTTTGAGGAACATTTAAAAAAATGGTAGCTCGTAGAGCTTTTGCACTACAGACACAATTTTTGCTTGGGTGGATAGAAGAAGGATCAAGGAAGTTTTGTTGTCTGATAAAACAATACGTGTGCATGTTATGTTTCTTAAGGATCCTTTGAATGGAAGTATAACTCAATCCAATATCCATTGATGCTGACTGAATGGACGCATGTGGATTAGCGTACTAATTTGATTGTCGTCGTCCTCGAGAATTGGTTTTCCTCTAGTTTCTATGTATTTTGTTCCTTCAAATTGCAGAAAATTGGTTCTAATCCTTCGAAATTTTGTTTTACTCATAGGCGCCAAATTTGAAAATTGGTTATTGAATTGCCTGCAAGTTCTATCCACCACTTTTTGACATTCGCCATGATTTTAATAGAGACTAAACATATCCTCGTATGAATAATCAGCCATTTTATTATCAATCTGGTGTTTTTCAAAAATTTTCACTTCAAAATACCAACAACTCTTGGTGAAATATCAAATTCGAATGAACGAAGTGAACGGTACATTAATTTTAGGAACCTGTCAGGTGAGCGTAGCCACTTCAGCTACTTTATTCAAATATTTCAAAGCATTCTCTGTTAGTTCTTGCAAAATCATCAAAATTCAATATATTCCCAAATTATCTCGGAACTATAAGAAATGAGTGTAGTACATTCTGATACAATTCCATCTGAAATTTGACGCATCATCTGATGGCGATATAAAAATTGGCACGTGCCATTTGAAAAAATTGAGTTATTGCTGTTTGAAAAAGGCCGAATTGAAAAAAATCATTCAAAACAACGCAATAAACATTTGACATGTGTAGACTGCTTAAAAAATTCCTTGATCCTTCTTCTATCCACCCAAGCAAAAAATGTGTCTGTGGTGCAGAAGATCTACGAGCTACAATTAGTACAATTTGAACGTTCCTCAAAAATCGAGTTTATAACAAAAATAATTAAATCTGTTAAGAGTTTTGACAGATAAGTGCCAACAACTTGGGTATTTTATGCCTTGCTCAAATGTCGGTTCGAGATATATAATAAAAAAGATAAAAGGTAGATTGCCATTTGAAATAAGAAAGTCATGACCCACTTCCGGTATAACCGGAAATGGTATCACTTCGAAAATATTTCACTTCAACTGGAAATCGCTTTTTATGGCCGCGTATAAAAGTTCAGATTGATATTGTTATTGGAACTCAAAAAGTTTTTAAAATTTCAGCTCGATATTGTTATTGGGACTCAAAAAGTTTTTAACGGACGGTCCCGGTGGATTTATTATTCATTGATCTACGGATTTTTGAATAATTCTTCTTGTCTCAAGTTTACATATGTAGACTCCTCATGAAGATAATTGTCCCATCATACACACATATATATATATATATATATATATATATATATATATATATATATATATATATGATGGGACAAATATCTTCGCACCCTAAAGAATTGAAAAATGATTATATTGATGAAATTGCATCGAATAAATGGTTAGTATCTGGAGAATTGTTTGCTGAAACAGAAGGCTTGGCAATTGCGATCCAGGACCAGGTTGTTTTCACAAGGAATTATAGAAAACATATCATCAAACAAAATATAGATGATTCTTGCCGTAGATGTTTCTGTTCTTCAGAAACAGTTTTTCATATATTATCATCTTGCTCAGTCCTTGCTTCAACAGATTATTTAGAAAGACATAATGCCGTCGCTAATATTATTCACTTCAATCTAGGAATTAAACATGACCTAATTCCAAAAAGAAAAAAATTCAAAAATATGAACCTGAGATTATTTGTGAAAATGACAAATATAAACTTTATTTTGATAAAACAATTCTGTGCAAACAGAGCTGTAAAACACAATAGACCAGATATCGTTCTTATTGATAAACAGAATCAAATAACATATATAATTGATATTGCTATACCCGACACACATAATATACAAAATAAATACAATGAAAAAATTTCTAAATATATGATGCTTGGCGACGAGATTAAAAAATGTGGAAAATGAAGAAAATATTTATTCTACCGATTATTATTTCTACAACAGGCGTTATTCCTAGAAATCTTCACAAAAGTATTGAGATTTTGGGTCTGAAGAAAATTTGTTTGAACAGTTACAAAAGATAACAGTCATCAAATCATGTAATATTCTTCGTAGGTTTCTTTCCGAAAATAATAATGAGGTAGAGTCATAGGTTTTCTCTTTAGTTTATACTGCTCAGAATCTCATTTCATATTTTATTTATTTGTTTATATAAATGTAATATAATTAACTGACAATTTTGTCATATTTATATTCAGAGCAGTATTCTATTCGATCGTTCACCACTTCACACAAAGGAAACTATTAATGAGTAACATTCAGTGTTACTTGACTAAGGTCCGTACACTGGATTTTTCCGGGAGAAAGCCTCTGACACTACTCGTTGGTACATTGATATCATTGTCTGATGATGCTATAGTATGTATATATTCTGGTAGATTGATATATTCTCATAACATTTAACGTTATCCTAATATATAATTACTCCAGGATATGTTTTGATTATAATCATTGCCTGGCAATGGTATTAATTACCGGGTGGTGGATTTATATTTTTCATGAAATCAGTTTGATTGCATGAACAGATATATGGGCAACTCGTCGGGGTAAAACCCCTATATATATATATATATATATATATATATATATATAACTCGTCGGGGTAAAACCCTATATATATATATATATATATATATATATATATATATATATATATATATATATATATATATATATATATATATATATGATGGGACAAATATCTTCATGAGGAGTCTACATATGTAAACTTGAGACACGAAGATTTATTGTTTATTGTGGCTTATATTAATAATTAATATAATAATATAAGAACAACTCATTATTCTTCGAGCGCAAGAAAATATTCTCAAGATCGCTAAGGAATATTTTGCTAATTGTCAGCAGCTAAATCAGTGAAAAAAGTGGTACAGATAACCTTCTTGATTCAAGAGGGAACCAGGATTGAGAATTATAATTTTCTAACCCGAAGTTGCAAAAACAAATCATAGGTGATATCAATGTGAAGAAGACATGATTTTGCATTTTGAATGAATATAAATAATAATCATAGGCTTTTAGCAAAATTAATGAAAGTATTCAAGTTAGAGGAAGAAGAAAATTAAAGTCATGAATATAAATACTGAATCTATTAATCTAGCAGAGAAAGATAGAGAATTTTCATTTTATGAATGTGGGAGTTATTCTTGTAGAACGGGGCCCTGTAACGCGTTCTGAAACCTATATTAATCGTAAAGCCTTATGATTTAATGTCGTCTCTTCAGATGGAGAGGATCCGGGTCACCAACTATCGTAATTGACCTTAAAAGCGACAATAAATGGGAAGTCATCGATATCCTTGTCAAGAGGAATGAAAGCAGTAAAGGTCATTAGGCTTGTGTGGAAAACGAGTTCTAATTCTCATTTTCGTGAGCGAACATAGTCTCGACCCTCAGCGCGAAAGATTGACTGTAGTGCTCGGCTGAGGAGTCATGGGGCGGAATATTTCTTGCATGCATCAATCACTAACGAAATTCAAAGGCATTATTGGTGACACGACAGAGTGACAGGCTTTGCGTGAAATATTTGTCGTTTCTAATAGTGGAAGGGGAAGGGTTTCTTTCTACTTTTGAAAAGAATGGAAAGAGATGCAGATGATTCGAACGTTAACCTTTAAATAACAGTTATTTAAAAACGTCAAGTCGAGTTCTCTTCGTTGATTTTATCATCTAATAAAAAAAATAGTTCAATAATATCTTCCCTCGAACGCTTCGCTACGAATCCACAGGGTGTTGAAATTTCGATATTTTTCAGTAGCTCCTGCAATTTTCTAACATGAGGTTATACGAGTTACCCGAATGCAAGTGCAAAACTTTCAACATGATCTACAGGGTGAAACATTTTCGGGAGTGTTACTCAATTTTCTCTATCTGATTTTTTTTTGGTGTGTCTCTGGTAAGTTCGAAGTACAGAAATGGTTTTTCCGTCTTAATTAAAAACTCTTTGTCCTATGTTTCTTTAGATAGGATACTTTATGTTTTTCCAGATCATTATATGCCACAACTGAATCATTTGCAAATAAATTGTTTAAATATTTTGTGGAATTATGCTTTTTCTTCGAACATCTCCTGTGTCTACTGAAATCGTCTCACAATCTCAACTGAAATAATCAATTTTTCTCATGAGCAATGCGAAATGTTGACTTAGTACAGGATGTTCTGTAATGGATGCTAAATTCTTTTAGGTTCAAAGCTCATCAATTGTACAATGTAACTCCTTCTCCGATGCACATTTCAATTCTACGCAAAAAATTTCTCCTCACGTCATTGAAATTATCGAGAGTACTCTTATGACATGCATCTCGAATTCTTGTCATTACATCATCCCGTGTAGATATTCCATCGTGGTACATTTCAGTTTCTACAACTCCTGTTAATAAAAGTGTATGGACTAAATATGGAGATTTTGGGGGCCCTTGAATATTACATCACCAACTAAACTGAAAATTTAGTGTTTGATTCATTTCGAACATTGAAATAATGTGGAGATGCATCATCCAGTTGCGTCCACATTTTATTTTTCATGGCTCTTGGAACATAACCAGTCTTCGCCGAGAAATTAGAAGAAATTTTTGTCATTCAATGGTTTATTGAAGAAATGAAGTCCGATCACATAATTATCTACAATCAAAATATGGAAAATTATTTATATGAACAATTAGCTGGTTTTCTCGACGACGGTAAAGCTGTGTTTCTATTGACGAAGCCATTTTCATGAAATGTGCATCAGTAAACAGAATAAATTTCGATAAATTTTAATTCTCTGCCAATTTAATCTAGATCTATTAGCAAAATTAAATTCTTGTACCATAATCCACCTCACCTTACTGTACTAATTGAAGTTGGTAATGATGGTTTTTCTTTATGATTTTTGATTGTTTTATATCCTACTCAGTGCTCAATTACTGCAATCTTGAATTGAATTTTCCACAAACCAATTACAAATACTTCTAAATCTCCCAATTCGGTTAAAAACAATGGGAAGTATAGGGCTTTCCATTCATAGCAAGATATTTAGCTCTATATATTTGAAAATGATTTTAGGAGATGTAGCAAAGTTAGCATCCAATTTTTTCCTTAAATACTTCTTCAATATTTTGAACAATTTGTGGACACCCGGTATATGAATGAAACCAATAACTTTTGCGTCTCGTCGGGTCCATGTAAGTGAATTGAGAAAGGAGATTAATTGAGGCTTTTAGCTATTGTATTTTCTTCCGGAGTCAGATCAATTCAATTAAGTAAAACTGTCTATAATCAGGAAGTTAGGAATACAAAACCGATAAATTGACACAACGGAAATATGATTTGTGTTACTATTAACATTCGCGAACTTCTTAACTCGATTACCATTTCGTATAAGACAGTTATGAAACAGCATTTGATAGTATTTATGATCCTTGTAATGTAGCTAATGTTCTTGCGTCGAGACATAGATACAGACAGTCAGACAAATGTACTCTTGCAGCGAAGAAGATTTCGCCTCATCCTGTTTTCCCTGCTCGCTCCAAGAATAATGAGAATGTTATGGTGATGAGAACCGTGCCAACATACCTATATTAAGCAAGAATATCAAGGCGTTTCTGCATAATCTGGTCCAATCATGTGCTTGGCAACATCCCATTTCGGAAAACCTCTTTACTCTACATGTTCAATTTCCTCAAGATTTGTGAAATATGGATGTTATCGTTCATTCTGGAGAACCAATCTAGCATGAACTTGAAATGCCGTATTAGTGTATTAGTTTCGATATAAACCATTCAAATTTTATGGGAATTTTGATTGAAAAATAGTCTGTCTGTTTAGTGTAGAATGGGTGATCAGCGATTACAGAAAAGGAGTAGGGAATTAATTTGACGTGCATAAAAAGAGTTATGTTATTGTATTACATGAATAATGAATGCGTTTCTTCAGACAACTTGTCTCATTTCTGTACGCAACCTGAACGAATAAAGTGTAGTTTATGATATAGAACGCTTAAATTCTGATTAGCATACTACTTTTCTTGAAATATGTTCAATTGAATGCATACAATGTTCTTGATTTTTACACTTCCCTAGCTTATATCGACGAGGTGACTTCCATTCTCATATACGTAATAAGAATAGGAGGTCGAGTGATTACTCCGCTCGTTCAAATTCAGTGAGTATTTCTCAACAATAGGTTAGGAGAATTTGAAAAATGCTACTTTTGATAATGATAATAAAATGAGCTGTCCTATGATCTAACCTGCCTACATGCAATTATAAGGCAGCCTTCGAGATAGTCGCGAACATTTTGGAGCACTTAGGGCTTTATTTACCTACATGCAATTATAAGGCAGCCTTGGAGATAGTCGCCAACATTTTGGAGCATTTAGGTGTTTATTTGCCAGACATTATTACGGGTCATTATTCATTGTAGCAAGTCTCCTATAGAACTTGATTCAGTTGCTCAAGCTTTTGATTTCAAATGTCCGTATAAGAAACATTTCCAATAACAACGAATCAGGAGATCTTGCATGCCATTTATCTTTCCTCCTAATGCATCTGTCTAGAAAGTGTTCATTCAGAAATTGCAATATTGAAATCACTAAGTACTTTCTGCTCTTTCTTCTTGATAATCTTAAACTTTTGGCAGAAAATGACTTTATTTTATGCCATATATCGTTTTTTAACGATAAAAGATACATTTCATTGTAAAATTTCTCGGTAGAAAATATTGCCCAATATTACGGTCTTGAAAAATTTCACCTCAAAAATTAAAATCTAGGATGTTATGTATGCTCTGTAAGTTCTGGAGTAAAAATTCATCAACTACTTACAATTAAAACTAACACCATCATTAATCAGAAATATAAAATAACAAAATAAGTAATTGATTTCGAATTATCATCATACAGAAATTTCAGAATTTCCCTTCTCGTTCAGCACTGTCTCGCGTTTAACTAATTCTACTATGAACGTATAATGATAATTATGTATAAGGCTGCAACGCCTAGGCACAGCTCTATCACAATTATTATTTCCAAGAAAGAGTGAACTGTTCTTGTATAGTTCATTTCATTCCAGTTAATAATTCATGTAAAAAATTAAATGGCTAACGAAAATCTTAAACAAAGTAATATTGATATTTCTTAATATTTCAAGGAGTGAATGGCTAGTCATTACTGATAAAATAAGTTTTTTGTACGTATACCGTTGTTTCCTTTCTTCATGTTCATTTCTTCAATTGTACTTCTTGTCCCTTATTTTTGAAAATCTTAAACTGTTGGCTGAAAATGTAACTTTTTTCTATGCATATATGGTTTTTCGACAATGAGAGATACATTTTACGGTAGAAAATAAGGTCCAATATTACGGTCTCGAAAAATTCCACCAATTTTGAATTCAAGATGTTGGGTATGCTTCATAAATTCTAGGTTAGAAATCCTGCAAGTACTTGCAATTAAGAATAACAGCATTATCAATCATAGATATTAAATAACAGAATAAGTAACGGATTTCGAATGATTTAAATTGTTCACAAACTTCATTTCTTGCAGCAGCATTATCATCAATATAAATTTCCGAATTTCTTGTTTAACACTGTATCACGTATGTGATAATTACGTAATGGACTGAAACGCCCAGGCAGCTCTATCAATAGCATTATTTTCACGGAAAAATGAACTGTTCTTGGTAAGTTCATTTTATTTTGGTTCATATATCATGAAAAAACAAATTAATAATATTTCAAAGGAGTGAGTGGCTAGTCACTACAGATAAAATAAGTTTTTTGTGTATATACCTTTTCCTTTTCTGAGTTTATTTCTGAAAATGTACAAAATTATATAGGACCACCAGAAATTCAATTCAAATTTCGCTTGAAACTTTCATTTGATTGCAATTACAGGAAATGAAAAGTAAATCATACAATAAATCTTGTCGAGAATATTTGAATGGATCTCTAAGTCTCTTACATGCATAAGCTTAATGGCACCGTTATTTTGCTAATAGCAAGAGCCTCGTGTGGTTTTTTGACAATTCTAGGGCTGCCTCCTCGACCCATTTACATGATTTCACAATTCATCATAGTTAAATTACCGAGCTCATTTTCTTATTGTATAAATTCCCCTTTTGCGCTCCAACACTCTCTCCGTGAAGCCGAATAACTCCTCTTATGAAAGGGAAATAAATTCTACTTTGTATAATCAATGAAAATAGTAATTCCTTCTGAATGTTGGTATAGTACCATAAGGTTTCCATTCGACTGACAATCAATCATTTCTCCGTATGAAAAGTGATGTTAACATTCATTTGTTCACGTCGTATATTATGGGTTAATCAATTGTATAAATGATTTGTTTCAAATATTCCTCATTTCTTGATTATAATCATCATATGTTGGATGGATTCGTTTCAAATTAGGCCTTTCATTTGTTCACGCAATGCAACTGATTTCATGAAAAAATATAAATGCACCACCCAGTTAATTATTATAATCGAATCATACTCAGGGTTTTCTTTAGTATCATCGATGTAGGTCATGTGATCTAACTGTTCATATTCTTGTAGTTAGAGCATTCTCTGTCCAGTTTTTCGTTATTATAAAACTTTTCTCTAGCAAGAACAATCTACCGTTCTGTAGAAGCTGTTTTTGAAATGGTTTTGGCATCGCATTTATCAGCAGAATGATTGTTTTCTGTGACTATATATTCTCCTATGCTGAAGAAGATTGATTTTCAATAAGTCATGACGATGAATAGCTAGCTTGAATTATGCAAATTTTTTTGCTCTTTCATGTTAATTGGACCGCCATTAATCTACCAGAAATGCGTTTTTGAAGAACTGGCGTGATGACTTTCCTTAGTCGAATTAGGCCTACACGAAGTATATTCCATCATATATATATATATATATATATATATATATATATATATATATATATATATATATATATATATATATATATATATATATATATATATATATATATATATATATATATATATATATATATATATATATATATATATATATATATATATATATATATATATATATATATATATATATATATATATATATATATATATATATATATATATATATATATATATATATATATATATATATATATATATATATATATATATATATATATATATATATATATATATATATATATATATAACTAACGGAATGACAACAGCGGTCTTCAGTTGTTCAGTTGCTACATTTCGAAGACTATTTCTTGGTATTTCCCGACTTTTTCAGATTGGGCTTCAGCTACATTATCATCAACTGGAATCGTGACATCGAGTACAAATGCTTTTTCCTCTTTCTTGAGAATTAAGACAATATCCGGTCTATTGCGTAGTATTACTCGGTCAGTGATCATCGTAGTGTCCCAATAGAGTTTGTATTCGTCATTTTCCAGAATACTACTAGGTGACATTTCAGTGTCCGATCCAATAGACCCAGCCGTACAGCAAGCGCTTGCTGGTAGATTTTCGCCATCGCATTGTGCTGTTCCAAATAGTCTCTTGGGGCAAGACGATTTAACATGCTGAATGAACTGGAGTCCACGCCCACACTTTCGGCATTGATTGGAAGGTGTATTCAGTTTGGCATTATGTCTCTGATATGCTCTAATAGGTACTACCTTGTCTTGAATGGATATAAGTCTACATTCTCTCTCTGGGAACAGATACATTGAAGTCAAGTAGGCTAGTGACTCGGCTTTATTTATATTTAACTTTTTAGTCCATTCGAGTGTCTCCCATGTAGAGCCTTCGGCTGCCATTGCTCAACCAATTCAGCTGACATTTAACATTCATCTCTTTCTTAGATAGTTGGAGTGGAGTGAAGCCATCAGTTTCACAAAGGTTCCTGTGAAATGGTGTGTTATTCTGAGAAAAAGTTCCTTAAGCACGCGACATTTGCTTCATGCGTTTTTTCGATGTTTGCCATTTCTCTCCCGCTTTGTTGTCTCGAGAGGTAGACACGATTTACAGAAGCGTGTGGGTGGTATTGTCCATGCTTCGTCATAATCATACGGAGCTTCGTGTCTATACTGCGCAATTTAGTTGCCGACCAGTTGACCACACCGAATAAATATGTCAAGCCAGGTATTGCCCGGATGTTAAGGGCAGTGAACATGGCCTTAGAGCTCAGCCCAGATATCAATATCAGCTTAACTGTGCGACAGAGTTTGTCTTTAAACATTCTTTGCCTCACTCATCTTTATCTCAAGGGCTTGCTCGGCTGTTAAGTAGGTTGCTGAGAGTATTCAGGGGTAAACAGAACCAAAGTAGGTTCAATGTGTCACCTTGAAAAATACCTTTCCTGATTTGAATTTATTCTGATAGTATTTGGGTTATACCAGCGTTGAGACAAAGAGATGTGCTCCAGGTGCCCATCAAGTGTTTGAGTAGATGACCATCTCAGGTGCTATTTCATGCATGCTCAGTACTTTGAGAAGCCAGGAGTGGGGCACAGAATCGAAAGTTTTTCGATAGTCGATCCAGCTCGTTGACACGTTCCTCAGTTTTTTCTTTGCTTTTTTGGTGACTACTGTGTCAATGGCCAGCAGTTCTTTGCATCCATTTGCGCCTTTGAGATATCCGTTCTGCTCCCTGGCCAATATATTGTAGTTTTTTATGTGCTTATTTATAGAGACAGCTAATATGCATGTTAGTTTTTTATACAGAGTCGGCAAGCAGGTTCTAGGTATATACTTCTGTGGGTCCGGGTTGATTGCCAGCAGCATGTATGTAATACCTAGTGTACGACTTGCAGTCACGGCTGTCATATACAGGGTGTATACTATAAAAGGTGCCAAACCTCAGAAGGTTATAGTACAAGTTATTTGCAACAAAAAAGTTTCTTAACATTTTGTTCGAAAAGTTGATAATTATCGAGTTATTGAACACTTCTTGATTATACGAAATTTTTTCCTTCTCTCTATAAAACAAAAATATCTCTGTTATTATTACAGCTACATCAAATCTGACTATACCATCGTATAGAAAATTGAATTTTCTAAAAGATAAGCAAGTAGTAATGTCTAAAACATCTTGTATACCGGGTGTTGTAAAAGGCTAAATGAAAAATTGTGAAATGAACAACATTAATGGTATTTTCTTGTTAGCTGTACCATTGAAAACTGGTCGATGAGTAGATGTTTTTTAATAAAAACTACTAAATTCAATTGAATTTCGAACGGTATATCAACTATGAAGCTAACTACTTTTTTTAGCAGCAATATCATGGGTAAGAGTAATAAGAACATGAAATTCGAAAACGCAAATATCTTATATAACTTAATGAAACATGAACAGGAACTAAACTTAATGAATGATGTTTTCACGAAAGAGATTAAAAAACTATAACAGGTATTCAAAATGTCTTCCTTTTCCTTGAATGCACTTAACACATCTTTTTCTTAAACTATCAACTACTCTTTGAAGTTCAATGTGTTTATGACCCATTTCGTTGCAACAGATTCGAATCCTTTCAATTAATTCATACCGAGTATTAATGGAAATTCTATAAACATTTGTTTTTAATGAGCCCCACACATAAAAATCAAGCCGCGAAAGGTCAGACCTTCTGGATGGCCATCTCACCGGCCCGAATCGACTTATCCATTTCTCTCTAACTCTCTCAGTCATCCAGTTCTGGATCATTTAAGAATTATGGACCGAGCAGCCGTCCATTTGAAACCAAAGGTGTTGCCGAGTAGATGTAGGTATTTCTTCCAGAACGTTCATTATTTCGTTATTTAATAGATTTAAAAATTCGTTTGAATTTAGACGATCGGAAAGTATAACTGGCCTGACAAGCAGACCCATTCTTAATCCCAAGCACTCATTGACTCTAATATCGTGCTAAGAGTGTGACACAATAGTGCCATGAGAATTTTCTTCATCCCATTTATGAGAATTTCTCAAATTTATCATCCAACTTTGGTAAAAGTTGCCTCGTCCGTCCATAGAATTTTACCTGATCCCCACTTCTGTAATTTATTCATGTACCACCTACAAAATTGCATCCTCACCTCACTATCCACTGAAAATAGGTCTTGAACCTTACTCAAATCGTAAGTAAGTAAATTATTCCGCTTGAGAACTCTATGAGCCGTGGATAGATGAGGTCTCAATGTAGCATCAATTCTCCGAGTACTTGTTGTACCGAACCTCGCGAACAGCCTGCATTATTGCAGTTGCTTGTCTCCATTGCTGAGCATTTCCACCAACTACTCTAATTCTTAAACCACTGAATGAATCAGTTTCACCGGTGCGCCTAAATACTTCAACAAATGTTCTTCTACAAGGTTGGTATCTGTTTGCAAAGCGCAATGCATACTCAAGCACCGCTGCCCGAGAATTTCCATTCGAGAAGCCATAAACAAATAGCATATCTCGATATTCAATGCTTGAGAAACTAGGCATGTTTACTTTTTTCGAAGAAGAAAATGGAACCGTAAAAGAGGAAAATATAAACTTCAATTAATTAATTTAGTGAATGACAAATCCTATCAAATTTTGAGTATTTTTATTTAAAAGTAATACAAGCCTTCTCTGGTTTTATTCTTTAATTATTCTTTTTCTAATTTCTTCTTCTAATCCGGGAAGAATTAATTATTACTAGTTCCTTAAACATTCAATATCCAGATATGTTATTAATTTATCACTTATTATTTATTATTGAAAGGTCAGTTGTGTAATTGTTTAGACGCTCCGGTGAAACTAGATCATTTGTGATCGAAGAATTAGAGAGTTTAATGTTCTTACTCTTACTCTTACTCTTACCCATGATTATGCTGGAATAAAAATAGTAAGCTCAGAAGTTAATGGTATATCAACTTCTGAGCTTACTACATAATATTTTTCGAAAAACTGATAATGACTTATATATTCATCTGGCTTTCAGAAGTATTAAAGCCAGATGAATGTAGTAGTTTTTTCAAAAAAAGATTTGATGACTGTTATCTTTTGTAACTGTTCGAACAAATTTTTCTTCAGACCCAAAATCTCAATACTTTTGTGAAGATTCCAAGGAATAACACCTGTTGTGGAAATAATAATCGGTAGAATAAAATTTTTCTCATTTTGCACATTTTTTAATCTCGTCGCCAAGCATCATATATTTAGAAATTTTTCATTGTATTTATTTTGTATATTATGTGTGTCGGGTATAGCAATATCGATTATATATGTTGTTTGATTCTGTTTATCAGTAAGAATGATATCTGGTCTATTGTGTTTTACAGCTCTGTTGCAAAGAATTGTTTTATCAAAATAAAGTTTATATTTGGCATTTTCATAAATAATCTCAGGTTCATATTTGTAAAATTTTTTTCTTTTGGGAATTAGGACTGAGCAAGATGATAATATATGAAAAACTGTATCTGAAGAACAGAAACATCTACGGCAAGAATCATCTATATTTTGTTTGATGATGTGTTTTCTATAATTCCGCGTGAAAACAACCTTATCCTGGATCGCAATTGCCAAGCCTTCTGTTTCAGCAAACAGTTCTCCAGAAACTAACCATTTATTCGATGCGATTTCATCAATATATTTTCAATCATTTTTCAATTCTTTAGGGTGCTTTCCGTGTAATTCCTTCTGCATCCAACTTTCTCTTTTAGAATTATCATCAAATATATCAAAATCTACCTTTTGCATTGTCAAGTTCAGAGGTGTAAGATTATAATCTGAAGCAAAAACAATATCATGTAATTTAGACGTTCTCTGTTTATCATGAAAATGGGAACGTAAATGAAAAATCTGTTTACTATGAAGATTATTCAAATTAGTTAATCCACGACCTCCAAGATATCTAGGTAGTGTAACTCTCTGAACAGCTGACTTTGGGTGGTGCTTATGATATTTACAAAGCATTTTCCTCGTTTGACATTGTAATTCATTTAGATCAGTTTTAGACCATTTAATAATTCCAAAAGAAGATGTAAGAATAGGAACTGCATAGGAGTTGATAGCTCTGAAAAGGTTTTTACTAGTTAAATGACTTTTGATGATAATTCTAAGTCTTTTGTAATATGAACTTCTAATATTTTCTTTAGTGCTGCTATGGTTAATTGTCTTCTCTTGACAAAATCCAAGATATTTATATGTATCTCCTTGATGCATTGGCTCGATTTCGATATTGGAAATCTTTATATAATCAGAGGTGATCTTTCCTTTTCAATAAAAAGATTTTTACATTTTGGAAGCCCAAATTTCATATGAATATCATTGGAATAGTTGAAAGTAATCTCAAGTAGACTTTTTAAATGAGATCTGGTTCCGGCATTTAATTTAATATCATCTAAATAAATTAAGTGACTTAATTTGAATTAAGTTGATAGACTCTTTATTTTGAAGCCGAAACTAGTAGCATTTAATTCATGAGATAATGGATTAAGGCAAAGACAAAACCAAAGAGCACTTAAAGAATCACCTTGAAAAATGCCTCTTTTGATTGGAATTACTTCGGTTTTTAACGATTGTTTTGAAATATTTAAATGAGGATTGGTTCTCCAATTTTTCAATACAAATTCAAGAAAAAGACGAAGTGTCTTATCAATTTCATAAATTTCTGAAATTTCTTGAAGCCATGAATGGGGAGAACTATCAAAAGCCTTTGATAATCAATGAAGGCTGTATGAATATTTCTCCTCTTAGTTTGAGCTTGATTCAAAGCAACAGAATCAATTTCAAGTTGCTCTTTAGTACCAAGGTTTTTTTTTCTACATCCTTTTTGTTGTTCGGAAAGAATATTATAATTCTCCAAATTTGCATAAATTTTTTGGGTAATACATGCAGTTAGAATTGTATATATTGTTGGAAGGCAAGTAATTGGTCTTTATTGAGACGGATCAATAGTATTAGCACTTTTCGGTTTTAAACAAGTAATACCTGGTGTGAAAAATAAAGGTGTAGCTGAGGGTTCTTTATTATAAATGACAAATATTCAGCCAACTTCTCATGAATACCTAGGTAGATATAGCCTCTGTTTAGTTTTCGTTGAAGCACCTATATATATATATATATATATATATATATATATATATATATATATATATATATATATATATATATATATATATATATATATATATATATATATATATATATATATATATATATATATATATATATATATATATATATATATATATATATATATATATATATATATATATATATATATATATATATATATATATGTCGTATATCGCACCTCGTACATACGTACCGGACTTCGAGAAAAATACGAACAATAACAAACAGATGTGAGAACGTTATAAATTCCAACACTTGGAAACATCTTTCGCCGGTCTGTGAATCACATCAACGGTACAAAACGAGTGAAATAATCCCGTTGGAATGGTGCCGCTGTTTCCGAGATAAAATCGCCCGTCGGTAAATATGACAAACTTCGCATATATATATATATATATATATATATATATATATATATATATATATATATATATATATATATATGAATAGTCAATTTATACCAAAGACTTTATATTTCATTTAGGCGTAGGTACGTTATGACGTTATGCATAATATGCAGGTCCATTTTATAACAATTCTCGTTTGAGATAAAAGATTTAAATGCAGAATTTATTTGAAAACGAGATTGAAATGTTGAAATGATTAAAATGAGTAAAAGGCCAGTCAGACGTTTCGACTTTTTAAATAACGTCTGACTGGCCTTTTACTCGGTTACCTTATATTTCAAGAGAAAAATTGGAAATCACCTTCAACGTTATTTAAGTAAAGTACGTGAACTGAATTTTACCAGGAAGAGAGATTTTGACTAGTAGGTTGATAGCATTTTAGCTCATTTAAAAAAATTTCATTAGGAACAATATATTGCATTTCACACTGCACTATAATCTGTATATATTTACCAAGTATTGCCTTTCAAATATAGAAATACAAGACTTGCTGAAGTGTCAACTACGATGACGAAATTTGGTAACAGCTTACGAGAGTTATAACGTTGAATCATTCAAATTAACTTAATGGGATGTAATGGATCATCAATGTTATGGCTATGGCACTAAAAGGGGTGGAATTATTCATTGCACAGTTATTCCAAGGAGTTCATTATACATACCCGCCATGGGCTTAGAATACATCCTTAACAAAGTGGGTCTTATTCTTCATTAGGATATACTTATATTTGCTTGTTTCTAGTATATAGGATTCCAGAGCTAGGTTATGCCCTATTTATATATAGCGCCGGATGTGTCGTGAGTATGCGGAGTTTGATACTAGTAGCCACTTTTCACAATCGGTATTAGCCGTCATCGGGTCGTCATCAATATGCAAAGGGCATATGCTGAAAGCCGTAGTTGAAGGATTCTGACATCCTTCTTATTCCAACTGAGGATTTCCTCTGATCTTCTGACGAAGTCCAGGCATCAGACCTTTCTTCTGTCTTTTATGCTTGTAGGTCAAAATAATGTTGCCTAAATGCTGAACCAAGCCGAGATTTTTGGTCTTCGTTTTGATCTTAGACTGGGCTTTGTCGATAGATCGTCGCTAGTCTGTCATTATCAGTCACTCACGTATTCTTATTCATCGAAATATTTTGGGTCTCAGAACAACGAGCAACAAAATAGATTCATTTTGAACATATATTGAAGTCAACATTGCGAAGTCTTAATTAAATTTATTTGAGAATATTTTTGAGACATTATCAATTTAAATAATATAAGCCCTCATCTTATATGAAAAGGAGAGCTGTGGATTTAAGTCAAACCAAATTTGTATGTTGGCGTTGTTTACACATAGTAACTAGTGATGCAGCTATAATTTCAAAAAACTAGTGAAATTTGCTCTCAGATCTTTAAGAGGTCTGATTGTACAACTTTCAACATTCCAACTAAAGCTACTTGAATCGTCGTTACTCATGTCAACTTGTAAATTTATCATTCTGAGAAAAATTATTACTCTTTAGAACTCGAAGTGAAAATGAAATACGATTAAATGAAATTGAAATAGAACTTCCTATATTTTGTCAGCTTACGCCAAAGAACGGAGAATGGAAGGTTTGGTATTCTCAGATGAAAGTAAGGATTCCTTGAAAAATTGCAATGAAACGGAAGTGTCAGCAGAATGCGTGCATATCATAAACTGCGCTTGCCTCATAGTCTTCCAATGAAGCGGTGTCTTTGTCAGATAATTATTGAAGAAGTAATCATAAAAACCGACCGACCAGTCGTACTGAAAAGTTATATATACTAAATTCAAATGTAGATACTCTTATTATATATTAATATATTCTTTTAACATAGTATTTTGTTTGATATAGTATTTCTCCATATAATTATACATTTTTGAAGATATATAATTTTTCAACAATTTTTGGAATTAAGCTAGAAATATTCAACATATTGATTTTTGTGGTAAGTGCGGTCTAGAATATCAATAATCAAATTTGCTGCATCAGTTCGGGACCAGCACAATATAAACTAAATTAGAATAGTTGAATTTTCATAGGAATATGTTTGATTTGTATAAATATCATTTATAGATACAGAGATTAAGATATAAGTTTGACTAAAATATCGAAAGGGTTAGGTTAGGTTAGATTAGAGAAACTAACCTTACTGAAATATCGATTAATTACGAAATGTACGAATCGCAGGTCACAATATTTGGTAGCCTTAATCTCAATTTTACGAAAACGGAAGAACAAGACCAAGACAGATTTTGAGCAACACTAGTTCAGTATTATGCACATGGTACATTTGAAGACCGAATGGAATTTAGGGCCTACAAATGATCAGTGTTGCAATCTGAATGATTCGAAGTGAATGATAATGAACATGATCTGCGAATTATTTCAAAGAAAATCCTCAGGAAGAGCGTAAATTGGTTTTTGTTGATTGATTAGTTTATTTTTTTTTTTTGGTTAGGTTATTTTTTGTTATTTGGTTAGATTTAGTGGTTGGGTGTCCCTTTGTATCTCCTTTAACCTTGCGGTCTAGCTGCCGTCCAGAATGATAAGAGCTTTTAAATGCTCTAGGCCGTAAACTGTGGTTTCTCTATGGTAACGAAACCGAAATATGTTCTTTTATCTAATGATTTTTAAAAGTACTGAGTGTCCACGATTTTATCTGAAAGGTGATAATTTCGTTATTTGAAGAGTTAAATAAGAGCACCAAAGACAAAATTTTCATTTTTACCGAAATTTTAAAATAAATATAAATGAAAGTACAGAAAACTACTGAGAACAGCAAAGGAAATAGGATTATGAAATGATATAGCGATCAAATAAAAAATATGCAGATATAATGAAGTAATATACTAGTATATTAAAATCATATACAAAAATAACGAGATAAAGTACTGAATGTGCTATTTGAGAAAAATAAATTATCTAAAGTAAGAATATTATAAGGAAACGACCTCATGTGATCTCAATAATTTTTTTGACGCCTTTCTTCTATTTATTCGGTTAACGAAGTTATCAGCTATCACAATTTATTTGAAACATTATCCTCCAGATTGAAAAATATACTTCTAGGTCTCAAACCAGGAGCTTACCTGCTGAGTATCCCAATTACGGCTATATGAAGTGGTTTTGTTGAAGTGTTTCTGAGCAAGTTACTTTGTTATTTTTATTGTTAGTATCGAGATTTTTCTCCAGCTCAAATTCCATATCTTCTGTGAGAATCTACTTAATAAATCCTTCTTTTTTTTCTTCTTGAAACGAAAACCTACAGGTTTACATGAAATTTCTTAATTCTTGTGAATCCTCTAGAAATGCATTGATTGAAAAATTTATTAAGTGATCAGCAATTTCAAACCTAGATAGATAGAACATAGCCGAAAAATCAAGATAATCAAATAATATACTGATATAATGAAATGATTTACCTTCTGGTATAATGAAATGAATGAAATGATATATTCATAGTGGGTTCAAACTGGGTGTGCCATTTGAAGTTTACTGAAAGTCGCCACAAATTAGAGCAATACAGAATCATTCGATATTCACGCTTCGTGCTTCATTTCACCCTTTGGCGATACATATCCATGGATACGTCGTATTCTGATTATGTCTGCAGTTGGACACATATTTTATGCTGAAGAACACATACTTATGGAATTGCAAATTTTGCATATAATACCGGCTAATCCGCATCCAAGATTGTTGTCATTCTGTGTTGCCACTTGGAAATTACCAGTGAATTTGGAATTTCTTGGCAATAATATTTTATAGCAATCAGAAAGAAATGTTATTGAATTTTGAGTAAAGCTTATTAATTTATGTGCTCATGAATAGTTCTTATTAGTAAAAATTTTGTATCAGTCTTTAGGTGTTTTGAATGTACTCATTGTGTTGATTTAATTAGCTCTTATCTACGCAGATATATTAAATATAAAGAAAATGAAATCCCAGAAACGAAATTCTCTTCACTAAAAGATTGATTTTCTACGACAAAAACAGTCTTCTGTAAGATATAAACAGTTTGAACTTGCATACTTCAAAATATCCTTTTCTTGTTTTGAATTAAACAAACAAATTTATGTCTAACTAAGATTCAGCTAAACAGAGGAAGTGAAAGAGCTATTTTTGATAAAAGATTGATATCCAACTGGGAAAACATTATGCAAGCCGTAAACAGTTAAATATTGAGTTATATATTTACTAAACCTTCAGCTTTGTTACGCTGAATTGAATATTTTTAATATTGAATAATAATAATGAAATTATATTCAATCATGACATTTTCGACCTCCCGTAATTTATTGTGATTAAACCAAATTTCTGTAATCAAAAGTACATAGTGAAGATATCCTCGTCGATCATCAAAATTCTCAGGTACCTATCAAACATATGCTTGAATTTTTCAATTCATTGTTTTGGCGTATAAGGAAGAAAAAGAAATGGAAACGCCTCGAAATTTCGCTTCCGTTTTCAGAAGTTCCCTTTTGCTTTTCATTTTAGTTTCTTCTCATGTCGTTACAAATTCAACGAGATTAATATATTGAATATTCATGACTATATATAATATAATAATGTACACACATAATCATCTGTGCGTCGGCTGCTAGAATTACAATGGAATGCTTCTTATAAAGAGAAAACATGAATATTATTTCTGTTAAAAGAACGTACTGTCTTCGTCGTTGCATTAAACTTAATGAAGTTGGGAATGGCAGTGTTTATGTATGAAGGTTTTGATAGATACGCATAAGGAGCCAGTAGTTCTAATGTATTCCGAAAAGTTAACAATAAATACGCGAGTTACATTCAATATATTAAATTGTCTTTGTTGGTTGGATGACTAAGAAGCCTACTGATTCATATACTCGTATTAGTTTGATAATTTTGGGGCAAGGATAATTTATTACACTTAGACTGTACGGAAACTGGTTTAAGGCACCTACACTTTCCATCATCTAGCTCACTTTACCGTACTGAAAACTAACTTACTATATGATATGAAATCAATGAGACCCCATCGAGAAAAGTTAATGTAACTTGTGAAAATTTGAGATCTCATATAACCCCAAGACATACTTCCATAGTATCCATGGAAGCACATCATTAAAAATTTTGTCCTGAATTACTATTTAATCAGTTACCTACGTTCACTTATAGTGACCCTAGCAAAATTAGATATCTTCATCACTGTATTGAATATAATGGCTAGGCATTCGCATGACAACATGATCATTTTAAAGAGTTCAGCTTTTCTCTTGTTCTAACTTCAGGATCGATTGAACGACCCCATGGTGGGCATACAGTATATTCCTGATAAAATAAGTAATACTCTTCGCCATAATATGTTTATTGTTTTTTGTTTACATGAGATGGGATCCTAGAGCTCTATATAATTAGTATGTGGAATAAATACTTCAACTCCTTGTAGGATCAGCATGATCCTACATCTGTCAGTTTAATTTTGATCTAGTTACTCTATCGCCTGTACTGGCGGGTGGAGCCTATTCTTTATCCATCGTCAGGGTGAGATAGGCAATGTCTACATCAAAGTTATATTTGCTCTCCATTAGCCTAGAAATTTGGCAATATGCTTTAGAGCCTGATGATTAGCGAGAGAAAAGATGTATTGTCCGTGTACAAGATTAAGCCTCACCACGGTGTCGATGTCAAAGAATCGGTTTTTTTCGGGCTCACCTATGCCTTACTTCAAACGCTTAGTCAAAGGGTAGGTTTAGACAAAATGTCAATATGCAACCAAGCAAAAATACAACTAAAAAACTGTACTCCGGATAGAGTAAATGGGATGAGACTACTTGTTACTGGCACAGTATTTAAGCTTCGACCAACTCAGTAGTCGAATTTCTCATTTAAACTGTTCTTCCGTGCTATTTTCAATATTATACTATACCAAAAAGAAAGATATGTGAGTTTTATAAGATTGTTACAAATTTTCTAGGTGATAAAATGATTTTTCATATTTTTATTTTGAATTGAAATTTATAGATGCAAGTTAAAAAATTCAATTAGTTTCATATGAGATTTCACCTCTTTCAGCAGTGAAAGGATTACGTTTCGAGGCATAGCTCTTTACATTTTGTGTTCCTCATTGTATTAAAATTTTCTTCTCCAATTTAAATCATTCATATTTCGCACAAAATTTTCTCTTTTGTTGTTCATTCTCTATTTTGTACACGGGAGAAATAACTTTTTTTATCTCATCCGAAATCAGAGATTGAGTTGTTTAACTCATCTAGGATTGAATACCTCTCTTATTTCTTATCAGTCGAACGCAACCAATGGTCGCTACGTTACCAGCATCAATTGTCGAAAGTTTGATTCAAAAAGTTTCCAGACTGGATGGTTAAATATTCTTTTCGTCGATAAGGGAAAGTTGTAAAAAGAGTTCAACATACGATCCGAGTCCACCCCCTAAACATCTGCAATCGATAGTCAGGCTCGAGGGAACTTTGATTCTCTTAGAATAAAAGATGGGACACGTGCTGTGCAAGTTCGCTGAATTGAGTCCCACTTCTCATTGAAATGTTTGAACATGATATTTGCTTTGCCGACAAATTTAGCAGAACCATAACAGAGATTGGGTCTATCTGCCTATTAAGTCAACAAACAATTTTCATTGGAATATTTGGCTACATTTTTACACAAATATTTTTCTTCCGTCAAATTGAAGATGGAGAATCGGTTTGCTCCATCAACCGAAGTTTCAGTTTCTTTTCAAATTACTATTATTTTAAATGAAATCTAAAATTAATTATAACGAAACGATACTTTAATTTAGAGTCGATTTCCGATTATCTGAAAATTATTCCTTCATGTTTAGGAAGCATATTCCCTGATATAAGAAAAACGAAAATCAATGGACCCATTTTGTTACCTTGGCATTCTATCATTTGAGGAGAGGATCTTCATACTGTAAACAATGTGAATCTTGTAAACAAATATGTGCCACAGCAGAATTCAAAGGTCGTACACCCAAATTGTTGAGAGTAATGAATGCACCTCAAATCACGACAGAACATCTGAGATTATGGAAGTGCAAGCAATACTCATGTTGCTTGAATACTTGCATAATCAATATGGAGTAAAGTATAATAATTAAAATGGAGACGGAGACCAGTGAAATTTAGGAAAAAATTTTGCTGTTCATGAGTATCGAATAAATAAGAAAAAAGTGTGTCGGTCATATTCAAAGAAAAAGGGGCAAATTAGTGAACATAACTGTTGAAGATATGAGGATGAAGCATCGTCTACTCGGTAAACTCGGCTAACGACCACACTCATAAAAAAATTGACCGTTTATTACGGAATATTTCTTAGGAGAAATTTAAATTCCGTAAAAAAGAAAAAGACACAAGTTGGGTAACTTTTTTACATTATAGTATCACGGAGAATAGAGTAATCTAATCCAACATAAAAATTGTTGAAGATTGATGGTGTGGTTGGAAATGCTCTGCAGCTTCTTACGAACTCGAATCTTTCTAGCATGTGTATAGTCCACTTCGAGTTGACGTTCTGGAAGATATTATATATTATGTAGTTTTAATCAAGCCTTTTGGAAAATAGTACCGAACGCCCTCCATATAGGGCTAAAGTAATCGAAAAACCAGAGAATGTTTCTACTGACGTTTTCTACTACGGGAGTTTGGCTCCCGTCGTTGAATGTAGCAAATACATATTTTGGATCATGCTGCAGCTGTAGATGAGTAGCTCTGTGGAGTTGGAATTGACCATTGAATTGAAGGAAATTCTTCATTTCTGTCATGTATCAAAATTTTATTGCGTTTTTCTCCCATTTTTCTTTTCATTTCGGTAATCTAGTAAACTTTCGATCCAATTTCGCCTTAAATTTGCACAATCCAGAGGCATACTAAATACTGTATGAACGAGAGATTTTTTTCAATACCAACTCATTTTTGATTCGAACCAGAAGAGCAGAAATCAAAGTTTGAATGGGAATCTTTTTTCGAAAATGATTATTTTGTTAATTCCTCTGTTCAAATTAAAGATAAACTTAGATTATTAAAATAAATCCTCTGGATTCTGATTTTAAATGAAGCAATCATGAGTTATTCTATTATATATGTAATCTATAACAGAATATAGTACAATAAGTTCAAAAATATTAATAAGTAAGTTTTTGGGAAAAAATTGTTTATTTCTTCTTGAATATTGGCTTCGATCTTGTGAGAATATTCAAGATTTCTTCGAGGAGATTTTAGTATTTTCTTGTTATAAAAAGTTATCAAAATATCATCGTCTAATTCGAATAAATGTTTCGATCACTTTATTTAGCTCAATAATTAGATCAATGAGACATATAAAAATACCAACTTCCATAGAATTTTCCAAGACTCGTAGAAGAACATTATGAACCAAGATATTTGAAAATATATAAGGAATGAGGCTATAATGATAATGAAGCAACAATGCGAACAAATAAGAAGTTCAACACTTCATGAAACTCTAGTAATATTTGGTCACCAGTGGAAACTACGCACGTTATATTAAAAAAAAATGCTACTCATAATCGGTTTTCATGTAAGATATCTTGTGTATATGATCAAATCTCGTAACCATGTTGCACGTTATTGAATTAACAACTACAACGAAATGAATGGTAATTCAGCATATAATTTTGGAAACCTTGTAACTTTTATTCATTATTGAAGAAGTGATCTATTTTATCTAAGAAAATTTTTGTTCCGTTCACATTATTCCTCTTTTCAATTTCTGCTTAGTCTTAAAACTTAAGAAATATATTCCATCTTTCATTTACGTCAATGCAAAAGAAATAGAAGGAAATCACCGAAATATAAACTCAAATTAATGAGGTCCATAGCGTTTAGATCATCATCTTTTTTTGGGTTATTGGGTTCAATAGTAATAATAGTGACCAGATCAGACAAAGGCAATGTCACGGTGGTAATGACCAAAAACAGGATAAAGACTTCACTCAAGAACTTCTATCAGACAAAAAGTACTACATATCACTTCCGAAAGATCCAACGAGCACAACAGAACAAAATGCTAACAAATTGGGCTCAGAATTGGCCAGATCTAATCATGTCACTAACGAAGAATTTAAAAACTGAACTATAGACAACTCTGTATCCCCTAAGTATTACGGACTACCAAAGGTTCACAAAGCAAATTTGATGCTGAGCCTAATAATATCATCAATATCTTCTCCGACCAGCAATATTGCACAGTTTGTAACAGATATATTGACAATGGCATATAACAAGAATAATGACTTTTATGTCGAAAACTCGTATGACTTTTTTCCTTCATTAACGAAGTGGAGTACCCGTCAAATTATGAGCTGGCTAGTTTGGAATTTATATCTCTGTTTTCGAATATTCAATCAACTACAAAGAAAAAAGTACTCAAAAAATGCTGGCCAAACATACAAACTCACTCAACGATAGATCCAAAACCATTTTTACAATGCTAGATTTCACTTTTGCCAACAATTACTTCTGCGCTGATGGTCACTTCTACAAACAAATTTTAGGAAGTCCCATGGGTGGCGACGTTGTCACCACTTCTGGCTATAAACATGATGGACGATCTCATCAGAACACGTAACGAAAAGCTTTCTCTCAGGTTTCCTTTTCTTGAAAAATATGTGGATGATATAATTTGTTTGATACCACCTTAGGTGGATGAAACGCTGAAAGTGTTTAACAAGCATGATGAAAACATAAAATTCACTGTTGAAAGGGAAAAAGGGAGTTCGGTTCCATTTTTAGATATGCAGGTGATCAGAGAGGGAACAAGGATAATAAATGATTGGTATGTTAAGCCCAGCAATTCTGGAAGAATAATGCATTTCAACTCACACCAACCAATACACATGAAAATAAACCTGTTGTTGAGCCAAAAACGGATAATAATTACCATATCAGACCAGAGATTTCACCAAAAAGAATTAATTTTACTACAAAAGATGTTCACAAACAATGGATACTTAACTAGGTTGGTCAACACCATCCTTTTCAACGCACCAACATCGGTGAAGGAAGTAGAACCGAGTAATCAGCTCAATAATCCTCCAGAGCATATTACACGAGTAACTATCCCTTACATCAGTGGATCCACAGAGAAAATCAAAAAAACCATTTGCGAGGAATTTCCTGAAATAAAATTTGCAACAAGCATAGTACTTAAACAAAAGATCGTGTATATAATATTAACGGATCGCACCAACCCAGCACACCGCTCTACAGTGTTGTATTCAATCACTTGTGGGAGCTGTCCATAGTAGTGTATATGTGGGTCAAACGTCCAGATGGATCTTGACAAGAATTACCTCCCATAAAACTGATGTCAAGAGTCAACACTTCCGCATTGGCCATACACGTAAAAAACACTAGTCATAACTTTAACTTCTAAGATATCAAGGTGCTCTTCAGTGAAAATGGTAACCTTAAGAGATTGTTTTTAGAAACGATTTCAATTTCATTAAATAATATCACAATCAATAAAAAGACAGACACTAAGAACCTTAACAATATGTACTCCAACCTAATTGAATATATTAAAAACAAAGCCAATAGTGTAAACTGACCCTTATCAAGTCATAGGAGTTTTTGGTTTTCTGAGGTTTTCGGTTTTCTGCATTCAATTACCTGTTATGTCTCGAATTTTCCAAGGGGTTAGATTTTGTGGATAAATTCTTTTATGTTCTTGTACGAATATATTGCTCACGTTAATGTTCACGATTGTCAACAAATCCTGTATTTATATGTTTTTTCAATTGAACGTAATCTTTGTTACTTTCAGTGTCCTGATGAAGGCAATAAATTATCCGAAAGCTAGACGATTAAAAAATGGGTTTTATTCTCATTTGAGTGATCCTCGACTAACTAAGGAACCCAATAACCAAGAAAAGGTTATATATATATATATATATATATATATATATATATATATATATATATATATATATATATATATATATATATATATATATATATATATAGTAAATATGTTAATCTATGGGAAACGAAATATTTATTACCTATTAACTGGGCAGTCGATGAAAACTGTCAGCAAGACTGTAACCAAAATAGTATTTTGATCAGCTTTACATTTTTGAAAAGGAAGCTTTGTTTTAAATTTGATTGATGGAGGTGTGTGAAGGTGCACTTGAGACTTCGTTTCATTCATCGTTTACTCACTCCACTGAATTAGTATCACAGATATAAATTCTCATGATGATTATGACAAAGTATGCACTGCATACTGATGGGTCCAAATGAAGGCTATAACCTGTCTACAGCGTCTTCATTCATGTTTTTCTTTCCCATAGTAGAAAAGAATCATTTTTCTCTGTGTTGAGTATGCCAACTATTGATTCAGGGTATATAAGTCATGTTCTTGCATCATCTCTGAATCCGCTCTATCCGGGTAAATAGATCACTTCAGTACCGCTGACCTACGTGGAACATTGTGTGACATTCCGTGGTTAGTCGAAACTCCTTAGTCATGTTTTGTTAAGGTGAAAAGTCTGCCGTACCGTCTAGGCAAATGTATGTGCCTTATATTCCTAGTAAGTTATTGCTGTTGCTCGGAAAAATAATTCTTTTCCATCTGTCAATTCAGATGTATCAATTAAGAGAAAATACAGTAATTTAAAGTAACAATGAATGGAATGCATTCAAAATACGAATCCAATTTATCGGTTATATCAAAATATCTTACTGACTAATTACTATTGTAAAATTAATGGGTATTCTCGAGTTGCCAGAATTCCGAAAACTGATTATATATTATAGAATTCAGAATATATGTAAATAATATATTGCAGGACACACTGCGCATTCATAGATTCTCATTCAGTAAATGCCATTAATCTTTATTACGTTTTAGTATACAATGACAAGCTTCTACTCGGGGGAAGCTATTCAGGTTAGAAATATATCAGCTTTTCTCGGTCAATAAAAAATTCTAGATGCGTTATTAATCTTCAGCGGATAGTCCGTCTATTTAATATCATCCAGGTTGGAGGCTCATCCCTATTAGTTACTAGTTAGTATTAGTTATTGTTTCCCTTTCGTTCGATGAAGTGAACCGCAAATGACTTCGTGAGATTTAATTTTTTTTAAACCTTAAAATAAACTATTTTCCGAAATATTTCTAATAATCATTTCTAAGCAAATAACTTGTACACTAAGGAATATATGCAGGGTGTCCCAGATAAGGTATCAATCTCTCAGAATTTAATAGATCTCGTCAAAATAATTCCATAACTTTATATACAGTTTTTCGTAAAATGCATCCCTACTGAGATATTTACTCTTAAATTTCAAGAAAATAAATTGTTTTTTACGACAAAATCTTCATTTTCAACGGAATTTTCTGAAATTCAAGACATTGTTTGATAGTATTTTTGTAGTATTTTATAAGATGTTGTTTTTGTTTTTAAGTTTCTCCCCATATCCCCATATGCGCTTAGGATGAACTCTAACACTCTTTACCCTCAAAATTTTTAAGGGGATAAGTGTTTTACAAATAGAATGAAATATAATAGAATACGTTTAGATTTTTCAATGTTTTTTACGAAAAAAGGCTACACTTGTTAGATCTGGAAAAAATGAACCAGTAACGAGATGAAACAGCTCGAAGAGCCAAGATGATTTTAGTGAAAATGTTTTTGCTTATTTAATTCATAATTTATTTGGATTATTCAAGCCTTATTACATAGACACTATTTACATCAACTGTTGAAATTAATAATCACTAACTCTTATGCAAGACATAGCTAGTGAAACAAGAGATCTTTGTATTTTAATATAAATATGAAGATTGTTTTGTATCTCATGACAATAATGAATTATCCTCTAACGCACCATATCTCTATTTATTCCCTAACCGTTAAGCTAAAATGTGATGGGGGACCATCGTGCATAAACCTCATAAGGTGTCATACTAAAAAAGTTAATGATATCTTGCGAACTATTACTCTTTTTCCTTAATCAGCGATACAAATTCACGAAAGTATGCCAATCAGACACCACAGACAGAATCATACATGGAAAACTTTATTATTGTTTAGATATTTGACAGCTCAATTTGATTTTCGTATCTATCGTATTCATCAGATAATTAAAATATGGAATACACTTAAGAAGAATATTCAGATATGCATTTAATGTTTGGTCTAGCATCTGGTAGAGCTTCGCGTGCTAGAAGACTTTATTTGGAGCGATTTCCAAACAGAAGGCTACCTAATCGGCGTACTTTTGTGAATGTAGATCGCCGATTAAGGGAAACGGGTAACTATTTGTAGGATTTTATTAATTTTTTTTGTATGAAATCTTATTCAGGTACATTTAAGAAAAATCCAAGTAACTCAGGTTGCTTTAAGATCGCGTATACAGTTGAACTAGAAGAAAGTATTTTAGAAGCGGTTGCTGATGAGCCTTCTACCAGTACTCGGAAAATATCGAACCAATTTATTTCATGTAAAAGTATGGTCCACAGAATTTTGAGAAATCAATTGCGTCACCTTCACCTTCCTCAAAAAGTTATCCTCAGACGACATACTCGCAATAGTACAATTTTGCAATTGGTTTTTACACCAACATGATCAAAACAATGCTCTTATTGGTTCAATCCTTTACTCTTAGGTTAGGTTTAGTTAGGCTTTGGAAAGATGGCATAACAAATTTTCATAAGTTACATTTTTGGGCCGATGAACACCCTCATGCCATTGTTCAAAATCGACACCATCCACAGGTCCAGATCAATATTTGGGCCGGATATGTTTTTTGCATTTTGTTGAGCCATTTGTTTAGAATAAGGAAGTTATTTAGACTTCCTATCAAATAAATTGCCAGAACTTCTGGAGGATACTCCACTGACCAGTCGGCGGAAAATGTGGTTTATGAACGATGGTGTCCCACAACATTTTAGTTTATCAGTTAGGGATCATATAAATGTGACCTATCCCAATCGATAAATAAGACGAGGTGGACCTATCGCATGGCCACCCTGGTCACCAGACCTGAATCCTTCATATTTTATTTCTGGTACCATCCAAATAGTCGAGTTTATGCTGTACCCATTAGGATTAGAGACATGCTGCTTGAGAGAATTATTCATTATTCTAATGAGATAAAAATAATATCTTCAAATTTATATTAAAATACGAAGATCTCTTATTTCGGGAGCAAGATCTTGTATGAAAATTGGTGGTCATCAATTTGAACAGATAATGTGAATAATTTCTGTGTAGTAAGGTTTAAATAATCGAAATAAATAAAATATCAAATAAATAAAACCATTTTTATTGAAAATATCGTTGCTCTTTGAGTCCGTTTATCTCGTTACTGGTTCATTTTTGCGAGATCTTACAGTAGATTTTCACGTAAAAAGTTTCAAAAAATTTAAAAATTCCATTAGGTTTTAAAACACTCATCCCCTAAAAACTTAGAGGGTAAAAAGTGTTACGCAGAAAATTTCAAAAAATCTAAAATTTCATTACATTTGTAAAACACTTATCCCTCAACACTTAGAGGGCAAAGACGGTTAGAGGGAGTTAACTCTGAGCGCATATGCGGCAAAATTGAAAAAAACCGAAAAGAACATCTTATAGAATACTATTATTTTGAACAATGCCTCGAATTTCAAAAATTTCCGTTGAAAGACACAGATTTCTCAAGACAACACTTTTTTTTTAATTAAGGGGTAAATATCTCAGCAGGGATGCATGTCCAAACAATTTTCAATATCAAGTCGTCTCATGCTATTTTAGAAAGTAAATCAGTACGCGGTTGTATAAAAAATGGAATTACCATTTCAAAAAGTTATCACAATGAACCCTTGTTCTGATTGTAAAATTTGGGGTGGAGGCTGCTACAAGTCGGGAGTGGAGAAAGAAACATGTAGAAATGGTCGCCTCCAATAAAAAATCAATGTTTTTCAAGAAATTAATAGAAAAATCAAACCTGCCAGTTGTTCAATGTGGTCCGTTTTCATTGAAATGCACTGTATATCGGGGTTCCATCCTGAATAATTCCCCATATAAGTTGATGAAAAAAATAAATTAACCATGGGATACTTTATACCACTATCATAATTGTATACTTCAAAGAGAAAAATCAAGTGTCTTCAGACTTAGCTCCCGAATAATATTACGTGCATTATTCTTCTAGAGAAAGAGATAAAAACTTAATCCAGCAATGGTACAATTCATTACGTATATGAAAAGTAAGTTTAATAAAATTCATTTCAAAACACAACAAAATAAATATTCCAACTATCACCCACTATTATTGCAACACTTTAAAATCAACGTAGTCATATTTAGGTTCTCGGATAAACTCGTTATTCTACAGAGATCAATTTTTGGTCCTAAATAGTTTACAGTAACTGAATATTGTTCGACAAATCATAGGTTTTTCAGATGTTATTGCGAAAATTAATTATAAAAAGTATTAATGATGTATTGACAGATTAGAGAGTGACTGCACTAATAAAACCTTTCTCTTTGTTTTTCGATATGAAAACTATTTTTAATGAGCGACAACGATAATTTTCGTTTTTTAAATATAAAAAGAAAATTCATTATAGTTTGTGGTCTGAAAAATAAAACTCAATAATATCTGTATATACCCACTGACATAACTTTAGTTATTGCGAAAATTAATTATAAAAAGTATTAATGATGTATTGACAGATTAGGAAGTGACTGCACTAATAAAACCCCTTTTGTTTTTTCGAGATGAAAACTATTTTTAATGAGCGACCACGATAGTTTTCTTTTTGTAAATCTGAAAAGAAAATTCAGTATATTTTGTAGTCTAAGAAAATAAAAATCAATAATATCTGTATATACCTACTAACATTACATTAGTTTTGTAGAATTCCAAATGAATTATTTTCAATGATTACTAAATTGTGGGAATTTCCAGTTTTTTCAATATATTGCCGAAAACGCATGCTTTATAAATCCGATACTAAAACAAGTTGACTTACAAAACTGATTGGTGTAAATACGCCTCGGATAATTCCTTGTTTTTGAGTAAGCCGAACCGGTATTCTCCAACAATCGTACAAACTTACTGGGCAATAATACTTCTAAAAGGTTGTGATTCATTGAATTTGACCGATTTATCAGAACAACATTTCTAATTTCCTTTTGATTAAGGAATTAATACAGATAATAGATAATAAAGAAGTGCTCTGTTATTCAAAAATAAAAATCTTTGAAACGCTGACATAATATTTTCAGAACATTAACTTTAGTGTTACGAGAAGAAAGAATTTTTAGTATAATTAGGATTTTATGTTTCGGGGAAGTTTCATTCGGAAAAAAGTTATTTTCAAAGTATAACGTGTTGGGAATCAAGATACTTTTCGACCGTTTATGAAATGCACCGGAGGCATAATAAAATATTTCATGCTTGAAAAATGTCGAATGTCGCACCATATCCGAACATCTCATGAATGTCAATGAGCTGATGAAATTACTTGCGAGTATAAAATGAAATATAAATCATGGAAATTTTGTATTTTCTGACATAAAGTTTATTATTCCAAGGCGGTAAACCATGTTAATATAAATGAAAGGTGACAAAATGTTTATGTAAAATTTCAAAACAGCAAAGCCCTAACCGAAATATGGTCTTGATATATTCAATCAAATACCAGATGGGTTGATGTACCTGGATATTTCTGAGTCTCAGAATCGATGAAGAAGAAATATGACCAATGAAAGTTGTATGAGGTATTAAGTTGAATCAAGATCGACTATTTTTCATGAAAATAAATTCAATATATTCTTTCATTTCTTGTTTCATTAGAGGTATTCCCTATTCTCTACCAGAATAAGTTTGAGTGTAGTTGGTTCTATTATATTATGCATTGCCAACTTACAGGAACGTTCATTTCATATGCTCATTTCAGCAGTGTGAGAAACTTTATAATAAAATAACAGCGAAGAGATATAGCAATAAATTATTAAACAGAATATCTGCATAAATTATAAGCTACTAAAACATCATAAATATTGATCTCGACAAATAATATTTGAATAAGAAAATGAAAATAATCTGAAATATTTTTCTTTATTCATAAGAAGAATAAAGAATTGAAATTCTAAGCAAATACACAAATGGATATAACAAATTTTGCACATTTATCACTTTCATTGTATGAAACACTGCCAGTTCCTGTTATTAGATCAAAAATACGTATTTTTTCTATATAATTTTAGACGATTTGATATTGCACCTTTAATGAAATTTTCTGATAAAAAAGGAATCTTCAACATATGAGCATTCTTAACTTTCCACACGCAATTGTCAATCACTTACTGAGGTGACATCTTCATGTTAAACTCTCTGGAAATATTACATGTTTAACCTTCCACTGCACGCGTTCATTTTGAGTACACTGAAGCTAGCTGCGGACTGTAAGTCCGCATCAATAGAATTTCAATTTGTGTCTTTTTTCAGTTGAAGAAGTTGAGGTAGTAAAAATTAACATTTCGTTATGAAAATAAATGTGTATTATGCAAACTCTATAGAGAAAAAAGAACAAAAATCTAGCCTAACCAGAAACTCAAATATAATGAAATGAAAAAAAATTGTCTAAAGAACTACCTATTGATTGCTTACTCATATCCAGAAAAAATACCTACTAATTAAACTTGATTAGAAGTATGTAGGAGTTAGGCCGTGACCGGATCAACAAAAGCCGGCGATCTGGGGTCTAAGATTTGTGTAGAAGTGGAGTGGGTGCAGCAGTCGTGGCCACCCAGGGGAATTCCCTCTATATGCTCCCCATACAAACAAGTATTCTTGCTGCCAAAATGTATGCCATACGACAATGTCTCATCTTCATAAACCACCAACCTCACCATAAAAACTTCATAACAGTCACCGACCGACTCAATTCCATTTACAGTTTACGACAGATATACCCAAATCACCCTATAGCTCAAGAAATCAGAAATCAACTAGAGATTGCTGATAACTCAAACATTAAAGTCATATTCATCTGGGCACCCTCACATATAGGCATCTCAGGAAATGAGGAAGCTGACAAATGCGCACGCCAGGCTGCTATTTCAGAGGATGAAAACAGCATCAACAGTGTTGTAAGTTCTGAAAAACTCATTGAAGAACAAAATCATTACGCAGTGGCAAGATCAGTGGAACCAGTGAGAATCGAAATTACGCGAAGTGAAACCGTTATTTTATAAATGGTGCGTCTATTCAAAAAATCGCGAATCGCAATCGAAAATCTGGGTCACACCAATCTCACACATTTGTATATTATAAAACGCGAAGACCCCCCTCTGTGCGATACCTGCGATAATACAACCTTATCGGTGAAACATTTGTTAGGGGACTATCCTAAGTTCCACCGAGAAAAAGTACAGTGCAACCTATCGAAGACACTTCAATCAATCCTCTACCCTACAAACAGTGAAACTTTGTTGAACTACCTAAAAGTTACAAATCTATATAAATGTATATAGTTAATCACTATTTTTGTAATGTCGCTAATAACCTAAATGGTTGATGCGATAATACTGTCTTTTCAAACAAAAAAAAGAAGTATGTAGATCATAGCAAAAAATACAAACTAAGAAAATGCATTTAAATAATATTCAGCAAATACATAAGTTGAGTGTTCTCCGCACATATATTTTCCACAATTTTTACAAGACACTCGTGTTGGCCTGTTTTTTTTCTCGATCACAATAGGCACATCGCCCCCATATAATATATTGCTGATTCTCTGATGGAAGCAATGGTTTGCGCTGTTCAACTCCAAGAATTTCCCCTATTTTGATATTTACGTCGGAACGGTGAGATTTTGTCGAAATCCATAACATGGATTTTTCGAACCGCGATCGGAGAGGTTGATCGAGCGGAGATTTCGAGAAAAATTCGCGAAAAAGTGAAAATGAAATACGTCTCTGAAATCTGGCGGATGGAGGGGATAATTTTAATGGACTTATGCAGCTATACAAATTTTTCTATCGCCTTCAATCGCTACAAAAAAGGGATGAGGACGAAGCCTCGAGTTTTGCATATTGCGCTGCAATATTTCGGGCCACATACAATCATGGAAAAACAGGAGAATCTTCGATCAAACGAAGGGCTATCGGTGGACTTTCGTGAAATTTTGCTCTACTTCCCTCATACGGCCAAAAATTAACAAAATTGACGAACCTGGAGCTGCCAAAACACAGGCCTTTCTTGTATTCATCCTACGTACGTGGGGATAGCCGGTGAAAGGATTCGGGTGTCGAACGATTTCTACAAATCCCGGGACCGCGTCTGCGACGGGAAATCCGTCATTCTACGACTTAATTTTCGAATTTGGGATGATTTTTTAGACCTAGATTTTCGAGCTATATACCGGAAACAAGGAGCGATGCTTCCCTCCTCTCTTTATGTATCCGTTTGTCAATCTGACAAGGCGGAGAAGAATATGTAAAAGGATTAGTATGTCTTCTTCTTCTTACATATCTGCATATTGTTTTGAGAACAAAGATCTATTAATAATTGTCACCTTATCCAAATTAGGAGAAGCCTTATCTGATTTTCATTCATTATCCGAATGAAAGAGAATATTGAGATTGGAATATGATAGTTACAATTGGTAGACAGGAGATAATAAAATAATCCATTTCTTTCCACGATCCCAGTTTTCATTACAATACTTCTAGCTATACTCCCACCTACTTTTGAAAAACTATCGTCTTTGCGAAAAAAGGAGTTTTTATAAAAGCTGGAAATAAAATTTTCCCTGTCTCCGAACTTCGATTCATCAATTTCTTACCACAATTTTCACAGTTTATATGAAAATATATTGACTGTTTTGACTTGAGTCCCCGTTTTTTTAAGATGTAAGATTTTAGATGAAGCAGTAAAGTGATGCTACTCTCATTTTCAATATTAATATGTAAAATGGTATGTCCAACAATATTGACATAAGATCTTCATCTATCCCATTGATAAAAATATTAGTTCAATTGTTATTGTTGCTGCTGAAATGAGACGAAGTGAAAAATGAGCCCTGCTATCGCGTAAGGTGCAAATAGCGAAGTCAACATTAATTTCGCTAATATACTGAAGGACAAATAACATTTTGGCATGTTCTTCTCGTTTCTCTTTGAGGTTTGATGGAGTTCCTTCTTAGGAATTTCAGCTTTTCTAGGATTTCCATTCATAAGGTACAATGAATATGCATTTCATGCTTTTAGTGTCAACACTCTTTGCGGAGAATTACTACCGATAACAAAATTTTGTTATAGAAGATCTAAAATATTGATGATTTATTCTATAAGGTTCATAATTTATCCAAAGTCAGAATTATTAATACCGAAGATTTTTGTAATTCAAAGAATTTCCAATAGGAATAAGTAAATAAAGACGTAATGTTAAATACTTATTTTCAATAGAGTTTCACAGTTAGGACATTAGATACAATTTTTTTGAGGTAACTAAGCTAAACTGCATTTATCTCGTGAACGATTAGTTCTATCGGTAACAAATTAAAACCACTTCCTTCTAATATTGGTTGAATTCTTCCAGGTATGCAATTACGAAGTATTAAGATTTGCAGTAACCCGATTGGGGGAAATGAAAAGGAGATTTTAATTTCTTCTGAAGCAATATGAGAACCACAATTTCTACTGTTTCTATTTAATTGATTTTGAAATTGGATAAATTAATATTTTACCCAGACTAGTTGCTCATATATAAGTTTATGTAATCAAAGCAACTCGATGATACTTTAAAATTTACCACTATGTATTTAATATCACTACAAGTAACTCTATCCTGGAATGATTTCATGTAACTATAACTTTATTCGTTATGCAAATATAGCAATTTATCAGAGTATTTACAAAATATAACATTATCGATCAATGACTTCAAAGTACCAACGAATAATATGAATAGCATCTCCAATGTACGGACCAAGTAATAGTGAATGCAATTTCATTATTAATTTTGTGAGATGAAGTGATAGATAACTTCATGAAATTGTCTGCGAATCATTTTTGTATACGTATTAACACATATATCACTCATGGCGAAGTATGTATTTTACATACATAGATCCGGTGAACAGAATTAAAACATGTATTTTGGAAATCTCATTTATTATATTGAAATCTCAATCTATGTCCAAAGATTTTGAAAACACAGTATTAACAACATCAACACATAAACTCCTTTCCAAACCCTGGAGGCTGTACAGTATAATTGTAAACAATTTTATCTATATGCTTCTGTTTCTGAGAACCCGTGATGCTGTTCACTGTTCTTGACATCTTTAAATATGAGACTTTCTCAAATCAACAATTCAGAAAGGTATTTCCGAATAGCGCTAATTATACTGATGTAGCTCATTATATCACGCTTCTAACCAAATGTACACGAAAATGCCGTGTGTGGTTTTGAGTAAACGATAGTAGTACGCCTTTGATTACTGCTTTGCTAGACAAACGGAATCATTGCCATGTCTCCAGATACATAATGAACTCATTTAGTTTAGTAATTTCAAAAATAATTTTCTTCGCGAACATTTTGTTGCCATTTGAAAACAAAGTATTTTCTTCATTAATGAAAATATTTGAATAATTGGTTTATTCTTGATAGTTTCTGAAAATAATAAAGACAACTTCTCAACAATTTCTGAATATAATCGATATAACACTTTAAATGGTTATCGAGGTAGGGATTCTATGAACTTGTTTTTATAAGCTTCACTCTTCATTTTTCCAATAGAAGGTTCGTATAAACCTCAGTAATCGATACATGATTTTGTTTTAGTTTTCATTTTAATGATCCCTTAAATGTTTATTAATTACTGTCCATATAATCTGTATATTTCTTGACTGTATTCATATCGTAACAACGAAATGATACAAAATATTAATTGTGAGAATTTTATTGCTTCAAAATATATTCAACACTAAAGGCTCATCTGAAATTGTGATTCCGAGTATGAGTATCTGCAAAAGTACATGAAATTATCATAAAGAATGAGTATCATTTTTATGATCACCAGTAGTCGTTAACAGCCTTCAGTGTAATTTACAGCAATCATGTTTTGTTTTATGTAAATTCTAAATTATAATGTTCGCGGTTGAAGGTATGCCATTTCTTATACAAGAAAAATAATCAACACAGGAGAAGTTAACATTGCATGCAGACCTTATGCAAAACGCCGTTTAGAAAATGTGGGCACGCGAAAATTTAAAATTCTTTTCGACTATCAGAATAATTGTGGGCATTACTCTAGTTTCTCATTTATATTTATGTAGCTGTTCTGCATTCAAATTGGTCTAAATATAGCCTCGCTCATTCTCATAGTCCCTAAGGAATTCAAATTATATTGTTCCGACTCGGATTTTTCAGAAGTTCGATGTACATATTTGATAGAGTAATAACAATCAAACATTAATAATTCTTCCATAGATATTTTAAAGTTTTTGTAGTGGTATTCCTTTGCGGAATAATTCCTCAATATCATCGATTGTTAGTTTATCTGTAAACAAAACTTATTGTTGATCTCAATCAACATGAGCGATGATAGCAACGATATATTCAATATAGAAGCTGCTCAAAATATTAGTCTGATATCATTGATTGAGTGTTATTATTATAATTTCTTATCCTATCGTCAAATAGGTTATATTCATAAAAATTCTCATTCTGGTTAAAAAGAAAACTGAGGTTAGTTTATTCATAAAATATTTTCTTGAAAAAATTAATCTAGTAAGTGCTTATTCTTCCTTTCATTCTGAAGGAGATATCAATATCTTTTACTCTCGGATTTTTATCTGAAGGACTTCCACGATTCAAGATGAAGCTTAACAGTTGACCCAATTGAACCACATATTGATATAAGTGCCGAATTCCAAACATTGCCGAATAGTGTGCAATGAATATTGTGATTATGTTATGTACAAAGGTCATAGGGCCAGTAGAAAGGGAGAACGGAATGTTTGAACCTAAATAGTTTTATATCTAATGTGTTTCTCAAGAATAATGATTTCGATGCAGAACCTTTTATGCTTTGAATAACATATCATTTGAATATCTTTCTTGATTTCGTTTGCAGGACGATGAATCAAATTTTTAGGAATTTGGAAAATAGATCAGCATTCTAATTCGATGCGTGTAATTTTTGATTTTAGAATTTGCTTCACCGTTGTTTTTGGCTTATTTGCATTAACATAGGAATAGGTCCATCAGAATTGTAGCAATTACAACCATTTCATCGCAACCGTCCAAAATTAAATTATACAAGTGAAGGTATTTTTGATAATTCTTACACAAAATGTGTTATTAAATGGAAACTTAAAATAGAATTATGACTGAAAATCATTTCTGGTCATATTGTGTATTTTGAATAAAAAATAGCTTCGTCTTTGAACTCCTTATTTGAATTTGATTTAGTAAAAGTTTGATGCCACCATATACATGTTTTTTACATCTCTATTAATGTTATCATGGATATTACATTACATTGTAGAAGATTATTATACCGAATATTTTATGTATTTGGATCATAAATACTGAATTAAATTTTATTGAATGTGAAGAATATAAATCTAAGACTCGAGAGGTTGTACTGTAATTTATTATATTCACTCATATTTGTTTAATATAATGACTCCAGACTAATAGACCTCCAATTATGTTATTATTATTCATCTTCTTTGCTAAGACTCATTTTAAAGTTTCGAATGGTAAATGAATCACTTCAGTAACCTACATTCAGGATGATGAATAGTTCGTAAAATATCTATGATCAACTTTTCTTATATGAAATAAAGGCAGTTCGATTACGGAAGTAAGTGCAGTTGGCTCAGACCTTGGATTGTGACCTATGTTAGAAACTTTCGTGGGCCTAGAAGATATTCTTGATAAAGCTTATAACTTTGATACCCTGATCACTGTTTGTTGAACCAGTCTACCGAAAATAATAGTACCGAAGATTTTGAACCTGATTATACTCACTGCCTGGTACTCTAAGACTATGCGCGTTGATGTCACGTGTACTATAAAATAAATGCTGCGTTATTTTTCATCAACCTGTAAGAGTATCGAGAAAATTTTTCAGTTCTGTCCTCCCCAGTTCTAGTGATGAGGTACTATTATGATTTGACAATCCTCCAATGAAAGTGTTTGAACGTTTTGAGCTTGAGTGGCTCAGCCATTATGAGTTGAAATTCAATTTTATACTAGCAGTGTAGTCCATTTGGCTATCTGAAGTGGTATACGCAAGGCTCATAATATTCTTCCTTTTTTACCTTTTAGATAGGGCACGAGATTGCTTACACTGTTCTCAAACAGCCAGAGAGATATTGTTAGTGAGAGCAGTGCATTCTTGCTTTTTGCACAATTGACATATGTCAATATGTGCGACTTCGATTCAACTCAGGTTATTCTATCGCCTGAACTAGAAGCTGGAGATTCTGTTTTAACTTTTGATGGAGTGCTCTGCAATAGAATATGGTTAGGTCTCTATCTAATAAATTGGAAATCTACTGTTTTAGTCCCACAGGTATGGGGGAAAAGGACGGTGGTTTGTGGCAGAGCTTTACTAGAGCTAAAAATGTTGAAAGAAACTAGAAGTCCCTCAGTATCCATTGTTCTCCTGCTAGTGGCTGACTTAATTGCCACCCATTCATGCTTGGCGTTTGCTGTTCCATCGTGGATTAGGGTTTCGGTTGACGAAAGCATTTACTTAGAAACCATTTCAATACCGGTGGCCACCGAATGGACCACGAATCATGACTATCACAATTTTGCGGAACTACATCACAGTACCCCAGACATGAGAAACCCGACATAGTGAACGAGCAGCAAGCGATTTAATTTCTCAGGTGTCATATATGTCACTATGTCACCGTGCGACTTTTCATTTCACCATTCGAGAAATACAAATTAATTTGCGGATAGTCATAATTTTACATATTCTGAATCAATTATTTTAAATGAGTATTTTGAGAAATTCAATATCAAGAATAATTTGTTAATTTCTACTATTATTGGCCAATATTTTTCACTATTTGCGTTCATTCTACAAGAAAGTCCCCACGTGTCTCGACGTTGACCAAAATATTGATGTATAATATTTAATGTCTTTACGAATATTTCGATTAGTATTTATCAAAATTTCAGACATTATGAAATTTATGTTTTTGCTTGACAGTCGTACGATCTGACGCGATGCCAATGTTCATCCTACACCTATTGAACCTAGATGACGTTGTTGAAGCGTTGTGTTAGTTCTCGTGAAATCACAAAAAATCGATCTATTGGCGCAGTTTTGGCGGAACAAACCAGAGTTTGTGATGGAGGAATCGGTTCTAAAATATGCACAACTAATTTTTTTCGCTGGGAGGGTGTTTACGAGTTTTTTTGGGGGGGTAACACAATTAACAAAAATGATTATCTTCAATAGAAATACCATTACAAGAACATAATACTTCATTCTGACTTGAAAAACTCACGTCGCCGCGGTTACCACGGCGAAAGTCCACGAAGTATGGTTTTAACGGCATCAGCAATCTCTTCTGATCCTCGTCTAATATACAGATCATCATTTCTGAATTTACTTTCAACCTAAATGATATTAATTTTTCAAATTTATCAATATACTTATCGATTCGTCGGTATATGCAATCAGTTTTCGATATAGATTATGACGAATGCATATTTATTTCATCAAATTCCAGTGGTGAATAGAAAATTCTACCAGACATCCAGGCAATAAAAACCTAATGACCGCTCCCTAGGATTATCGATCCTTAATTTGTATGAGTCATTTCGCAAGAAACAATTAACAAAAGTTCAAACTCATTCGAGTGATATATTTATTACTTAATCCATTTCGAAACGAATTAATGTTCGCATGCTAAGGGGTTGTATGTGTGAGGAAATTCAATTCGTTGCATGCTCGATCAAACAATGCCTACCTTTCACCCTATGGATAAAGTGAATAAACTAAATAAACGTGTACATTTTCAATAGCATAGAGTTTATTACTATAAATTGAAGACTTGTTATATATATATATTGACATTGACCATTGACATTTTTTTTTTCTCGAAACACCACCGGTTTCACTAATTCCTAATTGAGCAATTGAAGTACACCACGACACTCTTTATTGATGAGATTAACATCACAAAATGAAATAGTTGCTGTTGTTAAAGTTTTATGAATCAACAACCGATTCATGCAGATTCTTCTAGTGTAAATTGAAATGTTTAAAGTTCAACTGAAATGTTTTCCTTGAACAGATTGAAGCCCTGCACGAAAAATTGCAAAAGTCATAAACAATTTGCCGAAAAAGAAGATTCGCGAATACTAAATAACTGTTGGTGACTTCGGAAGTATTCTTGATATCAAACACTTCACGGCATTTTCGAACTCAGCTTCTAGCGGACGCATAAACTTCAAATTTTGAATCTAGATAGTGATTATCCTAAAACAGATAATTTCAATTACGGAGGTTTAGTGTTTATTTTTTTTTCAGTTTTCAGATTCACGGTTATATGGTTGGTATTTTTTCAATATTTTTTTATGTAATGGTATGATAATATGATTCACTTTCTGCGTGGAGCGAGTATTTTTATCTTAATTTTCTGCAAAACGCAACCCTCCTAGTTCCTTATTATCACATAAATGATTTTGTTTACATACAGATATAAACGAGATGATTAGATGAACAAGTTCTCTACTTGCCGATGCAGACACGTAATTATGATGACGATATTTCAATATTATCACCTAATAATTATCGAAGCAGATGTTCTGATTTGTCTCAAAAGAACCCAATGTTTTGGATCTCCGTTTTATATACTTCTGTTGGTTTGATTTATATATTGGTTATTAGTATTCTACGCTAGCAATTCATGTTAGAATAATTTTAGGACAACTTATCGTACTTATCTATGGTGTAATTCTTCGAACTGCAAGGTCTTATTTCAGGTATCCTCTATTACCAACAGTCTCTTCTAAAATTCTCAGTAAAATTTTCCATTAATACCACCCTAACAGAACGAACCATTGAATGCAAAAATAACACCTAAAAAAATGGAATTCAATCTAAAATATAAAATGCAGAAAAACGTCAAGATTTTAGGCATGGTCATCCCACCGAACAATTTTGTATGATCTTGTTTAAAATCAATGAGTTATTCTAGATACATTGTATGGAAGCAGCTATTAGACAAGTTTTCATAAATACCTTTGCAATCAGTTACCTTCCAACATTAATAGTAGTCAGAAGGCAATTATGTTGAGAGCTCAACATGTACAGAACCCATAGAAAGTATCAAATATGTTATTTGAATATTTTTATTGTTGGTTCAATATCTTTATTGTACCCATTCTTAGAAAGGCTGTAAATCGTTATTTAGGTGGATTTAAAATAGGAAATGAGCAGTACTTATAATTGAAATTTCCAATGTTCATGTTTTTAGATTGTATGTATATAGTCACAAATTTATTATCGAATGTAAGGGTATTTATCGCTTGTATGTAAGATTTTACTGTATATGTACAGGGATATCCACCGGGACAGTCCATTAAAAACTTTTTAAGTTCCATTTAAAATATCAAGCTGAAATTTTATACGCGGCCATAACTAGCAATTTCCAATTGGAGTGAAATATTTTTGAAGTGATGCCATTTCAGGTTATACCGGAAGTGGGTCATCACTTTGTCATTTCAAATGGCAATCTACCTTTTTTATTATACATCTAGAACCGACATTTCAGCAAGGCATAAAATACCCAAGTTGTTGGCACTTTCTTTCAAAACTTTTGGCAAATATAATTATTTTTGTTATAAACTCGATTTTTGAGGAACATTTAAAAGAATTGTAGCTCGTAGATCTTTTGCTCCACAGACACAATTTTTGCTTGGGTGGATAGAAGAAGGATCAAGGATTTTTTTAAGCACTCTACACATGTCAAATATTCATTGCGTTGTTTTGTATGATTTTTTCAATTTGGCTTCTTTCAAACAGCAAAAACTCAATGTCTTCAAATTGCACGTGCCAATTTTGATATCACCATCAGATGAAGCGTCAAATTTCAGATGGAATTGTATAAGCATGTACTATACCCATCTCTTATAGTTCCGAAATAATTTGGGAATATATTGAATTTTGATGATTTTGCAAAAACTAACAGAGAATGCTTTAAAATATTTGAATCAAGTTGCTGAATTGGCTACGCTCACCTGACAGGTGTCTAAAATTAATGTACTTGTCACTTCGTTCATTCGAATTTGATATTTCAACAAGAATTGTCACTTTTTCAGATTGAAAATATCCAAAAAATACAACACATTTGGAATAAAACCACTGGTTATTCAAACGAAAATATATTTAATCTGTTTTCAATTCATTTTAGAATGTCAAAAAAAAGGGTAGAAATTGCAGGCAATTCAATAACCAATTTTCAAATTCACCGTCTATGAGTAAAGTAAAATTTCGAAGCATTAGAAGCAATTTTCTACGATTCGGATGAATGAAAATTGTAGGAACTAAGCGAAAGCCAAACATCGAAGATAATTACATCAATACGAATAACTGATAGCAAACATCATAGGAGAAAAATAATTTACGATCTGAATAAATGTTCAATATGGGCCCCATTTTGCTCCCTACACTTGACAGCTCGTAATCTTTACTTATTGCAGGAATAAGATACACTTCACTCTTGATTTTGCCCCATAAATAAAAATCAAGGGGCGTCAGGTCCGAAGAACGCGGAGGCAATAAATTTGGTCCTTGATTACCCCACCATATATCCTCGAACATTTCTGTTAGCTGCCGATCTACAGCTCGTGTTTTATGTGCTGGTGCACCATCCATTTGGTAATAGCAATCCCTCAAAATGTCCAGGTATCTTTGTCCATTAAGATTTTCCTCATGAATGTGATAAGCCAACAATTCATTCATTAAAATTGCAAAAACGTTCACGCTGAGTTTATTTTGGAAATCAATAAATGAAATGTGAATTTTCTGTGGCCCAAAAATGTCGATTTCTCCTGTTGGTTATTCCACTTTCATTGAACTTGGCTTCATCAGACCATATAATATTTTGCTGAATTGTCTCATCTTCTTGAAGCCGAATTAATAAATTTTCACAGAAATTTAGCCGCTTGGGAAGGTCAATTGGTTTCAATTTTTGTAGTCTGATAAAAGAATACGGGTGCATGTTATGTTTCTTAAGGATCCTTTGAATGGAAGTATACCTCAATCCAATATCCATTGATGCTGACCTAATGGACGCATGTGGATTGGCACGAAAATACGCTAGCGTATTAATTTGATTGTCGTCGTTCTCGAGAATTGGTTTTCTTCTAGTTTCTATGTATTTTGTTCCTCTAAATTGCAGAAAATCGCTTCTAATCCTTCGAAATTTTGTTCTACTCATATGCGCCAAATTTGGAAATTGGTTATTGAATTGCCTACAAGTTCTATCCACCACTTTTTGACATTCGCCATGAATTAAAAAGAGATTAAACATATCCTCGTTTTAGTAATCAGCCATTTGATTATCAATGTGGTGTTTTTCAAAAATTTTCACTTCAAATTACCAACAATTCTTGTTGAAATATCAAATTCGAATGAACGAAGTGACAAGTACATTAATTTTAGGCACCTGTCAGGTGAGCGTAGCCAGTTAAGCTACTTGATTCAAATATTTCAAAGCATTCTCTGTTCGGAACTATAAGAGATGGGTAAAGTACATGCTGATACAATTCCATCTGAAGTTTGACGCTTCATCTGATGGCGATATAAAAATTGACACGTGCCATTTGAAAAAATTGAGTTATTGCTGTTTGAAAAAGGCCAAATTGAAAAAATCATACAAAACAACGTAATAAACATTTGACATGTGTGGACTACTTCCAGAGTAAGATCATTTGTCATAAGCTGATTTTGGTTTACTTTGTATGGAATATCACAAAATTAGGTGGAAAATATTTAATTAACAAAATTGATAGCTATTTCGATATTTCATCATCAGAATTTTAGAAATTGTGAATTAAAACTGAGGTACAGTTGTATATTTCGTCTTGAGTATAGAAAAATAGGTATGAATTATAAGGAGAGAAAAACAACAAGTTTCTACTATTGGAATATCAATAGGTATTCAAAGGTACATTCATAATTATTTGAAAATCCCAAATATTGGGGAATAACATAGTAGTAGTCGTTAAGAAGGGTAAGATTGTTTTTATAGTGTTTGGCTTTGATAATTCCCAGAGATTCTAGGAAATTGAGTTTATTGCTTTTCAGGGCACGATGACTAATATCAAGATTGTCCATACTAGGGAAGTGGTGGTTGTTATCTAGGCAACGCTGTGCGATGGTAGAGTCACTTTTGTTTTTACAGAAGGAAAAGTGATGTTTTTGTATCTAATTGGAAAATATCTTCCTGTCTAGCCTATGTATACACCGTTGCAATCAGGGCAACACAGCCCGTATACTCCAGAATTGTCTGGCATTCAGAAATAACTGTGATAATCAACATGAAGGTTTGAAAGCATTTTTATTGTTGTAACTTAACATTTGATTTGCAGCTTGCTGTGAAATCGGACTAAAATAAGTGAAGGGAGAGAATTTTTGAATATCGGTTTTTGGTTTAACATGGCGGTATATACTATTGCAAGCTAACTGTGTTTGTTCTTTAAGAATTATTTTGTCTACTAAGGTAGGGTTAGATTAGATAGAGGGTATTAATGGCGATTGTTTTTATAATGTATATTTCGTTGTTAAGATTTTGAATAGAAACTGGCAATGAAAATGCTCTATGAACCATTGAGTTGAAAATAGGCCTCATTTTTTTGATAGTCCATTGCATGACGAAGAATCTTCACGATTTATGTGGAAAGATTTTACAATATTGATTGAATATTCAGAATAGCTTGAAAGAAATGTGGATAAATTTCGCTCGAGGAATTCCGTACAAATCGATAGGTCAGGATTTCAATGTTCAATGTAAGTTCTCCAAATTTAACATCCAATAACTTTTATTTAGGGGGAGCAGAATAAACTAAAGTTCACTAGGATAAAGGAGCTACAAGGTATGATATAATACACAAAATTCGAGATGCATTTCATAATAATTCTCCGGACAATCTCAATAACGTGAGGAGAGTTTTGTGAGTAGATGTGGAATGTGTATACGAGAAGGTAGATACTTCAATTAATTTTCATAGCGTGTGTGAGTTACCGTTTTGTCGAATAGTGTTACCGAATAGAGCATACTTAGAATCTTAGAGCGAAATTGAATACGATTATGAGATAATTCTAGCTCAAAATATCATCTGTAATTATGAATTTATTGAAATTAGATGCAGAAGCATCTCAATGGGTGTGGAATTGTATTTAATTAACAGGCACTAAATACTTGAAATTAGAAAAATAACCAGGTTTGAATATAAACAAAATTTGACATCCACCACAGCTGCAGCACCAATTACTTACAGTTTATTTATTATTATGATTCATGAGAACAGTTTAAAATTATAACTGAGATTCTAGGAAAACTCTAGTAAATACAGAAAAAAAGTCATGCTTTCAAAATTCTAAGCGATTCAGTTAAGGCATATACTGATCTGAAGTAACTCACCTTTTTCGGGTAAGCGTTAAAAATGATGAGAAACAGATTATTTTATTTGAAAAATCATAACTCTGATATGAATGTCTGTAATGGAGCACCTCGTATATTTGAAAATAATTTTAGGACATATATCAAATTTCTTTTTATCTTTTTTGAACATACTTTCTCAATATAATCAACAGGAACAAAATAGTGGAGATATTACTCACTATAAGGACACTCCGTACAAAGAAGACTTTTATGAGAGTTGATAGTTTTTCTGTAACATTATTCTCGGCTTGCAAAATTCAAGAGTAAATTGAATTAACAAACGTTCTTACATAATGAAACTTTCATACGTTGATTTTAGGAATAATGAATAGTGAACTCTATTCTGCTACACTCGAATGGTTAGTCTGAAGGGAATACATTATTCCGACAATTAATCTGCTTTATACCGAAGGGCAGTTGGTTAACTAGGATCAAAGTTGAACAAAGTTCCTTAACCAACAGTTGTTGCATACTACTCGTGAAACTAAACTTTATTCACATATGACGAGATACTTTGTCCTGCAAATAAAAGTCTCTTTCAGCTAATCAGGATCGGAATTGAGACATTAATTACATTCTTTCACTGTCCCAACTCAATCAGAAGTAGAACTAGTGGATAGTCATCAAATTATGTGTTTGTTGCACTATCTACTTTGGTTCGAATGAAGGATTACGAATGTATAAATTCGTGTATTTGAATAAAATATAACCTCTAATATGAATAATAGTAACCAAAGGAGTCAATCCTATCTTAACTTAGAATGATGTATTTCAAAATAAACAGTATTAAGTATTTCATCTTAACCACATTATGAAAATATGAGTTATTGATTTATTCCCGAGTATCGTCCTTAAAATGGGTTCATTCAAGAACTCGTCGAAATACACTACCCCTTTTAAACCTGAACTGCAATAATAACTTTAAAAAACTAAATTCTTGATAGCAAATCTACCTCGCCAATGACTGTAGCTATGCAACAAACACAAAAAACAATGAGAAGCATAGGGTTAATGCTTGGATGAGTGATTGCTTGAGGTTTACAAGCATCCAAAATTTTGATTTCTTATGGAATGCATTACCCTGGAATCAAAAATTTGTTGATCGAGTAAATCGGACCCTAGTTTTCTCGTAGCAGATATGTTATATTTACATGTGAAAGAATTTGGTAACCAAATAAAAGAGCAGGTGTTACTTCAATAAATGAGACTGTTCCAACAACGGTGAATAGTTAATTTGTTTATTAATATCAAATAGATGAAATGTAGAATAATAAACTCTCACAATTAATATGAAGCAGTCACGGTTTATTTATATATATTTTTGATTTGTAATCTGCTCTTAATTAAAATTGAAAAAATTATTCAATGTTCCAACGTATCAGTTCTCTTAAGCTGTTTGAGATACTTTATGAGTGAAACTAAGTTATTTTGTACTTTTTCTTCTTTAGTGAATGAGATGGTCGCTGTAAATTCCAAAATTATATGTATATACAGCATTCTGGCATTTCTTTCTGATATCTGATAGGTAAATGAAATAGAAAATAGGGTGATATTTCCAAATGTTGTATTCAATTATTTTTACTTTTAATGATAGCTAAAATTTGAAATTTGACAAAAAGCTTAGGTAAGCAGCAACTGTGACTATTTTTTTCTTTTTATAATAATATATCTATATAAATATAAAGGTAAAATTGGCCTGGGGTACGAAAAAATATTCACCGACAGCAACAGGTTCAAGGAACTTACTTAAGTAAGATTCACAACTTTTGATGAGATTAATTTGATTAGCTTATAAATTTTTTATTATATCAACACAGTACACCATATTACATCGATCATTTTTGATTGATTTGGCACGTAATAGTATCTACATGAGAAAAGGACACGCATACTTTTATTGCATAGCCATCTTTTATAATTATCTGTAATATTCTACCATTAACACATTCTTACATCGCCGTTTCATTTATCCTCTCTCTTATTATTATTTGAATCAATGAATTATTAATTTCTAAATTATGATAAAATACCCATGGCTAGGTAAAGAGCGCAAAAGAAACGTACTAATGCCCACTATTGGTCGTTTTTATCCTAGTAAAACTTATCGTCTCTTCGAACGATTATTCAAATTATGTTAATTTACCTCAGAAAACGACATATATGATTTGTATATCTTCATTTTTACACAAATTTGATTATTTAGAAAATTACGGGTAATTTTACAACATCTGCTTTCACAAATGAATCAACTCTCACAGTCATCTATGTGCATGTGAAGTATCACATGGATAATTGAAATGAGTTAAACAGTTTCAATTTTACCTCAGGTATGAGGGTAAAATAAGATAAAATAAGCATTGTTTCAAATATGACATAAATGATAATTCTCAATTTAAAGATGAATGGGAATGACAGATCATTCAAATCATTTTGAAAATTAAAATATAATATTCAGTATTCCTATTAATTCCGTCCCGTGAAGTTAATAACTGACTACTAATTGTTTTCATATTATCCGAAATTGATACCCAGGTCTGCTGATTTATCGTGTCCAAGATGAGAAGCAGCTTCATCTATCACGAAGAAGATGAGATAGATATTTGTTGAATTCTAATCATGAACCATGACGGTTCAATAATTGCACTGCAGCCCTCAGATCTTATCGAATATTTTCCTTCTAAAGTACCTATCAGTTCAGAGAAATGAGGAGAAACGGATGACTCATACTTATTATTTTATATGGTTCAAGAGAAAGCAATGAAAACGCAAAGAGAAAGCCATATCCCGCTCGTTACTGAGACACCAGTAGCAGCAAGCCTGGGAGGGTGTTGTGAACAAAAACTAGAATCAGAGTTATAGTACTTGATTTCAATGCATTATTCTAATCATCTCTTCGATTTGTTATAGGATATAAGTATTCGGTAAAATGAAAGGAAAACTCCGCAGAAAGACATTGTGTAAGTGAAAGATATCCTTTCGTACCAAACTTCTAAGGTTAACTACAGAATTATTAACGTTACAGGACAGGAAATCAATTAATATATAATCTCCAGTTTGTACTTCTCATATTTCTAATCTATGGTCACCTTATGTATTTATTGTAAAATGTTATTTAATACCTTGAGATCATAATTAACACATTCCTCTCTCCGACCGGGAGAGACCTAAGAATCACGCCGTGTATTACATGTGATAGTTATCAGAAGCAACGACATTATCACCCCCAAGGGTATTAATGTCTCCCTTATAAGGTCATAGTAATATAGATTTATACCAAATTTTCGAGCATCGTCATTACTGTTTTTTTTTCTTCCGCAGCAACATTTTTTTACGATTTTAATAAAACTAGATACCTAGGCCTATTGTCATGCATTCTGGAAAACATTTTGAAAATTGAAGGCAGTACTATCGAACTAGATGAATTATGACTCTCTGGAGTAGGTGTCGTTTGGATCATCATTAGTTCTCTTTTCAATAGCCTGAGGCCTTCGATGAGAGATACTTTGACTTTGTTGTTTATATAAACATTTGAAAAACTCATATCTGATGAAAGGTGAACGTGCTTGAACTACTTATTTCTCATTACGCATCAATAATAAGTTTTATTCATGAAAGTTCCGAAAAAATTTCGAAATAAATTGCGGTGAATATTACATAAGTTTTTTGTAGAACTCGTCCTTTCATGTTTTTTTACGATTATTTCCTTACAATTTTATTATTCACACCTATCTCTGGAGAGTACAAATACAGTTAGCTTAAAACGCTAAAACAGGCCAATTTTTGATAGAGGGGGACTGTTTTTGTGGTTTTTGTGGGCGGAATCATTTTTATCATTTTCAATAATCAATATGTTCCCCATGTGATTTTAATAATTTTAATATAATAGACGGTTCAATTAGTCAGAACATCAAACAATAGTTTACTCGACACGAGAAAGGGTCGAAATTGTGTCGATTTCTTTTAAAAAGAATAGTCGAGTCAAAACAACAGAACAATATTTATCCAGAAAGACAAGTCAGTCACCAACATGTAGGTGACTGACTTGTCACCAACATGTGAGTGATTTGATTGAACCATTTTCATTAACTAGTTCTTTGGCTAATAAAAAACATGAAGTCGCATGTCAAGTACGAAACGAGGCAATTGAATTGGTTGATAGTGGTACATCTACTGCGGATGGAAAATAAATAAACTTCTATCTGAAGATTGTCTTGTGTGACTGGCGTATCAGTTACAACTGCCACAAAATTGTAAAACATTTCAAATTCCAACTATATAAATTGAAATTTTATGTGAAAATATGAACCACAATCAAGTGTATAACATCTTTTTTCTGATGGGAGCCGACTCATGTACACTGAAGAAGAATCAGAAATTATTTTTTGTTACCACTTTTGATAAAGAACATAATCAAATAACAAAAGAAGAATTTTACTTCGACAAATTTGAGGAATAGTCAAAATTGGCGTTGAATTTTATATTGCTTTTATATACTGAATGCCATTCCGAAGTCAGACGTCGGTTTTATATATGTTGTCATTTCTGATGATTACAGTAGTTTCTTTTCACTAAGACATAGAAAACTTTCATTGAATTCCAGATTACCTCTTTAAGATTAGTAAGATACGTAGGTATGTTTCATGCTTACCTTATAATGTCACCTTTAGATATTCTGTGTTGAAAGGGAATGGAAAATTGAAGAAAAACTTGAACGTAAATTCAAATTTCAAACTTTCTAGGCGATCATAGGGTCAGCATGATGTTACAAGAGTATTCTACCTTTTATATGAAACATATGTTCATAAAAACATAGAAGCGTAAATTTTTTCAAAATTTGCTACATTTACAGTCTTTTCGCGTTTCTTCGGGTTTCCAATATCTTTACATACTTGAACCAGTAGTTAAATAATTTCGTTCACAACATCGTCGTTTGAGTTATGGCTTATAAACATCTCATTCTTGACAATGTTTACATATCTGGAGGAAAATTTCTTATCTTTGATGTTCCTGCAGTTGTTTTCTTGATTTATATCTTTTTTTCTTCCTGTCATGTACTTATGCTACTTCAGTTCGAAGTATTTGAAGAGGTCGAGAATTTCGTAAAATAAATATTACTTCGCCTATCATTTTCCTACTGCGAAAAGATTCGATTATTTGCACGAATGGTTTCATAATTCTAAATCGCCGTTCTTTTTAACTTCCGAAATAAGCTCATCAATCAGACAAAATTACCAGGAGTATCTCCTATGTCTATGTTATTTGAGCCAATTATTCAGCTCAAGTTTTCAGTTTTGGCTTTTAGATACCCGTTTCCTTGAAATTGCAGTTATTTACTTTTTTAAAAAGAAAATTCAACTTCTACTTTAGCACATAGTTTCTTCGTTTAATTTTTTCGTTTTTTAATATATTAGGATTCAATCATATAAGCAGTAGTTCCCAATTGTTTTACCATGAATCGACTTTCACTCTCGAAGTGGATACTTTTCACAAACGTATGTTGATATTCCATTGTTTTTTGTATTTTCCAAGAGCCTCTAACGTGGAATGTCTTCTTACATCTCCTCGTAGAATTATCTATCATATCAGTAAGTCTAAACTTCTCTAGGTCACTCTCTAATGCAGACTGTGAGGTTGTGGTTTTATTGGTACCGATATCACACTGCAGGGCTCTTGCTGATTGGTATCAAATTCCATAAGCTCAGACTATGTGAGAAGTTGGGATAGGCCGTAAGGAAGCAGTGCACATGATGCAAGCACGCAAGCAAATGCACAACTTGAATACAATTCCTGGGATAAAATATGTGAGAAAATGAAATCTTGTTAAATATTCCTAAAAGGTTGAATAAATTGATCCAGTCCTAGCAAACTATTCAAACAACGAAGAAATAGAGTAAGGATAAGGAACTGATCGCTCCAGCGCTTGAAGCGGATGGCAACTTTAAGCTGGCAGAGTTCACTACACTACGTTCTTTCTAACATAATTGTATGAAAGGAGATGTTCATTTCGAGGATATTTAATGAAAACCTCCGAGTATTTCAAAATCATAAAGTTATTGTGATACCATTAAACATTTCCGTTTCTAATTGATCGTTTTGTTACTTGAAAATTCATTAATCGGAGATAAACAACAGATTAGTGGGATTTCCAGTTATTAGGAGTATTTGACCTTAATTTTCAATCAGAACAGATAAGGAGTAATATAATAATTATAATATGTATATAATAATAATAGTTTGTTTCTCATAAGTTATATATAATTGTCGAATATTCTACTTTCCAGAGCGCAGATTATCTATAAAATTTCAAATCTAACCGTAAATAAAAAGCTCTTCTGAATATGATATGAATATAATATCTAAAATTAAGGAAAGAGAAGAATCCCAGTTTACACTCACGCAACTTATAAGTCATAAGGTTAAAATTCAGCATCTGGTTGAAATTACTCAAACAAATGTTACTTAGGCCAAAAAGGAGACATTAAGCTCGAAGAAATACTGCAAATTTCCTTTATTGCGTTAATGATTTCTGGCAATTGTAAGAAGCTATCAATGTTTGTTGTTTTTCAATATATTAAATATTTATTGGAATACTTCTTTAGGCAACGTGTATTCTTACGAATATGGTACCTTCGGAATGAATAATTTCCGCAATATGTGTGGTCGACTTTCGATTCCTTTTTAATTTCTGGTGCCTAGGATCTAATTGAGGAAAATTCGCTTAGTTGTTACAACTTGAGAGAGGTTATTTTTCTCCGCCATTCTCATTATCTTTCGAAATGGAGTTTAAATTACTAGATCTGCGTTTCCAACTTCGGGAACAAGTGAACTTCCGAGCGACTTCGGTCATCTTATGCAAGGCAAGGATGGCGGCCAAAGATTAGAGAAGTATTTTGTTTCCAAGACATTATCAGAATCCCTGTAGGGAGATCAACTTTCTGGCCCAAAGAGATACTTCCATGAATTATATTCGTCTATAAAATGTTCGTTCTTCGCGCCTAAAATCACTCATCTGTTGCCATATTACGCCTTGCTATTTAATTATTACAAATTTTATATTCAGGACGAGCGTGATGTAACTTGCAGCGTTTCATTGTGGCTCATAAATATGAAAAATGGTCTGGATGCTTTCGGCCATAAACGACTCGCTTTTTATTTTCTTAACAAATCATCCTCATAGAGTAAAATTTCGTTCGTTTTAGTCTTTAGAGATTTCGTCGGTTTATTTTTATGTCCGATGAAACGAAAAATATCCTAGGATAACGTTGCGAAAAGATACCATTTTGTTGAGGTATTCTTGGAATCAGAATAAATACTGTGAAACATTCTTTTACGCCAACACCACATTGGAGTTTTCTTACAGTGAATTTGCAATTGAAGAACACGCGAACCGTGAAATCTATGAATAGGTTGTAAACTCGAAGCGTTAGTTAACTGAAATTTGAGTAGTAAAAATTGAACAGTTACATCACTCTTCGTTGCATTCAGACTGTGCTACTCCTTACATATTATGTATTATTTGATTTTTTCAGTTGAAATAGATTCGATTCAATTCTGTTATTTTGAACTTCATCCTTTTTTCGCTATTGAATCTTCGAATCATAATTATAATTATAATTATATATATATATATATATATATATATATATATATATATATATATATATATATATATATATATATATATATATATATATATATATATATATATATATATATATATATATATATATATATATATATATATATATATATATATATATATATATATATATTTATAAAATTGCACTTTGAAATTTAATGTTGAGAATATTGTGTATTCGAGATGTTTAAATACAAGATTTGCTATTGCAGCTGATATAGGTGATCCCATTGGAGTTCCGAATGTTTGTGAATAGATCTGGTTTTCGAAGATGAAATGGGTAGAGTCTAAGCAAAATTTAGTAGCTTTTATAAATTCTTTCCGTGGTAGGTCTGTGAACGGAGCAATTTTCTCCCATTTTTTGTCTATTAACTGAAGTGCGAGTGTACATGGGATGTTTGTGAATAGGGATATCACATTTAAAGAAATTAGGACAAAGTATTTCGGAACAGTTTGGTTTTTTATGAATTTATGAATATGCCAAAAATCTTTAATGAAGTAGGTGTTTTTACCAAGTGTGATAGTTTTTGATAGATATTGTACTAAGTTGTAGGTTGGTGCATGTATGTTACTTACTATAGGTCTTAAAGTGATTGATTTTTTGTGTAATTTTGGCAACCCATACATGAAGGGTGATCTTCCATTATGACAAATTATTTTGTTTTTGAGATCTTGGTCAATGTATTTTGCAGTACACCAACTGTTTATCATTTTGGTCATATCAAGTTTGATTTTGTTAGTAGGGTCAGTTTTTCCTTTTTTATATGTATTGGTGTCGTTAAGCATTTCTTTCATTTTGTAATCATAAATACTGTTTTGTTAGTTTTATCACCTCTAAGAATATATACATCTGGGTTGTTTATGGTTCGTTAGTATGTTACATATTTTGTTTCTTACTTCATTGGGTTTCTTGAAAATTGCAGTTTCTATAGTGGCAATGATGTCGTTATAATTGATTAATTTTTCAACTATTGAAAATTTGCTCCCGAGGCAAAGAAATTGTTTCCCACTAAAAGGAATTCTTACTTGAGTGAGATAACATATCCAATCCATGGGACTTTTTATTTTGGTGGTCTCTTTTCAGCAATAATTCTACCTTTTTTCGATGATTCTGTTTGATTTTTTCAAATTGGTTATGAATAAGTATTTGTTTTTCAAATATTGTTTTTTTAATATGTGCATGGTATTGATTATTGATCTGCCTCTTCGTATCATTTATCTGCTTTTCTAGCTCGTAAATTCGGCTGTAGGTGTTGCTTATACACAAATTAAGACATTGCAAATAGAATAAGTGAAGGAAATTGAGGTATTTGTGCTTATTTTTATCTCAAAGGAATTTTGATATGACATATAGTTTGTTACATCTAAGAAAATTCTTTCTTCCCTTTGCCATCTTCAGTTGCAGGTGCTCGTACAATCTAAGGACTGATGGTTCTGTGTTCTGGTTTCTTGACATCGTGAAAATATATATTGTCTAAGAAACAAGATATGTTATTACTGTTCCCGATTTTAGGTCTGTCATGAGTTGCTACTAAAAACATGAGTTTCGAGTCAATAGTAACGCCTAAAAGAGTAATGCTGAAAACTGATGAGAAGTAAGATAGAATTTGTAAGTAAGTATCAAGTTACACTTAAGCCTAAAAGAGAATAAAAATGATATATAGTGATGTTAGGCCAGTAAGCATTAAAAAACTTTTATGGTTCTGATTCTAAATCATTTTTAATAATATATTCCAAAGATGGATAGCAAGTTCCACGGCTTGACGTGAAGTGATGTTCGTGATGCGTACATGTTCGCAATCATTTGGATAATCCGTTTGGCGACTCAGGAATGGCTGGAAAAAGCTAAAAGAATAAAGCTATTTTTAAAACATCATAAGTAGAAGCTTTCACTGAGAAGACCCACTGGCAAGTCTTTTACAAGATCTTTTGGTTTCGCTAAAGAAAAAATAGGTGCTTCTTTTGATCTTCTTGAAGAAGTCTACACTAAGGCATGAGTATCTGATTTTCGCAAATAAATTCAGTAACTTTTTAAAATTGGCGAAAGTTATTGCTGTTTCTCATCAAAATAACGGTTTATTATTTTAAGTTTTAAAGTAGTCTATTTCTATAGTATGGGTATGTTGATTTTGTTTTGTGCAAATTTTATATTTTAAATAATATGTATCGAACAAGACTGTCTTTAATTTAATCTCAACTCCATGACTGCTAATAAATGAGAATAAAAATATTTGATTTACAATACTACTACTAGAATAATTTGAAACAAAATAATTATAACTAAATAATACAAAACTGATCTTCAGCAACCAATCATATGAATACCGTTTTCCTGATGACATAATGAAAATTTGATTATGCTAGAATATTTCGAATATCAACTTTAACTTAGCAATACGAAATCACTTCGATATGATCAGTTGTATGTATCTGGTATATTCTGAATTATTTAGAGGAATAATATTATCATAACAGAAATTAAGTTCTGAAACAGCATGATTTGTTTTATTTCTGAATAACAAATATAAAAATAAATCTCGTCTAATATACAATTTTAGATACTTTGCTTGTTCATCTACTTATCGACAAGTCAAATACTCTGAGTGTCTTGAATCGATCATGTTTTGTAAAGGTTTTGATCTCTTAAGCTTGAAGTGCGACAACGGCGTCAAAGAAATATATCACCTACTAGCCAATTAAAGATACTTTGGAATCGAGTAAAAACGGAAAAACACCTTTACAATTAACGTCGTTCAACACCGTATTGACTGATACGTCAGATTCGAAAACATGCAGGATCGGACTCAGATTTCCTAAAAATCTGGTGTCGAAACATAAGGAATGTTATCTTTTTGCTTTTTTGACTATCTTACGAATTCGCAAAAGAATAAACATTTTGACGTTCATTTCATTTAGAATTTACAACCAAACCAGTGTGAGAAATAACAGTTACCTTCAAATTACTTAACAAATGTTCAATATGTACTTTATCAGAATCAACACATTTTCTGGTACGAATCAAGAGGTGGTTATTTGATTTCCCGATAACATCAGGCCGATTTCGCAACTCATCGCTAGGTTTGCTAAGTCTGGCTTCCCATTGTTCTCGCGAATCAATTTTTACCTTCTAAACTAGATTTCTTTGGTGTCCCAAAAAAAATTAACAAAGGAGTTCTGATCTGGAGACCTGGCTGGCCAAGAAATAGGACCTCCTCGGCCAATTCAATGATTTGGATTTCTTTCTTCCAGGAAATTCCTCACTGGTAAGCCATAGTGAGGTGTAGCACCACCCAGCTGACGATAAACTCCCCTATCCGCAATATTCCCTAAGAACGTAGGTAGATCATTTAGAAGGAAATTCAAAAAAATCTGTGAGATTAGAGTACCTTCGAAGAAATGAGGACGGACCACTTGGTCTCGCTATATGGAGCGCACCACGTATTCAATTAAAACCGCTGTCGGGAATTTTTGACAACCTTAATAAGCGAGTTCTGTCAAGCTCACAAATGGGAATTTTTCAGATAAATAATTCCATCACGAGTAAGTTGCGCCTTGTCAGTGAAAATAGTTCTGAAGATTGCCTTTGTGTTATCTTATAATCACATAGAAAATTGAACTCGTGGAGCACGGTATGCTAATTCTAAACGCTGAACTTTTTGAAAACGGTTATGATGGAATCTCTCCTTCCTTAATATACTGCATACTCGATTTTGAGTTACTTCTATTCTTCTGGCCACCATTCTTGTGATAATTACATGTTCAATTTAAACTATTTCTCAAATCTCTTCAACTAGTGCTAGATTAATTTCAGTCCTTCTTTTCCTAGAGGAAAATCTTCTATATTCTCTGCAGTATCTGGATACAGAAGAAAAGTTTAGGTACCTTCTCCAGTATTCATTTGCAGCAGCTCTTTCATTACCATTACAATAACCATAAGCGAATAAAATATTTGCGTATTTCTCATTTGAAAAACAAATTGGCATTTTCAATTCGTGGAAATACTTTGAAAACATCGAAGAAGAAGCAATAAAAACAAATTCGGACCTAGCAGTTAATCTGACAGATACAACACAGATTTGTGGAATAAAGTTTTGAGTATTTCCAAAATTTTCAGAAGCTTCTTGATGTTTTCGCGGAAAAATCTATGAAACATTGCCAGCATCGAGTTGCATCGAATATATGGTGTGCCCTATAAGGAGACCAATTGATCTGTTCTAGTTCAATTTTCATGGAGACACTTAAGGAGATTCGTTTGTTAGGTGGAAATTAATTCGCGTCAGCAATTGGAAGCTAGAATTCGCGAAGCTTGCGATGAAGTGCAAAATCGGCCTGACGTTATCAGGAAATCTATTAACCAGGTGTTGGACTGATTCTAGTGTAAAAAGCGCAAACAAGACAATAGTTGATTGGAGCGGGACCAGCTTCTTAGTTGGTTCGGAGTATGTGAAATAAATTCCCTACCCTCAGCAGCTCTTGAGTTCAAATTCATTATTGGAGAAGTTCATCGAGTGACATATATTCGGAAAGGGCTTTCAATTTTCTATTCGAAAATTTTGTCCTTAAGAACGTGTATATATACCCTCTCGTTTCTTTTTCAAGGACAACTCGCCAAACTAATTCCAACCATCCTTACGTGGTTGAAATTAAGACACCTAGAACGTCTTCATACCAGAAGACCCTTTTTCCACAGAACAGCGCAACTTTGGAACTCTCTTCCACGTAACGTATTTCCCCATGACTACAATCTGCTAGCCTTCAAGCGAAATATTAACCGTCTCTCCTTTTCAGGTACTCGCGGTTTGTTCTAGACATAATAGGATTCAGTTTCCCTACGCGAGTATCTCTAACATAAAAAAAAACAAAAACACAACAAATATTCGATGACAACGGAAACTTGACAATACTTATAATAAAAATTAATTTCTGAAACTGAACTCATCCGACATCTATTCAATGATACAATTCTAGTTCTCAGCTATTATTCTCAAGTGGCCTCAGCACAAGTTTTTAAATCACAAGGAAATGTAATAATCTATGATATTTATAAATGTCAATGTTTTGTAGGGAATGCACAGTAGTTTTTATCACAGCCTCAGGTACTGATAGATTTATTTCACATTTGCCTCACACTTTCGCAATACATTTAATCTCTAGTCACATTTATCGTTTGTTAGACTAACGTTGAAATGGAACTGGTGAGCAGGTCGAAATTGTATCAATTTGTTATCGAAGTATTGGTTGTTCCAGAAAAATGTCAAGGATTTTCACTGTGAACCATCCAAAAAATCAGATAGGACACCAGTTTGTTTTATATATGATGAATAAATTTTCAACTACACGTTCGGTGACTAAGAAAAACATGAAATTCATCATCTCACTATTGAATGGAAATCGCTCCTTCATCAGAAAATTATAAAATTATAATGTGGTATTAGGTATATATATATATATATATATATATATATATATATATATATATATATATATATATATATATATATATATATATATATATATATATATATATATATATATATATATATATATATATATATATATATATATATATATATATATATATATATATATATATATATATATATATATATATATATATATATATATATATATATATATATATATATATATATATATATACATATATGTCGTTGGACCATTCTGTATATATATTAAAAAGATGAATGTAATATAATCTCGAAAACTGGAAAATATCGTGCAATTAATCATTCTTACAGGAAAGGAAGCCCCTTTGTTTTGAGGCGCTTGTCATTTAAATAGAGCCCCCATAACAAAAATATAGGAACTGTTAGCGACAGTAGACCATTTATCCCCCACTTTAAAGTTGAAACAAGTCCGGAATACAATCAGCAAGTATGTCACATAATATATTACTCTCGAACAAGTCGCATCCGAATTGTTGAGTATCGCAACTTTTTGAACATTCAAACTAATAGAGTTTCTCCTTCGTGACGTTGGCACGCAGAACTTCCGCGAAGTTTGATTAATAAACTTCCAAAGGGAACTTTCGTAAATATCTACTAGTCTTCTTATTTAACATACTTGTGATCGCTGCCTCTGTGTTCTTCACTATATCGCTTTTCGTGTCTGATATATTTTCCTTATTTTCTTTGTTTAAATATAATTCTTTAGAACCATTTTACTGAGTAACATAGAATGTACCTGGATCCATTGATTTAGATTCGGATAAGATGCTAGTGAAATTTTTATTCGGAAAGAAATGTGAATTCTCAGGTTTGAGGAAATGGAAAGAGCCGACGAAAATAATGTGGTTAATCAAAACTACTGTGAGGTTGTCAACTATTGATGAATATGTATATCAGCTTCTATATATATATATATATATATATATATATATATATATATATATATATATATATATATATATATATATATATATATATATCATGGAAGTTTAATTTTCTAACCCTTCCTTTATAAATATTTGATTTTACTGGGAATATGAGTTAAAATTAACAAGATTTAATCTTAGGTTATCATTTGCAGAAATTTTACGCATTTTGTCTTATTGCCTTCATCAGAAAATATATATCTGCATAATTATCTTAAAATGAAATTAATATAAATACTTTAACATTAGTACATAAACACCTCTAAAAAGTCTAGGAACACTTACCAATACTTTAAAATATGAATTTGATGATTTGAATTTATAGAAATCTTTCGGTTTTTGTTAGAATGTATTGTATATAATGTATTCTCAAGATAACAAAATAATATCAAAATAATATTTGACTTCTCCAAAGCACCTATTATAAAAAAAAAATTGAAATTTAAAAATGACGAAGTTTGGTAAAACACAAAAAAAAATCTGAACTAATATTTTCGAAACGAAAAACACTCATATTTTTCAGTACCCAGAAGGTCCACCTCTGTTATTAATCTTTGGCATCGTCGCGGCATGCTCAATATTAAATTGTCTATTTTATTTTGGCCTAAGTCATTCCAAGCCCCCTGAACTACTAATCGAAGCTCCTGTTCATGATGGAAGACGTGAGGTTGTTCTGTATGAAAACGAGGTTAGTTCTTCCATCAAGGCGTATACCTCCCCAAAACATCACTGATCCTCCTCCCTGTCTAACAATTTCTCGAGCATGCTGGAGACGGTTTTGCGTTCGAGGTTCCCTCCATATTCGAATTCTTCCCGAATCGGGATAATACCTAAATCTAGATTCATCACTGGAGAGAACTGTGGCCCACCTCTCTTGATCCCAGTTTACGTGTTCTTGGTACCAAGCTAAACGAGCAGCGCGATTTCCATGAGTCAGTTGTAGAACTCTTAAAGGGCGTCTGGAGTGGAGTTGACCTTCGTGCAGTCGATTTCTCTTAGTTTGATCGGAAATTTGTACAGTATGAACTCGTGATAGCTCTTGAGCTAATTGAGATGCTGTGGTAGTACGATCTCTTTTGGCTTGTAAAACCAAAAATCGGTCTTGAGCGACTGTAGTAATCCTGAAACGACCCGTATGGCGTTCTTCCACGCTAACTGTTTCATTGAAACGCGACCATAAACGGTTTATGACACTTGGGCTACTTCCCAGAACCCTGGATACTTCCCGTTGTGAGCTCCCACCTTGGAGCATGCCATCGGCTCGTAACATCTCTTCTCTAGTCAAATGTCGTCTTTCCATGGTCGAATCACAAAACTTGAATCCATTTATTTGTGCTTACACAAGTGCCAACTAACTGATTTCAAACACTGAATACATGAAATGATTATGAAGCAGCGTTGCATCTGCTGCTTTTTAGTTTTTTATAAAAAAAAAACTGAAATCTGTTGCGGCACTCTACATAATTTGGTGGGAAATTGATGCAGGTGTTCATTTCTTGAAAAAAATCATCTATGTTGATCGTTCTGGATACGATATATCGATATTCAGAAGTGTTCCCTAGACTTTTTTGAGGTGTTTATAACACATAAAACAAGTCTTACATTTGAAAATTTGAACCATCGATATCACTCTGTCATTATCACAATTACACTAACACGAAGAAAACTAATCAACAAATATAGACAAACATTTTTGAAAATACTGTATCACAAGTTGCAGAACTATATACTACAGAGTTAAGAGATAAGATTTCTATAAATATTCATTTAAACATCAGAGTCAGCTTTTGAATTGTTCTAGGTTCTTTCTGGATTTTGTTCATTTCTAAAATATTCCTTTTAAAATCGTTAGGTTCGGTTGTGAGCACTTGTGCATTTTCATAGTCAAATTTGTGTAATTTTTCAATACAATTTTTTGCTAAAGCTGTGACTGCTTTGTTCGATCTAACGGAATATTCAAGGTCGTAGACTCTTTTATGTAAATATTGTTTGGTATTGCCAATGTAACATTTATCTCACTCTTGGCATTCTATCTTGTATATGCTATGAGTTTTATTTTTTAATTCAATGCGAGGTTTTAAAGTTGTGAAAAATTTTTCAGCTATCATTATTAGGTTGATGTCCCTCTGTGAAGTTGTATTTTCTAGGCACTTTTTATCTGTTGAGACAATCCGGGAGAGAAAGTTGAAATACTTGAAATCACCTGTTTTCTGTTCCGTGTTGTAAATTTGATGTATTCTTTGCCTTATCAGTGGTTCTTAAAATTTTCGTGGATATGCATTTCTTCTTAGCACTTTCTTCAATTTTGTTAGATTCTTCCTTCTATATTTAGGGTGCGATAGTTTTAGTGCTCGATCAACAAGGCTATTAACAACACTTTTCTTATATCTGTTTGGAACGCTTGATTCAAAATTCAAATATCTTCCACTCCATGTTGGTTTTTGATACCGATTGGTGTATATCGTTCCGGATTCGTCATATGAAAAGTATATATATATATATATATATATATATATATATATATATATATATATATATATATATATATATATATATATATATATATATATATATATATATATATATATATATATATATATATATATATATATATATATATATATATATATATATATATATATATATATATATATATATATATATATATATATATATATATATATATATATATATATATATATATATATATATATATTAAGAAAAATAGGTTAGGTTAGAACTCATCGGGCGATTTAGCCAAGATGAGTCCACGAACAGTTGAGAAATCTTCGCACAATTCGAGTCTGTAAGTGTACGGTCAAGTCCCAGTTTATTGGTGCTATCTCGAAGATGGATCTCAACAAGACCATTATTAGAGATCACCAAAGGCAATATGATCAACAGAGTTGAGTATGACTGAATTGATAGTTGGAGTGCGGACAGGTTTTGATCAGCATCGCGCAAAGATCTTGAGAGTGCCAAGCTCCTTGAGTTGAAATACTTGCGCACGTTACGAATTTAGTTTTCTCGAACATTTTCAAGACGCAACAATCTCCTGCCCCCTCCATTCTCGGTAATTGCAGCCGAGCCACTGGAGCATGCGTATGATGCACCCCATGCTCATTTAGGAGTATGTGTACCATGGTATCCAACGCTTTGGAGCTCAATTCCACCAAGAACTCGATTAACTCCCATGAACAGCTTCTTCTTAAGGGCAGATTTCACTTCAGCAGTTTTGATATCCATTGCTTGTTGCATTCCCAAAACTTATAGGACTGCTCTGGATTCAGTGCTGGAATTACTGTCTGATTCATCGGCGCTGTCCCCTCTGTTTCGTTGTCTATGTTTCCTCTTTTCATATTGACCACCGCACATTTGTCAATATCTATCCCCATACCGATTGAATTACTGAAGGCCGATACTACCTCTAGTTGTCTTCTTAGCTGCTCCGAGCCTGGGGCGTATATGTTGAGGTCATCCATGTACAGTTGGTGGTTGATCACAGTATTCCTATCCCTATCGATGACATACCCATTCCTGTTGTACTGAGGGGATTCAAAACCACGCAAAATCACATGGAACTCAATGTATCTCCCTGAAATATACTTTTGATTTTAATTTAATAAGTTAATGCTTCTCCTTCTTTTGTTGGTATACGGAGTCTTGTTCTCCAAGAGGTCATGAGATGTTTCAAGGGGTTTATGATAGGATTTGATATGCCGTATAGACGGAGGACCTTAATCAGCCAAGAATGAGATACGAAATCGAACGCCTATTTATAGTCGATCCATGACACTGACAAACTACGAAGCTATCTGTAGCTTGCAAATAGTCGGTAGGCATGTTGTTGGTCGGTATTTCTTGGGATATGGTGTAATACCCTCTTTGGGGAGCATATGTGTGTTTCTCATGGTGAAATGGTCGGCTATTATTTTTGGGTCGTACAGGGATTGCTGGAGCAATCCGCCTAGAGCAGAATGAACAAAGTCGAAATGTTTCCACCAGTAATTGTGGATTTTGTCTGATCCAGGAGCTGCTCAATTATTCGTGTTCCTAAGTAAATGCTTGATATCTTGTTCTGTGATGTTGACTTCCTCGATTTGGCAAGCTGGAGTCTTATCCTCCACTTCTTCGATCCAGTATGCTTCCTCGTCATGCGGTCCATCCTTGGATCAATTCCAGAACTCAGTCATAGTCTTTGGCTTCGGTGGCGTCCCGTCTTTGCATTTTTCTCCCCCAAGACTTCTCGAAAACTGCTTCTGGTTTCGGTAAAACAGTCCATTATTTTGGTATCTATTCACCCTCTCCTATGACTGTTATGTCTGTAATTGTTCAAATAAATTTTCTTCAGACCAAAATCTCAATATATTTGTGAAGATTTTAAGGAATAACAGCTGTTGTAGAAATATATATTATATAAACTATTTCTACAACAGGTGTTATTCTAAGAATATTCACAAAAATATTGAGATTTTTGGTCTGAAGAAAAATTTATTGCACACGATGAATTATTTATTATTATTATTACTCTCAGGAAAATGATAATTATTATGATTGACGGTAAGAGGTTAAGTCGGGTTAGCTAATAGTGATTAAAAAATTATTACAATTTGGCAAGTGATCCGTCATAGAATATAAAAGGAAAATGTACCTTTGAATGAAATATATCTTTTGTGTACACTCTATGGCCTTAACTGAAAATAGGAGTATCATACTGGAACAATTCTTCTTTCTATATTATGTCATAATTATGAGGATTCAGGACAAGAATGGAACAATTCCAAAAGAAAGTCAATAAAAATTCAGAAACCATAGTAGTTATACATAACATCTATATAATGATGACTGTTAAAGAAGACGTGTGCCTGAATTACTGCCTCGATTATGAAGATAATTTGAAGATCCTAGACTTCATATCCTACAAACGGCTTTTAAGTTGAAAATTCATAAAAATTGTTTTTCTTTGAAATAAAGTGATAGACAGTCAATTGAAGAAATATAACTTCTTGAAATTATGGAAAAGGAATTCGACTGAATTTGCTTTTCAATTTGAATCTTATTTTCATTTTATGTATCATTCTTAGCTATTAAAGTGATTTTACAGATGAACCAAGTCTAAAATAAAAATGATACTATATTCATTGTATTCACAATATATTCGATGGCCAGGATCTTGTTCATACGAGTAAGGAAAACTACTGAATTCTTTAGTAGTGTAGTTACAAGCCTAGGCCATTTCATGGTTTTATGACTAACATAAACCATTCACATGGCACGCAAAATGGATACAATCTGCGCTTGCCTCATATAATACATGTTCATGATGTATACACATATCGTTCACATATCTATCACAGATCGAGGCCAGACATGTGTACCAATTACAGCCAAACAACGACGCCACCGACACGATAGCACAAATGCGCAGGTCATACAGAAATGATATATTATTTTCAGAGCCATCTTTGCATCTTGACAAATATGGCCTGTCATTCGCAGATATTTACGGCAATCGAAATGCATTACCATTTCGCATGTATTCAGGCACATATTTTCGTTCTGAGGGCTCTCATGAAATGAACATATGATAGGGACATTTTCGGAATATTTTCACGGGCAGGTATTATAACCCAATTTCGAGAGTACGGGAATATCATACATTTTCATGCAGATTTTATTTTTTTAGGGATTTTCTCTCATAATGGGATTTCTTTTAACTATATATTAAGTATCAGATACCGGGGTAATTAGAGTTGAAACTTACTGCATTGGAAAGAGAAATAGTGATGGCTAAGTGTATGTACATAGATATATCGTTCAAGTATTGTTTCAGAGTGCATATATTCGAATGATGAGGATAACTGACACTGAATAATGAAAAATATAATCAAAATTTAGCATATTTGAAAAAACTAACTCAAGATGACTAGAGGAAGTATAGCGTTAGTTCCTTCTCATTAAATTAACTATAATTGTTAAGTTGAATTATTTAGAATAAAAGTCGTAATTGGTCAGGATCGAGTTTGGTATTTTTTATAGAATAAGCTTAGTATCGCAATTTCAGCAATGAAGGTTACTTGTTTGGGTTAATCAATATCTGATATCTAGTCTATTTCTATATACATATGTATGTTGCGAAATACCTTTATAGCAAAATAAAGTTTATATTTATCAGTATTATATACTCCATTAGGATCATGTTCAAAAGTTGGTTAGGAATGAGGAAACCCTTTGATGCCACATTAAAATACATAATATGTGCGATTATCATATCCTATTATGAGCAAGCACGAGTAATATGGTAAGATAGAGAAACTGTTCGTGAAGAATGTTAGTATAAATCATGAATATTTAGTTCAGGGATACGTTAGTTTTTTTTTGAATTTTTATAGGTCCTAGCTATTTTGGATAGCAATATAAAATTTCATCTGTTGAATCATTTTGTAATTTTTATGGTGTTCCTTAAGCAATTCCATATATACCCAGCTTTCCTCATCTGGCTTATTTTCGAAGAAACCAAAAGAATATGCTATGAATCTGCTGTTCAGCAAATTCAGTGGTGTCATATGATCATTTCGGCAGTAACAAGGCAATGTTATTCAAATATTATGTCTTATTCATAGAAATGGGAGGGTATAATGATAGTCTGTTTTGTATTTGATCATTTAAATTGTCTATTGTAGGCTCAAAAAGTCTAGGTGTTGAAAATCCCTGAATTGTTGACTTCAACTTTGAGTTTCAATATTTTCAAAGGATTTTAATTCTTTTGTATTGCAGTTCATACCAAAATAGTACGCTCAACTACGAACAAGCATTCTCATTCTTTATCTACATCTTTCAAATGTTTTGATGGTATGGTTAGGTTTGATGTCTATTGTCTTTATTAATTCGGAGTGAATTTTATTTATGATAAATTTTTAATTTATGTAGGCCAAATCTCATATGAATGTGCTTTTTCTAGTAGATTTTTTAGTTGTTAGTTTGTTCCAGCAAATAATTGAATGTTTGTAGATATTTTTTATTGTTTCCAGAATAGAAACATAATAACAAGTTCCGAACAGAAGTCTTCCCGGCAAAGGATTTTCATGATCTTATCTTTTAACAATCCATAAATTCGAAACACGTGACAGAGTTTCGCGCAGTTTATTATTATGCACCAGTATATTTGGCGAATTTTCTGCCTGAATATGCGATATGGAGTCCCCTGCACGGACTTTCCACATATATCTGTCGAGAGCTCGCTTATCCGCCACAGCAGAAACTTTTAACCAGTATATAGTACACCAGTTCCCGCATATATTGTCAAATATAATATTATTTATCGGGATAAAAATGAGAACACATAAACGCGTCAAAAGCACTTGCATTAACAAAACCAAATATTGGTTTGTGATTTACTCGGTTGGTTCCTGGATTCTTATTGTGATTTATGTACAAACACAATAGTTTAAGCAATTTTCCTCAGGATGTGAATTAATCTTGAAATTGTTCAATGATATGTTAATTATTCATTTAGTGAATTGGAATGTTGAAATTCATTTTCTGTTTGAATATTGAAGAATTGTCAAATAGTCTGCTGGGTTCCCTATACTAAAATGAATTTACTTTCAGTATCTCACGAAAACTACGTTTATGGATACGAAAATAATTCGATATATGAGGAGAGAAAGTCTAGGTTTTTTTCGCTCTTTCCTTTATGAATTAAATGAAAAAATATATAATTTTGGCTTGAATGAATACATTTCTGTTCTGGTAGACGTGTGGATGACAATCTTACAAAATGTGTAAATATTGAAGAAACCGCTTTCGATGAAGGGGGATACATAATAACTTTGGTTATAGTACAGTGGGTTAATATATTCAAAGCTGCAGTGAGATAAATTTGTATGTACATCAGCAAGCATCATAATTAATATCGATTTATTTCTTATGAATCCTAAAGATGTATTGAGTACTCACTTCACATGCAATACTGAAACCAAAATATAGGGGGAATTGTGAAATAACCTTTCCGAATTTAAGAAGCCTTAAAATATCTATCACGAAATTTATCAATACAATTATCATTCCAATTCCCAATTATTTACGAATAAATCTTAAGTACCTTCCAGTTAGCTGCACACAATTTCATTGCTGCCCTAACATTTTCAATATTGTTTGAGTCTATATGATAAGGAGGATAGTATTCTGCTATATGCACCTCATCGGCGAAGACGATGTTTCGCGATAAATGTTTGTGTATTTTTCTGTTACACATTATATTACGTGGTGTTAATGAAAACATAATCACTTTTTGATGATAGATTTGAGATTAGTTAGTTTTTCAACTATTTTTCTTAGTTCACGAAATTCATACATTACTCATGATGAAAATCAAGCTCACAATAATGCCAATGAATTTAGAATGAATTTATATTCACTATCGTTTGAAACAGGCTGTCCAAGGCCATCGTTTGTAACGTCACTACAACCTTCATATTTCTTAAATAATATACTATACGCTGTGCTTTTTTGTCATAGTGTTCTATAGGATGTCTTTCTTTTGAGTATTGAAAAATCCTATTTCTTTTTGAACTTTTCGAATACTCTCACATTACCATATTCATTTTCATCCTCGATTTTCAGATGAATTTACCATTTGTTAAATTAGATTTAATTGACGATAGAACAGTTGACGATATTATCATAAGGCATAACTTTATCAAACTCTACATTAGCTCTCAACCATATCTCGATTGGCTTGATAGAATACATTTCTGTTCTGATAGACTGTGTGGTTGGCAATCTTAAAAAATGTGTAAATATTGAAGAATCCACTTTCGATGAAGGGGGATACATAATAACTTTGGTTATAGTATAGTGGGTTAATATATTACCTTGTTTTCTGGTCGAAAACTGTTACGTCGTCAATATATTTAAAATTGCTTGGCGTTTCATCAGCTTCGTTTCATGACATAAAATCACGATGGTAACTCTTGTTTCAAAATATCCACTTAATTCTGAGCCATCAAAATTAGAACCAAACTTCATCGCTGACAAAACAAATATTTAGCAAAGAAGGCACTATTTAAGTCCTTTCATTAATTTTTTCAGGAAGGAGAAGAATCATTCAATTTAGCTGCCAGCATCCTAAATAGTTCGGGATGATTAATTATATTATGTGTTATAAAGAAAAATGAAGAAACTTCCATATCTGTCAAGGTCAACTTTCAGAAAGAAATATTTAGATAGAAACCTAAATTATTTGGGGAATCTTAAATCCTAAAGAAGTAACACTGGCACTAAGTTTGAACTAGGAAATAGTTTAAATAGGATTCTATTCAAAACAAATTCCTTGGATTAAGCTTTAAGTTTTCATTCCATCGAAACTCGTCGAAAAAATTCTTTTGGATTTTCCCGAGAAGTCCGAAAGTAGTTTCTCCAGTTCGTATGAAAATGAATTGGCTTCTTAGTCTCCTGCAATTGAATATCTTCTTTAATTATTGCGAAATGGGATGATAAGATTCATTCGTGATAAATGTACAAAAATAAATTATTCATTTTGTTTTTCGATCCTGAATTCTACTTTATATTACCATAATGTCAAAATGTTTCAACTTGGAGATCTTTACTTTCAAAACTAAGTTCCTATAAGTTAGATAACTGAAGCTTCTGCGTAATGAGCGTATACGAGTATAATACTTGTTTAAGTTTCCAGTTTTTGATTTATTTTTGCGGAATTTACAGTTCATTGTTTTTGTAATTGGAATTTCTTTCTTGCCAAACACTATGAATTTTACTCCTGATGAATTAATAAACATGGTAAATGCCATCAGATATAGTCGTGGGACTTGTTTATTAGCATATCGAAATTTTTGTGTCGAAAATATTCAAGAATTAAAGTTATCAACTATACTATATTCTACAACACCCATAATTAGTTGAGTTAGATTTTGGTAGAGGAATTGAGTTTCATGAATGGATATAAATTGAATTGACAGAGATTGAAATATTTCTTGAGATTTATTTTGTTTACTAATGAATGTTTCTTTCATAAGAAGGCTTCGTCAATATACATCGTTTCTATTACTTTAGTCGCGAAATCCCACAAGTTGTTCGTATGAATAATTTTCTACATCAAGGATTCCTTAATATGCGTGGAAAGACTATCGAGAGTTATATGATCAGACCTGATTTCTTCAATGAATGGACTTTTTTTTGAATAACGTAGAAAATAAAGTTAACTGGGATGAAGTATCTACAGGGAGGATAAGATGCAAGAAAATCGAGATGCATTCCACAACATCTCCTCTGAATTGTGTACCTGAGAAGGATGGTAGACACTTCGAATTTGTTTCTTGTCTAATTTGTTTCTTTGCGTATGTAAGTTATCTTTTCTCGGTTATTTTCCCTAGTTCATAATTGAGAATTTTGGTCCTAAATTTCACCGTAAAAAATAATACCATTTTTAACTCTGATTCGATTGAAAATAGGTGAAGGAATATCTAATATGATGATAATAAGAAATTGAACTATGTATTATACTATCACGAGAGATTTATTGAAAATAAGGATAGCAATTTTGGTCTCTCGGCCATCTTCAGCTGACAACTTGTGATAGTATAATACAAAGTTCGATTTCTTATTATCATCATGATTGAGTATCAAGTATTAACGTCAGAATCAATTAACTATTTGAATATATAATACATTTTCAATAGGTACAGTAATCGTCTTTCGGAAAACTGGTAATCGAAATAAGAAAAATAATGAGCTTTGAACTCTAATGAAATTCGACATTTATCACAGAATAACCTATATACCTCTATTAACAATGACTTATTGGTCATGGATATTTAGGTTAATGAAAATAATTATTTATTATTATTATATGTAAGTATTAACATTGAGATTCTATGACGATTATAACAGATTCAACAGACGTTCGAAGAAAAAGTCATATTTTCACTTTATGTCGATTAATCCGAAAACGGATCAGTTGAAGAAACTCACATTATTTTCGGATTAACGCTTTCAAAATTGTTGTGAAACATAGGACGTCCCATTCAGGAAATAAAACTATGATATGAATCTCTGAAATGGAACAACAAATGTTTATTTGAAAATAGTTTTAGGACATGCAACAAATTAGGATCAAACTTATTTATTATATACTTCATAAATAGTTTCAACAGAAACAAAGTTATGGATCGATTACGCACTAAACCAAAACCCACAATCTTTGTCAAAAATAGACTCGGTTTGAAAACTAGAATATAATAATTGATAAGAATGTGGCAAATGAATTCAATATTGAACGAATCGATATGATATATGACATGTGTGATTACTAATTTCGAATTAGGTATTTCTAGTATTTGCTGTTATACTGGTGAAATATATTGGTATTTTATGAATATTAAATATTTGTTCCTATCTGAGTATGAATCTGGTTTCTCATATATGTTTGTCTTTTTCAGGTAAGTAACCCACCAGGTTTTTTCTGGATTCCTATTGGCATTGTAAGGTGAGGGTATATTATATATTTATTATTATTATTATAACATTGTAATATGAGCAAAGAATTTTCATAGAGCCCATTTGAAAATTAAATTAATAACATGGTTACATAAATGAAGATAATAAAGAATAAATTCCTAAAAGTAATTGAAAATACAAGGAAGCACTAGAATGTTGAAATAGCAAAATATAACAAATAGAGACAGAAAATAATAATGCGAAGTGATTGTCTAGTTATTGGAAAATTGGGTGATACCCCAAAACAATAGAATAGGAAAATATTGGAAACTGAAGCTCGAAACGTTAGATACAAAGTGATTGCTTGAACGTCGTCATGGAAGGTGAGATAACAGTTAAAACTGGAAGGTTATTCCACTTATGCAAAACTCGTTTCACAAAAATATTTTGCCGAACTTCTTCAATTTATGAGAATACCATCGAAGACGCTGGTCTGTATTATCTCCGTACAGTCCTCTATACACAAAGATTAGGTCATCTCTCACAAGTCTATCTTCAACACTCTCCATTCCCAGGAGTCTAAGTCTGTCATTATATGATGGTCGAATGTGGCCGTAGCTAGTTCTTGTAGCGCGTCGTTGTACAGACTAGCAAGTTCCGGTCACATATAATGTCAGCATGCCAAACCCGTCCTCCAAATTCCAATAAGGGTCGAACGTACGTACACATGCTAGAGATATCTGCAGACCAGCTCAAGTCGCTCGTTACCAAAATTACTAGATCGTTATGTTATATTTGACGCACAAAAAATGATATATTCATTTGCTTTAATCTCTATTGGCATACACAGCTCACCTAGTAGATTCTTACTACGTTATTTTGTGCAATGTGTGTCAAGTGTATTGCGGTATAGATAATGTGAAAATATAAATTATTTGCTATCAAACAATGTATTATCCGATCTATTCTATGATATTCCTTGATCAATAAAACAGTTTCGTTTGCACTTTCTATTTTCTCAGGCACTAATTTATATTCATTCTTAATGTTTTCTCCAACTGTGAATGAGTTCCTAACAAAAGTGAAATATTTCCCAATACTTTCAAAGGACTATCTTAGTTTGCAAAACTCGAAGTTGTATCAGGCAAAAGTACATTTTTATTAAAATATATAAAAATTCATCAAAATATATACTATCAACCAATGACACCAACAAGAAGTGCCACACACATTCTACCTGAAAAAAAATATGTACATGTACGTATTACTTCATGTTTGCTTTTGTGTTATAAAATGCTTAATTGTCGGGTTTATACTGCTTGAAATACATATGACCAAATCTCCCGTAAATACCATAAAGAGAACCGATCAGAAATACTGCTAAGAATATAATTAGTTAAATTTTCAGCAAATTCTGTTTCATTCATATGTAGAAATAAATAAACTATGCAATAAGATTCTGAGAAGTTTTAAATTAAAGAAAATCATGCCTTCCGTCATTATTCGAAAAAAATAACGGAATGAAACCTACGAGGAATATGACGAGATTTGTATCTTTAGTATTTCGTTAATATTTCTCAGTTTTAATATTTCAATATTTTTGGGTAGGCTAGAAATGAAATCAGCTGTAGAAATGATAAGGAAAAATTGTACATCTTAAATAAAGTGAGGGTCATTAAAATTTCCGTGTGAATTTTAACGTTTGATATTTGATATTACTTTTTCGGTCGCTATGATTTTTGCTTAATTTCTTTGGAAATATTTTGCCATGAGACAACAGGTTCGTAATTCATTTTGTTGAGATCGATAAAATTTCATAGGATGTCAAAATGTATTTCAGTCACGAAATTGACAGAAATCATTGCAGACGATGAAAATTTTCCAAATCATTGCAGGTACCCTGTCAAGGGTTCGATCTTCGCATAGGGTATTTATTGACTTTAGAAACATAATGCCTGCAGAAAATGTTGAAATTTCTTAGGAGTCGAACATTTAAAAATGTTAAGAATGGCCGACTAAGGGAAATATAATGTAGAAAGAAACAATTAATGAAGGGGTCATACTTTTAATGTTCAAAAGGCATCAATTCACTATTTAAACTCTTGGCGGAATGTGTTTCACACGGAAGCTTTGACGCATTTCTAATTCTAATCTAACCTAACCTAATTTTTGTTCAATGTGATATTCTCTCCAAAGTTAGTAATTTTTTCACGTTTCTTCTCACTCCGTTATATAATTATAATTTTTGCTTAAAGATTTTCTGAACTTAATGTTTCCTCCAAACCATAATGTGACACAAAGTTTTAAAATCTCATCAATTAATTTATTATCAAAATGTTACTCTAATTACAACTGTTGTCTATTAGATAACTACGATTTCAGTAAAAATTATGTTTCTCATATTTTATAGAAAATTCGTATTGCATGGTTACTTGAAATAAAGCACATAAGCACTATTGTAAGGAAAGAAAGTTCTAAATAGGCGTATGTGGGAAGTTTCAGGAGTTAAGTTTTAATAGTCTCCGAATATGTTCGCGTGTTGAAAAGTACTCTCTGAAGATACGCTTACAATAACATGTAGATAATCATGTAATATCACGCTACAATGAATTGGAAACAGATTCTTAAAGTTATATAATAATATTTCGAACCACGATGAACACTCATTGAATATATAGGGGGTTTTACCCCGACGAGTTGCCCATATATCTGTTCATGCAATCAAACTGATTTCATAAAAATATATAAATCCACCACCCGGTAATTAATACCATTGCCAGGCAATGATTATAATCAAAACATATCCTGGAATAATTATATATTAGGATAACGTTAAATGTTATGAGAATATATCAATTTACCAGAATATATACATACTATAGCATGATCAGACAATGATATCAATGTACCAACGAGTAGTGAGAGAGGCTTTCTCCCCGGAAAAATCCAGTGTACGGACCTTAGTCAAGTAACACTGAATGTTACTCATTAATAGTTTCCTTTGTGTGAAGTGGTGAACGATCGAATAGAATACTGCTCTGAATATAAATATGATAAAACTGTCAGTTAATTATATTACATTTATATAAACAAATAAATAAAATATGAAATGAGATTCTGAGCAGTATAAACTAAAGAAAACCTGTGACTCTACCTCATTATTTTTTTCGGAAAGAAACCTACGAAGAATATTACAAGATTTGATGACTGTTATCTTTTGTAACTGTTCAAACAAATTTTTCTTCAGACGCAAAATCTCAATACTTTTGTGAGGATTACTAGAAATAACACCTGTTATGGAAATAATAATCGGTAGAATAAATATTTTCTTTATTATCCACATTTTTTAATCTCGTTGCCAAGCATCATATATTTAGAAATTTTTCATTGTATTTATTTTGTATTTTATGTGTGTCGGGTATAGCAATATCAATTATATATGTTATTTGATTCTGTTTATCATTAAGAATGATATCTGGTCTATTGTGTTTTACAGCTCTGTTGCAAAGAATTGTTTTATCAAAACAAAGTTTATATTTGTCATTTTCACAAGTAATCTCAGGTTCATATTTGTGACATTTTTTTCTTTTGGGAATTAGGTCATGTTTAATTCCTAGATTAAAATGAATAATCTTAGCGACGGCATTATGTCTCTCTAAATAATCTGTTGAAGCAGGGACTGAGCAAGATGATAATATATGAAAACTGTTTCTGAAGAACAGAAACATCTACGGCAAGAATCATCTATATTTTGTTTGATGGTGTGTTTTCTATAATTCCTCGTGAAAACAACCTGATCCTAGATCGCAATTGCCAAGCCTTCTGTTTCAGCAAACAATTCTCCAGATGCCAATCATTTATTCGATGCGATTTCATCAATATAATCATTTTTCAATTCTTTAGGGTGCTTTCCGTGTAATTCCTTCTGCATCCAACTTTCTCTTTTAGAATTATCATCAGATATATCAAAATCTACCTTTTGCATTGTCAAGTTCAGAGGTGTAAGATTATAATCTGAAGCAACAACCATATCATGTAATTTAGACGTTCTCTGTTTATCATGAAAATGGGAACGTAGATGAAAAATCTGTTTACTATGAAGATTATTCAAATCAGTTAATCCACGACCTCCAAGATGTCTAGGTAGTGTAACTCTCTGAACAGCTGACTTTGGGTGGTGCTTATGATATTTACAAAGCATTTTCCTCGTTTCACATTGTAATTCATTTAGAGCAGTTTTAGACCATTTAATAATTCCAAAAGAAGATGTAAGAATAGGAACTGCATAGGAGTTGATAGCTCTGAAAAGGTTTTTACTAGTTAAATGACTCTTGATGATAATTCTAAGTCTTTTGTAACATGAACTTCTAATATTTTCTTTAGTGCTGCTATAGTTAATTGTCTTCTCTTGACAAAATCCAAGATATTTATATGTATCTCCTTGATGCATTGGCTCGATTTCGATATTGGAAATCTTTATATAATCAGAGGTGATCGTGACTCAATTTGAATTCAGTTGATAGACTCTTTATTTTGAAGCCGAAACTAGTAGCATTTAATTCATGAGATAATGGATTAAGGCAAGGACAAAACCAAAGAGCACTTAAAGAATCGTCTTGAAAAATGCCTCTTTTTATTGGAATTACTTGGGATTTTAACGATTGTTTTGAAATATGTAAATGAAGATTGGTTCTCCAATTTTTCATTACAAATTCAAGAAAAAGACAAAGTGTCTTATCAATTTTATGAATTTCTAAAATTTCTTGAAGCCATGAATGGGGAGAACTATCAAAAGCCTTTTGGTAATCAATGAAGGCTGTATGAATATTTCTCTTCTTAGTTTGAGCTTGATTCCAAGCAACAGAATCAATTACAAGTTGCTCTTTAGTACCAAGGTGTTTTTTTTATATATATATATATATATATATATATATATATATATATATATATATATATATATATATATATATATATATATATATATATATATATATATATATATATATGGGCAAGATAAGTTATTTGGGACTGCCGCATGCCATAAAAGAAAGTGGTACTCTTTTTTTTCTATGAACTCAAGCTTTCCACATTTATTCATGTCTTCATCAGGAGCACTCTAATACAAGAAAAAAGTTGATAATTTTTCAGTTCTACATGAAAAAATTCACCCAAACTTACAGAAGTTGAGATTGGTTGCAATAAAAAGTTGGACAAATCACATAACATCACATTACACATTAAAATTTCCTTCCAGAAAGCTAAAATATGGTCACATTTCTCTTAAACATGCTTCTTTCTTCAGATGTCAAACAACTGAATAAGGTTAGAGTAAGATTTATTCTTCTGTTCAGTGGTCCAATCTTCTTCTTTCTTAGTGTGCTCGTCCGCTTCTGTCTTTGCCTCATTCTTCGTTACCAGAACCCTTATTCTCGTGAGTGTCAAATTTAATCACCATGATCTTGATCATCTCCTCGCATTTTATTTCTTGTTCTATTTTTCAATTTAATGTCTATTTCTACAAGGTCTGCATAAACTACTTGAACTTTCAATGTCTCTTCTTGCATTCATACTTCTCTTCACCCAGGTGAGAGAAGCATGTATTAAAGTTTTAATATGTAACGTGATGTTTTGTAATTTGTCCAACTTTTTATTGAACCAATCTCAACTTCTGTGAGTTTGAGTGGATTCTTTCAGGTAGAACTGAAAAATGTTCAACCTTTTTCTTGTATTACCGTGCTCCTGATGAAGACATAAATAAATGTTGAAAGCTTGAGTTCATAGAAAAAGAGTACCACCTTTTCATGGCATGCTGCAGTCCCAAATAACTTATTTCACCTAATATTTCAGAGCAAGTATTCTGACCTATATATATATATATATATATATATATATATATATATATATATATATATATATATATATATATATATATATATATATATATATATATTCTGAGGAGTACCAAAGATGTTGACTGTTGATAGTTGATAGTTGATAGTTGATAGTTTCATATTGCTTAAGCCTTAAAAAGCGCAAATCTTGATCTGATGCCTTCACCGCCAAACTACATCCGAGCCATGATTTCACATATATAACAGCAATGAATGAACAAACGTCTTGTAGTGCTTGTTTATCTTTGGCGCTAATTCTTAATTCATATTGTAACAAACATATTCTCAGAGAGTAAATAGTTCTTAGCCAATTCACCTTTCTTGATACATTTATCCAGGAGGTCTTAATTATTATAAATGTCATTTTTATTTCAAACAGGATATTGCTACTGATAAATGCATGAAGTTTATTATTATTTATAGTTGTATCGAAAAAAACATTTTAATCAAGAAGGTAGATACAATTTAATTTTTTATGTAATACAAACTAGAATCCAGAAAAATAATAACTGGATGTGCAAGATGTACGAAAGAATCTAAAAAAGTGAGTTAGGTTTGGTTCAGAGGGTGTACTTTTGAGCAAAGATAACTTCAAATGTTTCATCAAACAGAAACTATGTGCTTTAAAAAACATTGCTCCGAATTGCACACTTCAATTTTGTAAGTTTTATTTGAACGTTCTCCAACAAAATCACAATTTTGGAACAAAAATTTTATGGACCAATCGCTCTTCATTTACCAATAATGAAATTTTTAATCTCAGTAACCATGAATGCAGTGCTATTTCCAATGATGAAATTATGCGACTATATTTCATAGACAGAATTTTAAATCAAATTGAGTATTATAATATATTAACTCAATATCTTCGCGAAATTAACGATTATATTCTGCTAGAGAAGTTTTGAGGATATTTAGGAGATCGAGAAGATTTGATGTAAAGAATGGTTAATAATTGTCTCGAAGTTCTTGTAAAAACTTTATTGTAATTGATGAAGTAGAAGGTGTATTCAACAGAACGGCTGTCAATTTAAACAGTATTTCTAAGCGATTAATTGAATCTTCATCGATTAATACATTTTCTATTTTGCTCTTGAAAATTCTATTTGTCTTTGGATTGTCTTGTACATCGAATCTTATCTAATTCTTTATTTTAATTGCATTTGGCTTTTTAAAAGCTCCACAACTTCAAGCTTCATCTCCAGTCTTTTGAAGTTCCTGACTTTTTGCAATATTTTATACAGAAAAATCAAAAGAGTGCCTTTGCTTCTTTTTCTTCTCTGTATTCTTTACGGAAGCGAAGCATTTTTCGAATATAGTTGATATAACAAACAAAGAGAAATAGATATTATTTTTGCATAAAATTTCAGATTTATTCATTTCAAAATGAAGTAGGAGTGTTTCACCGATTCACCATAGATCATTGATTTAAATAGATTTCTACGAAGTTCCTCACTTTTGCATATTAACATAGAATTTCAATGGTTAATAGCCTGATTCATTATGTGCTGAACTTAAACTCATCTTCAAAAAATTGTCATAAGTCATTGAATATAATTGAACAAATAAGTTTCTATAGGTTGCCATCCTTTATAAAGAAATGATACAATTTGAAGAGGAATTAAACAAGACCTCGCCTGAGTAAAATTAATTCTACCGTAAATTCAGAGGAAAAATTCGATATTGCAACTCTAATATAAAATCGATTTCAATATTCCGTTTCCTAACCAGAAATAGTTCGAGCAAACACATCATGAACGATGAAATTCAATTCGACAAAAATGTTTAATCAAGTATGTTTGATCGATTATTGAATATCATCATATAGTTATCGGTAGAATGAACTTCATGGACCTATAACAAAAGATTGATTTGGAAATGTCTATTCGTATTTTCTGTTCACCTATAAATAATCATTGCCAGCTCAATCATCTGAAGAGGCTAGATAGATAGATATAGCTTATGAGTGAGGGCGGTGGCCGGGCTAGCAGCCCGGCCACCGCAACCCAGTGGTCTATTGTGGTACACTCTGTCCTAAACTTCATCTACGAACTCCATTCTTCTTGTAAAGGATATAAGATTTGTGGGTGAGAGCTTAATGAGCTCAGTCAGCTTCAGCTTGTAAGATTCAAGTTCCTCCATCCTTATTCTGTCCCCAGCTGGGAACTGACACATAACATGTTTCATTGATTCTATATATTCTTCACATAGCCTACATGAAGGATACTCAATAAATCCTAACTTGTTTAGGTGATTTCTGAGGCGACAGTGCCCCATCAGCATGGCGGTTAGAACTCTCAGGTCCAACCTAGAAAGTTAAAGCCAAGCCTTGGCTCTCTCAGTGGAAAGTCCACTGATGGCAAGTCGAGCCTACCTGAGACTTGAGAGACTCATCTAGTGCTTACGTACCCTCAGGTCCAACCATTGGTTATTTTCCATCTTTGTAGTCTCCAGGCTGAAGAGGCTATTGCAAAGCGAAACGCTTCACAGTTGTCTCATTTTAATTAATATTCTTTATTCTCAGTTATAGAGTCCCAAGAGTAAATTAGATTTATATTTCTGGGAAATTAACATCTAGTAAATGATGATTTCAAGGCTGAGGCCAATTTCAGAATTTAAATGCGGCAAATTAAAACTAATGAATTCATGAAACAAAACTCAGATCATCTTCAATTTTATCTTAGTTCCTCATTTCTTTCATTTATGTGATATGATTTTATTGTATAATACTGCTTGTATAGTTATTTTGGTATTATTTTTCGTTCTAACATTTTCTCCAGTGCTCGCTTGTTTATTGGAGTATTCCCAGAATTCCTTCAAGAAGGAGATTAAAATGTCTGCTCACTGTAGAAAGTGCTCACTCGAATTCGCAACATGCTTCATCGGGATCGCCACCCTCTATTCCTGCCAATATAGCCAGTTTCGCGAAATAATTTAATGCTCTTACAAAAGTTTAATATAGTTTGATGCTTTTCATCGAACATTCGGAAAGTTCAATGTTGGTAATGTTCGGAAGGCGGTCGGGTAGAATTTAGTATAGTGATTATACTTCGGAGAACTCGTTGACCCCGATTCTGAAAATGTGGTGGCTAAACGAAGAGCGAAATGAAGATCCCGTGGAAATTATATTGAAGTTTTATTATCAGAGAATTCTAGCTATAGAAATTACTTTATTAAATCAAGATTATGTTCAGTAATCTATATGCAGAAAATCGAAATTTCATTATCTTGGTAAATAAAAGAAATAAGGCATTCAAAACAAACTCCAAAATATGTCTTTGGAACGACACTTATCGAAATATAAATTTACTAGAAGAATGATAACGAGAATATGGAATTTATTCTCTAATTTGTTTGCTGTAAGAACCACATACCTACTTAATTATTCTTTTCTGACATTAGGATGATGACGAGAGACGAAGGTTTTACGATATAATTTTGAACACTGTAACTTAACAGAAAATCTATGCATCATACGAATATTTTCGCTTAGTAATGACGTCAATTAAAATTACCCGAGAGTTTGTTCGTTTTGTTATTCCTTTAACATAATTACAGATGCATCGAGTAATAAGCCAATACTCAATTCATTGTCAAAATTACATCAACAATGCTATGAGCTCGCCCACTCTGTGGTCCAGTTTTGTTTCAATTCCTCTGTGATCCTAACGCGATGACAGTTCTTGTTTGTCATGTAATTTATGAAGTGTCATCTTTTTTTTAGTATTATTTTCCATAAAATTCAGTCAGGAAATGGTCTAAGATTGTGAAATAAGATTATTTCGGCTGAAAATAGATCAAGAAAATGACCGAAGATGGAGTTTCATCTTGTACACCACCCGAATTGTCGGATCTAGCAGCTAATGCAACAGAAGATTTACTACTGGCCAAGTTAAAAGACGAATATAATACTGTATATGGGACTGGCAAACAAAAAGAAAGACTAATTTATTCTCCGAAAATGTAATTTTAGTATTTTAGTGAACTTGAAAATAAGTAAAAGCCATCATCTCTATGGGCATTCTATTCAATATTACGAAGCACCGTTACTCTTCATCATAAAATTCGTTTGGATAAAACACTAGATTACAATAAGTTGCAGTCGTTTTTGAAAAGAAGGTCTGAAGGTCATCAACCCAAAGGAGCTAAGACCTTTACTCCCGATTAATTTGAAAGTACATCAAGGAAGCACCTGATGAAAAGTTTCTACTAACGAAAGTAGCTTCGATCATATGAATAATAGGAGCTTGTCGATACATTGAGTTATTATATTCAATGAAAATTGGGGATATCGAAGACTATGATGGATCTCTCATCGTTAATATCCCTTTCACAAAGACAAAATCACCTAGGAAATTCACTGTATCTGGTGAATTTCATGCTATTTGAAAGAGATATATGAATTTGCGTCCAAGACATGCAGCTTCTGTTGATTTCTTTTTAAATTACCAATCTGGTAAATGTTCCATTCGAAAAGTTCGAATAATCAAATTCTACACAATGGGTAAGCAGATAGCTGAATTTTGGAACTTAAAGGATTCGTCAATGTATACGGGGCTATCGTTTCCCCGATCATCGGCCACCATTTGTGTCACAGGAGGGTGTGACCTCACAGCCGTCAAAAAACTTGGAGGATGGAAGTCGACGACATGCGCTGACGGCTACATCGACGACAATATTCAAAATAAATTGGATCGAGGTGAAAAATAGTAGCCAGAATAACGAAATCATAGATCCCCCACACGAAATGTGATTAATGATAATATTGGCCCGAGATGAAGAATGACAATATTGTTTTCAACCATGATACGGTGACGCTAAAAACGTTCAATAATTGTAATGTTACATTAAACTAATATGTTAACGAGCAATGTAAAAATTTCCTGGATATTTTTTGTATTGTAGATAAAATACCGTATTGTACTACGTGTAATGGCTATTACTCGCTCAATTGAATTACGCAAACCTCACACGCTCGTTGAATAATGTACTATTATTTGATTATTAAATTATATTCAAAAGATATTATTTTTCGCCGCAAGCAGTCAAAAGTTAATGTTACAAAGCGAAAGAATACTTCGCACGAAATGTTAAGTTTGGAGTATATTTATAAACTTTCTCTCACATTCACTTAATACTTGTCGTGTATCAATATATCTGTTATAAATGTAATTTACTTTAGTTCATCAATAAGAATGGTATGTATCTTACAGTGATGTACAGCAATATTGTAAAGAATTCTTCTATCTTGTATCATTTTCACAACTTTGATCAGGACCATATTTGTGACACTTCAGTCTCTCAATGGTCAGGTCATATTTCAGCGCTGACTTAAAAAGAAACGAATATGATTTGATGCATTTCTTTGGGGTGTTTTTGGTACAATTCCTTTTGCATCGAACTTTCTCCTTCAGATTGCAGTAACAATAACATTATATAATTCAGTCGTTCTTCATTAATAATGAAAATGTGTAGGGATAATCTGTTCACTTTGTGGATTGTTTGAATCAGTTGGGTCACGAACTCTATAATGTCTAGTTCTCTTTGAATCTTGAACCATATTACATTACTAAAAAAGGACGCTAGAATAAGAATCATTAAGAATTAATTGCCCTGAAAATGTTTCTACCCGTAAGAAGACTCTTTACGATAATTTTCAGTCGTTTATAATATACATTTCCCGGGACGGTTCCAGAGAGAGGGTTCTAGGGGGGTCTGAACCCCCTGTCTTGGAAAAATCTTTTTCATAGGGAATTCTGTACTTGTGGTCATGTATTATTGGAAGTCATCGTCAATTTGCTTTTTGAATTTCAGATGTTAAAGTCAGATTCAGAATATGGATATGATAATTAGAGAATTAGTGGGCGAGATATATTTCAGGAATAATTCAATCTGAATTGTAATATATATATATATATATATATATATATATATATATATATATATATATATATATATATATATATATATATATAAAAAAAAGAAATGCAAATGACATCCATATATAAACGGCACCGCTATAATTTAAAGTTTTAACCAATTTTAGATGTTGAAAGTAGTTAAATTTTTGAAATAAGTATTTCTCAAGATCTTGAAAGTAAGTACACATTAAATGTCCTACCTTTATTGATTAAGTTTTAAGAAAACGTATCATAAAATATATTACTGACAACTGTCAAAGTTAATTGAAGTTTTCAGAAAATGAACTCTTTCTTTGAATATGACGCTGATGAAGAATTTAATTCTCCAAAATATCCTGGCGACTTATGTACACAATGTTTGTTGGAAAATAACCTCAAGATCTGAACACAAGATCGTTAAGATCCAGGACCATCTGATTCATACCCATTTATGTCATCGGATTCAGGAAACGTTGCAAAGAAAATTATTTCTGGGCCCGTTAATCACGAGCTTGGTGATAAGATAAACAACTTAATTGAAGGTAGGAATACTGATTTGAAAACTATACATTCATATAATACACGAAGTATCTCAAATGATTCTAACATTTCAACTCTTTCTCTCTATTCTTCAAGCAAAAAGATTTGATGATGGTTATCATAATCATGTACAATCACCTTGTTCCTCTAATTTGATCAATCTTCATTATCTAATTCAGATTTTCACAAATCTAATAAAAACGTAATATACATGAGATGAACCTCTAAAATGGATGAATATATAAAGTTTTGGTATTACAAAATAACAAATAATGGATTAATACAAAAGGGTGCATGCATGTCTGAACTATATAATATGTTCAAAGAAAAATTGCCCAATTGCAATATTCCAGAACAAAGAGTTACAAATATAAGCCGGTATAATGAAAATAGAAATTCTATATCTGAATCAGAATTAAATTCAATTAAAAACAACATTCCACAAGAAGAAAATTTTAATACTGAAATTTCAGATGAAAATCCAGTGCCATTCATAGTAGGAATCGAAAATAAATCAAGAATCCGTCTCAAAATATTAGTAACGAAGATATGGAAAGTTTATTCCTTAATCAAATGAATTTATTTAAAAAAATTAGCACAACTTTGAGACCTCAACGTCCTAAAATTCATTATTCAAAGAAAAATGTTTGATAGCATAAGGAGGCTTAATGAGAATGTTTTTCCGCAGCAGCTTGATAAAGTATTAAAAATTTATACACTTCAATCTGATAATACAGGGTATCCGTGAATTTCGTTTACAACGTAATACCACAGATTCTTCAGCTCGTAATAAGTCGACTTAGGCCAATTGACCTATATGAAAAGTTTCTTCGTTTGGCCGCTAGAGGTCGCCAAATCCAAATATTCTTTTCTTATTTTTCAGATAATTCGAGAACGACTCGATCGATAGAAATCACAGTTGGTATGCGTAATCGGATGCGTTGTTCACGTTCTAGTAAAGCACTCAATAATCTTGACGTTTAACAAGTGTCCCTAAAAACTGGAAATTGTTTTTAATCAACCATAATTTTTCAACTGTCTTCGTTTGAGCAAAATTATTTCAGGCATTGAGTAGCTAAGCTAATTATAATTTTTTTTTTCTTGAGAAATTTTGATATGTTGAGCGGTTCAATCACAAAAAAAAGTTTTTTAATTTCATGATTTCATTTCTTCAACCACCTAGCAAGTCAAAAATATCACATTTGACCATGTTGGCTTTGGATTCATTTCTGTGGTCTGGCAGATTGTCATTTCATTGTGCTTGACAATCAATTGTTGATACAACAGTGTTCCTTAAGTTTTTAAATCAGTATTTTGGTTTTTATCACTATTAGGCCTGGAGCTGTACAGTAACTTTGAAATGGTTGATATGGTTATGGTGTACGGTTTTCTCAAGACAATGGACGTGAAAGCGCGAGAGTATATGCTGAAAGATTTCCAGATCGCATAGTGCCGAACCACCAAACGTTTGGAAATCTGGAGAGGCGTCTCCGCGAGAATGGTTATTGCAGTTGGTCGTTCCTAAAACAATGATTCATGATGTCTTGAAGGAACAATCACATTCAGAAAGTTCAGAATTATTTCCGATCCTGAGAATCGCCTAATTTTCTGCCGATTTATCCAAGAAAAGAGAACTCAGGATCTCCACTTAAGTAGGAGAATTCTATTTACAGACGAATGCACTCTTACTAGGTCTGGCATCACTAACCTTCACAATGTGATTCCAGATCGATTAACAGAGAGGCGTTTTTGAATGTTTTGCAAGAAATTTTGCTGGATTTTTTGGATGATATTCCATATTGAAAGGTGGTTTATGCACGACGGTGCACCTCCTCACTTCAGTTTAGCGGTTCGCGAGTTCTTACATGCACAGTATGCGAATAGTTGGATCGGAAGGGAGCTGATTCTCCTGCAAGTTGACCAGCACGATCTCCCGACTTGACACCTTGCGATTTTTATCTTTGGGGTGCTCGAAAATCTATGGTTTTCTCGTCTTAAATTGACACCCAAGACGAATTACATATGAGAATTTTTAATGCGGCCAACTCTTTCAAAAATGACCCTGAAGTAATATCAAGGGTCCAATTTGCTATACCCGATACACATAACATACAAAATAAATACAATGAAAAATTTCTGAATATATAAATGAGAAAATTATTTATTATACCGATGATTTTTCTGCAACAGGTGTTATTCCTAGAAATCTTCACAAAAATATTAAGATTTTAGGTCTGACGAAAATTTATTGAACAGTTACAAAAGATAATAGTCATCAAATCGTATAATTTTCTTCGTAGGTTTCTTTTCGAAAGAAATAATGAGGTAGAGTCATAGGTTTTCTCTTTAGTCTGTACTGCTCAGAATCTTATTTCATATTTTATTTATTTGTATATATGAATGTAATTTAACTAGCTGACAATTTTATCATTTATATTCAAAGCAGTATTGTATTCGATCATTCAGCTCTTCATACAAAGAAACTATGAATGGATAACATTCAGTTTCACTTGACTAAGGTCCGTACACTGAATTTCAAGATATTAAGGCATACATTACTTGGGAATCCATTCTATGCACATGTGCACTATTTATCCAGATAGAACAAAACTGAATACTGCGCAGCTGTAAAGACCACAGCAAGAGCAGTAGTTCGAAATGGCTGAACATCTGTAGCCGAAGTGGTCCCAGCCAGTTTTCGTAGAAGATTATTCATTGTTCTCAGCTTTTGACGTTTGGTATGACAGTTACGATTCAGTGGAGAATCGTTAACAAATTATCCCCAATTTTCTATACTTTAGGATAGGTTAGGTTTCAAATTAAAACAAGATTTCTCAGTTTCCGGAGGATAACACCATTGACTACTTTCTTCGAGGAATTTGTTTCAAATTTCAAAATTAGCAGTCAAAACTCGTTCAGTAGTTCCGAAGTTATTGAGATGAAAATATAGGTAAAGATAAATGAACTTATTGGAAGGAGTTGTAAGAAGAGCACTGATTTATAAATTGGATAATAAGGTTACATGAACACATCCCTTGACGACCTGTTTTAAAAGTGCAAAAACGATAGCTTTTCGGTCCAACAAATTCACGAAGACTCCTGTCAGATAACATACTCTCGATATGATTAATCAATAATACTAAACTCAATAACCTTATACTTTTTTCTCAATAAGACCATCTTTCCACATTATATCATATGCTGCAAGAAAAACCAAAGAACTCAACCCCTTTTAATTATCTCGACCTTATGAACATTGTTAGATTCAGGAATAGAGAGTTATGAAACTATGAAAAAGAACAGCGCTAAGCCCTCTCCATTTGAGGTGTATTATATAAGCGTGTGTGTGTGTGTGTGTGTATACGTATGCGTCTCTTAGTGTAGGTGTGCTTGCGCGTTCGAGTATTCCTACTCGATCAGAAAGAGTAAGAAAGGATCAAGCAATCGTGAGATGAAATTGATGCACATGGAATTGCACTATACCAAAACTCTGGAGATGCCGTCAATATTTGGAAACAAAATATAGATATGATCATGGTGAACATAAGCTAATTGAAATTCAGTTGTTCATCAATTAATGATACTGTGTTAGATTTCATTATGATCATGTTAGCACTAGACATCAATAGTGAAGAAAAATTTGTTGAACTCACGTCCCTCTTATCAGGCAAGAACCTTTAAATTGAATATTAATAATGGTCCTGCCCAATACACAACAGAATACTGTGCTATGGTTGATATTGTTTCTTCGAGATACTGAAACACAATATTTAATTTCAAATAATTGTCAATGATTCGTATGACATAATAATATGATAATCTTCATTTTCAATTCATAGGTCTGAATCTCAATAAATTAATATTTCTCCTAAAAGATCAAATGTTACATTTTATTTGATTCATTTGCACTATTTGAATTGAAAAATAACAAACTACACATTTTATTTGAAATTATACTTAAAATTGCGAGAATAACGGATTTTTGTTTGTGATAGGGGTCTCGACCGCACAGATATTCTTAGAATGATGTTGCCTTAACTGGAAAAAATACGAAAGTGTGTTTGCGGATGTTGTTCGAATAAAATGGCTCAGTAAAGAATTGCTGTATCTGATTATTAGGTGCAGAGAACGAATAAAATGCAACCGTCTGAGAAACAAGGACTGATATAATTTCAATGAGACTGAGGAAATGTGACGTATACAATCAAACTGCATTTTATTTTAAACAAATTAAGTGGGTCTATGCCGGTCAAATATATACAGTTATCGTGAAATATCTTTCGCTGTATTTACTAGAATTCAATGTCTCGCGTATAATAAAAATTCAATCTATAAATTATTTCTGTTCTTAATTAAACAAAATGGTATCATAATACTCGGTATTTTGATATACAAATAGCACATTCGAACTATAACGTCTGAGATTTTCTTATCTCATCTTCAATTGTGCGAACAAGGATTATGGAAAATCAATGATATGAACAGTTTTCCTCGTCTTCCGCTGATAAAAGAACTCGATTTTCCACTTTCAAGAAGGTTTAGACTCATGAGAGAACAGATTACATCGATCGGAAAGCGTTAAAAAAGTTTATGAATTATTCAGTTCAACCACTCACAGGAAAGAAAAGTGCACGTCGTAACCTTTGACTCGAAATTATGAAAGGTCAGAGATACTTTCTTGATGAAAGCGGAAGAAGATTAAAATATTTATGAAACAGCGATAGCGATTACACCGTCGGAATTTCAAATAATAGCCAATTTTCCTTATAACGTTGGCACCAATTTGGAAGTATTTGAATAAAAGGAACGTCTTCTGAATACAGATAGATTTCAGCTGGAAGCTTTCTGATAGCTTATGCCTCACGCACGAACTTTGACCTACTTGTACAATCATTGTGGGTCTACGATTCGTTCGCGGCACAGTAATTGCATTATATCCAACGTCTACAGTTCGTCGTAAACTTTTTGGAGTTTCTTGAAAATTATGAATCTCATATTTGAGTTCCAATATCTGATAAAATTGCATTGAATATCTGATCTGGAGGAGTAATTATAGATTGCATTCATTTTTATGAACAGTTCTTTATTCCTTCAGTTCAATTATTGTTTAACATAGGAGTCATACAACATAAGTCGAATCTTATCAAAGCTTTTTATTCATTTGTTGAGTAAACCAAATGGTTAGGTTAGATTGTCTGTCCTAATTAGGAAAAAGCACCCAATGATTCGACTCAAGAAACTCCCTCGGGATGTCTTCGGGAGATAACATAAATTCTAAGAATGTTCTTGAAATGTGAAGTTTTCTTTTTTATAGCAAAATAGTCTTATTCTATGAATAAGTTGAACATAAGTTTTGAAATAATTTATCCGATTTTGCATTGGTCAGGGGGTATATAGAATTTAACCGTTGATTACTTCAGATTCAGTTGTGGAAAGAAGAGTTTGATTTTTTGATTTAAACATTTATTGAATTGCAAGATGTATGTCTGTACTAGTATTACGTGATCGTAGACTCATACAAGTATGAATTTCTGGTTTATTTTTGCAAATACCTTTCAGTTTAGAACTAAAACCATTTGAAATCTATATGGGAAACAAGACTCATTAATAGGAACCGATCATATTTTACACTCAATAACATCCTCAATGCCAAAAACATATTACAGAAGTCAAAGGTTGAGATCGATCAAATAATCATACAGCATGTCCTGTATATATGTGAAATAAAACTACAACCTTTCGAAGATGAGATCTGAAGGAAAATTTTGGTCTTATCGAGGATAATGGTGAATGGAGGATAAGAAGGAACCAAAGGGTATGGATTGAATACAATTATCCACTTAAAACAAAGAAACTGAAACGAATATCATGAGATGGGCGAATCATGTAGTCATAGCAAAAGAGGATTGTATTATTCAACAAAACTTCAAACTGGAACCTCACAACAAGAGGTAGAGAGGTTGCTTTTGCGAAAGCTAGATCCAGAGTGTGAAGCCTGAGGATGAGGTGAATGAATTGAAGTAGCCCAAGATAGAGTTAGATAAAAGAGACTGGTTATTAGAGGTTTTAGATTTCCACGGCCTGCTACAATCACATTATGATGGTAACGATGACGATGGCTCTGTATGTTTTCTATTTTCTCTTTGTGGTGCTATGGTCTGTTATGGACAAGTTTGAATATCCTGTAGAGTTTTCGCGAGAGTTTCGATTATTAGATTTCCAACTTCTAATTTCGACATGATCTGGATTTTTCGTCGAGAAATTTCAAATTTCTTGAATTCGTTCTGTAGTATTATTAATTATTTGATTCTGCCATATTTCTATAATTTTGATGATAATTTCACTCTATGCGATTCATTTTCTGCATTTTATAGGTTTTCATCCTGAACGTCGTTGGAGTTTTGCTAGATTCACAATAGTATCTTCCTATTCCGAAATTCTATTGTTATGAAAAAATCAGTTTATATTGAAATTGATTGGATTCAAAGAATTATATTAGGATATCTTTCATATTTGCTATTTTGCTATTTCGAATAGTATCGTGTACTTTTAATTTTTCTTTATTATAAGGCATGCCTCAATTCATAAAAATTTGGAGATATATTGAAATTTCGATACATTTGTCCCTAGCTAGCAATTTTATCTAATAATTGAAGGAAAATATACTTCTGTTTCGATGTTATGTTATTTTGATTCGATTGAATTGTATTCTATCCTTGCATAACGAAATGACTGACTAGTTTTTCATTTTTGAATAGAACGACATGGGATTTGATAACTTTAAGAGATTTGACATTTCAGAAATTGTTACTAAAGTAGGTTCTCGGAAACGATGCCGATATTGAATCTCCTTAATATAATACTGATAGATACGATCGGTTCAAAAGCATTTTCCAATAAACCTTACTTCGAATAATTCAATGGAATCGCAAGAGCCGGAAACGATATTCTCGAATTCTAGTTTTTACAACTTTTCGGAATTAACAGAGGCTACAATATAGGTACGTTAATTGCTTGTAGGAAGGAATGAATACATATGAATTCCTCATTTCTCTGCTCGTTTATACAAGTTAACGAGCCACCGCAAAATCTAAACGGGAATTAACGTCTTCCCTAGAGCGTGTTTTAAATTACTTTGGGTCCTCTATAAATCAAGAATTGCTGAAATTTATGTTCAGCCTCGGTTAAAAAGAGCAGTTTGCGGTTTTCCTGAATTTACATGCAGCTTTGAAATACAAGTACTCGAAATGAGACTTTCGATATAAATGCTGCTAGCCAATCTTGTATGATACATCTAACAACGTCTTTTGATTATAATCGTTCAGAAAGGGTTAACCCTCAATTTCTTATAATAGAATTGATATCATCTTTCTTCTGAAAAATATGATTTGCTTGTTCTTAACTTGTCCTCTTATAAAAATCACAATGACAATACAAACTTACCTTTTTCCACCATGTACTATTTAGAGAAACTAGTTCTCCTTTTTACATTGGGAAATTTCTTATTTTGATAATTGTAAGAGAAATATACTATTACCAGTAGGTCTGCTATTCCACATGCTAAAGCAATAGTTCCTTATCGGAATCAACATCTGAATATGCAGTTTGCGAATGTTGTCACGTTTCATGTCATGTTTCACGCATCTATGATTTATGAACTAGTATTCTACAGAATCGCATTGATGAAACAGATATACCTACCGGTGGTTTGGCAGCAACCGTAGGATCTAAGAATTTCAACTAGATATTTGGGAACTGCGAAATCGATATTTCAGTCTGCATAACTTGACAAGAATGATTGCACGTATTTTAAATGTTTGAATACGCTACTAAAATAGTTGAACTTTCAGTATAGGATTAAGATGCTTTCCTGCAATAGGTTGAATGCTATACACGAAAACGACATAATAACTAGGATCGAGTTATCCAGATCTCCATTTGTCTGGGCGTATTCAGTTCAACGTAAACTATTACAGAAATGAGTTTAGTAAATTCTTGAAAACTAAAGTATAAAGTACGTTAAATTATCGATTATGTAAATTGCCAATGGATGATCATTGTAAACATTCTTCATGAAAATATCTAATTTTATAATTCAACCAATAACTGCATTTCTCAGACAATCAGACCAACTGGCATAGATAATTTAGTTATCGGTACTCGCAGATACGATAACAGCCAATTTTAATCAATGTTCATTGTCAATCATTCAGTGAATAGTATTTCATTCAAATAATAGCCCTAACGCAAATAGCAAAACCGAACTAATATAATGATACGAAATATATTGGATTTTGTAAGGGACGTGGATGTTATAACTCCCAAAATACCCAAATCCAACCTTTCTTCAGGCGCAACCTTAGACGGAACAATATTGGTCGCAATTCAGTCAGATGAACATTAAAAGTATATATGTTATTGGAGAGGCTAAGAGACAAGTAAAACAGTGTAGACAGTTTGGATTATGATCTTGTCAGTTAAAAACCAAAACATAAGTTGATCAAATTGATTTTACTTTAAACAAAACGATTTTACTGATTTAAAATCGACGAGATCAGGATGACTGTTTCCAATTATCTCAGAGATGCCAACTGTTAAGAACATCTGCCAGAATAATAATTCGACATGATTTTGTTTAACAAATTACATGAGTAAGAATATTCAACAAAAAGAATCAAGTACTCAGAGTGGAATATGACCTCCATTGGCATCCACAACCATCTGCTCCCGTCTTCTAGCTCTTTATGGACCTCGAAAATACTTTTTGATCAAGATTGTTCCAACATTCTTGAATGTTTTGCCTCGGCTCCTCACAATCATTGAAAATAATACCATTTTTATACACCATTTTCCAAATGACACAACAGAAAAAAGTCGCATTGATTAAGATCGGCCTTTTGGAGGCCATTGTTCTGGTTCGATGATATCGTCTACGCGTTGTCTTAGATAATCCATGGTATAGTAACTGGTATGACATTTGGCTCCATCCTAAAATCAATTGAAATAGATTTCATTTAGATACATCTAATTTGGGACACCCTCTGCACTGACGGCCAGTTGAGAGTAAGTAGCGTTTTTTGTAATATAGTACTGGTTGCTCATTTTTGTAACGAACGTTGGCAGAAAAATATGAAAAAAATTGTAGAATTCCAAAGAAGATTTCCACCAATAAAAATCATCCAAAAAGCTACTCAATTCCTCAACCGTTAATTTTCAGCTGGAGGCAATTGTTCTTATTCATATCATACAAAAAGTTGACGCCCCAATAGTTGGCTAGATATGATCGCGAATTATGTGTCAATAATTTTCCGAATCTAGTCTTATGCCTTGTTCTATAAAAATGATATTTGATATTAAGTTCCTGAAAATACCGGCAGAGACCATTACATGCTTGAAAAATTTTTGTCTTTCCCACTGCAAACGAATTAAAGGAACTTTCCCTTTGAATTCGTTCGTCTGAACACAAATTCTGTCATTCTGGCTGTTCTCTGGTGGGTTAATACTGAAAGTTTTTTCGTCTGTGAACTAGATAATTTCAATTCGCCTACGTGTTCTAAATCTATTAAATAAATTTCTGCATCGCCCGAATCTGCGCTCTTTGACAGCTTGAGTCAATTGAAAATTATAGTATCTCCGTAAATACTTAAGACCCAAATCATGTCTTATTATTCTTCTCACAGAGGTTTTTGAGATTTGGCACCTCTGAGACATTTGGGAAACAGTCAAGCTGGTTCCTGGATTTCTGATAGGGCTGACTGCTAATGGAGAAATTCGTTGAATGTTATCCTGAAATTGTCAATCGGGTTTGTAATACAAAAATGTAGAGTTGATGCTTGAAACAGATAATGAAAATGGCGAGTACCTGTGTTCTAACAGTGCTAGCTGCACCAGTACCTGGTCTTCTTCCTGATGACCATGTTGTCCGAAATTTTTCCTCAAGATCATAGATTGCACTTCTCTTGTAATTAGGGGATGGAAATTGGCGCAATATTTGCCTAGCAGTATAGCCATGCACAAATAAACATTCAATGTCAAAAGCAAGCAGCACCAAGAGAAAATTCGAGTTCAAACCAGATGTCGTCTAAAACTGGATCACATTTCATTATTTTTTCGTTTATCATAGAGTTAATGCCTGCAGTCTATGTTCAGACGTTTCACAACAGGAGGTACATATGATGGTGGAAAAAGAGAAACATTATTGACGACAATTGGCACAATTCTGAATCAATATTCGAGTTCGACTCCTCAAAATGATGGGAACTGTTCAATATAGTGATTGAATTACGCAGTTGATTTATTACGACAGCGAAAACTTTCTTAATGCGCGGGGAAAATTGTTAATATTTGACGAAGTCGGCCATTTTGAATTCGAACGGAAATCAAATCTTAGGTTGGTTTTAGTAAGAAATGGTTTTTTGTCTTCCTAGAATATCCATGAAAAACACAACAACTTTAGGAGTGCCAACGCCATGAGGTGAAAAAATATTTCGATTTCAGCTGAAAATCAGTATGAAAAAAATTATTGACTGAATGTCCTATTCGAATTTTTAGTGAAAAAAAAAACGTTCTAGCGATCTTGAAATATTGCCCATTTTCGAATAAGTTGGCCATATTGGATTTCACCGGAAGTGAAATTTCAATACAATTTCTAAAAAACGTAGTCCTTTGGCTTTCCAATGAAGTAAGAACGAATAGTATAGCACTAGAATTGCGAAAATCATAACGGAAAAAAAAGTTATCCGGTTTTCTCTGGCGCACCCTATATAATTGAATCTTCTCTATATATCATAGTTCAATGTGCGACGATTAAAAAGATTATTCCACTATTTCTCCCCATTAACATCGCTTTGGCCTATAGTGAAATTACCAGGCAATTAAGATTGATGTGAAGGCAATAGAATAGAATAGCCAATTGAAGTCTTTCCCGAAACCAAGATGCCAAGAGAACTTCTTCGGACATTACTGCGAAGCCAGTGGTTTTTGAGATGATTTGTCATACTGCCAGATCACCAATCATCATCTCATATTATTATGGTGCTATTTAATTGCCGATATTTCTAATATTGATTTCACTTATACCAATCATATAATTCCTCAACTTGATGACTTAACTTTTCATTTCATACTCAATAATTTAATTCTTTAATTAATTCAGGAATTCATGTTGATTATAAAATTGCAGTGAGTTGAATGTTAGAGATAATACAATAGAGTGTAGCATTTTCTTTCTGAAATCTGTAATCACCTTCGTTGTGAAATATTTGGTAGACCGAATTGATTTATGTAGTAAAGGTGAGTTGGTAACGAGTCTTTCTAAAATAAGGTCAATTGTAAAATTGATAGTTATTCTTGTCGAAAATTTCACTTTTGAGGACCACAGTTTTCCATTCTTTTGAATCATAAATGTAAAAAATAAAGCCATTATGTACTGGGATGAACTTTCATACAACAAGATCACCACTCATTTCATATTTTTATACTACTATTTTATTGCCGTTATTTCTGATACTGATTTCATGTATACCAATCACTAACAATATCTTATTTTGATACGGATATTTCATCCGAAAATACTCTTCATGACATTCTTCAACAATTTTGGATTCAGATATAAATAATACAACACTTAAGACAAAAGATGCTTGAACAACAGACTCGGTAATATTTAATAAATATTCCATTTCAGTTTTCAATATTCAGTAGGAATGTTGCGAGATCTAACGAAGCTACTTATGAACTGAAGAGAAATGTATCTTCTTGCATAAAAATTATTCTCATTTCTTCTATGAATTCGACAATGTACTATGTTCAAAATTTAACCTTAATAAAATTATTTATATTGAGAACGATTGGAAAATGAAATCATGTCGTATATGATTGAATTCTCATTTATATGGAAAAAGAATTTGTCGCCTATGACAAAATTAGAGATTATTTCTAATTTGTATTAGTTTTTATAACCTTCGTGTAATTTTTTGGGAGACCATTTATATTAACGAGGTTTACACGAGTGGCTCTTATTTTCCAATGTTGATTTTCACTAATGAAGAAGGAATATTGTAGTCTCTGATGTAACCTAGTGAAGAGTAGAAAACTGAAGAGGGCCAGCCGAAATTTCGACAGTAACTACAGTAGATACTGAATAAGATTTCAGTATTATAATCCAAGATCAATATTCTTCAAAATTGAACACTTAATGATTTTACGCGCTTGGCATAAAATTCAACATCACGAAGGATTCCCTACGTGAGCATCTTTGAAAATTCGTTATTTTTCAGATTTCATGAAAAATGTTGGGGAGTATGGAAATTAATTCAATTTATTCAACTTTATGAGATGTAGCATGTTGATTACAAATATGATTTAAAAGTAATAGATCTGATTGAGTGTTCGATATTTCGTCGTAAATTCAATAAGAAGCCATATTTCGTCAATGAATAGATAAATATATATATATATATATATATATATATATATATATATATATATATATATATATATATATATATATATATATATATATATATATATATATATATATATATATATATATATATATATATATATATATATATATATATATACAGTGTTCAACGAAAATTTGACCCCCTATAACTCCGAAATGAGTAACATTAGCGAAAAACACCAAGACACGTCGATTTTTGTTTCGAGGGAGCATTTTTCAAAATAATTCGAAACTTGTCAGATCAACCCCTACCCCCAGCAACCCTAATTTCGAAATTCATCATAGGGAATAAGGGTCGAGTGGCACTTTACTGTAAAGGTCTGTCAATTCTCCATTCTGATTTGTCATTTTAGAATTTTAAATTAACATACAGGGTGTCCCAACCGAGGTAAGTTGAATTCCTGCAAATCCCAAATACTAAATGAAATCGATTTATTTTGGCATAATGCAAGCGCAGGTTTAAGCTCGGTCTAGAAAAACGACCTACACTTGTGAATTTGGAGTTGGTGCAATCAACCCCTATTTCCAGCATCCCCAACTCAAAATCATTCGATCGAAAATAGGTCAAGTGGCACCTCGTTGGAAAGGTATTTCAATTTTCTCTTAGAATTTGGTATTTTAGAAATTCAGAATCAGCATACAGGGTGTCCCGGAGCAGGAACACTGAAAACCCAAATAACTTTTTGAAACTGGTTCATTTCGGTATAATACGAGAACATGTTTATGTTTGATTCGAGAATAAGACTCTCTTGCGTGAACATGGAATTTTTGCAATCAATCTCTTCCATTCAGCATCCCCAACTCAAAAAATCATACAAGTGATTACAGGTTGAGTGGCAAAGTTCCAGAAAGATTTTTCTATTTTTTGAATCACTGAGGCATTGGTTTCAGTTTGGCAATCGAGGTTTTCTGGCGTGAGGATCAGGATGAGGGATAATGGAGAAACTGATTGGATGCTCATCTAAACAGGAAAACGAGATTTATTGAACTTGTATTCAATTGAAAACAAAAACTAACTTGATTATTACAACAATTGTTCAAAATGACCTCCGCCCACCTCCATACAGTTATACAGACGATTTTCGAACTCTCTTCTCACATTAGCGAAAACTTCGGGAGTCAAAGTCGGCATTCTGTGATAATCCTCATCCGCAGCTCCTCCAGGTTTTCTGGTCTTGTAGCATAAACTTTAGATTTTAGATGGCCCCACAAAAAAAAATCTAGGGGATTTAAATCTGGTGACCTGGCTGGCCACTCAACAGGTCCTCTTCTACCAATCCCAACTTCCTGGGAAATTTTCGTCTAAATATTGGCGCACCCGAGCATCATAATGCGGAGGAGCACCGTCTTGTTGAAAACGCATTTCGTCCTCAGAAAGAGTTGGATCGTTCTGTAAAATTTCTGTCAATCTAGGATGTATGTGTTCCTCTAACAACTGTAGGTAGCCATTTCCATTCAGATTACCCTCAATAAAGAAAGGCCCAACTAGATGATTGCCAAAAATTCCTGCCCAAACGTTCAACTTCTGAGGCCTTTGCGTGTGGGCCTCTCTAAACCAATGAGGATTCTGTGTGTCCCAATATCGACAATTATGTTTATTCACTTCACCACTGAGCATAAAGGTGCTTTCATCAGAAAAACAGATGTTATTCAGAAAATTTGGATTAGCGTTTAGGTTTTCACTTAGATTTTCACAAAACTGTAAACGACGATCTGGATCATCTTCGTTTATTTCATGCACTAATTTTACCTTGTAGGGTGAAATTTGTGATGTTTCACGATTCTATGGACAGTTGTAGCTGATACACCAGTCAGACGAGATAGTTTTCTGATCGAAGTAGTATTCTCCATTTGTAGATGACCCTACTGCCACTTCCGTTGCCTCATTTCTGACAGGACATGCCACTTCATGTTTTTGTTTGCCACCGAACCCGTAGCTAGGAATTTGTCAACCAAATATTTAACGTACTGGTGACTGACTCCCTTTCTCTTTCAGGATGGTTCCTATCGAATATCCTTGCCATTTCTTTGGCACAACTGTTATTTCGAAAATACGTCGATACAATTTCGACCCTTTCCTCAGTGGAATAAACCATTTTCAGATTAATTTCAACTGACGAACAACAACAATAATGAGGAACTGATCTGAATAATAATAATATTTCATTGCAAAAATGAGAAATAACAGATGACTGCACGCCAGATGGAAATGAAAAAAATTTGAACATTTTCAATGCAGAAATCAGCTTTATTTATTCGTAATTGATGCTCAACACATCGTACCCCAATACTTTTAACAGTTTCGAATTAGTTTTAGTTGATAATTTCAAATGACGATATTGAATTTTTCGAAAGCGACATCCTGTATGGAGAGCCGAACTGAATGAAATGCTTTAATCATTCTGGAATTCAAAAAACCTTTCTAAGATATGCCACTTGAATTATTTGTATGATTTTCAAGTTGGGGATGCTGAATGGAAGGGGTTGATTGCAAAAATTCTATAACCACACAAGAAAGTCCTATTCTCGGATCAAACATGTTCTCGTATACCGAAATGAACCAGTTTTAAAAAGTTATTTGGATTTTCAATGTTCCTGCTTCGGGACACCCTGTATGATGATTCTGAATTTCGAAAATACCAAATTCGAAGAAAATTGCAGTACCTTTCCAACGAGGTGCCACTTGACCTATTATCGATCGAATGATTTTTGAGTTGGGGATGCTGGAAATAGGGGTTGATTGCACCAACTCCAAATTCACAAGTGTAGGTCGTTTTCTAGACCGAGCATAAACCTGCGCTTGCATTATGCCAAAATAAATCTATTTCATTTAGTATTTGGGATTTCCAGGAATTCAACTTCACCCTTGGTTGGGACACCCTGTATGTTAATTTAAAATTCTAAAATGACAAATCAAGGTGGAGAATTGACAGACCTTTTCAGTAAGGTGCCACTCGACCCTTATTCCCTATGATGAATTTCAATGTTAGGGTTGCTGGGGTAGGGGTTGATCTGAGAAGTTTCGAATTATTTCGAAAAATGCTCCCCCTCGAAACAAAAATCGACGTGTCTTGGTGTTTTTCGATAATGTTACTCATTTCGGAGTTATAGGGGGGGTCAAATTTTCGTTGGAACACACTGTATATATAGTGGAATTCAACAAGAATTTGCAACCCCCTCTCTCATCTAAAGGTGAACTGATTTTGGCGGAAAACACATGTCAACTTTTGATTGGATGGGGACCAATTTCTGATTTGGTTCGGAGCATGTAAAATAGACAGCCTACCCTGCTCAGCACCAGAGTCAAAATTCGTTATAGGGGAAGAGGGTAGACTGACATATCTTTTGATACTCTATTGAAATATTGATCGTATCTTTACGAACTTTCATTTTCACACTGAAAGTACAAACATAAGAAGAATTTGTTATCCAACGAAAATTTTTCACCCTCTCTTCGTCAAGAAAGAGTGATAAAAGCTGAGACGTCAAGTTTCGATTGAAGTGGCATATCTTTGGAGAGGTATTTTAATTCTCTACTCAAAACTGGTATCTTTATGAACATTCATACAGATAGTTCAAACACAATGAGATTTGTATTTCAACAAAAATATGACAATGCCAAAAATCAATTTAAATGTTGCTCTGCTGATCTGCTCTTACCTCCATACAATCAAGAAGAAATTCTGGTGTTAAAATTCTGTATTCGTCTCCGCAGCTCTTCCGAGTTTTCAGGTTGTGTAGCATAAACTCTTGATCCAAGATAACCCTGGCTGACAAACTAACTGTTCATATTCTACCAATCCATCGCAATTTGCTTCCAAATATTGCCGCACACAAATATCGAAATGAGCAGGAGCACCTTCTTTGCTGGAAATGTATCTTATTCTCTGAATGAAAGAGTTTCTTGTTTCTTGAAATTTCTGTGAGCCAGAGATTCATTAATTTTCCCAAAAACTTCAACCAAGTGTCTCCATTAAGATTACATTCAATGAAGAAAGGTCCTACAATATGGTTTCCATAAATTCCATCCCAGACATTCAATTTCAAGTCGTTTGTGTGTATGTCAGTGTGAACCAATAAGGATTTTGGGTATCATAATATCGAGATTTATGCCTTTTCACTTCACTATTGGTACAAAAGGAAAAGGTACCCTCATCAGAAAAACAGGTATTATATAGAGTACGTGGATTATTGTTAATATTTTCACCTAAAATTTCACAAAATTACAAGCAGAGGTCAGCATCGTCTTCGTTTATTTCAAGGACTAGTTTCACTTAATAAGGATGAAATTAGTGATGTTTCATGATCCTGTAGACTTTTGAAGCTCATACACCAGACACACGTGATAATTCTCGAATGGAAGTAGTAGGTGGACAAAAACCGGCCGTATAGTCCGATGTTGAACTTAATGGTTTCTGCGAGCCTTCTAACGCGTAGTAAATTTATTCATCAAATTTGAAACATAATGGTGTCCTACCTGTTTTTCTGGATGGTTCACATTGAAAATCCGTGGCATTTCTCTGGCACAACTATTATTTCGATTATAAATTGAAACAATTTTGGCCCGCCCATCAATTAGGTGAATCATTTTCAACGTTTGTCTACCAAACGATATTTGTGATTGAAAGAATTGCGAAAATGAAAGACAAATGTAAAATGAATTTCCATTACTAGATGATTGTCATAAAATCCTACAAAACAATGATGTTTATCGATATCCCAAACATTAACATCTCCTTGAGAATTAAAAATTTGGAATGCGAAGGACAAATTATCGTTGAAAAAGAAGTTTTTGTTGTATTTGGACTGTTAACAGCCAATTTGCAACGACCAACAAGACTTCAATTTACCTCCTGTTGTGAATGCCATTATATATAAGTGAAATCATTCATTTTGAATATAGTATTGTATTACTCTTCATGATGGGCTAACAACCCGAAACATATGTCGAATATTTTAATAAATATTTGTGAAACCTTTGCCAAGTGATAAACCAACCACTTATTCAATATATTTGATGTGTTATGCGAGAATTCCAGACATATTAATAAATTAATTCGAAATAGCTAATCCCACAAACCTTCTGGTAATTTGAGTGCTCTGCTTTTAATTCAGATAAAGAAATAATTACAAGAAAAATTACTTAATATTAAGAAACCAGTTAGCATTGTACATCTTGAACGTGTCTTTTAATGTAACTAAATAACTATTTTTATTTATTCAGGTAGATTGTGAAGGAACAAAACTACTAATAACCCATTCCAAATGAGAACAAAATGTGATAGGAAATAGTTCATTATGAATACATATTGAAAAGAGTAAAACAATAAGAACAAATAACATTTTACCACGAGTAATGGCATTGAGATGCTTCAGATATTATTCATTTATTTCAGAAATGTAAAGCTAACTATTTCAGTATAGAAGAGTTCATATTTGATTACTGTCATGTTCAATTATAATCTTAAAAATATGAGTACTTTTAGGTACACAGAATATCCTGTGAAGCATAATCATAATTATTGAATATATAGATATATGTATATATATCTCCGCTTAGATAGAGCTAATTTTGAACTTAGCATTATCAAACAAAATCGATGGAATGAAAGATAAATTTTACTAAATGAAACAATTGACTATGATCTCGGAATTGATTTCTGACTTAATACTTCCTGTGAAAAATCAAACAGTCCTGACATACAAATTAAAATAATAAGAAATTTTCCTGTACGAGATTATCATAAAGATAATTCCTCTTTTTGTAACTATAGTAATTGAAACAATATAAAACTTCGTACTGTAATTTGTCAGGAAATTCACCTTCATTGTCTTCACTTTCACATTTGTTCCATCTTCGCTTTCTGACAGCCCCACGTTTACAAAACATCCTAATCAACATATTGGGAATTTTGGTAACGTAGTAGGTAACTCGATTCTCCAGTATTTGTTCAGTTTTCATCGACGAAAGCGAGGATATTATAGATACAACTAGTGATTATGATCCTACTGTCAGTTGAACCCACATCAAAAGTTTTTGCCATGGGCTGTCTTGAACTGCCATATATTGATAAATGCAATAAGAAATGCGCAGAAAGTACAACAATCTGAGAAAGACATGACACATTTAAAAAAAAATTAGGATTTAGGAAATCTACCTGAAAACAAATTTCATTATTAGTTTCAAGATTGATATTATATCAAAGAATAAGTACTGATATGCCAAAATCCAAGACGTGCATATAAATCCTATTTTAATGCAAATAAACGTACTTTATAATTCAGTGAATGATTCCATAACGAAAATAATAAAAAGTAATTTACAATTCTGGAAGCTGTACCGCAATGTCCGAGAAGTGATACTTTTTACATTTTATCAAAAGATATATCAAAATTGAGTAGCTCTATTCTTATCCTAACTGAATTAACAGATTTAAAAGCTGCACGCGAAAAAGAACAATTTTTTTTTGGACATAATCTGAAGCAAAGCGTGGAGCAAAATGATGAAAGGAGTTGTGTCTGGCAGTATCTTGATTAAATATGTAAGGATAGAATAGGTGAAAAGATACTATTTTTTATTCCGACAATTGTTGCTGACAGAATAAAAATAATGATAAAGCGACGTTATATTTATTTTCCGCGCAATGTTTGAATATAGAAAAAATAAACCCCACATTTTTAATCATGAAACAAACACAAAATGCAGTGGATTGCGTTCCTAGTGTAATTATAGTCCCCACCAGTGCACAGCATTAATTAAAATCGCTAAAAGAAGTAAACCAGCATTCACGCAATAACCTATGATCCTTTTTTGGATATGAAACTTTTACAGGAAGAACGGGGGTATAATTATAACAAAAAGGCAGATTGACAAAAAGCTAATTGGAATAACATGGAAGTATAGATTTTCCATTAAGAATCTTATAAAGATAATAGTTATCAAAAAATAGAAGAAAGGAATTTGAGTGTATCACAGATATTGCACAGATAAAAGCGTGTACACAAAGCCAAGACTTAAGAAAGGACCTAGAGAAACCGATTGCTAAGGAATGGATTTCACCATTTTACTCAAATTTTTATAATTTGATCGACAACTAGAGATCCGACTTGAATAATTTCATGGATATTTTTTATTTTTCAATACGTGTTAGTTCACTTAATTTGCAGTTTTTGATATTTGTCTCTTATTCATATGTAATAAAACAAAAAATTGAGTCTACCGCATTCTGATTTTTTTCATTCACTGTTTGTTCATTTTATGTATATTTGATTATTTCGTCCTACATTTCAGTTCAAGTTACGTTTGTATCATTTAGGAAGCATATTCTTGATTTAAATTGTATGAATTCTCTTTACTATCGAATCATTTGCCTAATCATTAAAAATGTTCATTAATGGTCTGTTACCATAAGTTTTACGTTAGATATTTTTTACATTTCACATAGTCTATTTGCTTTTTATTTACACTGGAATTATAGGATTTCTTAGGAAGTCTTGGATTGTCGAAATTCTATCGACGAGCCCTACAAATTTTCGCTAATAAAGGGAGAATGTCCTAATTATTCATTTCATAAATGAATCAAAACAAGAAAAAAGACTCACCTGTATATAATACAAATATTCGATATGCTTTGCTTAATACTTTGTCAACATGTTCACATAGCTGATGAACATAACTTCATCTATCTATTTCATAATATCAACTTGTTCCGACGCATTATTCAGAGAGAGGAGGTGATTTCATTTGCGTTTATATTCTCCCTTTTCCGGCGCTCGGATGAGCCTAATCTTTGAATTATGTTAATACTGTTTATGATTGCATTTTCAGTATCACATGTTTTGAGTTATTTCTTCTTCTGTGTAAGCGTGATCTTATCCTGGAAGAGAAGTTAGTACACAGTTTTTGCGATAACTTTTTCGATCGAAATACATCATATCCAGTAATTGCCATAAATTATACAAAATTAAACAGAATTTTTTAATGACAATTTTCCTTTCTGATTAATAACGGGAATTTCAACTCTTTTAATCATTAGCAAAGGGGTCATATTCTCGGTCAAGGGTGATAATTGGCTGCTCCATTTCTAGAAATAATCCACACAAATAATTAGTGGCAAACACGCGACATTACCCTGCAATAACATTTGTATAATTGGTTCATTCAGGCGATGATATGCACTTAGCTGAAACGGTGAGGTAAGCCACACAGACCGAACTAATGATGAAACTTACGCTGAGTTTACTCGCTTAATTCTTCTCCGAGTATATGGAATGATAGATATATAGAATTGTAATGGCAGTATATTGAGGTTTATTAATTGTGAGTGACTTGGCATACAAGAGGTAGTGTCGATTTAGATGAATCTACTTTTGTTATGACTTCCATTCGACATAGGGGAGCAGAAATATTGTTAAAATTTATATACCTAAACTTCTAGCTCCGCTCTAAATACTTTAGTAGATCAATCGTTATGTGAAAAGTATTGCGTATAAGAACGATAGTCACGACCTTTCCTATCTCAAGCCGTGGTCTGCTAAGAAGTACGATGTCTCTGCTATTATACAGGAATGCATGAGGTCATTGCAACATTGTCAATACAAACACTATAGACTTCATAGAAAGCGTTGGTTGTGAGCAGAACTTCTGAATGTATCATTGCTACTTACATCGCGGCAAGTTTAGGACAAACATTTATTCAACTGTTCTTTCTTCAGAGCGTTGAGCGATAGTATCATACTTCTGTTCAGTTATATTGAAGAGTTTTTGAGAAATTGTAGTTCATTCGATTTATAAAAGAAATATATCATAAAATAGAGACTCTTTTAAAGCCTAGTAAAGAAATATTTGTAAAATTATATTGGGAAATACTACTCTATTCTTTCATACTTTCTGCCAAAATGATAATGAACAAAAATTTGGCAAGCATACGCTGTAGGGAGATTCTTAAATATCTCATTCCCTCCAAATGATATTTTTTTATCTCGTCATGTTTTTTCATTTTATAATAATATAAATAGTACTATGTCTTGAACATCGATTTTAGACCATAGCCATTAACAGCGAGGTATCAGTGTCACCAAAATATTCGATCAAGTTAATTGCATCAACACTGTTCAGGTTGGTGGTCAATTATATAAATTTTCCCGACCATTATTGCAAAACCGACGATGAATAAAACCTTGCTTGTTGTAGGTCTCACTTCGCTCAGTTGAAGATATTATTTTGTAATCATTCAATCATTTTGAAATGTATCTAGTCCAATGTTTCGCTCACTTAGATTTTCCTCCAATCAAAAAGGGTTAAAGAACCATAATTCATGTGTTGGTGTGTTATATGCACTTATGTGCTATTTCATATTTTTACATATCACTAGTTACTTTAGTTTTTAACACTTGACTTAAATTGTCTTCATTCATTTTATCTTTGTTGAGTATGGAAGCAGTTCGGACTATTCTGATTGAAGCATCGAACTTTTCGGTCCGTTCGTTCTCTCATTTTCAAGGAGACTTGATGTTGAAAATGGTATTTGTTATAAGCATGTTGATTCGAAAGTCAATATCATTTTTATTTATTCTTCACTGAACTGTAAGTACTCTTCGAAATCCTGAGATGTTGTGGCACTTGAATATTTGCAGTTCCAGACTCCTCTCTTTAGAAATCTTGAAATATCAATGACTTGTTCTTATTCTCGAATTAATAGATCAACATCGGTAACTGGTAGAAAAAGATCCAAAACTCACGTGCATCGAATTATCATATCAATTTCTGCTATGTAATGATGTTAGAAATAATCTTGAATTGACTTAATGTATGTATAGATAACAATAAGCGAGTCTAGATCGTTTATATGGTCCCTAAGTTTCGGAAGTGAATTTTGTAACACAATGAACATTTTATATATTTTCTGTTATTCTGGATTTTATTACGTTGATTCACGTAATAAACACTATTTTGATTAAATCGATTTTCTTCTGGAGTTCCAATGATGTGATTAGTGGTTCCTGAAGAGCAAGATTCTCCATATTAAATAGGTTGAATATGACGGCCGTGTCACTGGTTGATCGTCAGTACATTTATAGAATTTTCAGCTGAATTTGGATTCTCTTCCTCCAGAAAACAAAAATTTTTTCTCCTACTTCGAAAAATATTTCGATAACCAGCACTGTTTCTCGTGAAAGAAAATATTCAAATGTATTTATCTGCACACAATGAAGTAAATACACCAGAACTAATAGTGTTACTTTGGGATTAATTTGTTTCTTGTACTGTTGATGTAGGAGTTTTTCTGCCATTAGAATTTCTCTGGGAATTATAATGAAGTGTGTAATCGACATATCCTGTCCAGCTTTTTTCAGCACTAGAAAGCCTGGTTTTATGTCCCATCTTAATCCAGTATCTCCACCATTAGTGCAAAGACTGGCGCCGTCTTTTCAGAACGACATGCGTAGTTCTACTTACCCTTACTTAACAGTATAAAAATTTGTCTTTCACGTCCAAAATCACTACAAGCTCATTTGTAGCAGAATATTGATCGCATCAATTCTAATATAGTGTAATGCTGTATTCTTCTGTAGTATAAGAGATATTCATAATAGGTTGAAATTCGGAATACACTTCATGCCACCCATATCTTTTATATCCATATATTTAAATATACAGAATAAATTTCTAGATTAGTTTTTGAACGAGTTATTCCGATAAAGCTGAGTATTGAAGATAAGAACCTTTCCATGAAATGATAATTCCCTTACGAATTGTATAAAAATATATCGAGTGATTTGAACTTTATGTTGTGTGTCTATATTAGTTCACTATTTACATTATTAAATGCATACATTTTCTGACAATTCAAACGTCTCAGATCAAATCACTTAGAAAAACATCGCTCGTCCAAAGAAAATATGGAAGTGGAGTACTTGATTGTACGGTTATCTTTCATCCCTATTAGCCAAATATGCAGGATCGTGACATAAAAATCCCAATTTGAAAGAATATAATTAGGATCTTCTATTTTATGATGTAAACGCGGTTCCTTCTGAATAAGATGAAAAACATTATGTAATACTTGATATACTGGTTTAGAAACATAAAAACCATATTTTTGTAGCAGGTTGAACTGAAAGGATTGAAATAATATAAATTCATAAGATTTCTCGAACAATGATAGAATGTTCAGATACTCAATAACATTGAATAAATTTCACAGTTTAAAATAAGCCTAAAGTGAAATGTTATAACAAGTGTGGGGTGGTTTACAAGATACTTTTATACGTATTCTATCTCTATAAATAGACATCAATTAACCAGTAATCCACTACTTACCACTTTTCTTTACTTTACTGTGCAAATTTTTAATATTACTTAGTAAAATATCGATTTGCTTCTTTTCAGTTCTCTATGATTGTAATTCAGAAGCTAATATTAGTTTTATCTAACCTCAACTTTTACACCTAATGTATATAGGATAGTAACAAGTAGTATAGCGAATCGACTAACGTGAAGATTCTCGTCAGGATATAGAAAAAACAAGAGTTGTTCTAAAAACAAAAAGTTACTAATTGCGAGATTTCGCAATGTGTAGACATATCGAAGAAAATTATTTTTCAAGGGACAATATTCAACCTTCCGTAGAATGTTAAATATGCTCCCTTGAAGGAGCTAGTTTTCCGATCTACTCTTCATATAATCACCGTATACCGGGGCCACCGGGATATGGTACAGCACGGTCAGATGTCACGAATAGGAATAATGGACTGCAGTTTCGGTCTCATTTGACCTCATCAGCATTATATACCCACTCGTAACAAAAAGCCATGCCGTTACCTACACATCTCAATTCGTTGGAGCGAACGCAATAATATAAATATCACTGCGCCCCCCAACGAACCGAAACAGAGACTACCTCGCCAGCGCCCCGCAAAACGGTGAAACCAAAGAGCAGATGAAGCAAACGTTAATTGGTCACACTAGTTCGATAACATACCGCCATGCGACACTCACGTATCAGGCAGAAGCGGCTGTCGAATGACCGACGCTCCTTATTTCTATGTGGTTTACAACCACGCATACACAAACATCTCAAAACAAAAAGTTGTTTACGGTGATTATGAAGAGTAGATCGGAAAACTAGCTCCTTCAAGGGAGGAAATTTAACATTCTACAGAAGGTTGAATATTGTCCCTTGAAAATAATTTTCTTCGATATGTCTACACATTGCGAAATCTCACAATTAGTAACTTTTTGTGAGATTTTGAGATGTTTCGTGACATCTGACCGTGTTGTACCACTTCCCAGTGGCCCTGGTAATCATAAAGAGTAGATCGGAAAACTAGCTCCTTCAAGGGAGGATATTTAACATTCTACGGAAGGTTGAATATTGTCCCTTGAAAAATGATTTTCTTCGATCCTTGAGTTGTTATTATATTGCCATCAGTGCTTGTTAAAGGTGCATACCTTCAATGAATCTGAAGTTTTGAAAAGATGAAAATATTATTTGAAGCTTCCATTATAATAGGAAAGCAATTCAATCAGCAGATACATATACTGGATAAGCCAATGAAATCGTTTCCATATATCTAGATCTCAGTAACTACTAAATATTCGTTGAGAGAATATACTGTTGTTAATTTCAATTTTATATGTTCATATAGATACTGTCTAGATAGGCTATCTAATCAGAAAGTTCCAAACGAAAATTTCAAGTCAATTCTACACACACTTCATTAACACCTGACAAAAGTGGCTAAATGATATATTGAGTTCAGTACTATCCATCCACATTTCAAGCCCAAATAAGAATGAAATGAGCCTCAACTTTTTTCATAGTCCGTCTGTAATTCTAAATGACAGTACGAAAGAATGAATCATGTTTCATTTTATTCATTGGTCGATTGCATATGATCAACATGCTATGTACTGTGATATTAATCTCAGATATTTCTACTATACTAGTTGAATGTGAAAATTAGTTTGAAACACTTTATTAGTTAAAAAGCAAGTATAGTTTTTCTTCAGAATTCAATCAATGATTATTCAAAATAAACTAAATTTCGAAATCAATTGTGTCTGATGATGAAAAAGAATGGAATATTTTACTGGCAACAAATAAATCAAATTAATTGATCGCTGTTACCGCGGTTTTGAACTATAGTACTCTCGTTACATATACTTATTAGTCAAATATATCCAATTATAAGTAGAGTAGCAGTAAATCCAAGAAATTGGAACAATGCTAGTTGTTCAGTATTTTGTGTAGAAACACAACATCACTAATTTCACTATGTTTCCGTAGAGTCATCAATTTGAATCGCTTCCGAGTGTCGAGGTACTTATGATAATGACATCAAATTTGAATGCGAAATATCTCATGAATTTATTCTGGACACTGTCCAATCTATGGATAAAAATGTTGTATTGAGTGTTCCATATTATGAAAGTAAAGTTTAATCTACTGAAGACAAAGGAATAATATAAAGTTGAAAAGGTTGAGTCATCTCTTAAAAGCCTACAGTGTCAAGAATAAAGCCGAGCATCTTATTACTGCAGATCAAGATACTCTAAATATGCTGCTCACGTAGTAGCATCAAATAGAATGCAACTCCCAGACCTAATTCGGTATCCACAATTTAAAGCTGCTGATCACCGATTGAGTAATTTTTTGAATTTGGGAGGCTTTTACTTGGTAAAATTCCATTATCAATAACAAAAAACAAGTACTGTGTTTTAAGGAATTTTACTTAATAATTGCGATTCGTAACGCGTTTCACTACACCGTAGCTTCTTCAGACGAATGAGTATGCAGAAAAATGTAAATGAGAATATAACTATAAATGTTCTTGAGTAATTAAAAGCTTATTGGTCGCCTCCTCCTAAGTGGTTATTTATGACAGGTATATCCAATAAAATTAAGGAATAGATTGCTCCCCGAAAAGATTCAATAGAGGTGAAGGGCTTAAATCGACTTGTTCATTGATGAGTCTACCTGAGTGTTTGTATTTATTTATTTCTAAAGTTTCCCAAAGATCTACCTTCCAATATTTATTATCTGTATGCAAAATTTTAAACTGTGGGTCGAAAGAATGATTATTTTCTAAGAGATGATTCGCGTAATTTGAATCTGATTTTTATTTGAAAAACTGCGTTTATGTTCCGATATTCTAATATTAAAATTTCTATGTGTTCTACCAATGTAGAAATTATCACAGTCATTGCAATTCAATCTATAACCACCTGATTTATTGTTTTTACCTGGTTTGGTTTTATTATTTTTATATATTCGCCTAAATTATTATTAGTTTGGAAAGCTATGTTGAAATTATTGCTACTTAAGAATGATTTCAGTTTCTCACTTGTAATACCAACGTAGGTTAAGGTGTTGAATTTTTGTTTCAATTTATCGACAGGGTAAACTTCAATCAATGCGATTCTACTTTGTTTTTTATTTAAAATATTATTTATTAGTTTGGGATTGTAACCATTATTTTTGGCTATTTATTTAATCAAATTTAGTTATTTGTTGAAATTTTCTGGTGATAGCGGGATGTTAATCAATCTATGAATAAAACTATTGAATGCTGACATTTTATGTTGATATGGATGACACGACGAGTTATGTATTATAATATCTGTATGTGACGGCTTATGGTAAATTGCGAAAACATGTTTTCCATTTTCATTCGAAATTGTTACGTCTAAGAAATTTATCGAATTATTGCTTTCTATTTCGGTTGTGAATGCAATTTTGGATGTAATGAATTTATATGATTTTCGAAAATTTTCAACTGTCTATCTGTTCCTGTGAAGCAAATAATGATATCGTCTACATAGCGATACCAGTATAAACAATATTTACTGAGTGGATGATTATCATCCACTCACCAGAAAATTTCAACAAAGAACTAAATTTGATTAAACAAATAGCCAAAAATAATGGTTACAATCCCAAACTAATAAATAATATTTTAAATAAAAACAAAGTAGAATCGCATTGAATGAAGTTTACCCTGCCGATAAATTGAAACAAAATTCAACACCTTAACCTACGTTGGTATTACAAGTGAGAAACTGAAATCATTCTTAAGTAGCAATAATTTCAACATAGCTTTCCAAACTAATAATAATTTAGGCAAATATATAAAAATAATAAAACCAAACCAGGTAAAAACAATAAATCAGGTGTTTATAGATTGAATTGCAATGACTGTGATAATTTCTACATTGGTAGAACACATAGAAATTTTAATATTAGAATATCGGAACATAAACGCAGTTTTTCAAATAAAAAATCAGATTCAAATTACGCGAATCATCTCTTAGAAAATAATCATTCTTTCGACCCACAGTTTGAAATTTTGCATACAGATAATGAATATTGGAAGGTAGTTCTTTGGGAAACTTTAGAAATAAATAAATACAAACACTCAGGTAGACTCATCAATGAACAAGTCGATTTAAGCCCTTCACCTCTATTGAATCTTTTCGGGGAGCAATCTATTCCTTAATTTTATTGGATATACCTGTCATAAATAACCACTTAGGAGGAGGCGACCAATAAGCTTTTAATTACTCAAGAACATTTATAGTTATATTCTCATTTACATTTTTCTGCATAATCATTCGTCTGAAGAAGCTACGGTGTAGTGAAACGCGTTACGAATCGCAATTATTAAGTAAAATTCCTTAAAACACAGTACTTGTTTTTTGTTATTGATTGAGTAATTATTTTCAATGAGGTTGTTCTATCTGCTGAAAATTATTTTATAGTACTTCTGATAATTTAAAAATAAACTGTTTTCAGAGCAGTATTCGAAGATGTTACTCTTTCTGCATTCCCGTGCAATTACTTTTGTCCTGAACTCTCCCAAATATCTGCAAGTCATAACATAATAAGAATTTCGAATTTAAGAAACATTCATTTATGTTATTTATGTATATTAAAAATAGAAGTGGTCCTAAGTGGGAACTTTGGGGGATTCGGTACGAATTGAAGTATATTTTGAAGGACGTTCCTGCTTGTTGAACAAATTGTGACCTTCCCACAAGATAAGATTATGACCACCTCAGGAGCATGTTGCCGACACCTACCTGTGCAAGTCTTCTATGGATAACGAAATGACTAGGTTTATTAAACGCTTCTTTTGAAACCGGAGTAAAAGAAATTCACCTGTATACAGCAGTCAAAGGCCGTCTGAAGGTACTTCGAAAAACTAAACAAATTTGTTTCCAAATTTCTATTCTTTAAAAAGCATGCTGCTGTTCTATGACTATGCTTTTAATATGACTGTATATGTTTTTTTAAATTATATACTCAAATTACTTCGGGATAGATGACAGTATGCCAATAGGTCGGTAGTTTAATATGTCGTTTTTTTTACCGCTTTGAAAATTGAGATTACGGAAAAGAATTTCCATTTTTACTGAAAAATTCCGCTACGAACTGAGTTGTTGAATATAATGCACAAGGTAAGAAACAAACAGTCTGCGCAGTTCCTGAGAAATATTGGAGTAGTTCTGTCCGGACATGGACCCTTAGTGGGATTAACTTAGCTTAGTGCAGTAGCTATTTCTTCGTCTGAGAGTACAACCCAACCCAGATAGCTACTTTTATATTTATTCTAAGTGTTATCATCGAATTCCCGAGAATCAATTTGTGAAGATTCAAAAATTCTCTCAAAATACTCGGCAGGAGAGTTGAAGACTTCAGTTGGAGTTGATGCAACCCTATCACCCAGATACATCGTAATAGTGAATTGATCATTCTTTCCTTTATAGGATACATACTCGAAAAATGGTTTCAAGTCCACTCGGTGTTTTTCCTCGACTCTATCAAAATAACTACTTCATTCCGAGGCAACCAATATCTTGGGAAGTATCCATAATTTATTCAAATTGCCTCCATTAGGATAAACTTTCATTTTATATGTTTCTCATTCTTCTCATTTATAATATTGATCATATTCCTAGAAAAATATGCAGAATATTTTATATTCAACCTCAGCCTAGGAACGTGCTCGTCAATCGTATTTCAGGTTCATAGAAAAGATTGACATATATTTACCGTTTTCAGAATGTAGCAAGTGCTTATTAAGACGCAGCTGAGAGCCGACATCAGAAAAAATTCTGAACAGTGATTATAACTGTCACTCTGAGCAAATGGAGTGGGCTAAATTTCCCCCCCTGACTTTATTGCAAAGAACAAGATCAAGCATTATACCTCAGGAATTACTCACCTCATTAAAATGCATCAATTAGCAAAACGGGAGGATATAAATTATATTCGCAAACTTATGATCAGCGTTTGTAGGTTCTAGATTAATATCTGCGTAACTGTTTACCCATTTGACGGTTGGACAGTCAAAATCCTCGCATATTAGTACACAACTATCACCTTTGTTGAACTCTAGCTTATTAAATAATGACACTACTGTTATTTTATCCCCTGGAAGAAAGTAACCACAACTTAAATATACATTTTTTCGCTTTATACTAAGTTTTATTCATAGGTCTTCAGCGTAACTGAAAAAGTGGGAAACCAACTGATTGAAATCTGTTCGGAACGCCCCCGCATTTTTTTATCGAAGCACTAGACTCGCGGTCTCTTCGGAATATGTCATAAAGATCATCCACAATGTCATGATCACAAACAGTGCCGTTAAGCAATGATTACGTCTTGATGATTACATCATAATTATTCGCCACCACATTCAACCGAAACTGTGAGAATTTCGTGCGCAGTACACTAACATTTTGAAAATGAAAAGAAATAGAAAGGAAATCACTTCAACTTGCTTAGAGACGATTTATCTTGGATCTGTAGAATCTTTGAAATTTCGTTCTTCACGATAAGAATATGGGTGCCCAGCGCCGATAAAAACTTGTACTTGTTTTTCTTTACAACAATTCTTGCAGACCTGAATAGAATTCAATTCTTCGTAGTGAGGTGAGTTTGACATACAATCGATGAGGTTCACATCTTAATGTTGCTGTTTTTTTCATTTCCAAGGCGTTTAAAAAGACGACATATTAAACTACCGACCTATTGGCATTATCTCATCTATCCCTGAGTAATTTGGGTATATAATTTAAAAATACATATACAGTTATATTAAAAACATAGTCATAGAACAGCAACATGGCTTTTTTTAAGAATAGAAATTTGGAAACAAATTTGTTCAGTTTATCGGAGTATCTTCAGATGGCTCTTGACTGCTGTACACAGGTGGTTTTCTTTTACACCGGTTTCAAAAGAAGCGTTTAATGGAGCTAGTCATTTCGTTATCCTTAGAAGACTTGCAAAGGTAGGTGTCGGCAACGTGCTCCTGAGGTGGTCATAATCTTGTGGGAAGGTCACAATTTGTTCAAAAAGCAGAAAGGTCCTCCAAAATATACTTTAATTTGTACCGAGTCCCCAAAGTTCCCAATTGGGATCACTATCATTTATATTATACATGAATAACATAATATATATATATATATATATATATATATATATATATATATATATATATATATATATATATATATATATATATATATATATATATATATATATATATATATATATATATATATATATATATATATATATATATATATATATATATATATATATATATATATATATATATATATATATATATATATATATATATATATATATATATATATATATATATATATATATATATATATATATATATATATATAAAGGTAAATTTTCTTCACCAGAATGATGTTTCACCCTAACGTGGACTACACCACGGGATGAGTGCAATTTCCTGGTGATGAAAATTTGCCTAATGGTTTATGATATTTTTGGCATCCATTAGTCCGAACATCTATTCCAGCCATATACAGCTTTTGAACGTTAGGTTGAACAACCTGGTACTGAATGGCCAGTGTCCTTCCTTTTGTTTCCTAGAACAAGTATCCAGGTATGTAAGTTATTCTTTTCTGCCGAACTGACATGAAGGGCATTTGATTTTCACCCTTGACGTATTTTGGATGACGTTCAGTTTAATGTTGCATAGATATTCAATCTCATGCGCAGGACCGACTGGTTTACGTCTCTTGATCGAATTGTACGATGGAATGGCTTGTTTTTCTGCATAAGATAATTCCGTAGATTCTCATCTTGGTTCGCTCCTACCACGGGATGGTGAAGCAGTATCTTATCACCATGGCCTGAAGTTCCGTTCAGATGACTTCATTATACCAAATTTGTAATTCATGCTGGGGTTTGCTAATTATTGATCGGCAGACATAACGTTTGCAGCAGTTTAATAGCTCCAGCACTAAAATATTACCTCATTTTCAAGAGGCAAATATTATGAATATGAAACTGACAAAGTTTCCGAAAACGAGAAAAAAAACTCAATTAGGATTATTGAAAATATAGCACTACATATCAATAGGAAATATATCATACTTATTGATAAATCAAACCAAATAGCATGAATAATTGCTATTGTGATACTTTAATTAACATACTAGAGAATTATTTCTTCGAATGAATGAAGAAGAAAATAACAAAAATTGAAGGCCTAAATGCAGTAAGCCATAATGTTAAATTTTGATAGGAGTCAGTTACAAGATCAGTGGAAAGCACAATATGTAGAATGGCAAAAATTACAATGAGATATAGGTTTTCTATATTTCATATTTGAAAAATAGGTATATATCATTTTGAGAGAAATATGACCTGAAAATAATTAATGAGGAAAATATGATATAGTAAGAGTATATTGTGACAGATTGGATTATTTTCATAGCAGCTGAAGCTATAATAAATTATGATCATTTCAGGCAATACTGTGATTATAACGATTTCCTGGCAGTGTTAACAATCACCGGATTCTGGATTCGAATTCTTTCAGAAAACGTTTTAATTATATTAACAATGCGTATGAGCTATGTAAAAACGAAAAATTTGAATGTACTCATGAAATACGACACAGATGTGCGAACTATAATTTCTTCGTTCAAAAAATTGCAAAACGGATTGATGGAATTACCGAAGAAGTTGTTGCGGTTTTACGGTTTATTCACGTTAATCAACTAGCTCATTCGTTCGACACTATAAAATCCTACTCGTGATTTAACTATATCCCTATACTATTATTGCCTTCCGTCAAAAGTGAACAGAGAGCAGATTAAAATAATCAAACTAATCAACATGCGATGGTTTTTAAATGGCACATGATTTTCAGAGAATCTACGAATGGTAACGATGAAGAAGGAAAAGTAATAACAGCAGACACAAGAATGTTTGAGATCACTAAATGTATATTTGAATATCAACCTCTGATATAAATATAATCTTTCATTATAATAAAGCTTTAATGCAGACGACGCTAGTGTTTGTATCAAGAAGAATAATTCTATAGAGTTTGGTGTAACTTCGTGAAATCAAATAGTTGCCTCAAATATTCACATTATCACGAATGTATTCAATTATCATACAGAAATAAAACATGATAATTCAACAAATATTCGTTTCCTATAATATGCATTTATGGGAGATGGTGAAAAAACTAATAACCCTGTGAATAACCGTCATGTATATATGTATATATATATATATATATATATATATATATATATATATATATATATGAATATGTATATTCGGATCAAGTATATAATTGGTAATAATTTAAAATCATATCTGTCGTGGTTTTATGTTGTTTCGTATGTAAGAAAATACGATGTTTCAATAAGAAGTACTTAAATTGAAGTTTCCTTGAATAACAATTCGTATTATCAACTGGAAAGGAGATCAATAAATTTATAGTATTCACGAACGGTTACATAACTATTAATTTTGGCCAGCAAATGTAATTAGACAATTTATCAATTTCTTAAAAATTTACAAGATGATTTGTAATGTAGGAGTAGGCATCCGCTGATATTTGATATCGAGTATTGTTCATTTTCAATCTCAATCACGTTCGAATTTCGAGTTATATATTTTATTTGGACAAAAACCATTATTGTGAATTCAGAAATTTCACCAGACACACTTATTGAACTTCCTGAAACTGAATAGTTGCCCATTATTCTTGACCCAAATATTCACATTATTATGAACGCTGAACTGAAAAACAAAACGAATTAATACAATATTCATACCGGAATAGAATATGATAAATCAACAACCATTCGTTTCCTATAATACGAATTTATGGGAGACGGTAAAAAACGAATATCCCCTTGGATAATTTCTTTCCTCTATCATGAAATAAGGCCAAATATATTCTAAACTGTAGACGCTTCAAACGAGTCTATTGGTGATAGTTTAAATTTCATATCTATCGAAGTTTCCTGTTGTTTTTATATAAAAAATACGATGTTTCATTAGGATGTACTGAAGTTGAAATTTTGTTTATATAAAAAAGTCGTTTTATCAACTGAAAAGCAGATCGATGAAGTAATAGTATCCACGATTGATTAATTAACTATGAATTCTGTCCAGCAAATGACATTAGGCAAGTTTTCAATTTTTTAAAAATTTATCATTATCTTGGAGTAGGCATCCGCTGGTATCAGATTTAGAGTATTGTTCATTTTCAATCTTGATCATGTTCGAATTTTGAGTTTTATATTTTATTCAGAAGATACCCAATATCGGGAATTTAGAATTTTCACCAGACACACTCATTGTTTCTTGTTTGTTGGAATTCTATTCGTCTAACTGACGCTAGTGCGAAGCAGCAGGTGGACCCGGGTTAGATTTCTGACACGGAAGAGGCACGAAATTTGGATAGGGACGAATACTCGGCGGCTTCCGGCTACCAAAAAATTTATAGCTTTCAAATTGTATGAGCTCGACCGAATGTGATAAAAAGTATTTTATTTTAAGCAGTTTACTGAATTTAAATATTCAGGAAACGTCTTCACAATTTCTTCAATACTTTATATAAGTTCCTCCCATATATATGTTTCGTTTAGTTATTCGTATACACCCTATCCACGCGAGATGAGACATTGAAAGTATATGGAGATGGGAATGAAGGATTGGAGACATTTTTTGTTGTTATCTTGAATGTTATTCGATCATACATTTGGAAATACTTCAACAATTTTTTCTCATACCATTGCTACCTAAAATCAACCGAAATGAATATATGAATTGTTCAATCAGAATTTTGCGATTTTTCGTTGTCTCTTAGAAGGCATAGTAAAAATATTAAAAATCATTTAATATCGATTATTTTTAGCTCTTTATAAGTATATAGGGTGTTTCCAAAGCATGTGGCAAATGGTAGTACATTCAAAGGTACAGAAGTCCGTTTTTTCAAATTAGACTACCTATTTTTGCACACTCCATTTAGCTGTTAATATTAATAGGCATTAACCTGTTATAGGTTTTCGTTCATCTAAAATGCATCGTTTCCGAGTAATTCGCGATTTTATTCCAAAATTTACGATTTTTCGCGCGAGAACCCTGAATTTTGCAGACTATGTGACTCGAAATCTTTCAAATGATGCATTTCAATCTCTCAATACGAGACCCATCTCAAAATCTTCATCAAAGTGAGTCTGGTCAGAATTATTAACGGAAAAGTGCGAAATAAATTTCTTTTGGAGTGGATTTAATCTGAATTCTCGCTTTCTTTCTTTTCTAATAGGTATTCTAGATTACATCAATTACTTGTCACGAAAGTCATCTTTGAATTGTTATTTATTTTAGATTTAGACGTTTTCAAATCCACAAATTGTCCTGCAACTGAATATTTCAAATATTATTTCACAAGTTAAAACTCTGATATTTCTCAGCATAATTGATGTAATACGTCCATGTTTTTTTGGTTACCAATATTTTGAAAAGTACTTACACTTAACCATAAAAAATCGACGTGCTTTTTTCAGCGAGGAATTTCTGGCAATTCGAAGATGATTTTCCTGACAAGTAACTGATGTAATTTAGAATACCTATTAAAGAAGAAAAAAGAGAAGTCAGATTGAATCCACTTCTATAGTAATTGATTTCACACTTTTTTTCTCGGAATTCTGATCAGAATTACTTTGATGAAAATTTTGAGATTGGTCTCGTATTGAGAGATCGAAATGCTTTATTTGAAAGATTTCCAGTCATATAATCTGCGATTTTCAGGGTCCTTACGCAAAAATTCGTAATTTTAGGAATGAAATCGCGAATAACTCGGAAAAGATGCATTTTAGGTGAAGGGGAAACCTATAACAGATCGATGCCGATAATTATTATGAGTTGAATGGTGTGTGCGAAAATAGGCTGTCTAAATTGAAAAAATAGAATTTTGTACCTTTGAATGTACTAAGATTTGTTTGGAAACATCCTGTATACCGTGAAATGCATTGAATTCCGCTGACTGAGCCTCTTAACTCACAACGAGCTGAAAATGATGCCTTCTAAGAAACAACCAACAATCGCAAAATTCAGATTGAAAAATTCATTTCTTCCTTTCGGTTGATTTTAGGTGGCAATGATATAAGAAAAAATTTCTTAGAATTCAATTTTCCACTATAAAAAAATAGAAACATATATTATGCTATTTGCATTAACAAAGATTGTGTCACAGCATTGAAAATATTCTCGGAACTTAGTTCGAATAACATTCTTAACAACAACAAAAAATTCTTCAATCGGTCATTTCTTTCTCCATATATTCTTAATGTTCCATCTCGCGTGGACATCCTCTTTTATAAAGCGGGTTCTAGGATTTCAAAATCATTCTAAAGTCACACCAGAAGCAGTAGTTTTGTGGTTGTTTACTATGAAAGTTCCAAGACTGTTTCATTTTCTTAAAATTTTGATTCACTGTTTGAGCATTATGTTCTGGAAGTATGAGCATGAAAATAGTTCGAAATTTTCAAGGTTTCAAGAACCTGTACAGTAGGGGGTCTGTGATCCTACAACTTCATTCTTCTTTTGTTAGACATCTTTCGTATTTCTTCAGCGTGAAAGCATTTAAGCCGTCTTTCCTCTTAATTTCTGCTATATGGTCTTTAATTTTCAGTCAAATATTCCGAAGTTTCTTATGCATCTTCTTTAATTTTCCCTTTTAGCACCATATTTTTCATATTTTTTTTTGGGTTCACTTTTGATTAGGCCTTGCGATTTGCTCTGTTCATCTCGATAGTAATTTTTCAATATTCTATTTTTCTAAATGTGTGAAGTTTCGACCGTACTGGAGCTGTATATAGAAAAAATGATTGAGCTTGTCCCGTAAGTTTAATTTTGAAGCATTTCTCTATTTTAAGTAGAATTGTTCACAGTATTATCGATGTTTCTCAATTTTCTCACAGTAAATATTTATATTCAGTTTACTCTTTGATATGTACTACATTCATCTCCAACTCAGTTGAATGCATTTTTGTTCAATTTTTCCAACTATATCAGTATTTCCTATTGCTATAGTATCTTTTCTTCCAGCTATTGCGATTTATGTTTATTTGAGATTTTGTCTATTTCTGTGTAAAGTTCTTTAGCACAATCTCATAGGAAATAATCCATAATGTAAGAAGCCGTGTTAGACTACATATGTTACCATGTATTCCATCGTACAGGATTTTACTCTCCCTTGTCTAACTTCTAATTATTTTTCGAAGGTAGACAGTTTACTTCTCCAATTTCATGGTTTGAAAGATGTTCTCATTTTTGTTTCAGAAATTACTTCTATTCTCGTAGCAGTCTGTTTTTGATAGTTTCCAGTGATTCTGCAGTAACTCATCTCCATGTACGATTCTACCAAAAATAATCGTACAATTCGGCCGTTATTTCTATCAAACAAATATTGGGATAAGTTCTCTTTTTGTGCTCTTTTCAATCTGTATGAAATCTAGGTTTTCGATTTTCATTTCGGTGGATGAAAGGCTAATTTCATGGGTTCATAGCATCCAGGAAATACGTTGGCATTAGTTTTGCAGAGAGCTTAATAATTTCTAGCAGTGTTCAATCTCGTCCTGCTCCCAATTTTTTTTACTGCTTTATTTAACTATTTTCCTGAGACCGGAGAGTGTTTATGATGTTGAACTTCACCCTTAATTTTGAAAATTTAGTTTCAAAATTTAATTTATCCAGCTATCACTTTGGATGATTGTCCATTTTCACTTCTTTCGCTTTTTAATTTTCACGCATTGGCCTCCATCTTAGTTGCTTTTCTGTATTGCCCTTTCGACTTCTTTATGCCCACTTTCATCTATATCTTTCTTACATAAATCATTAATTTCTTTCGACTACCAATATACCTGTTTCTTCCCACCCCTTATTTTTTTTCCGAGCATTGCTATACTACCACCATGCAAACTGCTAGTTTTATCGAATACATAAATAAAAAACATTTGAAGCCATAAAGACGTAAATATTCCAATACGCGAAAAGGTGAATATTTAAATACTCTCTCACTCATAAACATGTAAATGGAGAGCGTTAAAGTTTATTCTATGCACACTATGCAAAAATTAATTACCAATGAATTTAATTAAAAACACCTAAGAGAAGAAAAAACCTCAGATTTCAATGAAAAATGTTCTTTCTATTCCAAGATCAACATTTCTTAAAAAAAAAATGTCAGTAGTATAGTAGACCATTTTGATGTAGCCCTCGTCCCACACTCTAGGGCTCTTTTTTCACAAAGTTGAATTCAATTAGAGTTTGGAAAAAGTAATCATTTCATCCTGAATGTTTAACTTGCCAGCGACGGTTCAATTCGGAAAGTTCCTGGTGTTTGCTTCCCGCCGGGAGAGTTCCGACAAAAACTGCGAACTACATCAAAATCTCAGCACGAGAGCAATTCAAGCCTCCGGAAAATTAGGAGTTATAATTGAAGTAAAATCTTGTAATTTTCTCCAAACAAATGGAAATTAATGGCTATTTGGGTTGCCAACATATACGTCTTTGATATATTTGAACTTTAGGAGTCATCCAAGTAATGTTGAAACCCTGTTTTCTATTCTGAAATTTATCAGATTATTTACTGAACCCAATTTCAATCGATTGAAACTTCTGCAATGTATCATTCTGAACCGTAAATTTTTTCAATTAAAATAAAATTATTCAAATCATCTAAATTCAACAATCTTCTGCTAGGAAACTCAAGATCGAACAAATGAAACATCTCTTGTCGTGATTAGTATCAAGGGGACAATTAATATGAATTTTGAAATGGTTTATGGGTAATATATTGTGCGTTGCCGTTCCACTCATTTTGAAGCCTTCATTGGTCTTCATTAATTCAATGCAATTATGTGCATGCGTATCTTCACCAAGCAGTGATCTGTGAGGATGGCTTTGGGACTCAATGATGATATGCTCTGATATACCTTTAATGGACATTTAACAACTAAAGCCTGAGCAATTGAGCCTGAAAATTATGAATGGGAGTTAAATTTAAGCATACTATTTCACCAAGCCAAGGTTGCTGTTCTATCAGAAGAAGTTTAGTTCCAATTTGTGCTAATTAGTCTGCCGCTCCGTTACCTGAGTAGCATGACTTTATATTCAGGTGGTGAGGTTAATTTGTATTGTAATTTGGTGGTTTCATGCCGTACAGCAAGAAAAACAAAGCTACTGCTGCTTGACTGTCACATTAATAATGGTATTTGATATGTCTGGAATGCGGTCGCAAATTGACCTTCGCGTGATGATTTCCTTGGCTCAATTTAATACTTGAGATTCGTGTTCTTGTACCATCTGGATTTTTTGAAGAGAAGTATAGGACACGAACTTTCTGAACCCAATCTTCACTTCTGGGAATGAAATCTCGGAAGATACGATCTCGGCTCTATTTGGTCATATCTGAGAGCATAACAGATGGTTTGTCAGTATAACCCTAACACAGTACCGTCAGTTACTTCGTCGCCTTCTTTTTCAATCTGGTCATAATATATTTCATCTCTATTTTCAATATGAAAAGTAGAGATGCAAGATCGAGAATTGTTTGGTGTAATGATTATTATGGACGCCCGTTATGATCTTCATCTATTCAGTTTTGGGGGCAGAGACGAACAAATTTACCTTCTAAACCTGTTGTCTGCAACTGTATAACCATTATCTGCTATGGCTTGACGTGCCTTATCGTCTCGAAGAATATGAATTGTTTAGTCTTTTGCTAAAACTTTTCTGATTGAGCACACTATCTGCGACCTATAATTCGATAATTTTACCTCGGATATTTCCTGACCTCAATTCGTCCAACTTACAATTTCTGGTGAAAGGCACAATAACCACTTCAAAAAGGATGTAGAGACATCTTTTCCGCCACACCACTTGCTGTCTCAAGAAGGACGTTTGGTACCGTTAGCTCGGATCTTCCGTCAAAAGAAGTAGCTGGATAATCAGTAAAAGTTTGAATTTTGGCATTCCACAGTGCTGATCGTAAGCAGGTCTTTGACCGTCCGTACAAATTTGAAGATCCCACTCTTGTATATGGTCGTAAAATTCAGAAACTGGTTTGTTTCCAGTTACAAACCAGTTGCTCAATATCCTTTCAGCGAGTGAATTCACCTAGTGGATCTGACTTCTTCTACATTAAGAAACGCCATGAACGATGTTCTAAGAGCACCCATATAATTTCAATAAGAGCAGTACCTAGATCATTTGGACATAGCTTCTCGGGCGAAAAAAAGACAAATCTACTGCCTACAGCAACAACCGCAAATATTCCAAATTTTGTGTTCTCTGTCAAAAAATACGAAACAGCTTATTATCCTGTAGATGACACCACCATTAAAGAAATGCTAAAACAGAAAATATAATAATCGCTAGAACTGGAAAGAAACGCATACCATAACATCAACCATCAATCACAATTATAAAAACAGTAATGTGTTTTTGGAATTTTACTTAATAATTATGATTCGTAACGCGTTTCACCACACCGTAGCTTCTTCAGACGATTGAATGTACAGAAAATAAGTATGAGAATATAAATATAAATGTTCTTAAGTAATTAGAAGCTTATTGGGTTGATTCTTCTTATGTGGTTATTTATCACAGGTGTATCCAATGAAATTAAGGAATAGATTGCTCCCCGAAGAGATTCAATAGAGGTGAAGAGCTTAAAGCGACTTGTTTATTGATGAGTCTACCTGAGTGTTTGTATTTATTGATTTCTAAAGTTTCCCAAGGATCTACTTTTCAATATTTATTATCTGTATGCAAAATTTCAAACTGTGGGTCGAAAGAGTGATTTTTTTCTAAGAGATGATTCGCGTAATTTGAATTTGATTTTTTATTTGAAAAACTGCGTTTATGTTCCGATATTCTAATATTAAAATTTCTATGTGTTCTACCAATGTAGAAATTATCACACTCATTGCAATTCAATCTATAAACACCTGATTTATTGTTTTTACGAGATTGGGTTTTATTATTTTTATATATTTGCCTAAATTATTATTAGTTTGGAAAGCTATGTTGCAATTATTGCTACTTAAGAATGATTTCAGTTTCTCACTTGTAATGCCAACGTAGGTTAAGGTGTTGAATTTTGTTTCAATTTATCGACAGGGTAAACTTCATTCAATGCGATTCTACTTTGTTTTTTATTTAAAATATTATTTATTAGTTTGGGATTGTAACCATTATTTTTGGCTATTTGTGTAATCAAATTTAATTTTTGTTGAAATTTTCTGGTGATAACGGGATGTTAATCAATCTGTGAATAAAACTATTGAATGCTGACATTTTATGTTGATACGGATGACAGGACGAGTTATGTATTATAATATCTGTATGTGACGGCTTATCGTAAATGGCGAAAACATGATTTCCATTTTCATTCGAAATTGTTACGTCTAAGAAATTTATCGAATTATTCTTTTTATTTCGGTTGTGAATCCAACTTTTGGATGTGATGAATTTATATGATTTTCGAAAATTTTTAACTGTCCATCTGTTCCTGTGAAGCAACTAATGATATCGTCTACATAGCGATACCATTATAAACAATATTTACTGAGTGGATGATTATGAATTAATTTCTCTTAATTATTCATGAATATTTCTGATAACAAAGGACTTAACGGATTGCCTATAATCAAGCCGTCTTCGATAGTATAATATTTGTTATTGAAATGGAAATAATTTTGATCTAAACAAATTTGTAATAATGAAAGAATATCTGATTCAATGATAGTATTGACATGATTCTTTTATAATAATTCTTCAACTAAGTAGTACGTATCTTTCGGAGGAATGTTGGGAAATAGAGTCTTAACATCGAAAGAAATGAGTTTGGAATTAGGTGGTATAATGGTATCTTTGATATTGGCAATTAGTTCGTATGAATTTTTGACCGAAACTTTAGATTTAAAATTGCAATGTTTTATTAGCAAGTCGTTAAGGAATTTTGAAAATTACATTACGTTACATAAGAAACAACAGGTCTAATAGGGTAATTAGGTTCATGAAGTTTTATCAACGAATATAATTCGGGGGATAGTGGATTGGAGTTATGAATTTATATTTTTCGTGGTCTGTAATTAATGATTTTGCTGTCGCAATTTTGTTTTTAATCACTTTTTGAAATTTTGCGGTAGGATCCTTAGTTGATGTTAGAAAGTTTCCGGTTGTTAAGAATTCTTCAGTTTTTGAAATATAATCGGTTGTACTAATCGCGATGACGGTGTTACCTTTATCTGCTTTAGTGAATACTAAATCGTTCTTAGTACTATTTTCACCAATTGTTTTATTATCTTATAATCGGAACTCCAAAACAGATTACTTGTTTGTATTATTGATAATGGAATTTCATCAAGAAAAAGCCTCCCAAATTCAAATATCAATCACTACTATAATCTAATAAAATGTAACTGAAGGAAAGAGCGATCAATTTGACATTTCGGCGAAATAATTGATTTCAATTAGAGTATTTGCAATTCAATATATATTTCAAATTAGAGATTTTCTTCTCTAATCAATATGTTGAATCAGATATCATATCAAAATACAGATTTAAGAAATATGCCTGTTTCGAAAATGTAGTTCAGTGCCCTTAGAGAAGCAAATCTGAAGTTTTCTTCACATTAAACGGAAAATATGGTACTCATGTAGCATTTATTCATTCATATAATTGAGAGAAAAACTAATACATGAGACTTTGACTAGGTTCCATACCTAATATATGACAAGAATTTGAGCATATCATCAACCTCTTGAAGCATCACATGGACATTAGGAGAACTTCACTTAGAATTCGTACTGATAATGGTAATGATAACGCAGCGAACTCGGAAAGTAAGATCATTATAGAGATATTTGAAGCTAATACGTTAAGCCCTCTGTGATTTTGTTTTGTACCTGATCCACATAGTGTTATGACAAATAAAACAAAGAATAATTATTTGATTTACAAAGAAAAAGCATTCGCTCTGTATGGTTGACACTTTTAAAACAGCGATTGTACTCGAAATCAAATGACGGTAGGCACTGATAGCTTCAGGTCGTGGATCTGAGTTATTGAGATCACTCATGAGCACATATGCCTTAGTCTGTAGTATCATCTGCCAGTAGTTGAAAGTTTGATCAGTACGCGATAGACAGCGGTTGAGGTGGCAACAAGAATAGGTGTACTGTATGCATACGGTAAAGGTAAAGTCATGCAGTGCAAAGATCGATTCGTTCTGCTTTTTTTGTATCCGCTAAACTCCTTCAATAAAGTTAGAAGCGAAGCACTATAGACGTACCTTTATAGAGCTTGAAAGGAGAATCAGATTGTTCAAGTAAATTTCGACTATGTCAAAAGAAAACTAATACAGACATTGGATCGTTTGTCAGAATGACCATGTCTGAGATTGTTGAATACTTCCTTGAAAGAGAAATTCCTAGAAGAGTAACATAAGAATGCTCTTACTGTAAATATTTTAATAATGTATTGTAATGAACGTATTACTTCTTTCATGTCAGTAGACTTTGGAGGAGCCAGTACAATATTTCTCAAAGTAAGGTTATGTTACGGATTGTGAAAATGGGGAAGCAGGTCCTAAGATGCTAGTGTAAATAAAGCTTCTTTCTCAGCCTTGATTCTTTGATATTATTATGTCCTAAGTTCATCCATTTCACTAATTGAATGTATTGTGATATTGCTGGTATTTCATTTTGTAATGAAAATGAAAATGAGTAGTAACGAGATGATCAATGGTCCTTCTCCTGATTTGAATGATTGCTATCTTTCTCATGAAACGGCTACAAAACCTCTATACGAAAATAGTTGATGGAGTTAATTGATCGTTTTCTATCCCTTCTTGCTTGTTATTATAGAGTGAACGTGACTTTGTATTTACAAATAGATTTGGGTGATATTATTTCTTATAGAGAATGTTTCGGTAACATTTAACCAACATTCCTCAAATTTAATATGATTCATGATATTCTACTACAATAGAAAATCTTAGTGAATATACGGAATATCTTATAATGTTTGTGTAAGTTCAATGTTCTATACAGATTTCAAAGAGAGCACAATCAAATATTCGAAATTATCTTCTTGGAGTAAGAAAGCATTCAGAAAAATTATTACAACTTGTTTAATGTAATGAATAAATTATGTTACTAGTCCTTTGCCACTACATAGATTTTGTTATCATCGGATGTCTTTATTTGAATTATATTTATCAATTCGAAGGGTAAATTATATGAGAGGATAGGAGATATGACTGATGACTCAGCAATGAAGTAAAATTTGACTAAAGTTATTAAAATATGCTTTCATTGAAGAATAATTATCAAATGAATAACAATATTATGCCACTAGGCAAAATATATGTTCTGAAGTTCGAGCTTCATTCAATTGATTAGAAATTCTCCTGAAGTGAATTTACACGAAAAAGTCAACTTTTGGCATTTCTGCATGACAACTATTTATATATATATATATATATATATATATATATATATATATATATATATATATATATATATATATATATATATATATATATATATATATATATATATATATATATATATATATATATATATATATATATATATATATATATATATATATATATATATATATATATATATATATATATTTGGATTTGTCTTTTATCTATGAGTAGTTTATTTAGTCCCAATTTCTGATGCTTTGGCCTTGTAAAATTAATTATTAGTTAAGCCTAGCTAGGGTCATTTCAGAGTTCGTTTCATGCTGAATTAGTGCATACAAAGCTTGTGAACCGCGAAATCTTCAGATATTGTCTCATGGCGCGTGTCCCCGTACGTGCAATCCCTGTGTTCAAACCGTGAACTGGCCACAATCAAATTATTTTTCTCTTGTTGTTTAGATGGTAAATCGTTTCATAATGTTGTAAGCAAAATTAATTCTGATCAGAAGTTGCGACGCTGATGATTTTATAATGTAAAAATAAAGAAAATACCGTGGACCTGATGTTCATGCGGAATGGGACATTTGAAAGGTATGGAGAACGAGTGTGTTTCCAAGTGCCACTTGATATGAATTCTGAAAATAAATCCGCGACTTCCGCTTCTGTCGAAAGTAGAAATTATCTTTATTATTATTATTTATTATTTTTATTATATTGAATAGCATAATACCTAAGATCATATTTATTTCCCAATTAAAATAAAATGGCAAAAAGATGCAAATTCGGGTTCTTTGTAGGCTGTCTAGAAAAAATATTCAACATTTTTCAAATCTTCATTATTTTTCGGTTGTTCGTCACAAAACTTTATATACTGGGGCTTCACTTTATGCAAGGTGTTTCCAAATACTATGGCAATTTTTCTACATTTAAAGGTAGAAAAGTAGGATTTTTCAAATTCGACTACCCATTTGTTCGTACACCATTAGAATTGCATCGTTTTCAAATTGTTTGAGATTTTTTCCAGAAGTTATCGATTAAATGCATGAAAGCCTTGAAAGTGACAATTTTGTAACAGGAAGTCTTTCAAATTGTGTAATTCAATCATTCCGATCACTGAAAATGAGTTCCCCAAATTATTCGACAAAGCGATTTTGGTCAAAATCAGAAAGGAGAAATGTATAGTAGTGAAATCAATCATTATTAAAGTGATTTCAATTATAAATTCTCGTTTTCCTCCTTACCCTTCATAGAATTTTTTTCCAGGAAATTAGTTCTTCAAATCAGCAAAAATAGTAAGCTTAAGAATAAAGCAAGTTAATGTGTTTTTTGTTAGATGAGCTGAACCAATTTTTATGATGGATTTATAATAACTAAATTGATAAGTTTAATTCAGTTGAAAAATGTTTGGATTTCGACACGCGAAATGATCCTTGAAAGTTATAGAAACAATTTAAGTTTCAATCAGTATATGTTACAATGTCGATTGAACACCAACTTCACCCATGCTTAGGCGAAATGATATTGGTTCGACATCAAGATGAAGCAAGTTTCTTGAGTAATATCATTAGGACCGACGAATTATTGTGAGATGGCATTGTGAACTGGAGAAGTTTCCATTATTAGTGTGACCAAAATACACACGGGATGCTGGAGCATCGACCAATATATATACGATATGATATTTGATGAACATTTAAGTAGGGCGACTTTCTCGAAATGTAACCTTCTGAAAGCATTTCAAACCTGCTGGTATCAAATGAATGGTGCTCCGGAGCATTGCAGTGTCGAAGTCCCTCCGTCAGTTGATAAACATATCCGAGGACAGGAGGATTCGTTTATTGAATCCGTGGGGTTGGCCAACAAGATCCCTAGACCTTAAATCGCTGGATTTCTTTCTAAATGGGCGTTTATATCAAATCAACGAATTCGAGACAAAAGTTGGAACATGATTCATTCGAGCTTTTATCCAAACGTGATTAGATGTGCCACCGTACACGATGTATTTCTTCGTTTAGACAGATGCTTGGAACAAGATATAAAAAGATTGAAACATCTGATTTTATATCAGCTAGTGCTAGTTCTAAGATATTGAGTAATAATTAATATGATTTTTAATTGAGGGATATTTTACGAGTTCAATATACGTAGATTTAAGGTTTGTTCAACTTTCTTTCTGATATATCACTAATACCTGTTTATTCTAGAGCGATTGTTCGTTTGTTTTCATGAATATCCTAGTATTTAGAAGTAATTGGAAGTTAACTTCGATGATTAGGTTAGATTCTTTATATTTCAGTCTTAATAATTATGGTAGAATGTATGAATTTATTTCCGGAATTTCATTTGGGTCTATAAAATGGGGTGTAAATTTTGGACTTATTCAAGGATCATCGACCATTTCTGGGTATATCAAATCAAAAATATCATATCCAACGGCTCTTTCCATCATATTTTCCCTCATTTGTTCCTTTCAGCTCTACTGAATTTTTTCAAGTGATACTATAACTGCTGTTCGAAAGGCACTACAATACTATGCCCCCGTCAAATCGATCGGAGTGCAAAACCATTGTGTCAGTTTCTCGAAGCTATTCCGAATCCATGAATTTAGGTTTTGAATGAAGCTAGAACTTTGATTCCTCAGTAACGAAGAGACCAAATTCTTTAATTTCGTTATTGAAACACCGATCAAAAAAACTCTAAGAAACGTCTAGCGGGCATACAAACTTCAAATTTTCAATTCAGTTAGTGTACGACTCAAAATCGAAGAAAAATCGAAACATCTCGATACCTCAGTTTCGTTTTTGAAATCATAATCCCTTTTTTTTGTCAGTTGGTAATGTCTCGATTGTTCACGATTCATTCTGGATTATTTTGATTATATACTATGAAACATGTAGAGATTAGAATTCAGCTGATGTTTTTCTCAATATTGATAATATGATTGATACGAAAATATAACGCAGCGCTGCTAACTCAGTTCTTTATTATCTATGAAATCGTAATATTTACATGCAGAAATATAAACGGGATGGTAGGGTGAACTAACTCTTGCCGATATGGACACGTGATGAGAATCAGAATATTATCATCAATAATAATCCATGTAGATGTTCTGATCTTGTTTCGAAAAGAACACAATGTTTGTGATTTTCGGTTTATAAATATTCAATCTGATTGTTCTACTAGTTACTGGTATATTTTGCTTTTAATTTGTATATTGTTAGATTATTTTTAGAGCTAAGACAACTATACATATTAATCTATGTTGCAATTATTTTAACGGTACTGTCTTGCCTATCGTCTTTCTTATTTCATTTAAGTAAGATATTTAACAATAATACTGTATAAACAAAATGAACCATTTACTGTAAAATGAAATAGGATACCATCCAAAATATCAAATATAAAAGAATGCGCAACTCTGACTGAAAAAGTTTGAATGATCGCTCATAAAACCCAGTTAGTTTTAATTACTTACTATTGAAGCACCCATTCAGCAAATTCCTCATAAATTATTTTCCAATTACCAATATTTAAAGGGACCGTCCGGAAATTGCAAAAGATAAATTGGGGGTGTAGCTTTTTCTTAAAGCCTTTCGATACTTCGTAGTTATGTTAACAGACTGGGAATTTCTGATGAAGTAGATGAATGACAGAAACAAAATAAATGTAATGAGGATTGATTTATCATCGTTTTGCATTTTATTAAATTGTGAGTCATTTCTGCTAGTCCTTTCTTCATTTGAACTAGTGGAAAGATATAAGAAATCAAATAATTCAGACGTTCGTATCATCTTTAAAAACCGTCATTGAGAGAAGAAAGTCGTCCTAATGATTTTTTAATATCAAACATTACTGAAATTAAAATTAGATGCTCTTTCTTTAAACTCTTGTTTAAATTTTATGAAGAGAAACCTAAAATAGTGAACTTGCCGATAAAGGACGTGACGAGAATGGTTTCCTAATCATTATCCACGCAGCTGTTCTGACTCGAAATATATAGAAAAACTTTTCGTGATTTTCGATTTATTTATTCAATTACTATTTTTGGTTACTGCATTAGTAAGTTGGAAATTTGAATGTTATTTGGATAATTATAGGTGATAGAAACCATTCGAACTCATTTTCGTTATATTTGAGCTATAAATATTTCGTTTCAGGTTCTTACTTTTATCTAAAATAAAAATAATAATTGAAATAAAATTCCAATATAATCTATCAAATTAATGTTAAGACGCAAAAAGCTGACAGAAATTAACGCACATAAACAATTTTCCTAGGATAATATCTAGTTGACGGAGGCAATGTGTGTTACAACTAATTTTCATTCTCCGTATTAGAATTTTCCACAGATGATTGCTATACGAGTGTGTTCAACTCGAAGGTAATTCGTTATCGATTCGCAGACATCACAAAGCGAGTCGTAAAATAACGGAAACGTATTAAAGTTCATGTGTGTTAATCTGATTACCGAACTAATTTCGGCAGTTAATGTTCTGAAGCTCTATTCTCGAGACTCTATATATCAGCTGTGCGTGCACACTTAGAAATCGACTTTCCGGCTATATACATATCTTCTTCTTGTGGAAATTCTTTCCTTACGTAAATAAAATGCCAGTTCTTTCCGAATTGATTATATCAGCAAATCGCATGTACATGGCAATGAAATCAACGTTGTGGATTTAGAACATTTGGCTTAAAAGTTGTCAACACTTTCTGAAGATATAGTTCTTTAATTTTCTATTTCACTACGAATCCATATATAACTCGTTTTGAAGACCATGACGCAGAAATTGAATTTCACAGAATCATATTATTTAGAATCTTTATTTCACTACGGCTGAAGTAGTAAACGTACAAATGTATCAAAAGGAATTGCAAAATAATTATGTAGATGAAATCTATTCTAATAAATAGCTAATAGCGGGGGAATGGTTCGCTGAGAGAGAAGGCTTGGCAACTGCAATCCAAGATTAGGTTGTCTTCACTAGAAATTATAGAAAACACATCATTAAGCAAAATATAGATAACTGTTTGATGTTTTTCTTCTTCAGAAGCAAGCTTTCATATATTATCATTCGACTCAATACTTAATACTACGTCAAGAAAAATATGGATGATTCTTGCCGAAGGTATTTTTCTCCTTGAGTAACCGTTTTTCATCTTGCTGAATGATTATCTCAACAAATTATTTGGAAAGAAGAATACCGTTATTAATATTATTCATTTATTTTTAAAATTAAGATATGACCAAATTCTTAAGGTACGGAAGTATTATAAATATGAACCTTACATCATACATGGAAGATCTATATCAAATAACATACACACCAACAAATTTATATGGAATCACCTGATATTTTGAATATTACCTCAGGGATTTTGGAAATTTCGAAGGATTGTTAGAATTGATCCTTTTGAGATATTTCAATAAAATACAAATAAATAAAAGTTTATTTCAAGAAAGAAAAATAAAAGAAAATAAGATACTCTTTCCGCATATAGTAAAAAAGTTGAGAATTGTTTTCTCACAGAGTAGGTACTTTTTATCGATCTCAGTAGCTTGTATTACCTCCTCTTGCCCAGATACAAGCCTGAATCTGTTTAGGCATGCTTTGAATTAGGTTTCCGACCTCCTCTGGGGTGATATTCTGCCACTCTTCTGTGGCGGCTTGGATGAAGAAGAAGAAACGTTTATTTGTTCCCAATAACAATGATTTATGTATGGTATATATGGAAGTATGGAACATGTCAATAATTTGGCAGTATCGTGTGTATATATGAAAACATGTGTACAATGTGCCATGAAATAAAACAGAATTGAATTTACAGACTTCAAAAACACATTGAAATTTTAAATAAACGATGAAATAGAATCCAAGACCACACAACAAACGTTACTAACACATTAAAATTATTGCAATGCATGGTTCCATTCAATATCAGCTAAAAAGTAATCTTCTTGTCAAAGTACTCCTGTAAAGAATTGAATATTTTGCCTATTAAATATCCCATTGTTCGTGAAACGGGATTCGTCACTGAATAAAATGTTTCTGGTACTCTTCACAGTGCTGGAGTCGCCTAACACTATCGTTAACATACAAGTGTTAGTATATTTGATATTTAAATGAGCGGTACTTATGTATTTTCAAATGCGCTTTGGTGGCTAATTTCAAGCTCCTTGGAAATTTTTCATAATTGTACCATAAATAAGGAGCATATCGACTTCTTCACTTTAGGTGCATTGATTCATATTCAAAACTGAATTCACTTATTCGCAGTGTCGATAATTAACAACAATGGAATTTGTACATGTCACACTGATATTTTTATGATCACAGAATATTATAAGTATGAACAAATATTTTGCATCGCCAACGTAGGGTAAGCTGGGTACGGTTGTGACAATTTTGGTTTGATCGCCTATAATTTTGTAAATTTACCAGTTATCTGGGGGAAAAATCACTTCAATACTTGATTTTATTATTTATCCACCTAAAATTGATAGAAAAATTGTCCCTAGCTACGCTGTATTAGGCATACGATAAAATTAAAAAAAAAAAAAGGAAAGTGTCACAACCGGCCACACCCCAAGGGCGTTTCCCAAGGCATTGACTGCACAAGCAACTATGGCTAATGTGCCACGCTCCGCTGAAGAAACAGCTCCAACTTACTTTATCAGGTCTTTGAACAGTAGTGACACCTGTCTCGTCAATGTTGTATATATCATGTGGCTCATATGCGTGTCGGTCCAACACAGTTTGTAAATTATTATAAGAAGTTTTCACATTTGTTTTGTTGAAACTTGTTGCTCTTGAAGGGTTGTAGCCTGAGCAACGCGTACAGACAGTGACGGGTTTCTATTATTGAATAAACAGAACCATTCTTCACCACCCATCTCGTTCTCAACCCAAGTAGCAAGTCGCTTTATTTTGTATTTACTTGTTAGTTCAAATGCCAGCTTCTATATTTCTTTCGTAGAAAGGCCAAAATAAATGTCTGCGCAACGTGTAATATATTTTGACAGCTGATGTTCTTGCTCGACAGAGAATACTCTATATTACTATACCCCATGCTGATGGTGCCTTCATCTTCATTATCGCCGGCTTTGTCGAGTTTGCGTAGGTATCGCAAGAGCGACATGCGATTAACTTCGTGTATTTCCGCAGCTCTCCATAATGAAGTACCGCGTTTCACCTTTTTTTAAGCATTTTCATATTTACTAATATCAGACAGGCCTCTCTCAGTCTTCCGCATGCGTTTCCTAGACATCTAAAATAAAAAAAACAAAAAAAGCAATGTTACAACCGTACCCACAAAATTTGTCACAACCGTACTCAACGCATACTTTTTAAAACAATAAATGACCATGACCGAGTAAAAAGATCTGCATTAAAAGTAATTACTTGTAAGTAACTGCCAATGTTCAAGTTATAACAAAAAAAAAATAAAAGGCAATCTATCTGTGTACAAATAATCGTAATTATAAAAAGAAATCGAACAAAAAAACTTACTTTTGACTGTCGAAAATCAATGTAGGCTCCTGCTTACGTTACCGTCGTACGTCGGCTGACGCAACACTGGGACACGCGTTTAGAATTGCATGTCGCTTGTCTTTCCCCTTGCACCACTCCCCGCGATCCGTTTAGTTTCGCTGTTATAGCGACTGTCACTACCGTACTCTGGCACAATCGTACCCAGGTTACCCTAGTTTTTGTTATTAGCGAATGGGGAAACTCCAAAAATTGCCTAGGCATTTTCTACTAGAACTCCGGAACCATTAAGAATAGAATGACGTGAGTGGTATAGAAAAAAATATAAAAATAAACTGCCTCTGTAGTACCGGGTGGCCCGATATGGTTGTCACAGAAGAAAACCTACTTTTTGAGGAAAATGTGAAATTTAAAACTTCGACGCCCCTTAAAAAAATGAGCAATTAAATTTTTAGATACAATCTTAAATTTTCGTGATAGGACATGTTGGGCTAAGCCGATTGTCACTGTTCATGGCCTTCTTAAACGAAAGATGAAAATTGAAAAGAAAAAGATTGTGTTTCGTTTCTTTTCAGAAATATGTCAAAAGGTCGTGAAAAAAAATATAGGGTTTCCTATTTGAAAATCGAAAGTTGGTATCGTTTTCAGCATAACCGGAAACGAAATGTGGAACATATTTTTGTTATCGAATTCAAAATATTGTCTTCCAACTGATTCTCAAATTTCATCAAAATATTCCAAATAGAAAAAAGTTACAGGGGAGGCTCTAGTTTCAGTTACACCCGGTAGAGTTATACTAGAAAGTTTTGTTGCGATTACTTTGCATAACATTGGGTGACAATAAATTAACTACAAAGCGTAATTTTTTCCTTAAGAAAACAATTGATATTCACATTATTTAGCTAGTAAGCGATCACAATAATTTCATGTCTCACTTAAAGATAGATACATGCGTTATTATATTACCGATTACTGATAATGTCATATCATCATGAAGTTGACCTAAAAATGTTTCTGAAAATTCAATTCAGATGATACAATTAGGTATGTAAAAAATAGATCCAAGCAATTATTATGTACCTCATCAAAAATGACGTAAGGGAATATATATTCATTAGTAATCTAATTCAACGGTATATATTCGAAAAAAGTCAATTTTTGTGAACTCATCAATCTGAATACAGAGAAAAAAATCTCCAGCCCTCTCGAAAAGAAAGAAAGGAAGAAGAGGAAAAACTTAAACCGAAGACAAAGTGTTTTTTCGATTTATATAGAAAGACTAATATGAACCGATCCGTTCTGCCTAGTATTTAGGAGACGTTTTTGTAGCGTTGAACGATTCCACATCATTTGGAGGGTAATTATTTCTTTTTCCGATATTCACGAATCCGCACCGGTTTCCTTTCAGATGGGGAATAAATCGGATTCATTGATCTTTTTCGATTTCTAAAGTTAAAGAGGCTTATCTTCGCTCTGTTTCATCTTGTTGTGTTGATATTAAATTCTATCTTTTAAATTATTCCAACTCAATCAACTCATTGATGAATAATAAAACGAGTTTTTATTCTCTATTCATTTTGCTTTTCATGGGACGATAATTGTCAAGGGAGGGACAACACAGAGTTGTGGACTGGTCGCTCGGTTGTTCTGTCGTTTGGTAGAAGCATCTTCATTACGCCTTTCATGTTGTTATTACCAGAATGGCGTTCCAGAACCGGCCTCCAATACCCTTTGCTGGAGGTAATGTTAGCTTATCTGCTAATGACAAGTACCTTCCCGGATCAAGCTTTGAGACGACATTCTTCATTTTGTTCGCGCCTGGAGCTGCGATATATTTCATTCAGTCCAACTATTCCAAAAGGGTTGAGTAATTTTCTGTATATGTTGAAAATTACTGAGTCTGTTTTCGAGAGTAGTATTTTCAGAATGAGCGATTAAGCTACTTTCAATCACAATGTGGCCGGATGTGAAATGAATATATATTCTTTAGGATCATTCGACATGGGAGAGAGAATACTTAAGTACTTAATTGCTTTATCGCAGTGTATATTATAAGATAATATACTATATAAGAATAACCTGTCTTGCATGTTTCACTCCTCAATTCGCTTACATTTATTAAATAAACAAAAGCATTTTTTTATTGAAGACGTGCGTCCTCTTTCAAGCTTTGGTCTTAGCAAGAAAGTTCCCGCATAAACGAACCGTAATTCAAAAAAGGTTGTGATTGCTTCGATGAGAAAGTTTGAATTGATTCCATTTGTGGTATATGAGCTCACGGATTTGCCTCGCAACAAGTAACACAGTCGTGAAAATTTATTTTACAATATTTTTCCTTGAGAAACCAATTCGTCTCACGTATCGTATAGAATAGTTGGGTTGTGCAGTAATGTTACAGTGAAATAAGTTAATCTCTAACACTGAGTATTGTCATTTTTTTAGCAGCTAAGATAATATGATGTTTTTCAATGTAAGAAAAATCTGGCTCATTGATACGAGGACCGACTCTCAGTTTACCAGTTCTACCTGAAAACGGATTCAAAGATGGAATTTTACTTCAAGGATATTTATCTTTACGTTATCCCACATTCTTTATTTCAGATATCAAAAATGATTGCCGGAAATCGTAACATGGTGTACTAACATGTCTGAAATTTTGATCAATTTTCTGAGAATCCGATTTTATTCAACAATACTGTCATCACAGTTGAATGAAAGGTATATGTGATCTTTCTAACTCCACACTGCTCGGTATAGAAGGATTCACTTGTAAAAAGCCATGACGCACCTGTCCTTCGAAGAGTTATTGAAATGCCAAGATTATAACCTCGTGGAGCTAAATCAGTTTCCAATATGAAACCTACCAAACTGAAATTTTGAATTAGCGTTACCGAATTAGCCAAGGAGCTCTTTCATATTGACGGTTCCGAATTGACCCAACTCAAGGTCGAATCTCATCCAAACTTTATGCAACTTAAATTTATGTCGATAGCACACTCAACACAACAACAAAATGTTGCAAAGCACCGCATAGTTCAAATCTCGGTAACTATATATTTGTTGAGATGTAACACGAGTTTTAGAGCACAATAGATGAGAATTATAACTATTAATACATTATACTTCAGAGCATAGGTAAGTGGAAGCACCGTATGTACTTTCTGATAAGTCCTTGTAGATCTGTTTCCACCGAATTAGGAGTTAGAACATGTCTGATAGTCAAACAGATTGAAAATTCTTCCTAAAATGCAGTATGTATTTGACTTGTAATTGATTAACCTCAAGAGAGCAAACCATGAGGATCAAATATTACAGACAAAATCGTACGATTAATAACATCCTTGCTTCTTGAATAAGTACATTTTTACAAGAGGGGACAAAGTTTTCGAGAACCGAATTCTGATAATGAATTATCTATATAAAAATGTGTATGGATTATTTGACGAGATTGTGTTTTAAACAGCGGGTAGCTAGGTGTTGAGGCGAAGTAGTACCAGATATAACCGTCTATTCAATTAATCACGTGAAACGTGATAGTTCGAGTTTTCCCGCCATAATTATAATTCTGAACTTCGTTGATTTAATTAATATTTATGTATACATTTTGGCTATATCAGTAGAAAACTGCTATTCTCATTTAATGGCAAAATAAAATAAAATGATTCATTCATACAACCCTAATTTTAGTCGTCGTACTCCTTTCATTTTTTACAGCGTGAAGCAGTTGACAAATCAAGTTTGATCTGTCAATAATAAATAAATCGATTATGGTCTTATGACCATAAGCTGCTTGAGACATCGTAAAAATAAAATAATATTCACAAAACCTCTCTGCTGAAAATAATGTTTTCTCATCTCATCTCATATCAAAACGGTTCAATATTTTCTGAGATATCGCAACGTTCTTTATAGAATGACACCAACGATTCAAAAGTAGCAAATGCCGGATATTTATGATATACCATTTTTCGATTTTGGTAATTGGTTTGTGAATCATAAAAGTATTCATACGTTTCAAGCTTACGTAATCACTTAGTAGGACTCAGAGCATATCATGAATTGACTGCACATTAGAATGAGTTTCGTTGGTAAACTTACTGAGATTAAACAATGATTTTATATAACTTAGAACACTCTTAATGCGGAATCTGATGAAAACATTGCAGAAAAATAATTTCTGTGGCAGTTAATACGTTGTCTGCGGGAAGAAAATAGACTGGTTCTTCCCGCCCTGCGGTACATATCCCCGGGAATATGTAAGCCGACCTCCGGCTGTGAGGTACATGCCTTCAGGGATATGTATTTTTTTTCAAACCAAAAAAATATTTACTGAGCGAAACTTCCACTTCAGGTTAAACTTTGAGTGCCATTTTCTAGTGCAAATACCTCGGTTAGAAATGCGGCAAGTGCCGCACACAGATATCTAACTATTAATCAATATATGATAATAATTTATAGATATTCAGATTTTTATCTTATTATTTATTTATACAAATCATGATTGTATTTTTTAACTTTTAATCATGTTGAAGTAGACGCATCGGGAATATGTAAAAAATCACTGGACTTTATTACATAAACTTTTAAAACAATAACTAATTATTAGAAGTGGATTTAAAACTATATTCAATGTTATCTTGACCAATGTCTTTAGTTCGTTCATTTCAAAACACATTCTTACTGCTATAGCTAATTAAACATAAACATTAAAACAATTAATGTAAAAATTATATAAGAAATAAAAAATACATTTTGAACGATCCTAATACTGCTAAAACTGAGATTCATATCTTAGAGAGATTTAAATTTTTAATCTTTTTTTTATATAGTTTCAATTTTTATTTCTTAGTAAAAGTCTGAACACTCAATAAAAAAATGAATGAGGTGAGAGGTATAAAATAAGGATTACACAACAAAAAATATAATGAAGAAAAATTAACATGAAAGAACTAATTCAAAATACTTCATTAATTAAACTTATTGGAACAAGGGAGGCAAAACCCACGGTTGGTTGGACAGTCTTTGCAGTAACTTATGATACATTCCACTTTCTTGTCAGCTTTTCTTCTGGATAGCCCTTTAGCTCTTCAATCAACTTAGAAGCCCCTGCAAACCTTCCTTCTCTCCTGCAAGTCTGCGTCTAACTGGGTTATTTCCATCTTAGTATTGGAAACCATATTGTAAATGATCCACGCAGTCACCACAGTTGTACCAAGTATTGATTCAAAAGCAACTTTCCGATACAACTTGAGGGACGTTCTCACAGCAGTATGTTAAGAAGACATCTAATCACTGAGATCTACGCTTTTTTGGTTTTGTCGTAGTCCATGATATAATTGGGCTTAGAAATAACTTCACGGTTTTTGTTTCTTCATTAGAAAACAGATCTACTGTGTGAGATGGGTTCGTAGTGATCATGAGAACAGGATGTTCGTCCATCCATCTAATTATTTTAATATTATCTTTTTCTCTTCCTCAGACTTCGCCTTTTCTCATTTCACCTTCAAACCCCTGAGGTATTCCGCAGTAGAATATTTTTTTATTAAATAATTTGGATGCCAGTGTTAAGCCCGAATGAAAGTTATCTGCCTGCATACACGATTCTTCTTTCTTTGGGCTGAATTGGATCAAGGACATCCAAAACAATGGCCTCTGAGTAGCCTACATCTTCCGAGGTCGTTCCTTTTCCCGTGTAAACCTTTACATCTCCGTTTGGAGAGCACTGCTTGATTAGTTTTACCCCATATATACTACATTTATTAGGGATATTTTGCAATCTACTTTTAAATGGTAGCATGCTTTCATCTACGACAAGGCTTCTTCCCGGTTTTAGAAATTTGTTATAATTTTCGACCAACAGAGAAATTAATTTTCTGATTTTATACAGTATTTTATTTTTGTTTACTGTTTCATTATTTTTTTCAAAATGTATAAATTTGTGTAGAAGTAAAAATCTGTCCCTATGTATGGCTGAAAAACTAATTCATTGTGATCTTTAGACCAATCATAATTTATATTTGGAGCTGGAATTAAACCCATTGCCGAGAGAACACCCAAAAATTTGAAAACTTTATTGGAGGTTTATTAAGTCTAACGAGTAGCCCTCGAATGTTTAGAAACTCCTTTATTGATTTCTTGTTTGCCGTATTTATTTGTTTCAAGTACAATTAGGTTTATTATTTCATCATTGATAAATAAATTAAAAGCATCAAATGGCGTATTTATGTATTTTATATTTTGCAGCAAACAGGAATCTGAAATTATCTGAAATGTAGTGTCATGTCGACTTATCTCGGACCAACAACCACTTGTGGTTCCTGGGATCACCTTCCTACTAACACTTCTGCGGGAAAAATCAGTAAAACAATCACTGCTAGAATTAGATTCCTCCGATGCTGATTCATAATTTTCATCGTCGATCGAATTATCGCTGCCTATCGGGTCGTCTATTACGAATGAATTGCATGAGCTCTCAATTTTACTTGGTGTTCATTATGATGGCTGGTGGTCTTCAGCCTCCTCTAGGTCGCGCAGCCTTTGAGCAGTAAGCTCAAGAAGTTCCGAGAGCTCAACATGGCGAAAAATTAACGAAGACCCAGATAAGTAACTTAAATTACAATGCACAACACAGTTCACAACACTGATTGAAGGATGTGGGCTAAAGCACTGTCGCGACAGGCCGCTACATGTCCCGCCACTGTAGCGGGACATCCCCTCAACTGAAAACTTTTCAGATTACTCCTGTATGGTAAAAATCCACGGGGATATGTACTTTAAAATTGTCAATAATGATGATAAGAAACTTAATTTCGTCAAGAGACTTACAATGTTTCTTTCGTTCTTATAGAAAACAAACAAAAAATAACAATTTTTTTTTAAGATTTTCAAAAATTTTCAGGTTTTGAACACCGCACGTACATGCAGACACGGTACATATATCCGGGGATTTGTAACGCAGTCAACATGTCAATATACTTTTCCTTCATTCAGCTTTAAATGCGTTCGAAAATTCAGACCGATCTTCATATTTTTCTCAACAAAGCTAGATAAAACAACATGAGATAAGGCGATATTGTCAACAGTTTTCAATTAATTTGAATTAATTACAACTTGTCTAATAACTTGCATAACTCTAGAGCCTTGTGATTTAAACAACAAAACGGTGAATCGTAGGCTTCAACTGGTAATAAGTATTCCCGCATTCTTACTTTACATACAGCAATCTGAACATCAAAACATGAAGACATATTTCATTGGATCCAATGACACTTACACCACAAATCTTAGTTGAATTTGTTAGATTGCCTTTCATATGAGTCCATTCTGCACGTTTAAAATTTTATAAAAACAGGTTTTAGCTCGAGTTAATTAATTTTTTCAAATTACGTTTTGCAGCTATCAGTCATTCGGAATGTTCATTTAAATCATTCATAGTGATGTAGTTATTCTCACAATAAGATAAGAAGTTAAGTATACGTTTTTATTCTTGCAAGTTTTTTCTTATGTTCGAAATCTGTCCATGTTCTCCTTGAAGCCTATGCCGAAGTACATTAGATACACTTCATCTTGCATTGTTTTGAATTTGCCCATAGAGTGTTCATAGATTTTTCATTGGTGAAAGTTAATCAGGTTAAAAATTTCTTATTTTTAATTGTACACCTTGTTTTATAAAAGATTCAAGGATATTTCTCATAAACATATAATTTACTTAACTATTCTTTTGAATATACTGGGTGAGCAAATGGCGCGGTGCTCTGTAGCTCGTACACTCTTGAAGATTTCATTTTTGTTCAAACAATATTGTATTCAGAAAGTAAAAATCTACTTCAGCAATTTATTTATAAGTAAACAGGCTGTCCCAATTTTCTATAAAAAAATCTTGGGTGTTTTTTTCAGATTGGAAGACCACTTTTCTGTTGAAAATTCTATAGCGTCCTAAAATCTGCCATAATGTCTTTAAGTAATAAATTTTTTTGGTGAGTAGTTTCGTCACAATATTTTTTCTTCCGTAAAAATTCATGAAAATAGTCTCTCACATCATTGCATGCTCCTTCGACCAGAGAGGATGATTACTTTTTCCTTTCGTTTTCTTATTGCCCAAGGATGGCTTTATTGATGAATTGAAATAGATTATCCTCATTTTATACAGGAATGACTGAAAAAAATTATTGAATATTGTAATTTCAAAAATATCATATCTTGATTCTTTCATATGGAACACCCTGTATTTTATTATTCATGTCAACACATAGAATATTGTGCTATATTTTTGTAAAAGTAACCTTAACTTATCGACCATTTTCGAAATAAAAAATAACCTAAAATAATAAAATCAGAGGTTGCGAAAGAGTTTAGTTTATTAGTATATATCATTATACTTGATCAGAGAAATTGAGATATTTCAAGGTAGTCGTGTATGAAATACGTAATGTATTGGTTTTTGGTGAAATGATCTGCAAGGTGTTGAACTGTTTCAATAAGTGTTCGAAATGTTGCCCGTTTCTTTGTAGACACAACTCATTCCTTCGGAGGATACACCGTTGAACTCTCGACAACATTTGCGGATTAACTGACTGAAAGGCGTCGAATATTCTCTGTCTCATATCCAACGGTGTTATAAAAGGTATCTGGTAAACAATGCTCTTAATATAACCCCACAAGAAAAAATCTAGATTTGTAAGGTCCGGAGACCTAGCTGGCCATCTAACAGGACCACAACGTCCTATTCATTTGTTTGGAAATACATGAATCAAATGCACCCTAACCTGATGTGAGTAATGTGCCGGTGCTCCATCTTGTTGTAACCACAAATCTTGTATTATATGCTCTGGTACATCGACAAGTAACATTGGTAGATGATTTTGCAGAAAATCTAAATACATTTCACTATTGAGGTGCCCATCAAAAAAGTGCGACGCAATTGGACACCTATCTACTATAGCGGCCCATACATTCAAGGACCAACGATGCTGGTGATCTATTTGTCTCATGAAGTGTGGATTTTCCGTGGCGTAATAATGAAAGTTGTGCCTGTTAACAAGCCCATTCTTGTGGAAAGTTGTCTCGTCCGAGAAAAGAACTCTGCTAAACATATTTGCATTTTTCGCTACTTTGTCACTTGCCCAATAGCAAAAATTGATTCGATTTTCATAGTCTTCATAGTTCAGTTCATGGTGCAGCTGTACATGATATGCATGAAACTTATTCACCTTCAAGATTCTCTGGACGGAAGTTTGGCTTATATCTGTTAACTGAGAAATCTCTCTTTGGCTTTTATATGTGTCCTCTGTCACTGTCAACAAAACTCATAACTAGTTGTCTTCAGTTGTAGCAGTTTTTGGTTTTTTATGTTTTTTGTAAGCGGTATTACCCTTTTCGATAAATCTAATTGGAAGTTTCTCAAAGAATCTTGCATCAGGATGCCTCTTATCAGGAAATCTTTGTGGATGAACTCTACTTGCCAACAAAGAATTTCTATCACACTCACCCAGAACTTCATGGCATCTAACCAAACCTCACTTCAACAATGGTTAATAACGAAACACTGATAAGTTCATCATGTAAAATGCAGAATATGATATGTCCGGACACCTGAAAGAAGGTACAAATGAAAAAAATGTCAACACATACTACGATTTACGTTTTAATCATCTTGATTTTATCATTCGTTAAAAGAATTATCTTGTATAGGTTTCATTTTTACTACATGAATCATTACAGAGAAAAAATTTCTGTGCGTATAATGATGCAAGTTGATGAGTTTGATACGGTTTGTACAATTTTAATCAAAAATTTTTCCAAATAATCGAATATTTTGAAAATGATCGAAGATAAAGATAAGGTTACTTCTGTTAAAATATAGCACAATATTTTATGCGTTGACATGAATAATAAAGTACAGGCAGTTAATACTTGAAGACATTATAGCAGAGTTTAGGCCGCCCCTGAATCTTGAACAAAAAAGTGGTCTTCCAATCTGCAAAAACCACCCAAGATTTTTTATAGAAAATTGGGACCCCCTGTTTACTGCAAAATGAATTGCTGAAGTAGATTCTTACTTTCTAAATACAATACCGTTCGAACAAAAATAAAATCTTCAAGAGTGTACAAGCTACAGAGGACCGCGTCGCTGATGAATCACCCAATATATAATCCAAATAGAAGTAAACGTAGAATGATGTATATAAGAAGGGTGTGTAGCTTCAACCCACTTAGGGAATTTTTTTTTATACACGGCTAATCTAGAAACAAAACTTCACATATACACCATAAAAAGATGAAAACGCCTTTATCTTCAAACAAAGTAGCATACAGGCATGATTCATCCGAGGAAGGAATATTTTATTCAATTTTCAACGGGGTATCAGTTTTATGGAATTTTGAAAAAAGATCAACACTAACCGAAAATTGGTTCACCGATCCAACTAACGACGGCAGGGAGAAAACTCGAATTATGTATTATTCAGGAAACAATTGTCACAGGCTGTGCAGATATTTGGGAAATTAGGCTTCCCTCTCAAATATTTTGTATTTTCCTTCAACTGTAAACTAGGTTTTATTCGGACATAAATTGCAGGTGATTATCTCTTGCAAAATACATGTTTCTCTGAAAACAGTCTATAAGATGTGTATGCAATTTGGACTGATATGGCGAACTCAACCAGTGCCTTTTTTGTGGATAGGTTTGAAAAGGGCAAAGTTATGAGACTAGTATTAATTATATCTTTGAAAATAATGATAAACGTTTATTTTTGAATGTATTTCGATATTCATATTGAAATGTTAATCAACTATTGCTGTTGAAGAGCCTCGGAGTATATTACTTATCTCCAAGCAACGAAATCAAGCGCTCAGGGAAGTGTTCGGTGTTGTCCTTATGCCCTTGACGCATTTCAACTCGCTTAATCTTGCAAGAAATAAACCATGTTGAGGCTAATTCGTCTACTTCTCCCATACGTTCTTCATGATACAAGTTCGAGGTAAACTGAATCTGAAGGTCTTTCATACAGTATTTGGAGGATTATGGATGCCTCATTTGTTTAGCATTAACAAGATCTGAGAACTCCTTATCTCGTGAACAAAATGGTATTTTTATACAATCATCATTTCATAAGAATTGAAATGGGGGTTCAAGTGCGAAATTCTGCGACCTTACCTGTCTGAAGATATTCCAACGTCACGAGCATGACGTATCGTTAAACAAAGATACATTTCAAAATTTTAGAAACTGAATAGGAAGTGATCAACATACAGTGATTGTGGTTTAATTTGTAAAGAATTTTAAAAAATTAGGTGGAAAATATTCAATTAATAAACGTTCGTAAATTAAATATTTTTCAACTAATTTGGAGAAAATCTTCACAAAGTGAACCAAAATCACCGTATGATGATCGAATATCACTTAGTATGTATATATATATATATATATATATATATATATATATATATATATATATATATATATATATAAAGGGTTTAACCCCGACGAGTTGTCAATATATCTGTACATACAATCAAACCTATTTCATGAAAAATATAAATCCATCACCCGGTAGCTAATACCACTACCAGGCAATGATTAAAAACATATCCTGGAGTTATTATACATTTCGATAACGTTGAATGTTATGAAAATATATCAATCTACCAGAATATATGCAATCCATAACATTATCGACCTATGACATCAATGTACATACGAGTAGTGTTGGAGGGTTTCTCCTTGGAAAAATTCAGTGTACGGACCTTAGACACGTTACACTAAATGTTATTCAATCATAGTTGGCTTTGTGTGAATCGAGGAACGATCGAATAGTATAATGCTCTGAATATAAATTATAAAATCAGTATACGGACCTTAGACAAGTAACACTGAATGTTATTCAATCAAAGTTGGCTTTGTGTGAATCGAGAAACGATCGAATAGAATAATGTTCTGAATATAAATAATAAAATTGTCAGCTAATTATATGACATTTATATGTACAAATAAATAAAATATGAAACAAAATTCTAAGCAGTATAAACTGAACAGAAAACCCATGACTCTACCTCATTATTTCTTTCCGAAAGAAACCTACGAAGAATATTACAAATTTGATGACTGTTATCTTCTGCAACTGTTCAAATAAATTTTTCTTCAGAACAAAATCTCAATATTCTTATTATTATATTCTTCATTTTCCACATTTTTTTTATCTCGTCGGCAAGCATCATATATTTAGAATTTATTTCATTGTATTTATTCTGTATGTTATATGTGTCTGGTATCAGTTTCAGTGTCACTTATAAATGTGCTTCGATTTTGTTTACCCGTAAGAATGATATCTGGCCTATTGTGATTTACAGCTATGTTGCAAAGAATTGTTTTATCAAATTGAGGTTTATTTTTCTTGTTTTCACAAAAATCGCAGGATCATATTTTTAACATTTTTACTTTCGGAATTTCGGAATGAGGTCATGTTTCATTCCTGAATTAAAATGAATTATATTAGAGACGGCTTTATGTCTTTCTAAATAATCTGTTGAGGCATATATATATATATATATATATATATATATATATATATATATATATATATATATATATATATATATATATATATATATATATATATATAATAAGGGCAACTTGTCGAAACGTCGCCCAAAATGGACCACGGAATAAAACACATATATATATATATATATATATATATATATATATATATATATATATATATATATATATATATATATATATATATATATATATATATATATGCATATGATCGGATATACACAAAACACAAACTAAATAAATCTAATGACATCAACGTACCAACGAGTAGTAACAGAGGGTTTGTTCCGGGAAAATTCCTGAGTCAAATAACACTTAACGCTTTTACAATATTCTTCTTGTGTGAAGTGAAAATGATCGAATCGAAAACAAATTAGTAAATTATATTTCATTTAAATATAGCAATAGATAAAACCGAATAAATTATGAAATATCATTCTTAGCATTTTTAAGAAAATTGAGAAAAAGAAAATCTATGACTGTACCTTATTATTCTGATCGGAAAAAAATATATGAAGAATAGTAGTAGAATTTTCTTCGTTATGATGATGATAACTTCGAGTAGGTGCGCGTTCACCCTATGAAATAATTAGGATTTTTCCTCTAGAAAAAAGAGTTTTCATCATTATTTTGATTTGTCAATTGTCGAGACAGAAATCTTTTGGTCAAAATGCAATTCCCAAGGATTATATATCATCGTTGAAAAATTCGCCAAATCAGTAAATTCGCGTCCAAGAACGAAAGATGGGGAAGCAGTAAAATGTCGTTCACATATGAAAGCATTGTAACAAGCTCAACATCGTTTCGAATAAAATATTGAAATAATTTCAACTCGGTGAATCTAAGATCCAAATTTATTTGTCAGGAAGTTGGATACGATATTTCGAAGAGATATATCAGGAAGATTCCGTTGCGTACGAGATAGGTAGGCAATAAAAATCGAATATGAGATATGGCTTTTATTTGCTAGTCATTCTTCCACAAAATCTGGAATATATCATGGCTTTTGTGTACACGCTTCCAGAGCGTCGCAATAACTGAATACATTTGCAGTAGATTGATTCGTTTTACAATATAGTTTTGCTGTCTTTGTAAACGAGCTGTCTTGTTTCGTATAACATTACGAAGAAACATGAATAGTCTATAACTACTTATCAGTTTTTCATAAATATTCTTCTTTACTGGAGCAGCAATGTAAGTAATAAAAATATAAAAATTATAATGAATTGACTTTCGCAATTTCATATTCATTGTTGAATGTGAAAAATGGCACAGCATTAAGATTCAAACTAACTTCGGAACTAAACTAAATTCAAATATAATTCCTTCTTTTATAAATCTCAATCCTAAAAAGTTTTTGTTTTGAGTTGAAAAGCAGAGCCTGAGAAATTCTGATTTAATTTCTACATAATCTAACCTAGCCTGATCTAACCTAACCTACAGTACATAGATTTTGTATTTTTCATACCCATGAATAATACTCTGATACTACTCTTTCACGCTATTCGATTTGCTCTTGCTATATATTAGATATTGGGTTTGACACTAAAAATATATATTTTATTTTGACTTTTACTGTTCATCAGGGGAGGAAATAGTGAGGTGATAAATATATAGATTCACCAAGATTTTAACAGCATGTGTACATAGGAGCAAGCTTCCTATAACTTTCACCATTCTCAGAATGATTTGCGTCAAGGCGATAATGCGTCGAAAAAGTTTTATACTCATTCTGAACAAGATGGGCCTCAATCAGACCATTGATTGAAATGAAATCTGGTTCATCGGTATGGTGTCATCTATCAGACTGGTGGTTCAGTTCCCGTATTCAACAATTTCCAGTCGCCTATGGGTTCCAGCCTATCCGTTCTAAATTTTCTATTCCATTTGATCTTTACTGTTTTATTCTCTAGAACACTCTTCGGCTGATACTTATTAAGAGTGGTAGTTTATTTTCTAAACGCTTGAGCTTAAAGGCTTGTTCCTGGTCAACCTTCTTCATGTCATTTTCTCGTCGGAGCCAATCAGTCCGAATTAGAATTTGGCATATAGATGAGATACGCTTGATGGCTTGTGGGAGTATATATTCTGGTGAGCTCCTCCAGATCATGGGTTGCCGCAGCATCCCTTGAGTTTCATGGAATAGGTAGCCAGTTATGGTAGGCGAGATAACCTACCTCACTGTGAAGCTGCTCACTGTAATTTTTATGTGATGGATTCGACTGTTATTCGTCGATTAGTTGCGCTGGTATGGCTCCTTCGGTAGGTATGATAGGTTCACTCAGCGTAAGAGAGGTAAACTTCATCACATCGACATCTGGCAAGAATGAGAACCCATACTCCTCGAAGAACTTTTTTGAGGTAACCCTATCTTTTTGCCTTTCATTCTTCAATGTTCAATAGGCCTCCACTCATCAGGACTTAGCAGATAAGGGAGGTTGACTGAAACATGGGGGTCATGGGCAATCTTATTTGTCGAGAGAGCTTTTACGTTCTTATCTGGAGTTGGATCTGTTTTAGACCTCGTCCGAATTCTGAAAGAATACGTGATGGTCGGTACGATCTAGGTTTTCATAGTCACGAAGGTTGGTTTTGAGTTGAGTTTGGCCTACAGACCTGACTTAACCCTTGACAAGAGTCTTGGGAGACCTTTTTGTTTTGGCTGTTCTTATATCGAGTGCCTGCCGAATTACCAGGTATTTTTATCAGTCATGTGGCACAATGCTAGGTTACACTGTATTTATTAATACTGTTAAGCTCTTCTTTGTTACCTCACTTTTCTGTATATTCACCACTGCGTATTTGTTGTTGCTATTTCTATATAAATAAATTCACTAAATGGGATTACCATATCAAATTTGTTTTCATCTGCTCATGTTTAGAAGTGAAAAGCTTCAAGTTATCCAAATACAGTAGTTAACTGATGCATTTATCCGTGTCCTTCTCGATTACGTACATTAGTGCTATTATGGTATAGAGTACCCAATGGAATCACAGAACTAAATAGGGCTAAGAATATCTCCTGACAGAATCCTCATCAGATGGTTATTCGTTCAGTTCGTATATATATATATATATATATATATATATATATATATATATATATATATATATATATATATATATATATATATATATATATATATATATATATATATATATAGGTCATGCGTTCAGAACAATCTGTCACCACATTCTCTTGATAGGGAAACCGAATCAAAACTTGCAACTTTCTGTCAAGGGTGGATTGCGTTGTTTACTATACAGTTTCCACCTCCAAAAAGCTGAGACTCTAGATGTATCCAAGAGGGTCAACCAGAAGCCGTGCATTACTATGTATTTCGTTTCTTGTTGGAGAAGCCATTCAACGTATTTTCGTTCCCATGCACGTCACAGTCCGATGACTATACAGTGAATCTTCTCATTTATTGATCCTATTTGATACATTTGATGGAAAATATAATAGTGCCTGAATAGTAAACTGACATATTTACTTACCAAGAGGTATACAAGATATTGGCTACTTGAAAAATAATGAAACTAGTTAGTTCCATTTGATAAACACGGAGGTATGTTTGAAAACGATACTCATTGTGCAACATAATATCTGCCCTGAGTTTATTGAGAATTCATTCTTCTTGAGAATAATTTTCTTTTCTGTAAACCTTGTGCCAGGCCAAATGCTTGCAGTCCAATGTCTTTTCCTGGCATTGTCGATGTCGACATTCGTTTAACGTATTGTTGGAAAATCTGTGCTGTTGAAACGCCTGTGCGATTTTATTCACTATATTGGAATAACATAAATACGCTTAAAGAACGAGGAATATTCATCCATTTTATATCAGAAGTGTCATAGGTTGAGTAGGTACCTTGTTTTTCTATATTGTGTGTCTAATGAATCTCTTTCAATCTCATATTCAAACCAGAATGAATCCGTTTATTTTTCATTGATGCATTGTGGAATTTGTTTGATGAGTCTACCAAATTTTTATTTTAAGCTCATGAAGGTAAAAATTATCAATATGACCATCTTTCCACCTTTCATTCACTCTCCCTTATTTAGAACAGTAAATTATTAGGCTACCATTCAACAGAATGAGATTTACAGATAAATCCTTCTTTCATGTTATTTTGTAGTCAAAATGTTAGTTTCACTTTCTTGCATATAATAAAGTATCAGAAGTAGTACTGGCATCTGCATCATTCAACAATATTATTTCTCTGTACGGAATGGAACAGGTCTTTATCACTAACAGGCTTGAAAACTCTTGAAAATTCGAAGGATAGGAAGGTTTTATACTTTTCAATATTTGTGTCAAATATTCCGAATATATTTCGATATCGATCTGTTCTAACTCAGATGATATTAGCGCAGTTGTTTCCGAATAACCCTCACTTTTACGACCCTATTAAATGTTAACTGATATGGATTTCTGCTGACAACTGAGAAAGGGTGTTTCTAATACGCCGTAAAAGTGTTTTCCTTTTAATGGATTCTAGGCCACGGATTTTTACAACCCTATAACAATTCTTAAAATCTAGATATATTGGCTATTAAGTAGAATCTCTCCTTTCTACAATAATATATTTTGATATTATTAGGACTAACTTCAAATAGTAATAGTTTGCAAATTAATAGGAACAGAGAACAAGGATTGTGTAGTAAGAGGAAGTGAATATGGATATCTAGGTTTTTATCTATAAGTCTGATTAGATTATCACATTCTTATGAATTGAATTAACATAAATTAGTTCCATTCTGCATAAATTCATTTGTACATACTTCATTTCTCAATAACATATCAAGTATTATGGACATTTGATAAGCGTGCCAATTTTCTGTGAATAACATTCGAATATTTTGTTCTTGCTGAAAATTTTTCTAGTCCTTAATTCTTTAATAAATGAGCATATATGTTACATGTAATCTGAAACGCATTCGTGAGTGTTATGTTTCCTCAATAATTTTTCAAATTTTTAGCTCTTCTCAATTTCTTTTAGCGAGCTCTTGATCTTTTTCATTATCTGCTGTTTATGTTGCCAAAAGTATTCCAAAGAATTGTTTTTTTTCAGAATTATACATTTTGCTTTCATTAGATATGTCAAAAGTTTCCGTGTTTCGTTTATATTCTTCTGTTATCACGATATACTTCCTCCTACTCTCATTAATTTTCAAAGCATATTATTTCGCTACACTTTCCAATCTCGTATGACCATACTACCTCTTTATTCTTTTGGAAAAAATCTGACCCAGAATAAAACTTAATTTGTTGGTCGCCATCTGCTTCGTCAGAATTAATTTTTTGAAATTTCTCAAAAGTTTTCTTGGAATAACACCATATATCTGAACAACTAATATACTAAACGCCTAATATACAAAAACGCCTAATAAACTAAACGCCTAATATACTATACTATTATGCTTATTATGCCAAGCGCCAAATATACTGAACCCTTTTCATATTCAACTCTATCTACACTAAACGCCTAATTATATTGCCTCACACATCCTTATAATAACGCAGCTTCCAGTATTGTTTTATGGTTACAGACTCATCTACCATACAAATTGCAATACTATTCAATACTCTCCCAATTCAAAGAGATACAATTGAATTACATAAGATAAAATTAAAGAAGTTTCAACATTGATTCAAAAATCAAATTGTTCTATCATCCTTTAGGCATAAAAATTCAATCATCAAGAACTAGAATACTAATTCACCATATCCCAAATTTTAGTGCCAAAAATATACACACAGATCCTAGTTTCAATTTCTTAATTTTCAATTAACTGTTCTGATTCGAAAAAGAACGGATAAGAATCGAATAAGATTCATGAATTATAATAAACAACAAATATGAACTTAAAACCTCAAGATAGAGGAATTATTTCTCAAGCATATTAATGAAATAAGAAATAAAAGTTCTTCTCAAATTAAAATTTCTTGAGAGTATCCAAAAGACAAAGATGAGAAATTTGTAATGAAATAAAGGACCACTACTGAATACCTAGAAAGTTCACCTTATGTGATTGCCATAAACATAACTTTTTCGTATATATTCACATAGACAATAAATTCACACAATTTGCTCATCAGAAGGAATAAACATCTTCTGAAAAGTGTTCTCGTGAGGAGCTGAAATGAGATTCAAACATCCACAAATTTGTCTCGGTACAACTGTGTCCTGTTTCTTTCTCAATCAAAAGAGGCATTTTTCAAGGTGATTCTTTAAGTGCTCTTCGGTTTTGTATTTGCCTTAATCCATCATCTCATGAATTAAATGCTACTAGTTTCGGCTTCAAAATAAAGAGTCTATCAACTGAATTCAAATTAAGTCACTCAATTTATTTAGATGATATTAAATTATATGCCAGAACCAAATCTCATTTAAAAGTCTACTTGAGATTACTTTCAACTATTCCAATGATATTGATATGAAATTTGGGCTTCCAAAATGTAAAAATCTTCCTATTGAAAAAGAAAAGATCACCTCTGATTATATAAAGATTTCCAATATCGAAATCGAGCCAGTGCATCAAAGAGATACATATAAATATCTTGGATTTTGTCAAGAGAAGACAATTAACCATAGTAGCACTTAAGAAAATATTAGAAGTTCATATTACAAAAGACTTAGAATTATCTTCAAGAGTCATTTAACTAGTAAAAACCTTTTCAGAGCTATCAACTCCTATGCAGTTCCTATTCTTACATCTTCTTTTGGAATTATTAAATGGTCTAAAACTGATCTGAATGAATTACAATGTTAAACGAGGAAAATGCTTTGTAAATATCATAAGCACCACCCAAAGTCAGCTGTACAGAGAGTTACACTACCTAGACATCTTGGAGGTCGTGGATTAACTGATTTGAATAATCTTCATAGTAAACAGATTTTTCATCTACGTTCCCCTTTTTATGATAAACAGAGAACGTCTAAATTACATGATATTGTTGTTGCTTCAGAATATAATCTAACACCTCTGAACTTGACAATGCAAAAGGTAGATTTTGATATATTTGATGATAATTCTGAAGGACAAAGTAGGATGCAGAAGGAATTACACGGTAAGCACCCTAAAGAATTGAAAAATGATTATATTGATGAAATCGCATCGAATAAATGGTTAGTTTCTGGAGAATTGTTTGCTGAAACAGAAGGCTTGGCAATTGCGATCCAGGATCAGGTTGTTTTCACGAGGAATTATGGAAAACACATCATCAAACAAAATATAGATGATTCTTGCCGTAGATGTTTCTGTTCTTCAGAAACAGTTTTTCATATATTATCATCTTGCTCAGTCCTTGCTTCAACATTAATTCAGAAAGACATAATGCCGTCGCTAATATTATTCATTCTAATCTAGGAGTTAAACATGACCTAATTCCCAAAAGAAAAAAAATTTTACAAATATGAACCTGAGATTATTTGTGAAAATGACATATATAAACTTTATTCTGATAAAACAATTCTTTGCAACAGAGCTGTAAAACACAATAGACCAGATATCATTCTTACTGATGAAAAGAATCAAATAACATATATAATTGATATTGCTATACCCGACACACATAATATACAAAATAAATACAATGAAAAAATTTCTAAATATATGATGCTTGGCGACGAGATTAAAAAATATGGAAAATGAAAAAATTTTTATTCTACCGATTATTATTTCCACAACAGGTGTTATTCCTAGGAATCTTCACAAAAGTATTGAGATTTTGGGTCTGAAGAAAATTTGTTCGAACAGTTACAAAAGATAACAGTCATCAAATCTTGTAATATTTTTCGTAGGTTTCTTTCCGAAAAAAATAATGAGGTAGAGTCATAGGTTTTCTCTCTAGTTTATACTGCTCAGAATCTCATTTCATATTTTATTTATTTGTTTATATAAATGTGATATAATTTACTGACAATTTTGTCATATTTATATTCAGAGCAGTATTCTATTTGATCGTTCACCACTTCACACAAAGGAAACTATTAATGAGCAACATTCAGTGTTACTTGACCAAGGTCCGTACTCGGGATTTTTCCGGGGAGAAAGCCTCTGACACTACTTGTTGGTACATTGATATCATTGTTTGATGATGCTATAGTATGTATATATTCTGGTAGATTGATATATTCTCATAACATTTAACGTTATCCGAATATATAATTATTCCAGTATATGTTTTGATTATAATCATTGCCTGGCCATGGTATTAATTACCCCGGGTGGTGGATTTATATTTTTCATGAAATCAGTTTGATTGCATGAACAGATATATGGGCAACTCGTCGGTGTGAAACCCCTATATAGATATATATATATATATATATATATATATATATATATATATATATATATATATATATATATATATATATATATATATATATATATATATATATATATATATATATATATATATATATATATATATATATATATATATATATATAGATCATTAACTGTCGAGTTAGCAGTTGATTTCGAACAGTCAGTTTCTTTCAGGGCAGGAATTTTATACCGAAACTGAAAGTTTTGAGAAATCTTCATTTTTCTCTCCGCCAGCAGTTTCTGACTTATGTTGGCTATATGCGGTTCACTGGTCTATCCTCTCATTATCATCAAACATCCAAGCCATATCAACAGATGTTTTTCGATATATTCCAAGATAGATTCCTCATTTTATGTCCCTTTTTTGGTCAGTCCCTTTTTGGTGTGACTCCCTTCACTCGTTCGATGTACTTCTTTTTGATAGTCTGAATTTTTGCTCTTCTGCGACAAATTCACATTCCAGCTTTTTTTTTCCAACCTTATTGTTTACACTTGCAAATTATCCTGAAGATTCGTTTTGTTCTAATTACTTACCATCATATCATTAGCAAAAATACTCTGAAATTCCAATTGATTGCAGGCTTCTGTATCCTGTGTGATAATTCTCGACTATTTTCAGTACAACATTTATAAATATGATAAATAACAATTTTCTCAACACCCTACCCTGCTGGTCTCTTCATTTATTCAGAATGAGTTCAATATCAAATGTCCAGTCCTTGTCCTTGTTTTCTTTTTTTCAGTCTGTTCTTCTGTATTAGATAGTTTGAAGTGGTAACGTGAACACTTGTCGCTCTCTAGAAGTATGATCCCTAGGTTTTTTTTACATTATTTTTATCAGTTGGGTTCTTAGAAGTTTCTGAAATAAGTTTACAATGACTGTCTATAGAGTTGCCTATAATTTACCCAAATACTCTTCATTTACTGAAAATGAGTCCAATATTGAATTTTCAGTCGTTAAAATATTTTCCCATAAATCTTTCCTTGTGCTTCAGTCTGTTCCTCTTTATTAGATAGTTGATAGTGAAAATATAATCCTGAACAGTTCTTTCTTTCCAGAAGTGTGGTTCTCAAGTTGTTTTTTCACTATTTCCATTAGTTTGCTTCTCAGAATTCTCTCAAATAATTTTTCAATGACTCTCACCGAGTTTTCTATAATTAACTTTTATCTCATTTTTTCATCATTGGCCAGCTTTCCAATCATTAGGACCCGTTTCGTTTTTCCAAGCCCATCAGAATATTATTCTCTGTCGTCTCCTGTCGATTTACCCAGTTCACTATTTTATATGGCTTCTACATATTTGTCTCCCATATCATTCATTCCTCAAATACTACTTAATATCTTGGTTTTCATGAATACGTATGTATATGTATTGTCCTTTGCTTAATGCCTTTTCTTGTGGCCTTAAGTATATTGGAGAATAGCATTCGGTTGTATTTGCTGTTCATACACATTATCCCACCATAATCTTCACACAGTTTTCATTTGTTTGCTTCACTGTTTTCTTCACTTCAAGCCTCTGTTTCTTGTATTCCATATAATGGTTGTGAGCTTTTGTCTACTATATTTCTTCTATAGAACTTTCTTTCTGCTGCTTCATTATTTATTTCCTCATTCCAACGATTTGTTCCACTTTTCAGAACTATCTCTCACTAATGGTATACACATTTCTGGCACTGTGCTCACTACTTTTCCTATGAATTCTAGTCTAGTCTAGTCTAGTCTAGTCTAGTCTAGTCTAGTCTAGTCTAGACGGAAGTTACGAAAATCTGTGCCCCTTTGCCTTCATAATTAAATTTTCTATTCTTCAATAATAATTCTCTTCAATTCATGTTCTTATGAAACTTTATAATATAAAATGAAATGAAAATGAAAATGAATTTTGCATTCAAACAACTTCATATTTCCAAATAACGTGATAAACGTACACATTTCATACAATTATATGCAGTACTACTACATCATTAAACCATAAATTACCTATAACTAGAATTGTCAAATATATGAAGCATTCCCCAAGTAGTAGTTGAATTTTCTCCCAAATATGATTCATATAGGCAGTGGATTCACATGTTTCTTGTGACTTTCATATCTTAGATTGATAGTTGTGATCTGACAAAATGAAACTTTGTATGCAACTTCAACAGATTTGAACATCATGTTTCTTACTAGCAGATACCTATAAAAGAGAAACTTCAACTTTAAATCAATGAGGAATACCTGTTATTCATTCAACAGCCTTGATAAAATTTCCTAGGAAACACCAACAATGTGTTATGAATAGAAGGTTCTCACAATAATTACCTTTTGTGCAAATTGACATGACACAGAAGTATATCTGAATTTTCTGAAGTCAATCAAGCTCTGATGCCTACTATGGAAACAATAGTTTCAAAAATAAATTTTGTTGGTAAGAATCGTAGGTAAATTTCAAGCCCTCTACTCCATCTATTTCCTTCGAAGATGTATAACATTTACAAGTAACTGTGCTGTTATTACTTGATATTTTTCAAGTTATCCCACATAATAGCTCAAATATTATTTTTCATTTCATCTTGCAATCTTTTTACAGTGGATCTATTTTATACTTCCTCTTCATCAGGTATATTGTTACCTAAAGATAAGTATTTCAGAAATAACAACTACTTCCTCTTGAATAAACTGAAACGAAAATTTAATTTGAAATTGACACAGTCCTACTGATATTCAGTTTGATATATTTTAATACAGAGATGGCCTTTGGTGAATAGCTTTCAATTTTCATATCAGAAATGCTCTAAACGAACTAACGAAAACTTAATCGAGTTACTTCCTGAAAGAATTAATTATACAAAAAACTCCTATTAATAACAACTTGAAGGTTATTCCAACATTTTGTAAGATAGTCTCTATTGATTCTTTGAAGAATCCTGTAATTCCTGGAACTCTTTCAACGCATAGGGGTTAGAATAAACATGAATAAAAATATGAAATATGTGAATTCTGAGTACATTTCTTGAGCATGCTGAGAAATATAGAATATTACAATACATAAATGAACGTCAAACGGCACTCACATACCTTTCAAACATTATTGTCAGTCTCATTTACTTCTTGTTATTATAACATTCCATTTGAATTACAATATTGAAGTTAGACCAACCTCAAGATGTTAAATTTATAAAGTTTGAAAGTTTGCCATTTCTTCTCTTAGACAATTTATATATATATTTATATATATATATATATATATATATATATATATATATATATATATATATATATATATATATATATATATATATATATATATATATATATATATATATATATATATATAAATTGACAAAATGAACATAAAACTACGTTAACGTACGTAAAAGTTAATTTCAAGTTTCGTTAAACTGTTCATTGGAATAAAGTTCCGAATTATTCATTTTGACAGATCGAATATAAGACTAGTTGAAATGATGTCTATACGCATGGATATTATATTCCGTCTCATATTCTCATTCTGAAGAGAGAGCATACTATATTCTAGATGTTGGTAGTAAGGAAATTATGATGGTGAAACTAAAAGTTACTGACTGTTTCCATCTCACTGCATCTCACCGTCATCCCCTCGGATTATTCCCGAAAAATACCTTACGACTTTAATAATATATGTAATCCAACGTTCTCCTTCAGATCTCATATCCAAGAAAATACTTTTCTTGATATGTGGATTCTTTAAATCAGTTAGCCCATGACCTACCACTAAGATGTCTTGCTAGTGTAATTCTGATTTTGTTTGCGTAAGTTTCAAAGCATTCTCCTTGTTTTACATTGTTCCTTTAATTCAGGCTAACACCATTCAATTAAACTAGAAAAACCGGCTGAACTAGGAACTTTCTAGGCGTTGATAGCCCTGAATATTTTTTCACTTATTAGATGACTTTAGGCGAAAATTCTGTCTTATATGTTATTTATTTTTGATATTCTTGTGAAATAGATAGTATATTTAGTTATCAATTTAGTCTCTAATAGACTCATTATTATGTTCGTGTTATATATATATATATATATATATATATATATATATATATATATATATATATCTCTAATCGAACTTCATGAGGAGTATACATATGGAAACTTGAGACAAAAATAATTATTCAAAATCCGTCAATCAATGAATAATCCTTCCTGACAAGAGCTAGTTCCCAAATCCGCCCGGCATGCACGCAGTCCCCAAGAGCCACAATAGTGCAACTAAGCAGGATGCCGATAAACGAAGCGGCAGACTGCAGATATATATATATATATATATATATATATATATATATATATATATATATATATATATATATATATATATATATATATATATATATATATATATATATATATATATATATATATATATATATATATATATATATATATATATATATATATATATATATATATATATATATATATATATATATATATATATATATATATATATATATATATATATATATATATATATATATATATATATATATATATATATATATATATAGTATGTATATATTCTGGTAGATTGATATATTCTCATAACATTTAACGTTATCCTAATATATAATTACTCCAGGATATGTTTTGATTATAATCATTGCCTGGCAATGGTATTAATTACCGGGTGGTGGATTTATATTTTTCATGAAATCAGTTTGATTGCATGAACAGATATATGGGCAACTCGTCGGGGTAAAACTCTTTTTTTTATATATATATATCTCGCGATTCATATCAAGATTGTTTTCTTTAATAGATACCTGTATGCAGTATCTGCAAATAAAATACAAGTCGGATATCTATTGCAATGTTTCAGGTGTTCCTATATCTATTTTCAATAGATTGGAAAAAGAAAATTTTCAATTAGCTTGAATTTTCGCATAAACTTTCAAATTTTGCACTAGAATTCTGAAATATAGTCAAACTAAGAATAATTTCTGCGTAAAAGGGAAATTACAGACGCTACAAAAAAATGTTCGGAGGGTCTATCACCTGCTTGGATGAACATTCTAACAGGACACACAAAACTTTACCTCGCGTTATTGAGACAGCCCTGAGTTATATAATAGAACGCATCCCAAATTCTGTGCATCATATTATTCCTTGTGATAATTTACTGAGTATTTGAATAGTACAAAGGTAAGGCAAGTTCATTACTTATTGAAATGTATTTGATTTCCCATTCATATTTTTAGAAACAGGAAAAAGTTATTTTGCATTTCATTTATTCACAATATTGTCATGTCGTAATGAGTTCACCAAATGTACATAAAATATCTTAAAAATCATTTTCATCTTAATTTGATGTGAACAGTTTTGTTATTAAGTGTGAGCATTATTTTATGTTTTCATTTTCGAACTTATGCATTGTTTATGCAATCATTTTTTATGTGTAAATTAATCATTGTTTATTTTGAGTAATTTGGATATTTTGTTTTCCAGCGTTCGTTCTGATTTTTTTGATTGAATTTTCGGTTTCGGGTATCATCCTTGCCATATCCAACTTAACCAAGCATTAGTTAAGGTGGATTATGGTAAAAGAATCTACCATCTACCACTCAACTCCCTCTTGGTGTAGTGGTTGGATATGGTATGGATGATATTCATTCTGGTTCAAGATTTTTGACCCTGAAGAGTTTGTTACATGTAATTCAGTGCTCTATTCTCGAACACATGAGTTGGGATTGTCTTCCACTTATAGAATAAGTTCTCATTCTTTATCTCCTATCAAACCAGTTTCGTTTGTGCTGTTTTTGCATAAGCTACACCAGTCCGCCCTTATAGTGGTTTTCAACTTTCGATGTGCATCACTTGAGGATGTCTTAGTTGTTGATAATTTGCCACATGAATTCTGTTTGCCGATAAATAATTCCAATGAGTATTTAAATGGTATATAACATCAACATCACAAAGCTCAAAATACACAACTAACTTCGAAAAGAATATTATTATTATTTAAAATACACTCAATAAACAATAATTAATCAAAACATCAAAATGATGGAGATGAATAATGAATAATTTAGATTATAAAATCTCAAGTTATAATCACACTTAATTACATTAACAACCAAACTGTTAACATTGAATCAAGATAATAATATAGTTTCAAAATATTTTATGTACATTTAGTGAACTTTGCTGAAGATAACTGAAATGCAAAATCATTGTTTTTCTTCTCTATCGCTTGAGAATATGCATGGAAAAACAAATAAAATTAAATAAGTAATAAATTGGTCTTACCTTTTAGTCATTGAATAAAGCCTTCTCCCTTTTGCTCAGATATCGTTCCTAGTTTAACCTTTTTCAGATTTCTAGTGCAAAACTTGATAAGTTTATGTGAAAATTCTAGAAAATTTCTAGCTTTTTCCTAACTTTCAATCTATTCAAATTAGAATTAGCGACACCGGAATTGTCTTCCATTTACAGTTACATAATAAAGGGTATTCCATTTGAAGTGGGTAAAATGATGAGGTTTGTAACGATACAAAATTTGACCATCCATCACAGAATTATTTAGTATTTAAATTGAGATACTAAGACAATTTCAGTAAATACTGAAAAACCAAGTTCGAAGAATAGTCATACAAAACGATTGATTCAAAAAAGGTTCAGCTTCGGGATCAATTAACCTAAAGAAACTCACATTATTTCTGCTAAATACATTCAAAAATGATGAGTAATAAAGGGTTTCCTATATAATAATAAATTTACTTTGATAATAATCAAAGTGTGTACAGCACCAAGAAGTATAGTTGACAAATTTTGGGACATGCAGCAACTCAGTGTGGAACTCTTTTTTCATAAATAATTCTTCATTATATTCAACAAGAACATAATTATGGACCTATTACACACTAAAGGGACTTCCGGTATTTGGTCTTGATCTATATGTAGGTTAACGAGTAGGTTCTCGCAGAAGTACTTGAAATCAGCATCTTCTACTGCTTTGAATAGTCGGTCCTGTTTGAATGGGGCATTCAGTCGATAATTCAGTCTTTTCTGAATTATGTGACAAGAAAATTCAAAAATATTCCAAAAATTGGTGAAAAAGTAGCGAGAAGAATTTTCGTCTTTCTGATTTTCAGCTGAAACTGCAATATATTTTTCACCTCATGGCATTGTTGTGTTTTCCATGGATGTTCTAGGAAGACGAAGAATCATTCTTTACTAAAACCAACCTAAAATTTGATTTCCGTTTGTCTTCCTCAAATATCTACAATTTTCCCCGCATTAAAAAATTTTTCGCGGTCATAAGGAATCAACTGCTCAATTCGGTCACTAGATTGAACGTTTCCCATCTTTTTGAGGAGTCCTCCCGTTGGAATTTTTTGAAGTTCTAATATCTATTTGTTATTGTTCCTTGCTTGCTCGAGATCCGGTAGCGGGTTCACAGTCTCGGTCCATAGAGGGTGACTCTTGTACGTATGTACGAGATGCGTCCTTTCTAGAATCATTAGGTTACCCCGATGTAGCTGGTTAGGGTGCTGAGAAGCGATATGTGACACTGATGAGTTCCCTATAAGGGCAAAACTGCAGTCTGTCGATTCGTTTCTCGGCATCCTCCGCAATTGCACTATTGTGGCTCCTGGGGGCTGCTTGCATGGCGGGCAGATTTGAGAACTACCCCTTGCCAGGAAGGATTATTCATTGATGTCTCTCACATCATCGCATGCTCCTTCGGCTAGAGAGGATGAATACTTTCTTCTTTTCGCTTTCTTATTGCCCAAGGAAAGCTTTATTGTAGATTTGAAATAGATTATCCTCATTTTATACAGGAGTGACTCAAAAAAATTTGTGAATATTTTAATTTTAAAAATATCACATCTTTATTTTTTCAAATGGAACACCCTGTATTTTATTATTCATGTTAACCCATAAAATATTGTAACATTGTTTTGCAGAAGTAACCTTATCTTTATCATCAATCATTTTCGAAATATTCGATTATTTGTAAAATTATTGATGAAAATTCTACAAACCGTATCAAACTCATCAACATGCATCATTATTCTGACACACACCAAATATATATATATATATATATATATATATATATATATATATATATATATATATATATATATATATATATATATAGAGAGAGATTAATTTGAATTTTATTTGCTAATCCTTTATTCAAAACTAAACAAATGTTTTTACAGGGAATCGGGGTTAAGAGAACGGAAAGTGTTTAAGGTTAAAAACTTATGAATTGCAGAGTGTTTTTACGAGTTTCGGCACAGGGCCATCATCAGAAAACATTAATCTCTGCACAATTATTATCTAAAACAAAAATCATACTCTCAAGTAAAACACATTATACAATTCTTATGTTAAAAGCTATTCACCTTACACATTCTCTCTCGTCATCATTGTCATCAGTGGTAAAACGAAAACAAAACGAAATATATACAAATTGGTATCAGAAACCACATGGAACGGTAGATACCTAAATTTTGAATCAATTGTACCAAACAGATACAAAAAAAGCGTTATCAATAGCCTCGTTGATAGAGCCACCAAACTATCACACCTTAAATTTAGAACAAAAATATAAAGAAATTGAAGAACATACTGAAAAGAAATGCGGTTCCACCTAGTTTTTTTCGAACCACTCATAAAGAAAAGAATATATGAAATATACTATACAGAACCAAGGAAAAAAGAGAAAATAGATTTCAAATACATCGGCCTCACTCATACACCCGGACTGTCACAACAAATTGGCAAATGCCTAAAAAATTAAAACATCAAGATTGGACACAAACCTAACCACTACTGCAAACAATTTTTCACCACTCTAAAGCCAAGGGTGAAACATGAGAACAGAACACACTGTATATACAAGGTTAATTGTCAGGACTGTGAAGCGTGCTATATCGGTAATACTGAACAATACTTGCTAAAAGAATATACCAACACGACTACTCCGTTAGATCTAATAAAAAAAGTACCGCCCTAGCGAAACATAGCATTGAACAACTACATAAACTTAATTTTGCTAATGTACGAGTTCTTGCATCTGAAAGTAACGACTTTAAAAGAAACATTCTAGAAATGATCGAAATCCAAGAAGGACCTAAGACAGTAAATTCAAGAGCTGACGTAGACGGTTTTATGAATGTCTACATTAATCTGATAAATTGAATACATCCTTCAATAGATTGCTGCAACCAGTTATACTGAAATATTAATTGTTATTGCTGGTTATTGTCGTCTTACGTTTTGTTGTTCGTTTTACCAGTGATGATAATGATGTCAAGGGAGAATGTGTAAGGTGAATAGCTTTTAACGTAAGAATTAAATTATGTGTTTTACTGAGATTATGATTTTTGTTTTAGATAATAATTTTGCAGAGATGAATGTTTTCTGATAATGGCCCTGTGCCGAAATGCGTAAAAGCACTCTGCAAATTATATGTTTTAACCTCGAACACCTTCTGTTCTCTTAACCCCGATTTCCCAGTAAACCATTTGTTTATATATATATATATATATATATATATATATATATATATATATATATATATATATATATATATATATATATATATATATATATATATATATATATATATATATAAGTTTTTTTTCTGTATTGATTCTAGTAGTAAAAATGAAACCTAAACAAGATAATTCTCTCGACGAATGATAAACTCAAGATAATTAAAGCGTAAATCGAGGTATGTGTTGACATTTTTGTTCATTTGTGCGTTCTGTCAGGTGTCCGGACATATCATATTCAGCATTTTACATGGTGAACTTATCAGTGTTTCGTGGGCAGTATTTACTAGAGCAAAAACCTATATCTGTAACTCATTTTTTTTTGGAGAGCAATCTATAAACCATATTATAAGATTAGATGATTGTCATTTGCTGTAATTCTAGAAATAGATTCCTCTTCAGACAAAATATTTTAAGATTTTAAGGGGGTGCGTAGGAATAACATCAGCTGTAGAAATAGTGATCAGCAAAATATATATTTTTTTCCTCCTCCCCCTTGTTTAATCTCGTTTATCCATAAAAATGATGTCTGGTCTATCGTAATGAACTGCTATGTTGTGAAAATTGGTTTAATAATGATAAAGTATATATCGATTTTCATAATTGGCAGGTTCACATTTGTAGTGCTTTTGTATCTTAAGAGTGAAGTGATATTTCTGTGCTGAATATATATGAATAATATTTGCAGAGGATTTTGCTTTACTTAGTAAAGAATATCACAAAAATAGGTGGAAAATATTTAATTAACAAACGTGATAGCTATTCCGATATTTTAATCATTATCAGACGTTTAAAAATTGTGAGTTAAAACTAAGGTACAGTTGTACAATTAGTCTTAAATGAAGGAAAACAGGTATGTACCCTTCTTAATGACAACACGGACCTATGTTATTCCCCAATATGTGGGATTTTGAAGTAATTAAGAATGTTCCTTTTATACCATTCTATATTTCAATGGTAAAATCTTGTTGTTTTTTCTCTCTTTATATTATATTTGAAACAAATTGTACAACTGTACCTTAGTTCATTTGTGAACATCTGATGATATAGAAATATCGACAGAGCTATCACGTTTGTTAATAACATGACTCAATATCTTTTTTGACTAATATTTGCCACGGCATTTAGAGCGTAATGATGATAAGAATTCCGAAAATTTAATTTAACTTATCTAATGAATCTCCCTATCGTTAAAAAGTTCCAAAAATTCAAAACAGATATGCAAACTATAATTATTTTCCTGTTTTTCTTCATGTTCTGATGTCAAGAGGTAATACACACTCGTGATCCAATTTCTGGATAGCAACAGGTAATATATTGTGGCTGAATCATTGATAGTAAACAGCTACAGCCAATCGGTGATCCAGACTTTTTAGATTCTACTTAACCAAAAATCCCCTATCTCCAAAGGTTTTCATTCCTAAAACTTGGTTTTTCACGAATAAATTATTCATATAATAATATCTATAAAACTAATTCATGCTTTTGCTGAGTGAATTAAAACTATACTAAGCTTGACTTGGTTTTTCACGAATATAAAGGAAAAGTGGACTATTCATATAATAATATCTATAAAACTAATTCATGAAATCAAGTTTTGCTGAATACGTCTCTAATTTTATTATTGCATGGTATTGTCCTTAATATTCTAAGCTTGGACATTTACATACCCACACTATATATATATATATATATATATATATTAGGGGTTTTACCCCGACGAGTTGCCCATATATCTGTTCATGCAATCAAACTGATTTCATGAAAAATATAAATCCACCACCCGGTAATTAATACCATTGCCAGGCAATGATTATAATCAAAACATATCCTGGAATAATTATATATTAGGATAACGTTAAATGTTATATATATATATATATATATATATATATATATATATATATATATATATATATATATATATATATATATATATATATATCAAATATCTTCCGCGATAAACTTCATGAAGAGTCTATTTGAATAATTCGTCCTGTCTCAAATTTACATATATATATATATACATACCTCTCCTTAACATCTCCCAATATTAATGCGGTGTATCATGATAGTGACAAGGACATGAGAATCCATCTCGGGATATGCGGTATTTCCATATTCCCAGTAACATAAAAGCCCTTAGATTCTAGGATATTGCATTTGGGTACTTCGCCCCGTGCACTATCCTATATCTAATTTTGGAATATTCAATGTGGCTTTGGAATTTACTGAAAGTATAAAGCAACACAGGAGGGAGCTTGGCGAAAATCAGGAATTATTCACCTGATTTATATTGGTCACAAAAATATCTTCGCTACTGAATTTTAATTCAATTAGAGAAATCCATAAGAAACCGATGGAAGAAAATATAAAAAAACTATATGAGCAGTGGCGGTTCGTGATCTTAGAGAGCAGCAATTCTGCAGATTGCAGTTTGTTTAAGAAAAATAGAAATTTTACCAAATCCTTTAGCTCACTTTTCTATGGTGTGATCATCATATATTGCAAACTTCGATTCAAGGGGAAAAAATTCAATTTTCAATAAGACAAAAACCTACTGTATAAAAACCAGCCATAAATTCTAGTCGTTTGGCTTTTTTTCAACTAAATCGGCTTGTCTGTTTCTTCCATCGAAAAAATCTAACCTAACCTCATTTGAAGCTGTGATAGACTGAACAAATTTTCTATTTAACCGACGAACATGCAATACCATTGAGCCTGTCACGACACATGATACTGCTTAGAAATTCTTTATCCGTCTAGGAGTAAAAAAAGGTCTGTTCGCTTTCATTTTAGTAACGTTTTGCTATATGTTATATGACGAGATTATTGTTACCTAGAAAATTTAGCAGTACCGCAAAAAATGCGAAACTTGTATATTCAATACTGAAATACAAAACACTAAGTACTGCTTCGAGTTCGTGTTTTTTTTCATGGGTTGAGACTTCATTGTTTCTTCAGATATATCATGAGGAAATATTTGGTCGTATTATTCAAAATTTTCGGAAACAAATAAATCTGATGTATTGTACTGATCGATGTAGTGAATACGGACCTCATCAACAACATATGACTTCCGAAATTCTACTGTCCCATAGCTTCTTTCGAGCTTTCTACCATGAAGTTTCCCCAGCGAAGATGTAATGTTGGTGCCTCTGTAATTTTAACAATCGTTTCTACTTCCTTTCTTCAAAATAGGAATGATGTGCGATTCCTTCCAGTTACTAGGAATATCATCTCCTCTTAGGGATTTATTGAAAATTTTGCATGATAGCTCAATCATTTCAGTTGTTGCGTGTTTTATTAACTCAATAGGTATGTCACCTGGCCCAGGAGGTTTATTGTTTTTCATCTGTCTCAAAGGTTTTTCCACATCTTCTACCATAAAGCTTGGCACTCTTTCGTTGGTCACTATTCCTTCTAAATTCGGGTTCTCATATTGCGGTCTCTGTTCTTGTAGCAAGTTTTTATAAGAATCACTCTAAGTTTTCATTGCTATCGGATTTATTTTCTTTCTTTTGTTTGTGTTACTCCTCAAGCCGTTTGAATTCGGGAGGCTTTTACTTGGTAAAATTCCATTATCAATAATAAAAAACAAGTACTATGTTTTAAGGAATTTTACTTGATAATTGCGATTCGTAACGCGTTTCACTACACCGTAGCTTCTTCAGACGAATAAATGTACAGAAAATAAGAATGAGAATATAAATACAAATGTTCCTAAGTAATTAAAAGCTTATTGGGTTGCTCCTTCTTAAGTGGTTATTGATGACAGGTATATCCAATAAAATTAAGGAATAGATTGCTCCCTGAAGAGATTCAATAGAGGAAAAGGGCTTAAATCGACATGTTCATTGATGAGTCCACCTGAGTGTTTGTGTTTGTTAATTTCTAAATTTTTCCAAAGATCTACCTTCCGATATTTATTATCTGTATGCAAAATTTCAATTTGTGGGTCGAGCCGTTTACTATTTTCCAAGCCTCCCTTGACTTCGACCCCCCTATCATTGAGTTTACATGTGCACATGAGCACATGTTCTATTCCACGCTTCATTTTTCGCTTCGTTTATTTTCTTCTTAATCAAGTATCTATATCTACCATATTGTTTTCTGTCTTCCTCGTCTTTAGTATTTAGCCATCTCAGGTAGAGCTTCTTTCTTTCGCTTATTAACTCTTCTAAGTTTTCGGACCACCAATTATTTATCATTATTACCTAGAAGATATTTTTCCTTCATATTCTCGCATGTGGTGCTCTTTGTCTTTCACAGGTTCATAAATTCATTAGGATTTGTCCCCGCAGGTGGTTCGAATTTTGTTAAAATAAGTGAGCTATGAGTACTGCTATTTACTGAAATCTAAAAAAAATTCGCCAAAGCTGCTCAACTAATGTACCTCCTTAATATTTCGAAATACTGTTTACAGTTCTGATGGAATCACATTAATTTTTTGCACTGCGGAAACTTTACCGATATATTTCAAGAACTCATTGTATAATCAAGTTCAGCTGTGTAACTATTTACGCTCTGAAATATTACTGGAATATCAGATTTCTTCGTTTCATTGGATGTTTTAAGTCGTTGATTCTACGTGAATAATTTACAATGAAAAAAAGAGATTGCGCATGTAGAACTGTATACGTGATAAAAGCGAAGTATTGCAAAGAATAACGAACCTGAAATTTTGTAGGAGAGATGCAATAGAGTAATATTGCGAGAGAACTCATCTCAGAAAACGCATTATTCTGCTCGTGTACAAACTTCCCAACAGGGCAGCATCCTCGCGCTTTGAGTCCAAACTATGCTGCGCTCATGCTTGCGCAGACCCCGATCACACGCTTGCTAACCCCCAAAACTAGTCTTTTCGGTTGTAAAGTACGTGTACTTCCATTCTCTTCAGTCAAGCACTTGTAGATGAATAGCAAACAAAGAGGAAAGGTTACAATGAATGATTATCCGATACTCTTCAGATATAAAAATCACATTTAACCTCTTATTCTATCGTTTTGAATTGTTGTGTATTCGAGGCTCTCCAATATATATTTCACTTTATAGGTGATATTATCTTCTTTTTCATGTAGCGGAATAAATTCTTGTTTTCCACATGACAAATATTATGGAAGGTAATTTTCGAGTGAAGAATTTTTTGTCGAAAGGAAACTATATTTTCGAGTTGATATGATTCGAGTCTGAGCGACGTCGTAGAGCCACGCTAAAGTGTATTGACTAGAAATATAAAAAGCGCGTACTAGCTACTTTGGATATAATTCGAAAAAAGTTCTATCGAAGACGGAAGTTCTTCTGCTAAGCGAAATATACGTAAATACCCAGTTAAAGACTATAAAAAACGCGTCTCCGAGGAGTTCATGAAATATATTCATCTTTTCACACGAAATCTTCACCGAACTAACAGCAGTAATTGCTAAAGAACTACGAAGATGCGAAACTTGGACGTCTAAAACGAAGCGATAAACCAACCAAAAAAGAGACCAACTTTTGTCTTACAAATTTCGGAAGCAATTCTGGCCTATTCAACTCTTCGAAAGTGTGAAGAATTCCTTGAGAAATCGATTGTTTTGCCGAGATATCTGCGTCTGAAATCCTCCTTGCCAGAAGTCGAATTTGTTTCCGAGTTACCCCAGTCACTCTATTACGATCGATATGCACCAAATTTTAGTTACCTAACTCGGACTTTGGACTTCGTTGTGCCTGAATTATTGGGGATCGTTAGGGATTTGTTTAGATATCCACTGATTTATATACATTTATAGATGTGATCGAAATAAGCGATCGTCATTTTACGGTTTCATTTCCTAATAATAAACGATACCTTGTTATATATCTGGCACTCCTAATGCCACAATAATGAAAATATGGAACTACCGATGCTAACAATTTTCGTTAGAAAAGAAATTATTTAGCCTATCTACATATGCTATAAGCTATCTAGATAGGGCAACGTCGCACCGCTAATCACGTTCCGAGTTGTCAACAAAATTGTTCAAATTCGTAGAAATAGTGCCGAAATAAATTTAAAATTTGTAAATAACAAATATTAGAACCCATAGTGGAGATTTAAAGAAAAATTGCAAACTAAGAGCGAAATAACAAAAGTTCTGTGCACTTAAATAACTGTTTACAATGTGAATTCTGGCGGACTAACATTTCGAATCGGGACACTGTTGCAAAACTTCCGAGTTCATCCTGACGAAAGTAAATCATTTGAATTTGGGAGGCTTTTACTTGGTAAAATTCCATTATCAATAATAAAAAACAAGTACTGTGTTTTAAGGAATTTTACTTAATAATTGCGATTCGTAACGCGTTTCACTACACCGTAGCTTCTTCAGACGAATGAAGAAGCTACGGTGTAGTGAAACGCGTTACGAATCGCAATTATTAAGTAAAATTCCTTAAAACACAGTACTTGTTTTTTATTATTGAAAGTAAATCAAGTTCAATCAGTTGTTTCTTCCTGCCTTTTGAAGTAAGAAAGGGTGATGAACCCTCAAAAGATAGATTTTCAAATATGAGTGCTGAAAAGTGGGGAAACTTCCACTGTTATAAATCTAAGAAATGTGCAAACGCCGTGTGCACACAATGCTTCAAAATAATTCATTTGAGTTGCCTTCGGTGGGATTATGTTCTAAAGAGTGCCAAGAAAACTTACGTCATACTGAGGAAGAAACAAAGTTACTGAAAAATGAGAATGAAAAACTGCGAGGAATGGATCATTCTCATGCAGGAAGATCAGTTAGATAAACACGAAAAGTATTTGGAAGAGCTGAAGAACCTGAAGGAACAATTCATAGAAAAGGATAGTCACATTGTGAGACTTAAGAGAAATTCTCAGGTTTGCGAAGAACAGGTGGATACGGCTGAGAGAGACTATCTTGGAAAAATAGAAACTAAAAACGTATATATACCGTCTTTAGAGTCAAAATTGAAGGTGGTCAATATAGAGATTGATACTATGAAACGGGATTTTGACGATTCACAAAATGAGCGTGATAAACTTGAGCAAGAAACAGCTGAAATGATGCAGATTAAGAAAAGCATGCTCACTACTATTGAGGTTATGACTGAGGAAAATAAAGTGTTATCATCTGAAGCTGAAAGTTTAAAAAATGAGAACATCAACCTCAAGAGCATAAACTTAACATCAGAAATCATCTCGGCCCAAAATTATGTTGAGCGAAAGAAAGAACTAACAAAAAACTATTGGTAAGTTAAAGGAAAAAATGCATAAGCTAGAGGCCTAAGGGTTGGAGGAAGCTGAGGGTATGCATAAAGCCATAGTATCCATGGAAGACCGATTGTACAAAAATTATTAGACGCCCTAAATAAGGCAAACCCCAACCAACGAGCAACCGAAGTTATGAACAACTGCACTGAATTCAACGACCATTGTCCGGATCCCTGTCAGTCTGGAAATGTGGAAGATCTGGATAGGAATAGTACCACAAAATCTAAGGGGACTTCTCTTCCAAAGATAGTGGTCACGAATGAAGAATGCTATACCCTTAGTGCCCTATCAAATAACTCAGACTTAGAGGACGCGGATAATAAGGATTATTGGAAGAATAATACGTCGAATAGATATTTCTATAGTACAAAGAGGAATAACATAGTCAAACGAAAAGCCAGCGAAAAAATGGAAATCCCTTCGAATGAGGTGAATCCAAGGGAACGTGTACGAAACTTCAAAAATAAAAATAAGAACAGCATAGTATATGGTAGTCTGAAAGAACCTGGAGTACTAGAGGCATATATGCCAACTTCTGATAGCCTTAACAAAAGTAAGTAAAGGGAATAATATTGAAGATATAACCAACTATATCAAACGAAAACTCCCTGAGGCAGAACTACGATTCGAGGAACTGAAAGTCAAAGCCGGCGAATACCGAAGCTTTAAAGTATCGGTGCGGGCATACCTCAGTACTAAGATTATCGATAGCAACTTTTGGCCTAGAAGCATTGTAGTGAAAAAATTCACACCTAAGCGAAAATCTCAGAAGGCGCCAGTGAAAGCCAGAAACTCATAACTGATGCTAAGAGTTCAAATATGAAAGAAGCCACTAATGACAGATATATAACATTGAGTAAAAATGACCAAATAAGTAACATAACCTGGAATATGACAGGTCACTAAATTTGAATGTTCAATGTCTATCAAATAAGATTGATTACTTAGACAATATTCTAAATGAAGAGAAATTTAAAATCACTTGCTTGACTGAAACCTGGATGACGAAGGAGCAACTGGATGGACTACTTATTCCACATTAAGTGCTGTTGCTAGAGTTAACCGCAGGCATGGCGGATGCCTGTTTCCTGCAAGAGAAAACACAAAATGCAGTTCTCTCACTGATATAGTAAACTTATCTGTGGAGATGCATGTGGAACTTGCAGCGGTGGTGGCCACAAGTATGAAAACAGTTTTCCTTTGTGCATACCGCCCTACGGAGGGAGAACTTGATATCTTTCTTACCCAGATGGACCTGACCTTAAATTTCATCCACAGCAAATATCACCAAAACGAAATAGTCGCAGGAGATTTCAATGTGAATTTTCTTGAAATTGTGACCACAAATTGAAAATTGAGGAAATGATGGTGTCACACGGACTAAATAGGATGAACTCATCGCCTTCATAAATCATGCCACATTCAAGCACATGTATAGATAACATGTTTGCTGGAATACCAGTTGAAACTTACCAAAAATCAACAGTAAACTTGCATGTAGCTGACCACCTAGCTCAAATTCTAAATATACCAAGATGCCCAAAACAAGAATTTAAACCATCTTATAAAGAAATCAGAATTATAACTACAGAAAACACTCTATACTTCTCCGAAAGACGCAGAGAGACCGATTGAGATGCCATTATAGACCAAGAGGCCCGAAAGTCGTTTTCACGCTCTTGTAACGAAGCTTTTCAATGGAAGCTTTCCTGAAAAAGTAGTAAACACCAATCTTAACACGAAGGGAAAAATTTAACAGACCCAGATATCAGAGAGCAACAAAAACAAGCAGCGGTTGTCTATACTATTGCTCGAGTAAGGAAGAACCAGGACTCTGCAGAGTTATATAAAAAGTTGAAACTAAACCTAAAGACAAAGATTGAAAAACTTATAAGGGAAGAGAATTCTAGAAAAATAAATGAAGCTGAGAATAAGAGCAAGGCTATTTGGATGGTGATTAACTCAAAACTCAATAAGAAACAATTAATCGAAGATGGTTCGCCTCTCACTGCAGACCTGAACTGTTTTTTTAAAAAACATAGGAGAAACAATTTCACAGAGTATGCCGACCTCGATAACACCAAGTAGTTTTCTCTTAGAAAACAAAAAAAGAAGCAAGGCATCCATGTTCCTTCATGCCACGACGCCGCAAGAGATTCTGAAGGAACTTTCCAGAATCAGTAGGAAAACCTCTCGAGACGTGTATGAATTCTCTGTGAGATGGATTGGAGATGTAGCTCCAATCCTGGCAGAACAATAATAAATCTGTGCTTTGAGAATGGATGCTTTCCCGACGAGCTTAAGGTCGCCAGGGTGGTACCAATCTATAAAAAAGAGAATAGGGGCGAGTGCGGAAACTACGGACCCATCTCGATACTGCCCGCTTTCTCGAAGATCTTCGAGGCCATTATAAAATCTAGATTGGTAGCTTATATAAAGTCAGGGTTGCATCTCAGTTGCTGTCGGCATGGTTTCCGGAAAAACGAATGTATAACACCAGCTGTGATTAAATTGGTTGACTTCATATTCGAGGTGTTTGATAATAGAGAGGATGCTATCCTGACCTGTCTGGATCTGACGGAAGCATTTGACTGTGTGAATCACGAGAAGCTGTTGCTGAAGCTTGAGCACTGTGGTGGAGAGGACCTGTTTTGGAGCTGTTCCAATCGTATCTACAAGATCGATACCAACTGGTCGAATTGGATAATACTACCTCTACTAGACGTAGAAGTGTGCGCGGAGTTCCCCAGGGCTCCATATTGGGGTCAATTCTTTTTCTGCTATATGTGGATGACATTACATATAATGTGAGGGCTGATTGTACTATCCTTATTGCCGACGACACAAGTTTCATCAGTAGAACCAAACAGGATACTAGCCTTCTGAAAACAGCAGAGGAATCGGTAAACGACTCGAAGGAGTGGTTAGGTTCCAATGAGCTTTCAATGAATGACGAAAATTCACAGTGACGGTTTTTGTCAGTAAAGAAGAGGGCCATTGAAACAGGATCTCTAATACTGCTGGGATTCAAATTGGACTCATCCAATCCTGGGAACAACATCTTACCCAACTTCGGAAGAGATTCGCAACAGCTTTGTTTACAATTAGAAGAATATGGATTACTGTCAGCGAAAAAGAGGCCCTAATAACTCATATGCCCATTTTCATAGCCTGACCACCTATGGCACAATGGTATGGGGGGGGGCTCAAGGGATGCAGCACTTGTCTTTCTACAACAAACAAACGCAATGGGAATACTGGCTGAGGTGCCATCAACCAACAGTTGCAGAGATATCTTCAGAAGGTACAATGTGATGACTTTACCCTTTTACCCTACATGATACAGTGCCGGGAATACTTTCATAAGCATAAGTCTGGCCATCAGCAGCATGCTTCAGTACACAGTCACTTAACAAGGACACAAGAAAAATATATTTTACCACAACATCGATCAATGAAAACACAGCACTCCTTTAGATTTATGGGAACAAAAATGTACAAGCTACTGCCTGATCACCTTACAAAACTGAACGCTGACAGCTTTAGAAAGAAATTGAAATCTATCCTCATAAGGGAGGCCTTCTACAGTATGGACGAATTTTTAGTCCATAAATTTTAAAAGCCTAGATATATTTATACTCTGATTTTCTGTTGTTAAATTGTTCTTGTGTTGTTTCTATCTTACTTTGGTTGACGTATTTAAATGTTTGAATTTTATTTGACATGCCTTGTAATGTGTGTAATGTGAATATATATTGGACCTGCAAATACTACTCGCAGTGGTTTCAACCATATCTATTCAAATATAAATATACAATATATAATGTTAAAAAGATTCTAATTCTTACCATCTAGTTTCATTATAAGATACATTTTTTCGAAAACCGTTCCCTCTTGCAACTTCAACAAGGTAGACTTTTTTATACAGAAAAGATTTATTTAGTCCGAAAGTAATACACCATAGTATAAAGAAAATTTCGATGATTTCAAAGACTTTTGAACGTCATCTGCAGCAGCGCCAAGAGAATACATCAAAATCGTTAATAAATTTGAAATTCTCATCCCGATGAACTTCCATATACCAAATAACGTCAAATTAGCGTTATACAGTCGAAAGATTAAGAAAATGTGATTTGATTCTTGTAACTTAGAAAATCATTGATTTCAGGAATGTCGTAAATTTCGATAAATCCCACCATTGTTGTGTCAAAAAACCCTGCATTGTTATGAGTCCCAGAGTTCTGACTCACCCTGTATACATTTGTTATCATATTTACTATTAGTTTTTAGTTGCGAAAACACACTCATTTGTATTTCAGGATATTATTCACCCAATATTTAAGTTAACAAAAAAACGAAATTAATAAATAAAGTTATGTCACTGTTATTTTGGTTCCGAACTTCAATGTCAGACACTACAAGATAAAATTTGAAGTACCATGATACGAGTGGTGTTCTACAAAGTTTCCGACTTAACACATATACAAGACGCTTTTTCTGAATAATATTTTTATTTTTCAACATAGTCATATATATTTCTTCACACTTTCCTCAGCGATGTTCCCATCTCTGTAACCCGTCCAAATAGCACTCGGCGTTTTTCCATGCAAAATAGCGGTTCACGAAGGTGTCTGTTCATTTGACGAAAATCTCCGTCCTCCAAACGCAATTTTCAAATAGGAAGGAAAGAGAAGTAGCTTCGGGCTAGATCTGATGAGTAAGGCAGATGGTTAACCAATTCAAACCGTAGTTCGTGGATTTTTCTCCAGGTCAACCGATGAGGTGTGAGAAGGTGCGTTCACTTGCTTTTCCTTTTTCTGTAACTGTGGCCACTTTTTCCGCAATCTCTGCGGCACCCAACGCACGGACAGATTTTTCATGTGTAAATGTTGATTTAATATATGACAAACACGTTCTTTCGACATGTTCATAACTTCTGCCATCTCTTCCACTTAAATTCGGTCGCCCAGCACCATTTGGTGAATTTTAGCGATGTTATCATAGTCAGTTTTTGGACGTACCGAACGTTTGTCGTTGGTTATACATTCAAAAACAACTTTTGAAAGGGTGTTGTTGTTATATTATGTGACAACATTCGAAGAACATTTTTAATATCCCATTCCTGTCTTAATCATGCATATCTAATGGACATTAACGCTTAAATCTATACATATCCTGATGAAAAAGCCTGCCCCTACATAGTGACTATCCCATTCATGTCTTTATCATGCCCAACTATCAAGAATGTAGGCGTTAACTTACATTCATACAAATCTTGTCAAACTATCTTTTAAAAGGAAAGAACCGTATTTTACTCTTGCAGTTTTGATAAAATTAATCATCACGCTTGAAAGTCAAAACCTAATAATTTTGCAGACAGAAATCAAGAAACAGTGAAAATCGGGTTTCACACTATATATCAAATTTCAACAAATCTAATCGAACCTAATATATGATATCGAATAGAGAAGACTGAACTGAACCCACATTTGTGAACAATTTCTCGTTGATTTCAAACATTTGAAGGAAAAAAACTAGCTTACGTTCCGGTATATAAGTATGGGAACTCAACAAAAAATTTCTTGAACATTTATTGAAACAAGACCGTGTTGCACAAACATACTGATGTATTATGTTCAGATTCACTTTTAGACCCTAAGCATATGACTGGTCTGCGTTGAATTCAATCTACTATTACCTGTGGACTCCACGCCAATGTCATCTTTTTCTACAAGATGGATCCCAATGTAGGTTTAGGACAAGATTGGCGCAAACCGTTCCTCCAAAAAGAAAATATGATCGAAATAGTAGTAAAAAGGAAGTTGACTATGTTTGAAATATTAATTTCTATTGGATCAGGAACGATCAAGAACATTATTCAATAAGACAATTGTGGAGTACCTATCAATTCAGTAAGTAAGAAATATTACTGGCACAATGATTTACTCACATGAAATATATACAGTGTTTATGCATTGCAGTTGATGGACAAATGTTATCCTTAACTGGTTTAACCAATGAAACAATATAGGGAAGGCCAATAAAAAGTAACAGTTGAGACATAATAATCGTCTGATTACCTGAAAAAGTGACGATATCTTTCGAGTTCGTTCGAATATATACAAATGTATTACGCTCACAGGAATCTAAGTGTATTCATTTTTTGATATAAATAATATAAATCACCAGTGACGAATAAAATAGATACCTGGTCTACATTCTAGTAGAAGCAATATCCGATATTGCATTAACAACTGGTTCCGTTATGGTAATTGTGAGTAATGTAGTGTTATCCTGCATAAATCAGCCAACCGCTAATGATGGTTGCAAATATGCAGACCCAGCAATAATATCAATGTTCATTACGGATATTATGAGTGTCCACTGCATCATATTTGGGTTGCGACCCCGATATCCTGCCATTACAATTAATGAACAAACATCAAGCAGAAATATTACTGCTATGCATTTCGCGCGTGATAGAGCGATTCCAGAATGATGGAACGTTGATGGTCGAAATTCTGTAGAATTTCATGACGGAATGATATATCGGAATGTTGGCGGCTTTAGCAAATACATACTACTACAGTCGAATAGAGCTGGTCGTGTCATCAAATTTTGATGTAAAGATTGATTACTTTCAATTTCAAATTTTCAGGCTTATTTACCATAACTCTGTCTATATATATATATATATATATATATATATATATATATATATATATATATATATATATATATATATATATATATATATATATATATATATATATATATATATATATATATATATATATATATATATATATATATATATATATATATATATATATATATATGTGTGATTTAAAAACCTACGCCCAATACGTACAGCTACAATCTCTGCAAAATAGGCCTATAAGAAGTCGTACGAAAATCTTTTCTGAAGAACAAGACCGCTTTTTGTTGTGCCAGAGTGTAATCGCACTTCATACTCCGAAGGCAATTTCTTGGAATATTGAGAATGTTCTTTGTTCGGATGAAACCAGAATTGGTAAACGATCAGATGAGCGCCGGATTCGGGTTATAAGGGGTCATTGAAGACAAGCTAGACTCCGAGCAGCAAGGCAAATTCCGAAATACCAAGGGGGTAGTGTGATATTTTGGGGTGGCATTATGCTGGGAAGCCACTAATGAGTGGTTTCAGAGGCTTTCTCATTGGAAAAATGAAAAGTACGGAGCTTTGTCAAGTAACTCGACATACTGTTACATTAATATTTTTGTGAGAAGTGATAAATGATCGACTCAAACACTGCTTATAAAATATCTTCAGAAAATTATATTTCACCATTTAATTATTTCATTCGGACAGAGATCTACGAATAATATTACATTGATTCGATCGCTGTTATCTTCTGCAACTCTCTACATACATTTTTCTTTAGACCTATAACCTCAATATTTTTATGAAGGTTTCTGGAAATAACTCCAGTTGTAGAATGAATATTTTTTCTTTTTCACATTTTCATTATCTTCTCGGCTAGTAGCGCATATTCAGCAAAATTTTCATTGTATTTATTTTGTATATTATGCGTATCGGATATGGCAATATCGATTACGTATGTTATTTCATTTTGCCTATCCGTAGGAATGGTACTGTTACACAGATGAAATCAGGTTCATATTTGTAATACTTCTTCTTATCTTAGGAATAAGTCATATTTTATTGCTAAATTAAAATGATTTATATTAGTTACGCCTATTTGTCTCTTCAAATAAAGTGTTGAGGTTGAAGAAGATGATACATGCATAACTGTTTCTGAAGAAGAAGATAATCTACTTCAAGAATCATCTATATTGTGCTTGATGATGTTTTTGTATTATTTGACAACAATAATTTTCAGTTCTCAGGTGTGATCTCTTTGCAATTCCTTCTGCATGTAACTTTCTATTTTAGATTTATTTTTCAATAAAACAAAATAATAACGACACCTTGTTGCATTGTCGAATTCAGAGGTGTAATATTATAATTTGATGCAATAACAATACATTGCCATTCAGACGTTCTCTGTTAATTATGAAAATGGGAAGCAGAATGATTATTATCCTTATAAAATTTTTGCTTGATCTACATGCTCTCAGATATGATGAAAAATGGCACAAGTTTCTTCGGAAGATTTTCATACAAATGAAATGCAATTTTCTGCGCCTCAGGAAACACAAACGAATTCATATTGAAATATATAACTTTTATATAAAAGCTGAGACTGAGCATTATGACAAATTATAAGTAAATCAGACATCACTCAAAATGAAATAATCTATCTTTTCAATGATTACCAGTGGTTGACGGTGATTACAGGTGTGGTATAATAGAAATTAGTTAGTAAAGCAAACGTTATATGTATTGTGTATTGAAAATTTAATTTTTTATGTTTTATAACGCAAAAAAATCTGTCCTACTCTATGCAGTTACGATGGATATATAGCATTCTTAATCCTAACTCACATGTGGAATTTGTCTTCAACTTATTTTCGTTGTCTGTTACAGGGACTGACCCCAGCGCCATCTTGTTGGCGATTTTGGCCGGTCCTGTCCAATATGTTCGGTCAAAACTGAAGATGATGATTTTGTGGTACGTTGGATATATGCCACAATTCAAATCACTACGTTCTATCTTAAATGTCAATTTAGTTATCACTTTCATTCATGTATTTTCACTTTGAATGTTGTCTGCATCGCCGCACTTCATAGCTAATTTACTTTTGTGTTCATGTTCGATGTTCTTAGCTATATAATGCAACTACGATATTCGAGGGCAAGAAGAAATCACAAAACAAAATGGCGTAATCTATGAATTGAAAATTTTTGAATTATGAAGTGTGTCTGAGTTAGATGTATATAAATCACTCATTTTCCATGATGAAGTAATTTCAAATGCAGTAACATGAATCCAAAATTTTAGTCTCCAAACAATAGAAAATTAATATAAATATATTTGAAAGAATATATGGGGAAAAATAAAAATATTTTCTCTTCGTTCCCAAATAAGTACAATGACATATGTAACATTGATTGAAAAAAAAATGAGCACTTACCTACGGGTTATGTCAGCTAAACATTCATGTCCCGAACAATCAAAAGCAATATAGTGGTACACAAAAACATCGATAAGAAAACACGTATGAGTGATTTATGATTAACTTAACATTTTACTCTCTGTAGAAAAGCAAAATTTTTTCACGAAAACATTCGCTCCAAAATATATATCTCAAAAATTTGTGAAGTGAGTCTGAATTCAGACTCTTTCCTTCATGTCATCAACTTCTTGCATGTATAGAAGAGTTTTATTCTACGGGCTTTATATCTGTTCATTGAATCAATCTGGTAAAAGTCACAATATATCTTGAAATGATCAATTATTGAAACTAACAATAATGGTCACCAAAATAGATAAATCTTGCACAACATATTGAAATTATAGCATTAGCATATTAAGATATAAATGTAACAACAGTGAAATATTTGCCGCCCTTAAAGGGAATTGGAAAAATTGCACTAACACTAAATGTAGTATAGTAACTGTATTTTGTGCAATTCCAATACGGCAATTAATTCAGATTCAGATGAACATTTGAACAACATTCAACAAATAACTGAAAATTATGAAATAAACTTATCAGCCATGCAGAAATTTTGGGGGTTGTCAGGAATCACACACGCTTTAATGAGTAACATAATTTATATTGGCTGAAATAATTCATTTTAGGACAAAATACCAAAACAGATCGTTGTCTTGAGGGTGACATCTTTCAGCATAACGGCTTATGTATATTGTTAATTCTTTCTTCTATAGTGCCTATTCCCCATTTTTTGAATAGGAAAAATGGTACTCGACAAATTGTATGTATAAATATTGGAAAAGTCAATAACTACAACTCCTGTCTGTTTCAAATAAAAATCAGAAACAGGTTGAACTATTTTAGTTTGAGAGTGAATTTTCATCTAAAATAATCGGCTTCTCAAATACCATCCTCTGAATAGAGATGCAATCAATTCCTTGGATAGCGAAGATATGTCTAGTAAAATCTTCTAGTAGAGTTTCCTCAATTTTCACCTTGCTGTGTACGAATATTTTAATGTGATTATATTTTTTCAAAGGAACAGGATGTACTACAGTATATTTGAGTAAAGTAGTGACATTTAGAAATATTGAGATGAGCTTGTAAAATGATACTCATTTTCAAGCCATATTTGAACTATGTTTCTGACGTCCTGATGTTCAAAGAATAATATTTTAGGTGAGCTTGATTTATCCAAAGATTTCAATTGATGATTGAATTGTATTTTCGGTTTTCGCTCTTAAATATTTCTCTCAACCCTTTTCAGTATCATCTTCTCTATTTTAAGAAATTAGAGAATTGTGTTCGAATTCAAGTATCTTTTCAATAGCATGTAGCAACTCGAAGTAGCTTTCCAATACTATGTCTTTCGACTTATTGTCCCGATTCAAAAAGTTAGGGATGAGCACATTCTACAATATGGCCCCTCCCAATAGATATCAACCTGTTTTTGTGTTTTGTCCAGAAGTTGATAGTCTTGCAATCATTTAGATTGTTTTTGAAATGGCGTTAAAACACAGTGACCAAGTGCAGAAAATAGCACATGGAGAAATAACTTTTCAGAGGTTCAGAGGAAAGCCCAGACATACTGTGTGTCCCCCAATGACTCAGGTAAAAGTTTTTTAATACTTCATCCAGTCAATAGATGAAGTCTAATCTTATTAAACTGTATCATTAATTCTATGTTCATGAACATTTTCAATTATCAATTTGAAATTGTGAGTAAAGGAAAATTTCACCCTTTCTTCAATTGATGTAGAGATGCTGTGCTTGTACGTTTAGTAGGTAGTGTTAGCATCATGAAATTGTAGCTGGTGTTATTGTTTCTATGTGGTGATATTTTTAATGTTATGTGAGCCCGCTTGTTTGATAAATTTCTTGATAGATTCAAATTGAGTCTGCAGAATATAGAAAGATGAAGAATGTAAATTAAATATTTTTTCAAATTATTCAAGATTTGTGTGACATTGTGAAAGAAGTACTTCATTCTGTTTCTATCACACAAGTGGAAGCCAGAATACATGATCTTAAACCTTAATATTTTTCCATTTTGGATCATTTGAAATTTTATCGTACGCCAATATAATGTTAATGAAACCGCAATATTAATGATTGCGAAAGTATTAGCAAAAGTGTTGGCAAGAGTTCGCCAATTCCTAAGAAGAAAGATCTGAAGCATACACTTATGCTGCAGTGAGCATTTCCTATACTAATTATAATGTCAATTCTCATAAATTGGTATAAAATTGAATAAAATACCAGAATTCTTAATGAAATCATTATTTTTCCATAGATATTATCGAAAAAAAATTGTTTTGGAAATAGTTGCATATTGCATTGAAAAAATTAAATAATTTTAAGATCATTAAGAACGAGAACAACCAACATGAATATTTCCGATTCCGAGATTCTTGAAGTTTTGGTTGCAGGTACGTACATCTTATTTTTAGGATCATGGTAAATTCCGACGGTAGAACCATATTGAATAGATTTCTGCTACCAGTCGACTCGACTTCCTGAAATTAGAGAATTTTTTGGTTGAATTGATGTGCATGAATACAGAGGAAATTGAAGTGATTTTCATAATCTCAAAAACTTTCGTGAACATTTTCTGGATTATTTAGTTTTATTTGCTGTCAAACATTTGGAATTAACAAAACTAAAAGTTCACCTATCTCTCCTTTCCGAATCTTACACTAATTCATACTAAAATTTTTTCGCTAATTTAAAATAGTGTAAAAACAAAATAGGTGACAATCGGCAAAAAAATTATAAATATATTAATTTAGTTCTTCTTGCTACAAAAAATAAAAGCAAATTAGATGCAACCTGATATTCTATGATGACGCCTATCTGACAGCAGATAATTGAGTTTTATCTCAACAGATGAGTTATTCGATATTCCTTGTATTATATTACGCAATTATTATAACCCTATGTTATATCCAAGAACATTTCTAGATCTACAATCTAATTTTCGTCAAGATGAATGTTTTGTCAAACCTAGATAACGAGTCGACAAGGAAGTGAATAAGGAATCTGTGATCAAAATTTCAGGTGTTTGATCGTGCAGAAGAAAAGAACACGAAATGGTAGTAAACTGAAAAATGTAACTTCACGATTCACAAAAACCAACTCAGATCAATTCAACATGTTATTTTCTATACTTCTGATATGAGTTTTGATAAATTGATCTAATACCTATCATTGCCTAGTTACGATTTGACAAAAGTCTCATTTACCCATTATTTCAATTTAATTATACCCGTAAGTAGGACTACCTACGCCTAATTTCTATATACAATGTATGTCCGAACTGTATTCCCCCACAACATCCAAACTACAAAAACTAAAGCAATAAAAATGCTTATGATTCTCAATTTATTATTTAGGATATTTATAGAAATGATTTTATTCGCGAACTCTTCTTCTAAACACAATACACTACACAGGCTATGTTCAACAACTGTATTATTACACGTAATAAATTAACTTGTCGACAAACTAATCCAGCTCCTTGTTAATAACAGACGAAAATCAATATTTCGAATGAAGCACCGTCTAACCATGAGTTGTATGGATGGATGACTGCTTTGGTTGGTCAGTCCATGTTTCGGTTCTCTTTATTGAAAACTGTACCCATAGTTTGTGAATCGAACTTTCTTCTTATCATTTTCTTAGTATTTCTTTTTTACGAACCTGAATATCTGTAATGTATATGTAATGTATGTATCCACCGAGACGAAAGAAATTATCCTAAAATTTTGAGATAATAATCTCCTTTTCAATTTTTTGAGGTAATTCGTGGAAAGGGTGACTATGTTTCTGAAAAAATTTCTCTGTCCTTAGTTTAGTTCGGTATCTTTCATTATTTTGTGTTCTGAGTGAAAAGGTCTCAAAATCTAATAGAATATTCTGAAGTCACAAAGCATTCTTCATAGCACTATAATGCATGTCATTTACAATCATATATATATATATATATATATATATATATATATATATATATATATATATATATATATATATATATATATATATATATATATTCCTTCTGCATCCAACTTTCTCTTTTAGAATTATCATCAAATATATCAAAATCTACCTTTTGCATTGTCAAGTTCAGAGGTGTAAGATTATAATCTGAAGCAACAACAATATCATGTAATTTAGACGTTCTCTGTTTATCATGAAAATGGGAACGTAGATGAAAAATCTGTTTACTGTGAAGATTATTCAAATCAATTAATCCACGACCTCCAAGATGTCTAGGTAGTGTAACTCTCTGAACAGCTGACTTTGGGTGGTGCTATATATATATATATATATATATATATATATATATATATATATATATATATATATATATATATATATATATATATATATATATATATATAGAGGGGTTTTACCCCGACGAGTTGCCCATATATCTGTTCATGCAATCAAACTGATTTCATGAAAAATATAAATCCACCACCCGGTAATTAATACCATTGCCAGGCAATGATTATAATCAAAACATATCCTGGAGTAATTATATATTAGGATAACGTTAAATGTTATGAGAATATATCAATCTACCAGAATATATACATACTATAGCATCATCAGACAATGATATCAATGTACCAACGAGTAGTGTCAGAGGCTTTCTCCCAGGAAAAATCCAGTGTACGGTCCTTAGTCAAGTATATATATATATATATATATATATATATATATATATATATATATATATATATATATATATATATATATATATATATATATAACTTGAAATATGCAATTTTTTTAATGGCTGATAAGTGTGAGATAAAAGCATCAAAGTATGTTGAATTGAATCAATATCATTAGTCTGAAACATGAATATTAAAATGCTTTTGAATTGTGGAGGCCGTTACTTGATGTAGATCCATGATATAAATGAGATAAAAACACAAGGGTTAAATTTGATCTACACTTTATTTGGAAAAAATCGCATTCTTGATAAAGCTGCTGTGTCAGCGAAACGTCGTCGAATTTTTTCAAATAAAGTGTAGATCAAAGTTAAACCTTGTGTTTTTATCTCATTAATATTAAAATGAATAATAGTTTGTGATAATCACTATAGTTCTGTGAAGATTTATCACTCACTGAATAAGACCATCAAGTAAACTAAAATATGATTTGAAGGAAATTTGTGAGCACGAATATATTTATATATAATTCTTTTCCTCATCTCACCGTAAAATTATTCGTGTTATAAAAGACAATGAAAGCACATTTAGGTTTGCTGATACGCTTTTTGGCCAATCGATACAAAAATCAGAAATACAGAAACCAAGTGGGATAGAACGTCGTCCCCAGAAGTAATGTTGAAAACTTAAGGAAGTGGATAATCGTCCCTGAATGTGCTACTTCTCCGATCTACCTTATGATAATTTTCAACAACAACCACAATAGGAGTACCATGCTGTCCATCTGGTAGGAGTTCAAACGAGAACGAGACTGCAATAGCCAGCAACTATTGTATTGAACTGAACGACTGTTATTGTGACCTTTAAAAACTATTATTATAATGAGATGATAGAAGAACTAAATCCTGAAGGAGGTATATATAACAATTTGTTTTGTGTAGTGACGCATAACCATCTTTACCGTCATATATTGTTTTATTTTGATACCACGCTACCGAGTGAATTGGCTGATATCCATTACACGTATGGTCTGGCTGACAGAAACACAACAGAAGCTAGGCGATTATATCAGGTACGTAATCCAAATCGAGTACCACCAGACAGGTGAACAATATACACAGAAAGTTGAGGGAAACTGGTACTTTCACTGCAAATAATCATTTAAGAGGTGAAACTCAAACTATGAGAACTCCAGACATTGAGGAAGCAGTTTTGAATTGTATTGATTTGAATCCTCATAAGAGTACAAGAAACATTAGAAATCAGTTGCATATTTCACATGTCCTAGTTTGAAGGACTCGACTCGTACGTGTGTACGAGGTGCGTCCTTTCTGGAATCGATAGGGTACCCCGATGTAGCTTGATATGATGCTGAGAAGTGATTTGATCCACTGATGAGCTCCTAATAAGGGCGAAACTTCAAAATGCCGCTTCGTTTCTCGGCATCCTGCATAGTTGCACTATTGTGGCTCTTGGAGGCTGCGTGCATGGCGGGCAGATTTGGGAACTAGCTCTTGTCAGGCAAGATTATTCATTGATCTACGGATTTTTTATTTATTATTTTTGTCTCAAATTTACATATGTAGACTACTCACGAAGTTTGTCGCGGAAGATATTTGTCTCATCAAATATTCACCGACGGGAGGTTTTATCTCAGAAACAGAGGCCCAGAGCTCATTTCAACGGGATTATTTCACTCGTTTTGTACCGTTGATGTGATTCACGGACCGGCGAAAGATGTCTCCAAGTGTTGGAATTTCTAAAGTTTTCACATCTGTTTGGTATTTTTCGTATCTTTCTCGAAGTTCGGTAGCGGGTTCACCATCTCGGTCCATAGAGGGCGACTCTCTCTATGTACGAGTTGCGTCGTTTCTGGAATCGATAGAGTACCCCGATGTAGCTTGATAGGATGCTGAGAAGCGATATGCAAACTGATGAACTCCTAATAAGGGCGAAAATGCAGTCTGCCGCTTCGTTTCTCGGCATCCTGCTTAGTTGCACTATTGTGGCTCTTGAGGGCTGCGCGAATGGTGGGCAGATTTGGGAACTAGCCCTTGTCAGGAAGGATTATTCATTGATGTACGGATTTTTGAATAATTTGTAATGGTTTTGTTTCTATAATATCTAAAATTGGAGAAATATTTCAATTATACTGGAACTAAGAAATTTAAATAGTGAAGTTTAAATGAGATTCAATTATAGAAAGGCTAGTTGAAAGAAAATTACAATTGACACTACTTATTAATACCTATGCCTAACTAGAACAGTGTCCTTTCATCTCAGTGTGTGAGATCTTCGTCTAGAACCTAGGTCCTAGGTATAGCCTTAGGAATAATACTCATCACTCATCACTCATCATCATTCAACTAGCTTCATTACGAGATGAATATAGAAATCACAGTAACTGATTAATAAATAACTAACTATAATCAAGGTAAATAATACAAAAAAAACTTAACTACAAAGTTTAACCAATTACAAAAAAAAAGTCTCAGACGAGATGAATTCAAACTACAAAGTACAAATTTTCAATTTAAAACAATCTGAAAATTTCAACAGAATGAAACTCAATGATAGAGCTCAGTCAACAAATAACGAAGATAGAAGCACCTAGCATTTTAGAAATGAGATAAATTCCCACGATGATTGTATTTGGTGTTTCCCATCAGTTTTCTGGTATTCCTGTATCTCACAGCTTACAAGTTACTTGATTGGCTGAATATGGTTCGCACGGTTACTGCCTTAGGTGGCAAGCCTAGTTCCCTAAAGACGTGGTTACCCCAGCCGTAAAATATCAAGGTTTTGCAAAAAGATGAAAACTCATAGAATATCTTGACGGTGAAAAAAAATCTATAACAAAACCAAATCTCTCGAATATATATTTTTGAAATGAACAGAATGAGTTTGATTTACCCTTGGAATAGCAGATATCGATCAAGGTTAGGTTAGATTAATATAACAAAAAAAAATTCGAAATCTCTCCGAACGCCTCAGACGATTGGAATTTATCCAGAAAATAAAAGAATACTTAATTTATTTTACTGAAAATTATCCACTCCAATCGCTATAACACAGCTCCAATAAAATTACAAACGATTCCGAAGATTTCTGAATGGAAAGAGAGCGAATCTAATGAATTCCGAACTTATATAGACTCGGTTCTATGAAAAACTATTGATTTTCAAAAAAAAAGTTATGAAAAGCGAAATTATTCTCTTCACCACAATAAAGTGGAAACGAAACATAGAATGAGTACAGCTTTTCGTTCTCCCACAGAAACGAGGAAACGATCTTCACAATTAACCGGTGAACAACTTAGATCAATACCTGCTGTTATTTTTCTCAATATAACTAGAAATCATAGTATTGATTACACGGTTTGCTCTTTAAGTAAAATTTGGTTCTGGATGATAGAATGGGTTATAAAAAGGTTTTACACTATACTCTTTTAATAGTTTACAGAACTCTTTGCTTTTGAATTGGACTCCGTTATCACATTTAAGCAGTTCCGGGACTCCAAATATTAGAAATACTTGTTCTTCCAACAATTTCACAATTGTTGAAGCAATGGCTTTACGAATTGGAAAAGCAAAGTTAATTCACTAAAATAATCACAAACTACAAGAACATGTTGGTGGCCTTTAGAACTACGTGGAAACGGACCTATGTGATCTAATGCAATGTATTGCCAACACCTATTTACTTTAGGTTTAGTTCCGTTTTCCCCTGATTTGAGTTTCTGTTCAGGCTCATGCGCAGCACATATTCTACACGCATTCACAAACTTTGTTATATGTTGTTTCATTCCTGGCCAAAAGTAATTTGAATAGATTTTATGAAAAGTTTTGAAAATTCCAAAATGTCCTGAAATAGGATCATCATGATATTCACCTAAAATATCTTGACGATTTTCTTTCGGTAAGAGTTGTTTCAAAACCAGCATTGTTGAAATTTGTACTTCTATTCTCGTATCAGTAACCAATTTCAGATATACGAAAATTTGGAAAATTTAATGGATCTTCCCTAACTTGTGACAAAAGATTATTATACCATGGATCATTACTAGTAGGTGTATTAATTTCTGAAAGTTCGTAATTTTCGAGTGTTGCTCTAGATAAACAGTCTGGAACAAAATGATTCTTTGCTGGTCTATGTACGTTTGAACAGTTATACTGTTGGAGCCTTAAAGCCCAGGGACGTTGTCTACCGTGAGGATTTTTAAGATTATTTAATCAAACCAAACTATGATGATCGTTTATTACTGTGAAATGAGGAGCACCTTCGAGATAGCATCTAAGTTTTTCGACTGACCAAAGAACACTCAAGCATTCAAATTCAGTAACTGGAAAATTCTGTTCTGAACGAGTCAAACTTCTGGAAAGATAAAACAAATAACGTGTTCTCTGCCGTTACAAAATTGAGAAAGTACACTTCCTAAGCCATAACTACTACTATAACATTGAAGAATGAATTCATAATTAAAATTTGGGCAGGATAGAATAGGTGCATTCATTAAGCTATCTTTGACTTTTATGAAAGCTTGTTCACATTCAGGTGTCCATTTAAATTTTACATTTTTGCGATTAAGCTTAGTTCGACTATCGTAGACAGATCAGGAAAAAACTTATGATACCGTATGACCATACCTATTAAACGTCTTACTTCTTTTGGTGTTTCACGATGCGGAAAATTGACTATAGCGCTAACCTTTTCAGGATATACTGTTAATCCGTCTCTATTTATGACATGTCCGAGAAACTTAAGCTCCGATCTACAAAATGCACATTTCTATTTATTGAGAATTAATCTCGTTTCAAACAACCTGTTTAAGACTTTCTCCAATATGACTAAGTGAGAATCAAAATCTAATGTACAAATAACAATCATCCAAATATTTAAATACGTTATTGGCTAATTTTGGACCAAAAAGTTTATCCCCTAATTTTTGACAAGTTGCAGGACCATTTGTCGAACCAAATGCTAATCTTTTAAATTGATATAATCCACGACCTGGAATTGTGAAAGCATTATAATTTTTACTGTTCTCTGCAAGTTTTATTTGCCAATATGCATTTTTCATATCAAGTAATTTTAAATATTTAGCATTAGCATTAGCATCGAGAACAGTTGATAGGTGAGGTAACGGATATGCACATTTTTTTGTTACAGCATTAAGTTTACGAAAATCAACACAAAATCCATAAGAATTGGCTTTCTTAGGAACCATTAGGATTGGGCTACTCTATCCATTATCAGAAGGTTCTACTTTGTATAGTTTTTACATTTTATCGAGTTCTGCTTCAATATTTTTTTGAACAAATGGGCTGACTGAATAATATCTGGACTCAATAGGTTCACTTTTAGTTACCATTTCATGTTCTATATCATCATTGCATCCTACCGGAATATCTTTAACTGCTTCAAAGTACTTATCAATAATTGAATTTAATTTTTCACGTTGACCTTATGTTAGATCATTTGATGTTTGGATAGACGAAGTTAAATTATCAATCGAATGTGGAATTATACCCATTCTAATCCAAAAACTTGTACCTAGAACTATATTGTGACGTAAGTTGGATAATACGTAAACATTGAAAACATGCGTTTTATTTTGCAAATTGATTGGAATTGTGACATATCCAGAACACTTCAACTCTTTGTTGTTAGCTACTGTACGAGTTGGAATATTGTCGGTCAACAATTCAATACCTAAGTTATTTAATATCTGAAACGTATGTTCATTAATAAATACTTGGTTCGCACCACTGCCCAACAAAGCTTTAATTTCTTCACCATAGATATTGACTGAAATGTAAGGGCATTATCCTTCGGAAGATTTTTCAAGGATATAATCAAGAACAGGTTTGTGTTTCTTATTGAAATTTTTCATTTCTGAAGTTGAACATTGAAAACTGAGTTCATTGATTTTACTGAAATCTGAGATTGCAATATGTTGATATACTGACAGAAGACTATCTAAATTAGTATTACTATTAACCAATTGAATACCAGAAGTCTTAGCTCGGTTAAGAATTGACTTCTTATTTAGTTTAAATGATTACATTCTGGACATGTTAGTTTAGTGAAACCCAAATTCCCACAAGAAAAACACTTTTTCGACTTGACTGTGCCATTCTTCGCAGAATGATTAGGACCTGGACAACGCAAAACAAAAAACTTTAGTATTATCATTGGACTTAAAAGTATTACTAGGATTTCTGAACGAATCTACCCTACTATTCCGTGAATTTGGAAAATGTTGGCAATTAGAGTGTTTCTTCGCTGAAAACCTATCTCTACTCAATGATCGGTGGTTTCTGTCCCTACTAAAAGATCTATTACTATTGTAGTTACTATTGAATCAATTGTTCGAATTAACAAAATTATTTCTATTACAACTGTTCCGATCTACAAAATTTCTGTTGTAAATATCAAATCTTTTAGTTCCTGAAGAATTATTATTATAATCACGATTATCGAATTTACCACTACTTGAAGAATTAGGATAATGACACTGTGTTTCCGAACAAGAATAACGTTGCCTAGAATTATCTCTGAACCTAGATCTGTAAAGACGTCTACTTCTACTATTACTTCTTGATCTTGACCTATGTTCTCTCCCTTGAATCTCACTATATCCACTATCTTTATCTCTGTAATAACTATTGGCTCGATCTCTATTCTGACTATTATGTCTATGGTAACTATTATGACTATTTTGACTATTATTAATATTATGACTATTATGACTAATATGACTGTTATGACTATTGTGACTATTATGACTATTCTGACTATTATGACTATTATGACTGTCCAAGGATTTTTCAGAAAAAGTTACTTGCTTATCAATTTCAAAGTTTTCTTACTTCTCAACGGCTGATTCACGCTTATATCCCAGATCTGATTCAAAAGAGTTTTTATTAGCCGAAGGTGGTACAAAATTATCAATGGTACGTTTGGTATCTTCTAATTTTCGGCCTAGAAAGATCAATTTATCTAGAGAATCAATGTCACGTCTCAACCCAAAAGTCATTTGATATTCTGGTCTGATTCTAGTTTTAATCAAACCTAACTTCATTTCCTCGCTTACCGAAAAAGATAAACGACCAAATAAATTATGCATATAAGCAACATAAATAGCAATACTTTCAGATTCACCTTGAGTTCTAGCTTTAATTTGCTCAAAAATTCCTGTATAACTATCTCTGAAAAATTCCTCCCTGAACAACGCCATCCATCCTTCCCAGTCTTGAACTTTATTTAATTCCTCTTTAGTAGATTGAAGCTTCACCTTCTGAAAAATCATAAGCACTTCTAAAAAGTAAATCTTTAGAAATACCTCTAGCTTCTACCATATCATTGATTCTCTCAAAGAGAGCACTCAAACCTATAGAATCTTTACTGCCTGAAAATTTCATACCAAGACTTTTGAAATTAGTTTTAGGATCTAATAAATTCAAGTTTTCTAACAAGTTCATTACTTGTTGATCAAGAACAGTAGCATTGAGAACTGGAACAGATGAAGATCTGTTTTTTGGTGTTTTAGGTGTTGAAGACAATAATTCCTTATTCAATAAATTCTCTTACTCAGGTTCTATAGGGATATCAGATGTTTTAGGATCAATAGGTTTCTCCATGGAAGATACACATTTAGAAACAAGTGACACAACTGAGGTGAGAAGTTTAGATCTCAATTCGTTTTGGACATTATCAGAAGACACTTTAATATGTTCAGTACTACCTAGAAGATGTGCTAGTTTTGTCCTAATTTTACGTTGCAAAGAACCTGTGAAAGGTTCTTTAGAATAAAGAGTAACTTCATCTAACTTTTCTTGACAAATATTAAGCTCAGATGCTATGTCAGTCATAGGAATAACTTCAAAGGATTGACCTTCGCTCTCTAGTTTTATGATATCTCTCAGCATTTTACAAAAATTCGACACATTTTCTTCAGGCTTTAAACCTCTTACTGAAATTTCATACTCAAGTTCATCTTTGACCAACCTATCACGCTCTTTTTTAGGTAAATTCGATGATGCCATTGTACAAGTTTTTGATGCAAATCAGACACTCAATAAAGATAAGAAAAATAAGCGCAAATGTAGACTTATACCCAAATGACAGGAAAAAATTTATAGATGAAAATTATTACTTGAGCTAAATATTGGGTTATATATACAAGTGAATGCGTAGATGAAAATATTTCTTAAAGATTTTCAACAGTATTTGAATCTTACACGATTTGAGAGATTGAATCAAAATAAATCTACCAAGTTTGACAAGATGAAAACTTATCACGTTAATCAGAAGGTACGGTTACTTAGATGTTCAGAACCAGCTTGTCAAAATTATCATACCAAAAGTGTTCAGACAAAATATCAATCGAAATAGGAATCTGAGATTGTAAGTAACTGCCAATTTCAGTGCGAAACCAGGGGACAACAGTATAAGCCGTAAAAAGGAAAGAAACAGGGTACAATAACTTACTCAAAATTTGATAAGCGTTTCACCAAAATCAATATTCTCCAAGTGTTTTCCTTCAGAAAAATGAGAGAAAGAAAACAATTCTTTCTTGTGTTGACTTCACTCCACCAATGAACCTCCTTCTGCTGATGAACCTCCTTGTAGTTGACAATGTAAACTTTGATGTTGGGCGCCAAATGTAATGGTTTAGTTTCTATAATATCTAAGATTGGAGAAATATTTCAATTCTACTGGAACTAAGAAATTTAAATAGTGAAGTTTAATGAGATTCAATTATAGAAAGGCTAGTTGAAAGAAAATTACAATTGACACTACCTATTAATACCTATGCCTAGCTAGATCAGAGTCCCTTTATCTCAGTGTGTGAGATCTTCGTCTAGAACCTAGGTCCTAGATGTAGCCTTAGGAATAATACTCATCACTTCATTCAATTAGCTTCATTACAAGATAAATATATAAATCACAGTAACTGATTAACAAATTACTAACTCTAATCAAGGTAACTAAAAAAAAGCTTAACTACAAAGTTTAACCAATCACAAAAAAAGGAGTCTCAGACGAGATGAATTCAAACTACATAGAACAAATTTTCAATTTAAAACAATCTGAGCTTTTCAGCAAAATGAAATTCAATGATAGAGCTCAGTCAACAATTAACAGAGATAGAAGAGAAGAATTTGATCATGAAGAGAAACACTTAGCTTTTTAGGAATGAGATTAATTCCCACGATGATTGGATTTGGTGTTTCACATCAGTTTTATCCCAGCCGTGAAATATCAAGGTTTGACATAAAGATGAAAACTCAAAGAATATTTTGACGGTAAAAAAAATCTATAACATTACCATATCTCTCGAATATATATTTTGAAAATGAACAGAATGAATTTGACCTACACTTGGAATAGCAGATATTTATCTAGGTTAATATAACAAAAATAAATTGAAATCTCTCCACTCTTTTCATATTTTTCGTACCGAAAATACTATAGAGAAATCTGAAATACATTTTTCCCTGTGTTCAATGTGTTCAGTAAAAAGACCTAATTACGAAATGCGTGTATAAATCAAGCATTCACTCTTACTCGCTGTTAGTAACTTGTAGAAAAACATTTACAATCATTGAGAGCTGGATATATTTGTAACCAATGATTTAACTCTAGAGAATTTTTCTATGTATACATTTCACCGCCTTTCCGATTAGTGGTTCAGATGCAATGCTGGAATACACTAGAGACAACTTTCACTTGAGACATGTTCCTATCGAATTTAATATTCAGAACTAATTCAGTCTTCCTCTTAGAACAAATACACACTAAATTTCCATGAATCTATTGAAAATTTTTGTTTACTTATTCATTACTTAATATTAATCGAGATTATAATGTAAATAGGAAAATTGTACATTAATTCAAATGATATACCTATAGTAAGGCAATTTTCGAATAAAGAAATGAAGATATTTACGTTATTTCAATTCATACCAGATGCTGAGCATCATCAGTGGAATTGGTATAGAGTGTTGTTTTACCTTCATCTAAGTTAGGTAGATTCAATATCTCATTAAGTGTTTCTTACCTTTTCATCTTGATAATTTGTTCTTGTTTACACGTAGTCAAATTTTAAGGTAAGTCAAAGAATATAGGAATATTATGGTAACAAAATATTGTTACAATATCAGATTACACAAAAAGTTGAGTTCGTCAATAGTTTTGAGATTAATTTCTTGACATTTTATTATTTCACTCTCGTGTTAATTACAGTTGAATGAAACGAAAAATCATATTTGAAGGTTTTACCCAAAATTACCCAACAAGAAATTTATAGTGCTATCTCATTTTCTCTGGACAGAATATAATCTATAGAGATAAGTATTCCGCTACATATACCGTATATCAAAAAGTCAAACTGTTTTTGATAGTTGTTGATACCTTTACGCTCATCATTCCATGTTAAAATTATGAAATCAGAAAGATATTGCAAACTCAACATTATCCCAAGTGATATATTTCTCGTCCGCAACTTTTCGAATTTAAATAACTAAGTTATTTCAATTCATATTAGATAGTGAAGACAATATTTCAAGACCAAATTGAAAACGAAGTAATATGTGAAGTTATCATGCCAAATTATTTATCATTCTAGAATATTTCTGATTCCCTTTTTAGTAGCCGGAAATTCACACTTGATTGAACAATTGAAGTTCTAGTAGTTTTATGTCACTTATTCTCAAATATTTTAGAGAAATGATTAAGGAATCTAACGATCGGTCTCACGGAACAATTGGTCACTAGAATACAGTATCTAATAGAAAAGTTATTTCCTATATTAGGCAAATATATAGTGAAGCCCCTAGTGAACTGAGTGTGCCTTACTGGTATACCAAAAATTGAAAGACATCGCTCAGCTTCGGCTGTCCAATGGGTGTAGGTACTTGACGACTATTAGGTCAAATTTTCCGATTTTCATAACTGGATAATCATAATTTTTCAATATTTATCTCATTTCATTAGCAGAATCAAATCTTGTTTTACTTTTAGGATTAGTGTTTCTAGTTTGGGTAGCTTAAGGCAAAATTGCCAGGCTCGAGTTGTACTCATGCACCGAAGGGTCCATAGAAGCTTGTAGTTATATGAATAGTTCATTTTTGCTGTTTTTGAGTATGTCTTGAGTTTCCTGAAAAACAGTCTTAGTACATTCCAACTTTGAGTATTCAACGTTTCAACCGTGTATACATCGAAACATTCGACATAGCATCAACACGAAATGAGTACTAAAGAAATTTATAAATATAATTTAATGTCAACCTTGGAATTCATCGAAGTTCAATAAGTGATTGTTTCTACAAGTAATTATTATATTTATGATTTTTATTCATGGAAATCGTAGTATAATTTGGAAAATTATTAAGTTTTTGATCACAATTAAATAGTTTTTTCTATTATGTCACTACAAATTGAGCTTTCTAGTTCTCTCTCAAGTTGAACATAAAGATTTTGCCTCTTGTAGGATTTCAAGATCTTTGGACTACAGGAATGATCATTAATTTACTTGAAGTCGATAAGCTTATTGCGCTTCTGAGAAAATGCAAATAATGTTTATAATTGAAAAATATTTGATAATGTACCTACAAATCTACAGTGTTCATCGAGAGTTAAGACATTGCATCTCTCTAAATTTCATGATTATAAGCGAACAGAAAATAACCTATAGCATTTGATTCCCTTGTGAGTGTTAAAATATATAGCAGTATGCGACATAAAAAGCTAACATGAAAGTGGAATTTTCAACTCATTTCGTTTTTACGTTCTCTGGAAAAGACGAATAATTTGATTAAAGCAAAATATTTTTTTTCGTAGTTTTAAATTTATAGTTCTTTTGATTCATGAGATTGCTCTTCGCCAAATATTTTCGTGACAACGGAATGTACACTTTGATTATTATGATATAATTCTCTCTCGAATTTCGAAATATGCCGCAAATGGCAACGTAAGCGGTCGTTTGTAATTCCTCGAAATCGGTACGCGTTCCCCGAATAGAAATAATTTTCCTTTCGTGTAGCTGTCATTTCAAATTGACATTTTTTTGGATTTCTTCCCATAACTGTGTTATATGATGTCGATATATTTTCGTGCTTCCCATTCAGTGATGTTTTCCTTTCAGATCCTGATAATGTGTGCACTGAACCTGTTACAGAAATCATTCATGCAGGAAAGGATCTCTACATCCCTCATTCCATGGAAGAAACAATAGCACAAAATACATGGTTCAACAAAGACTGCGAAGAAGCCTCTGAAGCCAAGAGCAGACCTCACAAGTCATGGAAGATAAATCCAATAGAGGAAACAAGAACACATTTCGTACGAACGCGGAACGTATTTAACTTGACAACTGCAAGAGCAAAAGCCAATTTCAACGAAGAGGTAACTAATAAACTCGTTGAAAAGGCAAGCGGGACTGGATAATTCTGGTCTATGGCAAAGACTGTCAGTGCCAATTTCTGCAAATCTGCGTTTCCGCCTCTTGTTAGAGAATACGGAAGTATAGCATCATCTCCGAAAGAGAAAGCCGATCTCTCTGCTCTCTTGTTCTCAAAGAATCATGTGCCAAATTCATCTAGCCACCGAACATTCCACTTGAAAATTCTGCCATGGCAGAAATCAAGTTTAGAGTCCGCACTGTGAGACGGGCTCTCGAGCAGCTTAACTACAAGAAGGCAGTTAGTCAAGACAAAATACCGCCATTCGTCCTGAGAGAGTGTGCTCCTGAACTTGCACCCATTCTTAACCGTCTGTTTCAGATTTCTTAGGAAAGCCAGACTTTTCCGAGCAGCTGGAAAATAGCGACGATTCCACCGATCCCAAAGAAGGGAAAGAAGTCCTAACCCCAAAACTACGGCCCTGTTGCACTTCTTACCATTATGTCCAAAGTGATGTAGAGAGTCATAAATGATGAACTCATCAAATATCTTGAGTTGCACGGAATTATTAACGACCGTCAGTATGGTTTTTGCAGGCAAAGATCAACAGGAGATCTGCTCGTCACTCATGTTTGTACATCAACAATGGAAAAGCATGGGAAATCTAGAGCAATACCCCTCGACATCTCTAAGGCCTTTGATTGGGTTCGGCATGCAGCCCTGTTGAATAAACTTGCTGCATATAGGCTTCCCGAAAAATGCCGGGGTTGTTTCCAGTTGCAAGCAGGAGTGCCTCAGGAATCCATTATTTCGCCAACCCTGTTTCTGTTGCAGATGAACGATCTTCTGTCATCTACAGAGTACAAGATCATCGGTTCTGCAGGCTATTTTACCCTGGTCTTTCAGTTGTCTGTGGCCGATTACAACAGCGTTAGAGATGTCAACAAATTGATAGCTTAAACTCTGACTTAGAGAGAATATCTAAGTGGGGTCAGTTGAACCTGGTGAGCTTCAACGCGAGCAAGCACAAGCAATTACGTTTTCTAGAAAGGTCCCTGCTGGAGAACTTCCTCTAATGATGCCAAGAAATTCCATCCAAAGATTCGATGCACTTCCTCGGAATAACGGTCAATTCCGGGTTTTGTACGAACATGTATCAGCAAAGCTAAGTCGGCATCAGCTAAACTTAGTTTTCTTTTCAGAGCCAAGCGATACTTCACGTCATGTCAGGTGTTGCTTCTATATAAGGCGCAGATTCGACCTGCTTTGGAATATTTTTCCCATGTATGGTGATCTGCGCCCAAAAATTTGTTGCGGATGTTGGATAGTGTGCCAAAACGAGCTGTGCGCCTCATCGACGACCCGGAGATCACCCACGAATTCCAACCGCTATCTCTCAGAATCTCTCTGTTTTACAGACACTTTCACCGAAGATGCTCCAAGGAGCTGAAAGATCTTGTTTCGGGAAAACTCATATTTTGCCGCAACACTAGGCTGGCAAGCAGTTCTCATCATATGGCGGTATATTCAACGATCCCTCGAAACTACCTCTATAAGAATTCCTTCGTTGACAGGGTCGGTGAGCTACGGAAATCGCTTCCGTCTCTTCAAGAAGCGAGCAAACAGACACCTTAATTCTTCCCGAGCGTATATGTTCAAATATATACATTATACATACATATATATATATATATATATATATATATATATATATATATATATATATATATATATATATATATATATATATATATATATCAATATATATATATATATATATATATATATATATATATATATATATATATATATATATATATATATATATATATATATATATATATATATATCTAATATTCTATATATATATATATATATATATATATATATATATATATATATATATATATTGAACATATACTCATTATCAAGATAGATATTGAAGATTACTAAATTGATATTGATGATATGAGACAATATATATATATATATATATATATATATATATATATATATATATATATATATATATATATATATATATATATATATATATATATATCGTATATTCCAAATATTCTATTTTTCCTGTTTGATACTCCACTTATTTTGATAACTCTCAATGTAGCTCAATGTAGCTCCTCAATGTAGACCACTATGTATGCCCACTATTATACAAAGACAAAATATTTTAAAACAAAGGGATGTTGTTTAAATTGAAGAGTTAATATAAGTTAATATGATTGACGATATTTCCTGAACATCAAATTGATATATAATTCTGCGCAATCTACTTATAGAGCTGAGTGTTAGGATGATAATTCTTTGAGAAAGGACGTGTCGGGAACATGCTCAGAATTTCCGATGATGTCTAAGAATCCATTGTCAGATTATTGAACATAATAAGATATTCAAGATAGCTCGCGTGCGGAGTAAAGGTAGGCCTATGATAGGTCGTATGTCATTTTTGCCTTTTGGAGAGAATAGAACCGTTGAATTTATATTGACGATTATTTCAAGGATATGAAGGCAGGAATTTTTTAAATGTGTAAGTATCTTCGTATTAGATGAAAATCTGTTCTTCATCTTATCCGTCTAGTCATAGAAAACATGAATTTTCTTTCCGATCAATAAAATTCTCGAATCCGTTCTCTCGAAGCACTCACTTAGTAAATGTTGAAGCTACAAGGAATAGTTAAAGATGCCTTTAGAGCAATTCAAAAACTGGAGCATTAAGCAAAACTGATCATTTTTGTTATGGGTGATATACTTTTTCGTAGAGGGGAACTGAAAATATACTGAGCAAAGTGCAATGTTGGAAAAATAAATGATTTGAAGAGAGGTAATTTATCGTTATCACATCATTGAGATTCTTACTTCCGTCAACTCCCTACCATTTGGAAAATATTCAGATAACAATTTTCCGTCTGAAGCATTTTAACTGCTTAAACTTTAGGAAGAAGATGTTGTTTTCCGAAGTATCTTCTTTGGTAGATGAGAAAAATCACAGCTTATATTTGATGTTGAAACAACGGTTCTACATGAAAGATTTCACACACAGAACGACAGAACCAATTAGTTGGAATATACTTGTTTTTTAGTATTTGCCAACTTGAAATTCAGTGTCAAAATGAAGACTATGTAATTTAATGCAACACTATCTTGCGATATGCCACTGGAATAGTTGAAGAAGAGGCTCTGAGTAAAATATCATAATTAGTTTACTTTGTTTGTACGGAAGTGAGTAATAATTATAAGTCAATGGAAATGATACTTTTGATTCATGAGGATGTGCTTAATCTATCGAAAGATTAATATTAACCAGTTTTGAGAAAATTCATTTTCGATTTATTTCAACTTTTAATTTGATTTTGATCTTCGAGAGAATGATACCATGAAAGAATTCCAGGAAGGTGTATTTTAAATACAGGTGAACTCCAAGTGATAGAATTTTATTCAAATTTTAATATGTAATGAATTCTCGCTTAACACTTGGTGAAACATAATGAATAAATGATTCGTTTATCACTCAGCAAAGGTTTCACAAATATTTATTAAAAATAGTCCATTATCAAGAATAATACATTACTGTAGTGTATTACTCTTGATATTGGGCTAACAACCCGAAACATATGTCGAGTATTTTTAATACATATTTTTCAAACCTTTGTCCAATTTTAATAATTAATAATTCAAGATAGATATTTCTGAAGTGATGGTCTGACAGGTAAGTCCATAGCTCAATTATAATATAACATATGATCGTGTAGTGGAATTTTCTATGATTTTGAATACCTAAAAGGCATCAAACACTTGAACTAAGAATGTTCAACTGGAATAGTTGAAGAAAAGGCTCCAAGTAAAATATCATAATTATTTCACTTTGTTTGGACGAAAGTGAATAATAATAATAAGTCAACGGAAATGATGCTTTTGATTCATGAGTATGTGCTAAATCTATTGAAATATTAATATTGACCACTTTTGAAACAATTCATTTTGGGTTTTATTTCAACTTTCAATTTGATTTTGATCTTTGAACGAATGATATCATGAAAGAATTTCAGGAAGGTGTATTTTAAATTCAGGTGAACTCCAAGTGATAGAGTTTTATTCAAATTTTAATAAGTAATAATTCAAGATAGATTTTCCTGAAGTGATGGTCTGACAGGTATGTCCATAGCTCAATTATAATATAACATATGATCATGATGTGAAATTTTCAATGCTTTTGAATACCGAAAAGGCAGAAATCACTTGTACTAAGAAAAAAGAATAATCTGTGAGCTATTGAGCGTATCTCAGAATTATTATTTTATCATTTGGAATGAACTACACAATCTAGTAATATTGCCAATATCGCAAATTAAAGAAGGCTTACCAATGCCTTTTTTCCTTTTTTTCGGATTTTGCTCAAAATAAAGAAAAGGAAAATTTTAATACTCAGAATTTGCGTATTTTAAATAGCGGAAAAGCTCACGAAATGGCATAGGCGGATGGAATTACACACTAGCTTCTCTTTGAAACCGCAGACATGTTGTTACTCATTATGACATCTAGAGGGCTGTTAAGTAACCATCCGCCACCTATGGCGACGCCAGTCGTACTCGTTCGGCCATGTGTTGAGGGCGCTTGTTTCTTAGATTCATGCAGTCACGAGTTCTATTTTATTAGATTTAGTTTCTTTGTAGAAGTAAGTATTTTTTTAAATTCATTTGTTTTTATTGGCGTTAATTTATTGTAATTTGACTAAATGTCTATGTGGACAAAATGGCATACACCATGTTTGGGTGAAATGGCATAGTGTCGTCTGACCCACCTTTTTTTTTCATTCAGATAATCGAACATCATGCCCCGCAACTATTCTAGAAGGCCGACCGACAGGGTTGGGATAAAACCTCCATAGAATAGGCTATTAAAGCTGTAAAGAATAATGAAATAGACTGGCTATTGGCTTTGAAAGTATTGATCGTGCCACAGTTGACTCTTGGAAGACACGCATTGGAGGAAAATGAAGTCCAATCACCAACTACATTCCACATACTTGGTATTTTTCTAAACTTTCGTGGTTTGTTAGAATTGCTCATAAGGAATTATATTAGTAGATTTAATGGCATATGTTATTATTTCAGGTATGAGTAGGTAGAAAAAAATTTTTCACATATGAGATGGAATGAGAGCTGGTTGAACACATTCAGCTGTAGGGAAGGAGTTTGTTTGGTTTCACATGGGAGGAAGTTCTGGAACTGGCCTATCAATTTGGAGACGTGAATAATATTCCAAATAATTTTAATCATAAAAAAAGGCAGGCAAAGAATGGTTGGATGGATTTCGACGCAGACACCCAGACAAATCTTTCAGGAAACCTGAAGCCACAGCAGCTGCGAGAGCCCAGACCTTCAAAAAGCCTCAAGTTGCATTGTTTTTAGTACTTATCAAGATATTATTCTGATAAATAACATTTCTCCACATAGGCTCTATAACATCCATGAGTCACCTTTATCAACAGTCCAGAGATCTTCAAAGGTGTTTGCTTGAACTGGGACTAAGCAGGTTGGAGCTTTAACTAGTGCAGAGAATGGGTCTCATGTAACGGTTGTTTATTTCATGAGTGCAAATGGCCATTTTATTCCGCCTTGCCTAATTTACCCTAGAAAAATCATGAAACAGAAGTTGATAGATGAAGCTCCAACTGGCAGCCATTGCAGATATTGATATATATATATATATATATATATATATATATATATATATATATATATATATATATATATATATATATATATATATATATATATATATATATATATATATATATATATATATATATATATATATATATATATATATATATATATATATATATATATATATATATATATATATATATATATATATATATATATATATATATATATATATATATATATATATATATATATATATATATATATATATATATATATATATATATATATATATATATATATATATACATTAATATATATATATACAACATTAATATGTTCGACATTTCGTTTTCGCTTATACCGGAAACGATATCAACTTTCGTACCGGAAACGATACCAACTTTCGTACCGAAAACGATACCAACTTTCGTCGCACCGGAAACGATACCAACTTTCGATTTTAAAATAGGAACCCTGTATTTATTTGCTTATTTCAACTGTACATCTCATCCTACGACCTTTTGACATATTTTTGAAAATCAAAACGAAATACACTCTTTTTTTGCCATTTTCATCTTTCGTTCTAGAAGGCCATGAACAGTGACAATTGGCTCAGCTCAACATGTCCTAACACGAAAATACAAGATTGTATCTCAAAATATATTACCTAGGCAATTTTTGCAGAGTTTCCCCATTCGCTAATAACAATAACTACTTTGCGACGGAAAATGTTTTTGTTCATATTTATAATATTCTGTGATCATAAATCCGGGTGACATGCCAAAATTCCATAGTTGTTATTTATCGCATTTATGAATAAGTGAATTCAGTTTTGAGTATGAATCAATACACCTAAAGTGAAAAAGTCGATATGCTCCTTATTTATGGAGAGTGCAGGCAAAATAGCGTTCAAGCTGAACAATTATACAGAGAGCGCTATCCGAGACTTCATTCGAATAGAACCTATTCCTCTAAAGGAAAGAAAATTTCGTGAGTTGTAACCTGTTGAAGAGGAAGATTCCGTTATCAACGAAGATACCGAAATGGACGTATTTACATTAGTTTATATTAATCCAACCACATCAACGAGGGAAATTGTCGGGAAGCTTGGAAATAGCCACTAAGGCGCAAAAAGAATTTTGAAGAAATAGAAGAAATATAAGTACCGCTCATTTAAATATCAACTACACAAACACCTTTGTTAACGATTTTGTTAGGCGACTCCGGTACTGTGGAGAGTACCTTCTAAAAATGGAAGGGAATCAGTGACGAATCACGTTTCATGAACAATGGGATGTTTAATAGGCAAAATACCAGGTACTGGTGGCAACGAATTGAGCACAAATATCATGATGGAAACTTCCAAGAATGTTTTGTGCTCCATGTCTGGATGGGGATGAGGGGAAGATATTTAATAAGGCCTATAGTTTTTGAAGGTTCATTGACAGGGGAGAGTTATTTGGAATTTTTGGAATTTTTGAAAACTCAAATACAAGATGAATTTGACGATTTGCCATTAGAATGACATATATTTTCAATAAGATGGTGCACCTCCCCAAAACATAAGGGTATCTCGACGAAATTCTCCCCAAAAACCAGATAGGTACAAACGGTTCCATAAGATGGCCAGCTAGATCGCCAGATTTGAGTCCACTAGATTTCTTTGATTGATTGGTTTGAAGAATGAAGTTTACCAAACGCCTGTTAGAACCTAACAAGAATTGAAGAACCGTTTGAGACAGTCTAATGCAGGCATTACAGCGCAACAGTTAAATAATAATATGAGGGGAAGCATCAATCGTGTTCGATGTTGTGTTTATGAGAATGGTGGTATCTTTGAACATTTTCATAATTATTTCGTTTTCGCTGTTCGCCTTCTTGGTATTAACTTTGACACCTCTTGAAAAATGAGCAATTAAATTTTTAGATACAATTTTGTATTTTCGTGATAGGAGATGTTGAGCTAAGCCAATGGTCACTATAATGGCCTTCTAGAACAAAAGATGAAAATTGCACAACGAAAGATTGTGTTTTGTTCTTCTTTCAAAAATATGTCAGGAGGTAAGATAAGTTAAACAATTAAAATAAGCAAAAGAAATACAGGGTTTCCCATTTGAAAATCAAAATTCTGTATAGTTTTCGGCATAACCGAAATATCAAACATATTAATATTATTAAATTCAAAATGTTGTCTTTTATCAAATAAAAATATTCCAAATAGAAAAAAGGAGTTTCAGTTACACTGATTTATATATATATATATATATATATATATATATATATATATATATATATATATATATATATATATATATATATATATATATATATATATATATATATATATATATATATATATATATATATATATATATATATATATATATATATATATATATATATATATATATATATATATATATATATATATATATATATATATATATATATATATATATATATATATATATATATATATATATATATATATATATATATATATATATATATATATATATATATATATATATATATATATATATATATATATATATATATATATATATATATATATATATATATATATATATATATATATATATATATATATATATATATATATATATATATATCAAATAGATCAGATGAAATTATATTGCAACAACAAAGAAGAAAATTGTCCTCGTCAAAGAAGAGAAACATATTTGGTTGATTTGCATGATTAAGGATTTAGTAGGGAGTTGGAAAAACATCTGAAAATTTAATGAAAATTTTAATGAACGTTCATTGGATCAGTAAATTTCGAAAGAAAAGGTGAAATAAGGCTTCTATTCATTAGAAAAGATACCGGAGACCAAGTTATGATAAAATAATGGCTCTGTAATGAAATAAAAATTACTAAAAAGTGTGAAAACGTCCAATTAAACTTTACAACTCAACACGAATTAAGAATAATTAGATAATGTGCAAATTTAACGGTATTTAAAAGAAAAGTTCTTTTCTCTTTCTACTTTATTGTTATTTTCATTGTAATATATGACTTGATATCTTTCATGAACTAATCGAAAACTCAACTTGGCATGGCTAGAATATGACGTTTTAATTTTAAAGACCAATGACGAATCATGAAAAACATATTATTGGGATCTTTTCAATTAATTCTTTCAACTCATACCATTTTAATCTACCATAAAATACAAACTCATTTTTAACCCCATGTGAATACAGAAAAATTATCAGGCTGAACCTAAACAAAGAACACTCTATATGGTTGAGCTAAAAATTATTTACCGGTCAAAAACATTTAGATTCGTGAGAATTATTCAGCATCAAAGTTGATGCTCTGAGACAAATTCAGTAGATACAGGAGATGTTCGAAAAACTCATATTTCCGCAAAATGACAATTAATTCTTAATTTAATTAAAAATGTTAATATTTCTGAATATGTCACATAATTTGCTCCTATAAGAAAATTCATGATATGTAATTTGTCTGAGATTTACTTCAGCTCTTACTATGGAGAACTAGATCCCATGTTTCTTCAGTTCAGTTCTTCAGTAGATATATTACATAAGCTATGTAACCACATATAATTAATTAAAAGCTACTGAAATATTAATAGAGAATATTTGTTTGCCTCGATTAAAAAGAGGCACATCCATAGTTCTATGGAAATGCAAATGTGTTTCTGTCATTTCTGGTTTATGCTTCAAACAATTCACACTTATAACCGAGAACACTTATCTAGATGAGTTGAATTAATGCGGTAAAGACGATTATCCTGATTTCATGGATTCATTGCTCCGTTACATTTTTATCGCTACTACTTTACGGCTATGTGCGATTTTTAATTGCATTCAAATGAGTTGAAACTTTTATCGCTTCGCTTGTATAAGATATTCGTTAAAAAGCGAGTTAGGTATGGTAATTGCACTCGAATGGAGATTTTCTGTTTTAATTGTCTGCATTTGTTCGGATAAAAAACCATATGACACGAAAGGAATTTGATTCCAGGACAAGCCCATAGAAAGATATAAATTTAAATAATGTACTTCATCTCATATTTGCCCAGGAATATTAGTCACCCTTTCATGATAAATTCATGTAACAGACATCAACTATCCCAAAAAAATTTGCGAAGCAATTTATTTTGAAGTAAACAGGGTGTCCCAATTTTCTATGAAAATATCTTGGGAGGTTTTTTCCAGATTGGAAGACCACTTTTTTGTTGAAGATTCAAGAGCGTCCTAAACTCTGCTATAATGTCTTTAAATTATAAGTTTTTTTGGTGAGTAGTTTCGTCACAGTATTTTTTTTCCGTAAAAATTCATGGAAATAGGCTCTCACATCATCTCATGCTCCTTCGGCCAGAGAATATTTTTTTCTTTTCGTTTCCTTATTGCCCAATGATAGATTCATTGATGAATTGAAATAGATTATCCTCATTTTATACAGGAGTGACTCAAAAAATTATTGAATATTGTAATTTTAAAATATCATATCTTAATTTTTTCAAATGGAACATCTTGTATTTTATTATTCATGTCAAAGCATAAAATATTGTGCCATATTTTGCAGGAGTAACCTTATCTTTATCTTCGACCATTTCCGATATAAAAAAATAAACTAAAATAATAAAATCAGAGGTTGCGGAAGAAGAGTTTATGAGTACATATCATTATACTTGATCAGAGAAACAGAGATATTTTAAGGTCGTGTATGAAATACGTAATAGATTAGTTTTTTGTGAGATGATCTACAAGGTGTTGAACTATTTCAATAAGTCCGTTTCTTTGTAGACACAACTCAATCCTTCTGAAGAAGGACCGTTGAACTCTCGACAACATTTGCGGATTAACTGACTGAAAGGCGTCGACTATTCTCTTTCTCATATCCACCTTTGATAGAAGGAATCTGGTAAGCGATGCCCTTCATATAACCCCACAAGAAAGAATCTAGTCTTGCTTGGTCCGGAGACCTAGCTGGCCATCTAACTGGACCACCACGTCCTATCCATTTGTTTCGAAATACATGATTCAAATGCTCCCTAACCTGATGTGAGTAATGTGCCGCTGCTCCATCCTGTTGAAACCACAAATCTTGTTTTATATGCTCTGGTACATCGGAAAGTAACATTGGTAAATGATTTTGCAGAAAATCTAAGTACATTTCACTATTGAGGTGCCCTTCGAAAGAGTGCGGCCCAATTAGATATCCATCTAACATTGCGGCCCATACATTCGAAGACCAACGATGCTGGTGATCTCTTTGCATGAGGTGTGGGTTTTCCGTGGCTTAATAATGAAAGTTGTGACTGTTAATAAGCCCATTTTTGTGGAAAGTTGCCTCGTCCGAGAAAAGAACTCTGTTGAACATATTTGGAGTTTCCACTACTTTGTCACTTGCCCAACTACAAAAATTGATTTGGTTTTCATAGTCTTGATTGTTCAGTTCCTGGTGCGGCTGTACATGATATGCATGAAATCAATTCACTTTCAAGATTCTCTGGTCAGAAGTTCGGCTTATATCTGTCAACTGAGAAATCTCTCTTTGGCTTTTATATAGGTCCTCTGTCACTGTCAACAAAACTGATAACTGGTTGTCATCAGCTTTAGCAATTTTTAGGTTTTTCATGTTTTTTTGTAAGCGATATTACCCGTTTCGATAAATATAATTAGAAATTTTTCAAAGCATCTTGCATCAGGATGTCTCTTATCAGGAAACCTTTGTGAATAAACTCTACTTGCCAACAAAGAATTTCTATCACACTCACCCAGAATATAAATCATATCAACCATTTCTTCTTTGGAGAACTTCATGACAGTTGATTGAGAAAATTGGGTTCAAACCTCACCTCAACAATGTTCAATAACGAAACACTGATAAGTTCACCATGTAAAATGCAGAATATGATATGTCCGGACACCTGACGAAAGGCACAAGTAAAAAAAAATGTCAACACATACCTCGATTTACGTTTTAATCGTCTTGATTTTTATCATTCGTTAAAAGAATTATCTTGTTTAGGTTTCATTTTTTTACTTGAATCATTACAGAAAAAAACTTCTGTGCGAATAGTAATGAGTTTGATAGGGTTTGTAGAATTTTCATCGAAAATTTTCACAAATAATCGAAAATTTCGAAAATGATCGAAGATAGAGATGAGGTTACTTCTGCAAAAATATAGCACAATATTTTATGCGTTGACATGTATGATAAAATACAGATTGTTCCATTTGAAAAAATCAAGATATGATATTTTTAAAATTACAATATTCAATAATTTGTTTGAGTCACTCCTGTATAAAATGAGGGTAATCTATTTCAATTCATCAATAAAGCTATCCTTGGGCAATAAGAAAACGAAAGGAAAAAAGTATTCATCACTCTCTGGCCGAAGGAGCATGCGATGATGTGAGAGCCTATTTTCATGAGTTTTTAAGGAAAAAAAATATTGTGACGAAACTACACACCAACAACACTTATTACTTAAAGACATTATAGCAGGGTTTAGGCCGCTCCTGAATGTTGAACAAAAAAATGGTGTTCTACCCAAGATTTTTTATAGAAAATTGGGATACCCTGTTTACTGCAAAATAAATTGTTGAAGTAGATTCTTACTTTCTAAATACAATACAGTTCGAACTAAAATGAAATCTTCAAGAGTGTACGAGCTATCGAGTACCGCGCCACTGGTGAATCACCCAGTATAATCATGCCACCATCTAATAAAAACATTCGGAATTCAAAACTGATTTCTGAATGTGCTTCTAAATGCTTATCACATTAGTTTCCTATAGTTTTATTTGCTCTTTCCACCATCTGTGAAAAAACTCATAAATTTTGTAACAAATTCGAATTTGGTGTATTTCATTCACATGAACGATGAATGTTTTCAACATCAAATGCAAACTCTGCTAGAAAGTTATTCGTTTGATTTTTCAGTGTGCAATGAACATAGTAGAACAATACTGTTTTCAGAGTTATTCTAACCTGTTAAAATTCATTATGACATTATCAAAGGGAGTAACTAAGATTAACTTAAACACAAGTTATGTATATGTTTGGGAGTGAAATGTCAATTTATTTTAAACATCCTTATTTTGTTGGTCCAACTTTGTATGCTTGCTCATGCAGATCTACATCGATCTCTAGAAATAATTCTTTCCATTTCTTCTCCTGTCTAGTCTTATAACAGTTCTTTATTCTTTTCTTATATATTTATGTTAACTGAGTAGATGGTGAGATTCTCATGTTTCGCCACATTTTCTTCCTACTCTGGTTGATTTCTTTTTAAATTCATAACATTGCTTTCTCTTTTCGTGAAGTTTGTTGTTCAATAACAGACGTTTGTTCTAGGTTTTCTTTTCCTTTTTGGTAACAACTTCTTACGTGCTTTTTAGGCATAATTTACAGGATTTCATTTTTTCTTCTTTCTGTTTGATGCCTCCTTTCATGACATTTATAGCACCCAATCTATGGTTTCATGTTTTCTATTGTTTATTAGTCTACTTTCCGTTTCTCGTTTGTATGTAATGTATTTGTGGAGTTCTTCTACAAGTTTCTCAATAATTAAGTTCACAGCTTGTAATCTCTGTGGTTAGTGTCAAGCAGACGGAACTGTCGCAGACTCTCCCTCCTCATTTTGGAATGTTTCCTTCAATGTGATCAGTTTGTGTGAAATCCTACACACACATATATATATATATATATATATATATATATATATATATATATATATATATATATATATATATATATATATATATATATATATATATATATATATATATATATATATATATATATATATATATATATATATATATATATATATATATATATATATATATATATATATATATATATATATATATATATATATATATATATATATATATATATATATATATATATATATATATATATATATATATATATATATATATATATATATATATATATATATAGGGGTTTTACCCCGACGAGTTGCCCATATATCTGTTCATGCAATCAAACTGATTTCATGAAAAAATATAAATCCACCACCCGGTAATTATTACCATTGCCAGGCAATGATTATAATCAAAACATATCCTGGAATAATTATATATTAGGATAACGTTGAATGTTATGAGAATATATCAATCTACCAGAATATATACATACTATAACATCATCAGACAATGATATCAATGTACCAACGAGTAGTGTCAGAGGCTTTCTCCCCGGAAAAATCCAGTGTACGGACCTTAGTCAAGTAACACTGAATGTTACTCATTAATAGTTTGCTTTGTGTGAAAAGGTGAACGATCGAATAGAATACTGCTCTGAATATAAATATGACAAAATTGTCAGTTAATTATATTACATTTATATAAACAAATAAATAAAATATGAAATGAGATTCTGAGCAGTATAAACTAAAGAGAAAACCTATGACTCTACCTCATTATTATTTTCGGAAAGAAAGCTACGAAGAATGACTGTTATCTTTTGTAACTGTTCAAACAAATTTTTCTTCAGACCCAAAATCTCAATACTTTTGTGAAGATTTCTAGGAATAACACCTGTTGTGGAAATAATAATCGGTAGAATAAATATTTTCTTCATTTTCCACATTTTTTAATCTCGTCGCCAAGCATCATATATTTAGAAATTTTTTCATTGTATTTATTTTGTATATTATGTGTGTCGGGTATAGCAATATCAATTACATATGTTATTTGATTCTGTTTATCACTAAGAATGATATCTGGTCTATTGTGTTTTACAGCTCTGTTGCAAAGAATAGTTTTATCAAAATAAAGTTTATATTTGTCATTTTCTCAAATAATCTCAGGTTCATATTTGTGAAATTTTTTCTTTTGGGAATTAGGTCATGTTTAATTCCTAGATTAAAATGAATAATATTAGCGACGGCATTATGTCTTTCTAAATAATCTGTTGAAGCAAGGACTGAGCAAGATGATAATATATGAAAAATGTTTCTGAAGAACAGAAACATCTACGGCAAGAATCATCTATATTTTGTTTGATGATGTGTTTTCTATAATTCGTCGTGAAAACAACCTGATCCTGGATCGCAATTGCAAGCCTTCTGTTTCAGCAAACAATTCTCCAGATACTAACCATTTATTCGATGCGATTTCATCAATATAATCATTTTCAATTCTTAAGGGTGCTTTCCGTGTAATTCCTTCTGCATCCAACTTTCTCTTTAGAATTATCATCAAATATATCAAAATCTACCTTTGCATTGTCAAGTTAAGAGGTGTAAGATTATAATCTGAAGCAACAACAATATCATGTAATTTAAAAAAAAAAATATATATATATATATATATATATATATATATATATATATATATATATATATATATATATATATATATATATATATATATATATATATATATATATATATATATATATATATATATATATATATATATATATATATATATATATATATATATATATATATATATATACAAACGAAAATTTGACCCCTCTAACTCCGAAATGAGTAACATTAGCGAAAACACCAAGACACGTCGATTTTTTGTTTCGAGGGGAGCATTTGTCGAAATAATTCGAAACTTCTCAGATCAACCCCTACCCCCAGCAACCCTAATTTCGAAATTCATCATAGGGAATAAGGGTCGAGTGGCACCTTACTGTAAAGGTCTGTCAATTCTCCATTCTGATTTGTCATTTTAGAATTTTAAATTAACATACAGGGTGTCCCAACCGAGGGTAAAGTTGAATTCCTGCAAATCCCAAATACTAAATGAAATCGATTTATTTTGGCATAATGCAAGCGCAGGTTTATGCTCGGTCTAGAAAAACGACCTACACTTGTGAATTTGGAGTTGATGCAATCAACCCCTATTTCCAGCATCCCCAACTCAAAAATCATTCGATCGAAAATAGGTCAAGTGGCACCTCGTTGGAAAGGTATTTCAATTTCCTCTTCGAATTTGGTATTTTCGAAATTCAGAATCAGCATACAGGGTGTCCTGGAGCAGGAACACTGAAAACCCAAATAACTTTTGAAACTGGTTCATTTCGGTATAATACGAGAACATGTTTATGTTTGATTCGAGAATAAGACTCTTGCGTGAATATGGAATTTTTGCAATCAATCTCTTCCATTCAGCATCCCCAACTCAAAAAATCATACAAGTGATTACAAGTTGAGTGGCAAAGTTCCAGAAAGATTTTTCTATTTTCTGAATCACTGAGGCATTGGTTTCAGTTTGGCAATCGAGGTTTTCTGGCGTGAGGATCAGGATGAGGGATGATGGAGAAACTGATTGGATGCTCATCTAAACAGGAAAACGAGATTTATTGAACCTGTATTCAATTGAAAACAAAAACTAACTTGATTATTACAACAATTGTTCAAAATGACCTCCGCCCACCTCCATACAGTTATACTGACGATTTTCGAACTCTCTTCTCACATTAGCGAAAACTTCAGGAGTCAAAAGTCGGCATTCTGTGATAATCCTCATCCGCAGCTCCTCCAGGTTTTCTGGTCTTGTGGCATAAACTTTAGATTTTAGATGGCCCCACAAAAAAAATCTAGGGATTTAAATCTGGTGACCTGGCTGGCCACTCAACAGGTCCTCTTCTACCAATCCACCTTCCTGGGAAATTTTCGTCTAAATATTGGCGCACCCGAGCATCATAATGCGGAGGAGCACCGTCTTGTTGAAAACGCATTTCGTCCTCAGAAAGAGTTGGGTCGTTCTGTAAAATTTCTGTCAATCTAGGATGTATGTGTTCCTCTAACAACTGTAGGTAGCCATTTCCATTCAGATTACCCTCAATAAAGAAAGGCCCAACTAGATGATTGCCAAAAATTCCTGCCCAAACGTTCAACTTCTCAGGCCTTTGCGTGTGGGCCTCTCTAAACCAATGAGGATTCTGTGTGTCCCAATATCGACAATTATGTCTATTCACTTCACCACTGAGCATAAAGGTGCTTTCATCAGAAAAACAGATGTTATTCAGAAAATTTGGATTAGCGTTTAGGTTTTCACTTAGATTTTCACAAAACTGTAAACGACGATCTGGATCATCTTCGTTTATTTCATGCACTAATTTTACCTTGTAGGGTGAAATTTGTGATGTTTCACGATTCTATGGACAGTTGTAGCTGATACACCAGTCAGACGAGATAGTTTTCTGATCGAAGTAGTATTCTCCATTTGTAGATGACCCACTACTGCCACTTCCGTTGCCTCATTTCTGACAGGACATGCCACTTCATGTTTTTGTTTGCCACCGAACCCGTAGCTAGGAATTTGTCAACCAAATATTTAACGTACTGGTGACTGACTCCCTTTCTCTTTCAGGATGGTTCCTATCGAATATCCTTGCCGTTTCTTTGGCACAACTGTTATTTCGAAAATACGTCGATACAATTTCGACCCTTTCCTCAGTGGAATAAACCATTTTCAGATTAATTTCAACTGACGAACAACAACAATAATGAGGAACTGATCTGAATAATAATAATATTTCATTGCAAAATGAGAAATAACAGATGACTGCACGCCAGATGGAAATGAAAAAATGTGAACATTTTCAATGCAGAAATCAGCTTTATTTCTTCGTAATTGATGCTCAACACATCGTACCCCAATACTTTTAACAGTTTCGAATTAATTTTAGTTGATAATTTCAAATGACGATATTGAATTTTTCGAAAGCGACATCCTGTATGGAGAGCCGAACTGAATGAAATGCTTTAATCATTCTGGAATTCAAAAACCTTTCTGAAGATATGCCACTTGAATTATTTGTATGATTTTCAAGTTGGGGATGCTGAATGGAAGGGGTTGATTGCAAAAATTCTATAACCACACAAGAAAGTCCTATTCTCGGATCAAACATGTTCTCGTATACCGAAATGAACCAGTTTCAAAAAGTTATTTGGATTTTCAATGTTCCTGCTTCAGGACACCCTGTATGATGATTCTGAATTTCGAAAATACCAAATTCGAAGAGAAAATTGCAGTACCTTTCCAACGAGGTGCCACTTGACCTATTATCGATCGAATGATTTTTGAGTTGGGGATGCTGGAAATAGGGGTTGATTGCACCAACTCCAAATTCACAAGTGTAGGTCGTTTTTCTAGACCGAGCATAAACCTGCGCTTGCATTATGCCAAAATAAATCTATTTCATTTAGTATTTGGGATTTCCAGAATTCAACTTCACCCTTGGTTGGGACACCCTGTATGTTAATTTAAAATTCTAAAATGACAAATCAGGGTGGAGAATTGACAGACCTTTTCAGTAAGGTGCCACTCGACCCTTATTCCTATGATGAATTTCAAAGTTAGGGTTGCTGGGGGTAGGGGTTGATCTGAGAAGTTTCGAATTATTTCGAAAATGCTCCCCTCGAAACAAAAATCGACGTGTCTTGGTGTTTTTCGCTAATGTTACTCATTTCGGAGTTAGAGGGGGTCAAATTTTCGTTGGAACACACTGTATATATATATATATATATATATATATATATATATATATATATATATATATATATATATATATATATATATTATTGACGAGGCTAACTTTATTATAGAATGCATCAAGTTTATTATCATTATACTATAAGAATATCACGATGGAACTTGATTTAATACATATAAAAAAAACATCCTATACTAAGGTCGTCTGCAATATGACTAGGAAACCATCTATTGTCAGCCCTTAAGTTTTTAAAGTTTCCCTGTAACTATCATACTTCCAACGATTTTGCTGAACTTATATATTCACACAACCAAATTTAGATGGAATCACTCGGTATTTTGCATTATTGATTGTTGTTAACCATGGTTCTTAGCCTACTTGTGAAGAATGAAGTTTTTTGTTGAAGAAATACTGGATAGTATGATAAGAAATTCCGAATAATCACCACATGTTCGGGATTTTGTATTCAATCGTCACTGAGATTTGACAAAGTGAATTTCAAAATTTGAAAAAGCCTATAATATAATTGAAAATGCCTTACGTTGGACTGTCTGATGTGCAGAGGGATCGAATAATTGCTCCCGTTGAAGAAAGGGTGACACATAGTGGGATATAGCGGCCACAAGGGGGCATCACAGGGGGTGATTTCGAAAAACAATGCCCGGTACGTGGAGCTACAATCCCTGCAAAGTAGCCCACTTCTGAAGAACAAGACCGCTTTTTGTGGCAAATTGCAAGAAGAGATCCTAGTGCGTCGCACCCCATATCCCAAAGTCAATTTCTGGAAGCAACAGGCATCAGTGTATTAGTCGAAATGATACGATAGAGACTTAGTTCAAAGGGTTTATGCAACAAAAGGCCCTTAAGAGTTCCAAAGCTAACCAGATAACAAAAAATTGACAGACTGAATTGGCGTATCAAGCACCAAAATTGGAATATTGAGAATTGGCGAAATGTTCTTTTTTCGGATGAGACCAGAATTGGTGTTTGATAAGATGACTGCCGGATTGGGGTTTTAAGGGGTCGTGAAAGACAAGCTAGACTCCGAGCAGCAAGACCAATTCTGAAATACCAAAAGAGTAGTGTGATGTTTTGGGATGGCATTATGAAGGAGGCAAAACAGATTTGATTTCATATACTGCGTGTGTGTGGCTAGAAATTACGTGAACCTAGTGCTGTTGTCCATAGTGAGACTCTGGCGGGGTGCCCATGGTGAGAGTTTCACTTTTATGCAATATAATGCTCCTCCGCATACGAGCAACCTCGCGCAACTTCGTCTTGAACAGAGGGACTCATTATTCTGGACTGGCCAGCTTGCTCTCCAAACCTGAATCCTATTGAACATTTATAGGTTAATCTCGAAAGGAAATTAGAAAGCACCAGGATAATCGAAGAATCCCACAACAGCTCATCCAAGCCGCCAAGAGGAGATCGAAATCCTAATCCAAAGCATGCCTAGACGGATTCAGGCTTGTATCAGGGCAAGAGGAGGTAATACAAGCTAGTGAGGTCTAGAAAAAAAAACACCTTATCCATGAGGAAATAATTTTCGATATCATTACTACATGCGGAATGAGTCTCTTATTTTGTTAATTGTTTCTTTCTCAGAATAAACCCTAATTCATTTCTTTTTTCATTTGAAATATCTCAGAGAAGGTCAATTCTAACAAACCTTCGAAATTTCCAAAATCTCTGACGTAATATTCAAAATATCGGAGGAGTCCATATAAATTTGCTTGTATGCACATACGGCTATTCTGAACTCAATCTAAACTTAATCTAGTTTTATGTATTTCTATAGTTTAAAGGACCTTTGGTAAGAGACTATTTGATCATTTCTATTGATGGTTTGGCTTCTCCATTAATGCTTTAGTGATATGCTGGCACATCAACGAATTTCAACTGGTTTATTTCCAAAAGTTTTTTAAACATATTAAATTCCAATTGTCATTCTTGATTAGACAGTGCCTTTTTGGAGAACAAAACGAGCGAATGTAGATCTTAATATTTCGAGAGTAGCATACATTGTGGTAGTGTTCATTGGGAATACTCCAAAACACTTTGAATGTGTATCCACAATATTCACTAAATATTTATTTCAAAATGAATTCATAAAACCAATATGAAATCGACCCCCCTGGTTTTCAGGAAAGAGCCATGAATGCATTTCAGATGTTGTTGGATTTCATCCATTTAGTTTGCATATTTCACATGAGTTAACATTATTTTCAAATCTTTACCTATTTTTGGCCATCTAAAATAAGATCCAGTGATACCCAATTAAACCAAACATAAATCCGTAAAATATATTTTCTTTAGAAAATCATCTTTAGTTTAATAGTTATAACCGAACGATTGTTCCATAAAAGACAATGTGATTTAATTGGAAGAATCTTTTTGATGGAAAACGTTTTTAAGGTGACTGTTTCACAAATTTATTGAGCCATCTGTTAGTTCGAACAAATTTTATAACCTTGTTAAAAATTTCATTTTTGTTCGTGAATTTTCTGATATTCTCAAAATTCAATTGAAACTCTGTTTAGCGAAGTATCCGATTAATCAGTTTTACAATTTGGACAACGTGACGCACATTCAGCTCAATTTTTTTTCAGACCTACTCACATATTCGATAGAATTAACACAGTTTGATAGTATAGATGCCCAACGTCAAAAACTACGCAAAATAGATGTTCAGATACCTAAAAAAGATTTCAGATGTACGATATTTTTCGGAACTGGTGTTCAGTTCTTTTTTTTTCTGTTCACCGCTTCGGTTTATGCCAATCTACCCCAAAATCTAAAAAATGGATTTGAGGAAAAGGTATAGGACCAAAACGACGTATCTATCGCTCATTGAGGTGCTCAATGAGCCATTTTGCAGCAATACATCAATTGTGGGCTGAACAGCCATTGATTTGGAACCAAATTCTTTCTTTCATATTCAAGTTTACATCGTCGAAGAACTTAACACAATTGCATTTTCGAAGAGGTTCATTTGAAAAATTCAGCATTCAAATTTCCGTTGTTGTCATAGTTGAGTTTTCCGTATACTCCCACTCGAACATTAAACTTCACCTCCAGCATAAAGAGGCAGAACGAATGGGAATAGTATGTCTAATCACTATATCTACCACTTAATGCGAGTTATAACTTTTTGTCTAAGTCATAAGGTCGAATCAAAACTTCATTGGCCTATAAAGTCAGTTTGTTGAATACTTTGAGCACAGCGTAGATAATTTTTAAGGAGTCCATGTCTACTGTTTCGTTCTGTGGATTTACTTATTACATATATTCAATTGAAGAGCTTAATGATGAGTGCAAGTAGTGGTATCATTTTCTAGTATTTCTCGGATCATTTTCATGGATTATTTTTCCTAGTTCTGCACCAGCTCTCTGAGAAATTACACCAGTTCTTTGAAATTGGCCGAAGACCAGCTCGAAAGCTTTTTTGTTTGGTATATTTCTACCTCTTGTAGTCTTGCATTGCTCTCATTGAGTTACCTTTGACATAATAATCATGTTGGCATACTCTTCGTTGGTGAGCATCGTTATGTTATTCGAATGTTAAAAATTACTCAAACTTATATAAACTTTCCAGTTATACCTTTTTCGTAAGGTATTCATTATGTAAATATCTACTATTATTTAGGATTTTTACAGCAGTCAAACAGTCAAACATAACTAAAGTTGATTCTTAAATTCTAGAATTCAGGACAGATCAATGATTTTATTTAAGGCCATATCGAGCGCAGTATCTTTGGAACTACCCAAACTAAAGTAATGAAATAAGGTGGGATGCAGCCTTTACACGGAATATGTTCTATGTACTTGTCCAGTCTATGACTCTATAATTGTATGATACTCAGGATATTAGAGTTACCGAAAAACATGATGAAATGAACATTTTGTCAGTCAAAATAGTGTGTACGATGCTTTAGCATTAATGCTTGTCGTTTGTAAGCCCAATTTATGCTCTTTTAAATACTTAAGATTATTTCTCATAGTATTTTTCATTTTAGATCTGAATCTGTGACAAAAGCCATAAACTAAGAAAGAAAACAAAATCGCGAATATTACGTCGATGCATCCAAATCGACAATTTTGTAGGCCTAGACCTCATCTATGAACTCCCTAATGTATGTCTAAGCAATCAACAACCACCCTGTATACGTTACTGCTTCTACTCAGTTTAAAACTAGATGTCAACCATCTCGTACATCTCAATTCTAAAGGAGAGTTAAGGAACGATAATTCCAATTGGATAAATAACTGTTTCATTTTCGATCAGTCTTTCTTAGAGGATGATATTGTGGTTGTTAATCGTGGTTTACAAGTTCAGAAAGATAGGTGTCAATAAAATATGGCACACCTTGAAAATGCCAACAAATTGACTGAAAAAGTATCATTATTTCAACGAAGAGAGGCATGATGAAGAAGTCCCAACGATCTCTTTCTCTATTTCAATTGATTCTATAGCCTTTTTTTGACAACCAGACATAATATTTTCTATCCAAAAGAACTTTTTGCAAAAGCACTTGTTGCGTTGGTTGAATGCTTAATCTTAGCGTGTCTTACCTGACCTAGATGTGACGGTAGTTGTTCAAAAGATATTACTGTCAGAAGGTACACAATTCTTCATTATTTAAAGCATTTCAGTGCAACCAATATAACAGCTGAACTGAATTCTACTCGGAGAAATCAAAACGAGGCCTCACGAGCTTCCCAAACGAGCATAGTAGTGAATTAGGTGGTCACGCTAGAAACGGCGACGAAAATCTACAAAGCGGTATTATACGATCGTCGACTAAAATGCGCGAGCTAACAGACATGATAAACATTTCAAAAAGAGTGATACTCCGCTCATGGTCTGAAAATTTTAAAATGAGAAAGCTGTGAGCAAGATGGGTGCCATGCTTGCTCATATTCGACCAAAAAAAGCGCCGTGAAGATGTTTTGATCGAGTGCTAAGCAAAATTTTTCAGCAATAAACTTAATTTTTAGCGTTGTTTCTTCATAACTATGAATTGAATATTGTTCTATCTTCTCACACTTGAGCCAGAGTCAAAGAATTTGTTGAAATACGCCCGAGGAAATTTTCATAATTTTGAAACAGAAAAAAATTCTGCGCCGAGTATTATGCAGACTAGTTGCAACATATAAGTGATGATATGGGAAAGAAATTGTATTCACTAAAAATTGCGCTGTTCCATCAAAAGAGTGTTCCTGCTCACAGATCCGTTATTGTAACAACCAAAATTTATATGTTGAAGTTTCAATTACTTCCTGATGTACCACTATCACCATATTCAGCCTTCTTGCATTAGTTTCCCTCCACGAACTGGGAAAATGGTTCTGTGGCCAAAAATATTTCATTATTGAGGACGTGAAATCGGCTATTTTGAAGTGCTTGACGGCTTCTTTCATTATTGAACTTCACTAGAATAAATGTACATAGGTGAATTGATACAATGTTGAATTATAAAAATTTTTTCCAAATTCTCATATTTTCTTCATATCCACGCGCAACAGCCACAGTATCAGCCGTCAAGGCAAAACTATCGCAAACTCAGCGATATTAAATCGCTTATATGAAAGTATTAGAATTTTTCTTGTACTAGGACTAAACTGAGTTGAAGTGGCTCGATACTTTAGGAAACTGCTACGACCATGCGATGTCAGTAGTTGAGTTAGAAATGCTTTTTCATTTCATTGCACTCAGTAGACTGTTCACAGAAACTCTTGCAAAGTATTGTGTATACATTTCATTTGTATGTTCGAAAATCGACTGACATAGGGAAAATATTCTTGTTAACATGTTGAAGATGTTGAAATAACAGTTCTCTATGTCATTTGTCTGAAGATGATGAGTGATTTCATCGAACTCCTGGACTGTTTCAGTAAAATGATTTAAAAATGAACAAGGGGGGAGTTTACAGTTCCTCCCTTAAACTCAATGCGCCCATCTAGTAATCATACCAGATGGTGCCACGCTCTTGCTGTGATGTACAAAGTGGTTCATACATTACTTGAGAGGAATGGTGCTCAGTTTCATTGTTATCTTCAGTGTTATCAAGTATCTACTATAAAAGAATGAAATCACAACCGCGGGCCCTGGTATTAGAGCGTTCTTAGCTCCTGAATGGCTAACCTATCCGCAATCTCACTTCCTCTAAGGTGAGTCTAGGTAGCAGAACGGTTTTGAACAACTACATCACTTTGTGTGGTTTCAAACCCCACTGCCGCTGAAGATCCTGCTACATATCATGAATGGCAACCGAAATCCTGCCAGTCCGCAGCTGAAGATTATGAGACCACGGACCAATTCCTTCATTTCGATTCTTGATCCAAAGGGCATCGAACTGGATGGTATCGTAAGCTTCTTCCTGGAAACAACCAGTCCGTCTCTTCTGGGTTAACGCGCCCAGATCTGAGGATGTACACTAGTGTTTCACCCAACAAATAAAGATATTCAGTTTTGATATATAGGGGGTTTTACCCCGACGAGTTGCCCATATATCTGTTCATGCAATCAAACTGATTTCAAGAAAAAATATAAATCCACCACCCAGTAATTAATACCATTGCCAGGCAATGATTATAATCAAAACATATCCTGGAGTAATTATATATTAGGATAACGTTAAATGTTATGAGAATATATCAATCTACCAGAATATATACATACTATAGCATCATCAGACAATGATATCAATGTACCAACGAGTAGTGTCAGAGGCTTTCTCCCCGGAAAAATCCAGTGTACGGACCTTAGTCAAGTAACACTGAATTTTACTCATTAATAGTTTCCTTTGTGTGAAGTGGTGAACGATCGAATAGAATACTGCTCTGAATATAAATATGACAAAATTGTCAGTTAATTATATATAACATTTATATAAACAAATAAATAAAATATGAAATGAGATTCTGAGCCGTATAAACTAAAGAGAAAACCTATGACTCTACCTCATTATTATTTTCGGAAAGAAACCTACGAAGAATATTACAAGATTTGATGACTGTTATCTTTTGTAACTGTTCAAACAAATTTTTCTTCAGAGCCAAAATCTCAATACTTTTGTGAAGATTTCTAGGAATAACGCCTGTTGTAAAAATAATAATCGGTAGAATAAATATTTTCTTCATTTTCCACATTTTTTAATCTCGTCGCCAAGCATCATATATTTAGAAATTTTTTCATTGTATTTATTTTGTATATTATGTGTGTCGGGAATAGCAATATCAATTATATATGTTATTTGATTCTGTTCATCATTAAGAACGATATCTGGTCTATTGTGTTTTACAGCTCTGTTGCACAGAATTGTTTTATCAAAATAAAGTTTATATTTGTCATTTTCACAAATAATCTCAGGTTCATATTTTTGAAATTTTTTTCTTTTGGGAATTAGGTCATGTTTAATTCCTAGATTGAAGTGAATAATATTAGCGACGGCATTATGTCTTTCTAAATAATCTGTTGAAGCAAGGACTGAGCAAGATGATAATATATGAAAAACTGTTTCTGAAGAACAGAAACAAATACGGCAAGAACCATCTATATTTTGTTTGATGATATGTTTTCTATAATTCCTTGTGAAAACAACCTGGTCCTGGATCGCAATTGTCAAGCCTTCTGTTTCAGCAAACAATTCTCCAGATTCTAACCATTTATTCGATGCAATTTCATCAATATAATCATTTTTCAATTCTTTAGGGTGCTTTCCGTGTAATTCCTTCTGCATCCAACTTTCTCTTTTAGAATTATCATCAAATATATCAAAATCTACCTTTTGCATTGTCAAGTTCAGAGGTGTAAGATTATAATCTGAAGCAACAACAATATCATGTAATTTAGACGTTCTCTGTTTATCATGAAAATGGGAACGTAGATGAAAAATCTGTTAACTATGAAGATTATTCAAATCAATTAATCCACGACCTCCAAGATGTCTAGGTAGTGTAACTCTCTGAACAGCTGACTTTGGGTGGTGCTTATGATATTTACAGAGCATTTTCCTCGTTTGACATTGTAACTCATTTAGATCAGTTTTAGACCATTTAATAATTCCAAAAGAAGATGTAAGAATAGGAACAGCATAGGAGTTGATAGCTCTGAAAAGGTTTTTACTAGTTAAATAACTCTTGATGATAATTCTAAGTCTTTTGTAATATGAACTTCTAATATTTTCTTTAGTGCTGCTATGGTTAATTCGTCTGAAGAAGCTACGGTGTAGTGAAACGCGTTACGAATCGCAATTATTAAGTAAAATTCCTTAAAACACAGTACTTGTTTTTTATTATGAGTAATTGTCTTCTCTTGACAAAATCCAAGATATTTATATGTATCTCCTTGATGCATTGGCTCGATTTCGATATTGGAAATCTTTATATAATCAGAGGTGATCTTTCCTTTTCCAATACAGTGTGTTCCAACGAAAATTTGACCCCCCCTATAACTCCGAAATGAGTAACATTAGCGAAAAACACCAAGACACGTCGATTTTTGTTTCGAGGGGGAGCATTTTTCGAAATAATTCGAAACTTGTCAGATCAACCCCCTACCCCCAGCAACCCTAATTTTGAAATTCATCATAGGAATAAGGGTCGAGTGGCACCTTACTGTAAAGGTCTGTCAATTCTCCATGCTGATTTGTCATTTTTAGAATTTTAAATTAACATACAGGGTGTCCCAACCGGGGTAAAGTTGAATTCCTGCAAATCCCAAATACTAAATGAAATCGATTTATTTTGGCATAATGCAAGCGCAGGTTTATGCTCGGTCTAGAAAAACGACCTACACTTGTGAATTTGGAGTTGGTGCAATCAACCCCCTATTTCCAGCATCCCCAACTCAAAAATCATTCGATCGAAAATTTTCAATTTTCCTTCGAATTTGGTATTTTCGAAATTCAGAATCAGCATACAGGGTGTCCCGGAGCAGGAACACTGAAAACCCAAATAACTTTTGAAACTGGTTCATTTCGGTATAATACGAGAACATGTTTATGTTTGATTCGAGAATAAGACTCTCTTGCGTGAATATGGAATTTTGCAATCAATCTCTTCCATTCAGCATCCCCAACTCAAAAAATCATACAAGTGATTACAGGTTGAGTGGCAAAGTTCCAGAAAGATTTTTCTATTTTCTGAATCACTGAGGCATTGGTTTCAGTTTGGCAATCGAGGTTTTCTGGCGTGAGGATCAGGATGAGGGGATGATGGAGAAACTGATTGGATGCTCATCTAAACAGGAAAACGAGATTTATTGAACTTGTATTCAATTGAAAACAAAAAACTAACTTGATTATTACAACAATTGTTCAAAATGACCTCCGCCCACCTCCATACAGTTATACAGACGATTTTCGAACTCTCTTCTCACATTAGCGAAAACTTCAGGAGTCAAAAGTCGGCATTCTGTGATAATCCTCATCCGCAGCTCCTCCAGGTTTTCTGGTCTTGTGGCATAAACTTTAGATTTTAGATGGCCCCACAAAAAAAAATCTAGGGGATTTAAATCTGGTGACCTAGCTGGCCACTCATTAGGTCCTCTTCTACCAATCCACCTTCCTGGGAAATTTTCGTCTAAATATTGGCGCACCCGAGCATCATAATGCGGAGGAGCACCGTCTTGTTGAAAACGCATTTCGTCCTCAGAAAGAGTTGGATCGTTCTGTAAAATTTCTGTCAATCTAGGATGTATGTGTTCCTCTAACAACTGTAGGTAGCCATTTCCATTCAGATTACCCTCAATAAAGAAAGGCCCAACTAGATGATTGCCAAAAATTCCTGCCCAAACGTTCAACTTCTGAGGCCTTTGCGTGTGGGCCTCTCTAAATCAATGAGGATTCTATGTGTCCCAATATCGACAATTATGTCTATTCACTTCACCACTGAGCATAAAGGTGCTTTCATCAGAAAAACAGATGTTATTCAGAAAATTTGGATTAGCGTTTAGGTTTTCACTTAGATTTTCACAAAACTGTAAACGACGATCTGGATCATCTTCGTTTATTTCATGCACTAATTTTACCTTGTAGGGGTGAAATTTGTGATGTTTCACGATTCTATGGACAGTTGTAGCTGATACACCAGTCAGACGAGATAGTTTTCTGATCGAAGTAGTATTCTCCATTTGTAGATGACCCACTACTGCCACTTCCGTTGCCTCATTTCTGACAGGACATGCCACTTCATGTTTTTGTTTGCCACCGAACCCGTAGCTAGGAATTTGTCAACCAAATATTTAACGTACTGGTGACTGACTCTTTCTCTTTCAGGATGGTTCCTATCGAATATCTTTGCCGTTTCTTTGGCACAACTGTTATTTCGAAAATACGTCGATACAATTTCGACCCTTTCCTCAGTGGAATAAACCATTTTCAGATTAATTTCAACTGACGAACAACAACAATAATGAGGAACTGGTCTGAATAATAATAATATTTCATTGCAAAATGAGAAATAACAGATGACTGCACGCCAGATGGAAATGAAAAAATGTGAACATTTTCAATGCAGAAATCAGCTTTATTTCTTCGTAATTGATGCTCAACACATCGTACCCCAATACTTTTAACAGTTTCGAATTAATTTTAGTTGATAATTTCAAATGACGATATTGAATTTTTCGAAAGCGACATCCTGTATGGAGAGCCGAACTGAATGAAATGCTTTAATCATTCTGGAATTCAAAAACCTTTCTGAAGATATGCCACTTGAATTATTTGTATGATTTTCAAGTTGGGGATGCTGAATGGAAGGGTTGATTGCAAAATTCTATAACCACACAAGAAAGTCCTATTCTCGGATCAAACATGTTCTCGTATACCGAAATGAACCAGTTTCAAAAGTTATTTGGATTTTCAATGTTCCTGCTTCGGGACACCCTGTATGATGATTCTGAATTTCGAAAATACCAAATTCGAAGAGAAAATTGCAGTACCTTTCCAACGAGGTGCCACTTGACCTATTATCGATCGAATGATTTTTGAGTTGGGGATGCTGGAAATAGGGTTTGATTGCACCAACTCCAAATTCACAAGTGTAGGTCGTTTTTCTAGACCGAGCATAAACCTGCGCTTGCATTATGCCAAAATAAATCTATTTCATTTAGTATTTGGGATTTCCAGAATTCAACTTCACCCTTGGTTGGGACACCCTGTATGTTAATTTAAAATTCTAAAATGACAAATCAAGGTGGAGAATTGACAGACCTTTTCAGTGAGGTGCCACTCGACCCTTATTCCCTATGATGAATTTCAAAGTTAGGGTTGCTGGGGGTAGGGGGTTGATCTGAGAAGTTTCGAATTATTTCGAAAAATGCTCCCCCTCGAAACAAAAATCGACTTGTCTTGGTGTTTTTCGCTAATGTTACTCATTTCGGAGTTATAGGGGGTCAAATTTTCGTTGAACACACTGTATATATATATATATATATATATATATATATATATATATATATATATATATATATATATATATATATATATATCAAAACTGTGGAATCCACTCTGACACTACTCGTTGGTACATTGATATCATTGTCTGATGATGCTATAGTAGGTATATATTCTGGTAGATTGATATATTCTCATAACATTTAACGTTATCCTAATATATAATTATTTCAGGATATGTTAGATTATAATCATTGCCTGGCAATGGTATTAATTACCGGGTGGTGGATTTATATTTTTTCATGATATTTTTTCATGAAATCAGTTTGATTGCATGAACAGATATATGGGCAACTCGTCGGGGTGAAACCCCCTATATATACTTGGTGAGTCAATAAGGCGAGGAACTTCTTATTGTTTCATAACATGTGTGCATTCCCTAAAATTATTTTCGTACATACAGGGTGTTCCGTTTTTGCTCCAGGGACAAACATTGATTCTTTTTAAATAGCACGCCCTGTATTTTTTTATCATATTCTGATAACAATTTGGATGTTCTCTTCAACGATATCTGTTGTGTGCCCAAACAGCTATCAGTAGTTTTAAATTAATTGAAATATCGATAATTTCGGGAATTTGGAAGTTTTTTCAAAAGTTCTCAAATGTCTCATTTCGCATAATTTACGCAAGTGTTGTACCTTATTATCGAATGAAGAATTTTTCAAACATGAAAAAAATTTTTTTTTCAAATGTAACACCCTGTATCTTTTCCACGTGTTTTGTCCCCACTCGAATAAGCATTACAACGATACCTTTTTTTTTCAAAAATCCGATTGAGAATGTTTTGCAGAACTTGTCAAAATCTTCATTCCGTATCACTTGAGTGTGACAATAATTATTCTCTGAAGAAAATATGTTCCTCATCATCAAAGTAAGAGATCAACTGTTTTTTCATACCCGGTGTTCTTGGTGATCCAACGAAAATAGAATTTTTCGAGATAAAAGAACTTTTTTCTATTTCAATAAGTTTTCAAATCAAATTAGATGTTCGAAATGTCTCCCATTTTGACGAATACATTCTCGAACACGATTGTTGAATGATTCGGTCACTCTTTGGCGAACATTCGGCGTTATACTCCTAAATGCTTCAGTAATTCTCTCCATCATATTTTCCCTGATTATTGGAGGGTCTCAATATAACCTCTCTTCAACAAACCCCCACAAAAAAATCCAATTTATTCAAGTCCGGAGACCTAGGAGGCCTTCCTACAGGACCTCCACGGCCTATCCAATTGCCCTCTAACCTATCAATGCCGCTGTATTGTGCTGCTGCCCCATCGTGTTGGAACCACCTATTGGTTCTTTATGTTTTGGGGAACATTAATAAGCAAAGGCTCCTGATCATGCTGCAAAAAATTTAAATAACGTTCGCCGTTTAAATGTTCTTGAAAAAAAAAGGGGTCCGATCACATAATCATCAATTTTACCACGCCATACATTTAGAGACCAACGATGTTGGTGGTCAACAGTTCTTATTAAATGAGGATTTTGAGTATCATAATAATGAAAATTATACCGGTTCACCTATCCATTCTTATGAAAGGTGGCCTCATCAGAGAAAAATACCCCACTGAAAAAAAAACGATTGGTCTGCTATTCTATTTAAAGGCCATCTACAAAAATCCAATCTCCGCCCGAAGTCCAGGGGCTCCAACTGTTGGTGGAGTTGAACATGAAAAGGATGGAACTTTTTCCTCCCCAAAATTCTTGATACAGATGTCTGACTAATGCCCAAGTCTCGACTAACATTTCTTGTACTAACATAAGGATTCTCTACTGCACTCAAAATAACCTGCATGCTATTCTCTTCATTGAGTACAAGCTTAGCTCTCTCATTCTTCTCATATCCAACTTGTCCAGTTTTTTCAAACCTTTTCTTCAGTCGCTCGAATGCTTCTTTCCTAGGATGTCTACTGTTTGAGTAACGTTGGGAATAAATATGTGACGCCAACAAACAATTCTTCCCACCTTCTCCCAAACAATAAATCATATTAATTAACTCTTCTTGGGTAAAATTCATTTTTGCAATAATATTATGTATTTCTCACTTAGACTCAGTCATATGACGTTGGGATTATCCAATTAAAAACTGTCAAATCTTGGGGCATTGTGAGTAAACCATATAAATAAGTCTTCTATGGGCACAGCTGGTTTAAACCACAGACTATCGAACAATATTTTGTATCTTCGTGTGGTATGTCCATAGAAATCATACTTATCTCTATGGTTTAATCACAAAATGGATATGAGAAGAATGAAAGAGCTAAGCGTGTACTATATGAAGAGAATAGCATGTAGGTTGTTTTGAGCGCAGTAGACTTTTTGAACATCTATTGAAGATTTCGAATTGGGTAATTACGATTAAGTGAAGACTTAGCTCTGAGCACAACTGATAAAATCGCAAATAAATCCTTTCTTGTGGAGAAATTTCGATACACCTTGAGAGTTTTTATGTTTAAGTTTCATTGAACAGCAAAGAATCTAATTTTGTGTTGAAATTTGCATATTTCAATGTCTGAATTTTATCAACAGCATGTTTATTTCAAGAAACACCTAAACCTCACACTAATTTCGAAATTTTGCGGGAAATCTCCATCAGATTTGCGAAAAAAAGGTATCGTGGTGAAGCTTATTCGAGTGAGAACAAAACACGTGAAAAAAATACAGGGTGTTACATTTGACAAAAAAAAGGTTTTCATGTTTGAAAAATCTCATTTTCGTCGGGTTACCGGGAACACTCGGTATAAAAAAAAATTTTTTCTTCATTTGATAATAAGGTACAATACTTTTACCTTAAGAAAAAAAATATCATGCGTAAATTATGCGAAATGAGGCATTTGAGAACTTTTGGAAAAACAAATTCCCGAAATTATCGATATTTCAATTAATTTTAAATCTACCGATAGTTTTTTGAGAACAAAAAAGATATCGTTGAATAGAGCATCCATATTGTTATGAGAATATGGTAAAAAAATAGAGGGCGTGCCATTCAAAAAAAATTTATGTTTGTCCCTGGAGCAAAAATGGAACCCCCTGTATGTACGAAAGTAATTTGAAAGAATGCACACGTACTTATAGAACAATAATCAGAAAAAATTTCGCTTCTATCTCAAATAGTTTCCGAGATATAGAAGTTCCTCCTGAATTAACAGCTTCTTCATTTGCTAATCACATTTGAATATATTTGCATAACTTTCGTACAAAATCAATCAATATTTGATATATTTTTCCAGTCGACGATATCGAAATTATGGTAGGGAGGACAAAATTCTGACGGAAACCATTCAACAAAACAAAACAGAAGTAAAGTTCAACTCATCATCAACGATTTCTAAAAGAACTTACTAATTTCGTTTGCACAGAAAATGGTTCAATTAATCCTTTCACTCATTAGGTATATTGTAACCCAACTCTTTTTGATGTTCAGCAATTTTTCGTCAGTGTCCGTCATGTAAACAGCGATGCCGCATTTGGACGTTCTGCGCACAATCAGTTTGCTTTAAAAAACAAGCACTAGTTATCATAGGAAACGTAATGACGGTGGTTTAACACACATTCACGCAAGGGATGGTGATTCAGAATAAACGAGGTTTTAAGTAAATTGGAATAGATAGAGTTCATTCCTTTTATCTATGTACAGAATTATTAGTTTAATTGTTCTAATTTGTTTCAGGTGAGTATACGTTTTCATGATGTGGAAACTGAGTGATTTGTGAGTATTCCTCTTTGTTCATTTCATGTTTTATATTCTAATCTTGCATGCTTTATTCAATTATATCTTCTTATACTTATATGGATAAACTTGTTGAAGTAATCCATAAATAAGGGTACTTTGTATATAAAGATAACACACATTTTTCGAAAGTGAATATAAAATCATAATCAGATGATTTGATGAAGCATGAAGGAATCGCGGAGATCCTAAAATAATTAATTGGAAAGTATTTTCGATATACTAACTATAGATACATATATGCAAATGTGTAAACAGTAGTAGAATTCAAAATGCATTTCGTTAATTCGAATTCTATATGTGTATTTTAATTCTATAGTAGATTTTCATGAGATATTCATAAAATGATTTTTTGGTGTCCTAAACATTCGTCTGTTGCCTTCAAAACTGCTCTGAAGAGACATGTTCGAATTAAGCTGCGCTTTAAAAAGTCTGAAATTCCAAAAGTATTTATCCGAAATATATATATATATATATATATATATATATATATATATATATATATATATATATATATATATATATATATATATATATATATATATATATATATATATATATATATATATATATATATATATATATATATATATATATATATATATATATATATATATATATATATATATATATATATATATATATATATGTATATGAGGGTTTAACCCGACGAGTTGCCCTTATACCTGTTCGTTAAACACGTTAAATACTATGACAATATATCAATCTACCAGAATATAAAACAATTATAGCATCATCTGACAATGACATCAATGTACCAACGAGTAGTGTTAGAGGCTTTCTCCTCGGAGAAATCCAGTGTACGGACCTTAGTCAAGTAACACTGAATGTTATTCATTCATGGTTTTCTTTATGTGAACGGATGAACGATCAAATAGAATACTGCTTTGAATATAAATATGATAAGATTGTTAGTTAATTATATTACATTTATATATACAAATAAATAAATTATGAAATGAGATTCTGAGCAGTATAAAATAAGGAGAAAACCTATGACTCTACCTCATTATACTTGTCGGAAAGAAACCTACGGAGCATTTTACAAAATTTGATGACTGTTATGTTCTGTAACTGTTCAGATGAATTTTTCTACAGACCTAAAATCTCAATATTTTTGTGAAGATTTTTAGGACTAACACCTAATGTAGAAATAATAATCGGTAAAATAAATATGTTTTTCATTTCTCTCATTTTTTATTTCGTCGGCAAGCATCATATATTCAGAAATCTTTTCATTGTATTTATTTTGTATGTTATGTGTGTCTGATAGAGCAATATCAATTATTTGTTATTCGATTTTGTTTATTCGTAAGAATTATATCTCTCCCATTGCGATTTCCAGCTCTGTTGCAAAGAATTGTTTTATCAGAATAAAGTTCATTTTTGTCGTTTTCACAAATAATCTGATATTTGTAACATTTCTTCCCTTGGAAATGAGGCAATGTTCTATTCCTAAATTGAAATGAATAATATTAGCGACTGCATCATGTCTTTCTAAATAATCTATTGTGGCAAGTACTGAGCAAGAGAACAATATATGAAAAACTCCTTCTGAAGAACTAAAACATCTACGGCAAGAATCATCTATGTTTTGCTTGATGATGATCTTGAATCGCAATTGCCAAGCCTTCTGTTTCAGCGAACAATTCTCCAGATACTAACATCTATTTGATACGATTCAATATAATCATTTTTTAATTCTTTAGGTTACTTTCCGTATATCATTCTGTATTCAACTTTCTCTTTTAGATTTATTACCAAATGAATCAAAATCTACCTTTTGCATTGTCAAGTTCAGAGGTGTAATATTATAATCTGAAGCAACAACAATTTCATGTAATTTAGACGTTCTTTGTTTATCAAAAGAATGGAAACGTAGAAGAAAAATCTGTGCACTATAAAGATTGTTCAAATCTGTTAGTCCACGATGTCCAAGAAGTCTAGGTAGTGTAACTCTTTAAATTGCTGACTTTGGGTGACTTATATTATTTACACCGCATTTTCCTCCTTTCACATTGTAATTCATTCAGATCAGTTTCAGATCATTTAATAATTCCAGAAGAAGATGTAAGAATAGGAAGTACATAAGAGTTCCTAGCTCTGAAAAGGTTTTGACTAGTTAAAAGTCTGTTATAATATAAACTTTCAATATTTTCTTGCATTGACTCGATTTCACTATCGGAAATCTTTATATAAACCCTTTTCAATAGAAAGGTTTTTACATTTATAAAGCCCAAATTTCATATGAATATCATTGGAATAGTTTAAGGTAATCGCAAGTAGACTTTTCAAATGAATGAAAAATATTCAGCCAATTTTTCATCAACGTAAGAGAATTTTAGTACCAAAGAAGTTATGAATACCATCAACGCCAGGAGATTTTCAATTTTTGTGAGTTCAGTAACTGATGTTATATCCTCGTTTGAAAATGTATATATATATATATATATATATATATATATATATATATATATATATATATATATATATATATATATATATATATACTCGTTGGTACATTGATATCATTGTCTGATGATGTTATAGTATGTATATATTCTGGTAGATTGATATATTCTCATAACATTTAACGTTATCCTAATATATAATTATTCCAGGATATGTTTTGATTACAATCATTGCCTGGCAATGGTATCAATTACCGGGTGGTGGATTTATATTTTTTCATGAAATCAGTTTGATTGCATGAACAGATATATGGGCAACTCGTCGGGGTAAAACCCCCTATATATATACTACTGTAATACTAAGCACGGTTAGTAGATACTGATTTTAGTGTACCTGTTGAATTTTCTGACTTTGAGGTATGCTGATTTTTGAATAATTCTAAACACGTTCTTTTGTTTTGGGTCCTGGACAAAAATGTGCCTCAGTTTCGAGTTTTAGTGTTCTGTGCTCAGTATCACGGCCGGGTTACAGAGTGGTTTTTATTTTATATCTCGGAAACTTCAACAGATAGGTAGAAAACCCAGAGTACTAAAAAGTTGATTTTGAGTATATCAATCTAAAAAAAATAAAAAATTGAGAAAAATGAGTGGCGTGCTGTTTTTTCATCGAATGTTTTGGTAGACCTGTCTGCCGGGACGCCACTGGAGTCGTCAAAAAGATGAAACAAATAAAAGTCAAATTAGCATTTCGTTACATTGAATATCACTACCGATTTTCGAAAATATCGAACAGAAGATCATCGAGATATTAACAAAAAACAAATTTTGTCATACAACTTTGTAACCCCGCAGTGAGGAGATACATTTTATCAACGTAAGTTGGGCTGAATCTCGATATTTTGTGCACAGGATTCTACAGTTGAAATATTTACAATTGTTAATGAAACACCCTGTATATGATGATCTGTAATCGATTGTCATTTTTCTGAACTTTTTTCCTTACTGGCATATTCAAATCGCATTGAACGCTATCGACCACATCTAATTTAGGGAAAATTGCCATCTGTTTCTGATGGGTACATGCATTCGCTATGTCGAATTAATGGCAACGTTTTACAAATATATTTTCGGCTAAATGCTACTTGTTAATCAATCATCACAACACAATCAGTTAATTATTTGGAATATGGACTGAGCATACCACCAATTGATAAAATAAATAAATAAATAAATATATATATATATATATATATATATATATATATATATATATATATATATATATATATATATATATACATATATATTATTCGTGGGTTCAAATCAAATACTTCAACGTTACAAAAACACTGACTACTTTACTTACACGTAGATGGAACAATTATAACACTAACTAAATGACTAATTTATATAACACAATCAATACTGCTAAATATATTCCCAACACTTTGTCCACTTATTCGCGCTCTGTATTCAAACTTAATTCTCTGTGCTTCGCGCTCTCTTCTTATATATGAGAACGAATTGTTCTAAAACATTTGCGTAACTTCTGCATTGTTCCATATCTTCGGCAACACTGATTTTTTCGTAAAACGGCCCGCTGAAACCTTTGAATCTTTCTCGAATTCTCCCGAAAATGCGTCATTCTGCTCGGCAGTGACAGGGTCGGCTTCTATATATACATATATATAGGATGTCCCAGAACAGATATCAATCTCTCGGAATCTTGTAAAACGTGTCTTCTTGTTATTTTTGTTTTCTCCTGCAAAGGGAGCCAATCGATTGAAATGTACTACTCTAGGTTTTCCTAGTTTTGGAAATAAGCCACGTTTTCTCTGTGGGTTATACGACCATACGAGATCTCCTACAGAAAATTCACGTTTAAAAGCTTTGAGGTCATAGCGGTTGTTTATTTCATCACTGGCAATCTGCATGTGCTGTCTGACCTTATTATGGATATAGTCCATTCTTAGCTCCGGATTAGTGACATAATCTTCTCCAGCAAAATCTTCTTCACGCTTACACCCGAATTCCAGATCACATGGCTACCTCATCTCATGACCTAACATAACCCCAGCTGGCATTTTTTCTGTTGACTCTTGCACTGAAGATATGTAGGCCATTATGAAAAGGTGCAGGTATTGGTCCCAATCTCGCTGATGCTCCGATACCACTTTAGCCAGGTATTTTCCTATAGTCCTCTAATTGAGGATGGAGCACTGTTGTTCTGGTCTTTCTGATGCCTAGTCTTTCGCACGTTTCTTGAAACAGCTTCGATTCAAAATTTCTCCTATGATCGCAATGTAACTCTAAGGGAACTCCGAAACGGCAAAAGAACTCCCAAGATAACAGCGACAGTTACGGCTTCCTGATTTGGTATAGCATAAGCGTCAACCCACTTGGTTAGATAGTCCATGGCAACTTGTATGTATTTGTTGCCGTCATCAGTTTCTGGAAAGGATCCCGCTATATCTACAGCAACACGTTCCATCGGACTTCCAACATTGTACAATTGTTTCATTGGTGCCTTACCTTTTCCATAAGGTCCCTTTACTGAAGCACAAGTCGTACACTTCCTGCAATACTCTCGGACATCTGCCTTTGAATTGACCCAATAAAATCTAGCTCTGACTTTTCCAAGAGTCTTCTTGATGCCGAAATGTCCTCCTGAAGGTTCATTATGTTACTTTTCCAAAACTGCCTTCACTCTGCTTTTTGGCATAACTAACGGAAGCCGCTCATCCTCTAGCGTCGCTTCAGCAGACCATTTCCCATCAACAGTGTTCCCCAAGGCAACCAATTTTTATCAACAAGCGTTGTCCTCATTAGGCTAATCTTTTCGTTCAACCGAGAGCAGTGACTGCAGCTTACTGAACAGGGCCTTCGTGATAGGGCAACTGCGTTTTTATTGCTAGTTTCTGCTGGATGCTCCTTAGGAGGTTTTTTGCAGTGCCATCTTATATAACCAGTCTCTTCGCAGTCTCAGCATCTGATTTATTTCTTTTTCCTTTGACCCAGGAGCCTAAGAATCACCTGTACTATAGTTTTTTCCTTCTCAGTGATGTTTCATATAGCATGGCTACTTCCTCTATTCGATGCCTGTTTTGCAGCTTCAAACTCAAGTGCTTGGGCTAGACCATCATCAATTGTTTTTGGCCTAGCCAATCTCAAGTCCTGCTGAGTTTCACCATCTCTGGTGCCATCTACCAACGTCTGAATAGCTAATTGTTCCAAGAAGGTATCAGGAGCAGTAGGGTAAGCTCATCCTACTAATCTTGCTATATCAATCTCAGATTCTTGCAAGCTCCCTGTAGATTTATGGCTACGATGCTTGATTTGAGCATGGTATACTTGTTGTAAATGAGTATCCCCGTACCTCATTTGTAACTTGGATGTTAACGTGTCGTATCATACCTGCTGGCATGCTGGTATTGTCTGCAAAATGTTCAGTGCTTCTCCATGTAGAGCTACAATCAAAAACGTTGCTTTTTCCTGCTCATTCCATCCATTGACTGTAGCTGCAGCCTCAAATTGTTTCTGGTATTTCGACCAAGGAACTTTTCCGTCGAAAGTATGACGTTTTATTTTCAGTTTTGGAGCTTTAACATCATGTTCCACTTCCGACCACATTGGATTATCATTCATTTTCACTCTATATGATTGCTCCAACCTTTTTAGTTTTGCTTCCTTTTTATCTAGATGTTAGAATAAGCCACTCAATTGTTATTCTGATTTTCCCCAACCAAATTCAAATTTCCTTCCATTTCGCCCCTAACCTTGTTCAAATTCTCTTTCAACCTTGTTTGTTTCTCCTCTAGTCTATTCGAGTTTTCCTCCAATTTATTCGAATTTTCGTCCATTTTCTTATTGAGGTCCATCAGGGCTTGCTGAAGGAATTTCAACGCTTCCGTCACCTTAGCTCTCTGTAGGAAACGGGTAACAGGCATAAACTTACTAGAGTTTTTTTTCTATTCACTTATACCCCACACCTGACACCAATTGTAACGTCTCTTAGTTCTTCAAAATTTTAGTGGGTTGAAATCAAACACTTCAACGTTACAAAAACTATCGTCAATTATGTTGTTTGCCTTCACATATATATATATATATATATATATATATATATATATATATATATATATATATATATATATATATATATATATATATATATATATATATATATATATATATATATATATATATATATATATATATATATATATATATATATATATATATATATATATATATATATATGTATATATATATATTGTCACGACGTTATTCCATGAATGAACGTCACAGCTAAAATTTTGATATAAGTATTTTTAAGTTATTAACAGTAAGTACATATAAAATTTCCTACCTTTATCATTTCATTTTTCAGGAAAACGTTTTATTAAATATATTATTGACAACTGTCAAATTTTCGAATTCAACAAATAAATTCTTCATATGAATATGAATCTGATGATGAATATAATCCTCCTAAATATCCTTGCGATTCATATAATAGATATTTCTTTGAGAAGAACTTCATAACCTGCTCTCAAGGTCGTTTAGATGCAGGACCATCTGATTCTCACACATTCATATCATCTGATTCAGGTAACGTTGCAAAGAAAATTATTTCTGGGCCCGTTGATTATGAATATGATGATAAGGTAAACAGCTTAAATGAAAGTAGGAATAATATTTTTAAAACTATACATTCATATCACACACGAAGTAAATCTAAGGGATCTGACATTTCTACTTGTTCTGTCTATTCTTCGAACAACAAAAGATTTGATAACTGTTATCATAATCATGTAGAATCACCTTGTTCCTCTAATCTTATCATATCTTCATCACCTAATTCAGATCTTCACAAATCTAATAAGAAAATAAAACGCATGAAATGGACTTATGAAACGAATAAATTCATCATGTTTTGTTATTACAGAATAACAATTAATGGAACAAATGAAAAAGGGTACATGTCTAAACTATATAATATGTTCAAAGAAAAATTCGCCAATTGCTGTATTTCAGAACAAAGCATTGCGAATCAGAGGCGGTATATTGAAAATAGAAACTTTATATCTGAATCAGAATTAAAATCAATTAAAAGCAACATTCAACAAGAAGAATATTCAAATTCTGAAATTTCAGTTGAAAACCTAGTCCCATTTATGAAAATCATCGAAAATAAATCAGAAAAGTCGTCTGAAAACATTGATAACAAAGATATAGAAAATTTATTTCTCAATCAAATGAATTTATTTGAAAATATTATTCCAACTATGAGACCTAACTTCCTAAAATTCATTATTCAAAAAGAATTTTCGATTGTATAAACGAGCTTAATGAGAATATTCTTCTGAAGCAACCTGTTAAAGTAATGAATATTCATATACTTCATCTGATTATATATTGTGTCGCTATTACAGTAGTTAAACATTCTGGATTCAAATTAGAACATTTTGGATCCAATTATAATATCAAGAAAAACCTTCATGGCAAAAAAGATTAGAAGGTAAATTTTCTCGTATCAGATGTGATTTAGGAAGATTGACGAAGATTGACTCAATATTCCAGAGGTAATCGATCAAAAAACTTATGGCACATATTGGAAAAATATTCCTCAAATATAAAACCCATAAAAATAATGAGATAAGTAATGTACAACTGATAAAATACATCGATACTTTAAAACAAAAACTCTCAGTATACTCCATTAGACTATAGAAAATTCCAAAACAAACTATTCAAAAATAATTAAAAACATTTTTACAAAGTTACCTCAGGTTCAAATGAAAATATTTCTGGAAATGGAGTTCCTAAAATTGATATTTTAACTGATTATTGGTCTTCAATTTAGGCAGTGCCAAGGAAACACAATTCCAATGCAAGTTGGATTTTAAATGGAAGGTCTCGATTTTATAAAATAGAATGCATGCAATTTGAAAAATTTTCAAACGATGATATAACATCACTTATTAAACACACAAAAAATTGGAAATCTCCAGGGGTTGATGGTTTTCAGAACTTTTGGTTCAAGAAATTCTCTTGCGTTCATGAAAAATTGGCTGAATATTTTTCATTTATAATAAACAATCTAACCTCAGCTACTCCTTTATTTTTCACACAAGGAATTACTTATTCAAAACCGAAAAGTGCAAATACTATTGATCCGTCTCAATATAGACCAAATACTTGCTTTCCAACAATATATAAAATTCTAACTGCATGTATTACCCAAAAAATTTATGCACATTTGGAGAATTATAATATTCTTTCCGAACAACAAAAATGATGTAGAAAAAAATACCTTGGTACTAAAGAGCAACTTGTAATTTGTTCTGTTGCTTTGAATCAAGCTAAAAAGAGAAATATTCATACAGCACTCATTAATTACCAAAACGCTTTTGATAGTTCTCCCCATTCATGGCTTCAAGAAATTTTGGTAATTTTGGAAATTTATAGAATTGATAAGACACTTCCTCTTTTTCTTGAATTTGTAATGGAAAATTGGAGAACCAAACCTCAATTAAATATTTCAAAACAATCGTAAAAATCCGAAGTAATTCCAATCATAAGAGGCATATTTCAAGGTGATTCTTTAAGTGCTCTTTGGTTTTGTCTTTGCCTTAATCCATTATCTCATGAATTAAATGCTACTAGTTTCGGCTTCAAAATAAAGAGTCTATCAACTGAATTCAAATTAAGTCACTTAATTTATTCAGATGATATTTAATTATATGCCGGAACCAGATCTCATTTAAAAAGTCGACTTGAGATTATTTTCAACTATTCTAATGATATTCATAGGAAATTTGGGCTTCAAAATGTAAAAATTTTTCTATTGAAAAGGAAACATCACCTTTGATTTTATAAAGATTTCCAATATCGAAATTGAGCCAATGCATCAAGGAGATACATATAAATATCTTGGATTTGGTCAAGAGAAGACAATTAACCATAGAAGCACTAAAGAAAATATTAGAAGTTCATATTACAAAAGACTTAGATTTATCATCTAGAGTCATTTAACTAGTAAAAATCTTTTCCGAGCTATCAACTCCTATGCAGTTCCTATTCTTACATCTTCTTTTGGAATTATTGAATGGTCTAAAACTGATCTAAATGAATTACAATGTCAAACGAGGAAAATGCTTTGTAAATATCATAAGCACCACCCAAAGTCAGCTGTTCAGAGAGTTACACTACCTAGACATCTTGGAGGTCGCGGATTAACTGATTTGAATAATATTCATAGTAAACAGATTTTTCATCTACGTTCCCATTTTCATGATAAACAGAGAACGTCTAAATTACATGATATTGTTGTTGCTTCAGATTATAATCTTACACCTCTTAACTTGACAATGCAAGGTAGATTTTGATATATTTGATGATAATTCTGAAAGAGAAAGTTGGATGTAGAAGGAATCACACGGAAAGCACCCTAAAGAATTGAAAAATGATTATATTGATGAAATCGCATCGAATAAATGGTTAGTTTCTGGAGAATTGTTTGCTGAAACCGAAGGCTTGGCAATTGCGATCCAGGATCAGGTTTTTCTCACGAGGAATTATAGAAAACACATCATCAGACAAAATATAGATGATTCTTGCCGTAGATGTTTCTGTTCTTCAGAAACAGTTTTTCATATATTATAATCTTGCTCAGCCCTTGCTTCAACGGATTATTTAGAAAGACATAATGCCGTCGCTGATATTTTTCATTTAAATCTAGGAATTAAACATGACCTAATTCCAAATATGACACTGATGACATTATTTGTGAAAATGACAAATATAAACTGTATTTTGATTAAACAATTCTTCGCAACAGAGCTGTAAAACACAATAGACCAGATATCATTTTTACTGATAAACAGAATCAAATAACATATATAATTGATATTGCTATACCCGACAAACATAATAGACAAAATAAATACAATGAAAAATTTCTAAATGTATGATGCTTGGCGACGAGACTAAAAAATGAGGACAATGAAAAAATTTTTATTCTACCGATTATTATTTCCACAACAGGTGTTATTCCTAGGAATCTTCACAAAAGTATTGAGATTTTGGGTCTGAAGAAAAATTTGTTTGAACAGTTACAAAAGATAACAGTCATCAAATCTTATGATATTCTCATAACATTTAACGTTATCCTAATATTCAATTATTCCAGGATATGTTTTGATTATAATCATTTCCTGGCAATGGTATTAATTACCGGGTGGTGGATTTATATTTTTTCATGAAATCTGTTTGATTGCATGAACAGATATATTGGCAACTCGTCGGGGTAAAACCCCTATATATATATATATATATATATATATATATATATATATATATATATATATATATATATATATATATATATATATATATATATATATATATATATAAAACTAAAAAGAGGCTATATCTACCAAGATATTCATTTCTGATCAAAACAAAAAACTACGGAATATGTCCGTATCCTGGATCGACTACCGTAAGGCTTTCGACTCGGTGCCCCACTCTAGGTTGTTGAAATAGCTAAAGCTGTATGGCATCTCCTAATCAATCGTCAACCTCCTTCAGCAGCTAATGAGCACTTGGCGAACATCAATGTGTCTTCAAACAAGTACGGGTGAGTTAGGAACAGATTAAATCAAGATCCAGAGGGGTATATTTCAGGGGGACACCCTCAGCCCACTCTGGTTTAGCTTGGCCCTCAACCCTTTGAGTCACCTCCGCAATAATAGTAGAAATACTTACATTCTCGATAGGAATAAGAACATCCGAGTCAGTCATCAGTTATATATGGATGACCACAAGCTATACACAAGTGGCCAACAGCAAATGAAAATACAACTTGAGACAGTAGCATCTTTTGGAGATGCGATGAACATGAAACTAGGAATCGAGAGAAGCGCTGTTTTGAATGTGGTGAGGGGAAAAGTTGTGGAGAGGAATGATGGTATTGATTTTTTCAATGACACTAAAATTCCGTTTCTGGGACTTGAAAAGACGTATAACTACCTTGGCATCCAGCAGGCCCTTGAATTCAAGACGGCTGAGGTGAAGGAAGCCTTTAGGAAAAAACTGTTCCGACGAGTGAAACTGGTGTTACAATCGAAGCTCAACTCGAAGGCAATGTTCATGGCACTAAACACCTGGGCCGTACCAAGTGTTTCATATTCTTTCGGTGTGGTGAACTGGTCCTCCACAGAACTACGCAGCATGGACACTAAGATTAGAACTATGCTAACGAAATATGGATTTCATCATCCTCACGCATCAGTCAACAAACTCTACCTACCAAGGCACAAAGGAGGAAAAGTGGTGGTTAATCTCGAAAGTGTCCATTCGGGTTTCGTTTAATTTATAATTTGTTTTAATCGTTTAAACCCTACTATCGGCGCTATCTACATTATCTGTTCAAATTGATAATCAATAAGTCTTATGCAAGATCTAGATATTGAAACAAGAGATCTTTGTGTTTTAATATAAATTTGAAGATTTAGAATAATGAATTTCCCTCCAACACAGCATATCCCCATTTATTCTCTAACCGTTTAGCTAAAATGTGGTGGGGAAACGTTCATAAACCGCATGAGGTGTCATACTGAAAGAGTTATTAATATATTGTAAAATATTACCCTTTTGCCTTAATCGGCGATAAACATTCAGAAAAAAGTATGCCAGTTAGACATCTCACTGGACACAAACAAAATCATAGATGAAAACTTTATTTTAGTTTTGATATTTGACAGCTAACGCATTCAATTTTTCATATCTATCGTATTTAGAAGATAATAAAAATATGAAATACACCTTCGAAGAATATGCAGATATCCATTTAATGTTTGGTCTAGCACCTGTAATGCTTTGCGTGCTAGAAGACTATATTTGGAGCGATTTCCAAACAGAAGACTATCTAATCGGCGTACTTCTGTGGATGTAGACCGCCGATTAATGGAATTTCGTGTGTGGCTAAAACAAAGGACTTGAGAATGTTCTAGATTCAAACATATGTACTTGTAAATGACGCAGTATATACACATGTTCATCAACTACACTGAAACGGACTTTGCCTAAAAGAGCTTGAAAATTCAAAACTATGAAAGCATAGAGTTCTGAAAAGAGACACCTCATTTATATGAAGAAGACAAGAACATCCCAACCAATATTCTCATTAGATTCAACTGTATTAATATTAAAATGATCGATATTTTCCAGGAAATTATAGTGAAGGGTTTGCAAGTTGATAATTCCATGATGTTGATAATGATGACTTTAAGTAACATCATTATTAATATATGAAAATCTTCTGTTGGTTCCCAACCTCTACACATTGACATTTTCACCATGCGCAGACTTCCATGTAATTATTTTTTCGGTCTGTGCTTTCATGTTCATTTGTTTTCCCGATGGATGAAGTTTTAATGACCCTTTTCCAATTGGAGTGATAATTTTCAGTATATAACTGTTGCATTTGGCAATAATGATGTTTTTTCAATGTATTCCGAATAACTAACACGAATTCATTCATAGAATTCAGGTACATTATTCTTCACGGATTCTGTTTTTATCCAATATTCTTGGAGCTTCGCAGCATATATTTTGGGGAGGTAAATTCTCATCGTCAAACTGGAAAAACGCGAAAGACTTCTAGAACCGGGTATGTAATAAATCTTCCACTCTGCGAAGGTATATTACTCGACAAAGTGTACCGGCGGTGGTGGAACGAGAGCAGAACGATGCTATTCGTCGCGACGACTTGACCGACGGAGACGCCAGACGGTGCTTTATGAGCTGACATTAAATTTTCCTGCGTCCCAGATCGTCATTTTCGCATTTTTGCCATCTCGTTCGTTGTATTTTATGATCTCCTTTATATACAGGCAAATCATAATTGATCTATTTCAGGATTATATAAAATTCCCAATTCCTTGTTACATCTACGAATTCAGAATTGAAAAAGAATTTGTAGTATGTAGTATGATCTTCTCCAGGTAAAAAGTTCTTATTGCATAACTTGTCAATCTACAACTCAGGATATCTACAATTTTTTAATTAAAGGCAGTTTTAACGTTTGAAATGTGGTAATTATCCAACGGTGGATGGGTGGGTTTCTACTAGTCAAGTTTCAAGTGAACTTTCTTATCAGACTCATAGTTTTAATATTTTTGGCATTACAACTCATAATTTTCGATTTTCATTGATCCATCAATGCATTATAAATTTACGAAGGTTTTAAAATAAGATTCAGCAGTCATTCACAAAATTGTTAGCCCAGAAAAGCAAATATGATAACAAAATTCAATTTGACTTCAACACCATGATAAATTAATTACTCTGCGATATTCGATATTGATGAATCTAAATTGTCACATATCGTGTGTTCCGGAAGACAAGTCCTAAGCCAAAACTTCTACAATTGTTGATCGATTTAAAGTAAACAAAAACCCAATTGCAGCTTGAATGATATTATAACAGCCTGGGTTATTTTATTGGTCTTTTCTTTTCGGAAATTCCGGATATTTACGTTCACTTGGACTTTTCGATAGTAACTCCATATTTCAATGTTTTTTAGAACTTTCTGTGATGAAAGTATAGCTCAAAAAGTTATTTGACAAGTAGTCCCGTCAGGTGGCCAGTCTGCCTCCACTTCTGATATTTGGCTCTGATTTACCAACAGGATTGAGTTTAATGCACTCCCCTAGAAGATTTGGACGTGTTGAACGAAAGAATAAGAACCGAAAGTATTGAAGTTATTGCAGATACCGTATTCAAGAAATGTGTATTATCCAGTATGAAATGCATTTCAAACAATTCGTATATAAAATTTTTTGATATACGTTCAATATTTTAATTCGATGTTTTCAGTTATTGAAACAGATGTCTCCACTTTCTTCAGCTCCCGATAGAGTCTGAATGCTCGAGCACTATTTCTGTTAGATTGTAAATTATCTTGTATCATGTCTGTATTCATTTGATTTTCGTCTTCTAAACTTATTAATTCTCTATGAAAAACACTTGAAACTAAACAATAACAAGAATAAGCGGGTAGAATATAATCTGCCATAATAGTAATTGCGAATGACATCCATTATAATTCTAAGAAGATTGCTTTGTAATTTTCAATGATATTCTGCCATACATTGAAATAATGGCCGAAACACGTTCTTGTACAGGAAAATTTTATCGTAAACTCAACCTGTACTACGACTCACATTGATAAACTGGGAATGCCAGTTTTCTTTCCAAAATTTTTTCTCAGAAAATGAAGCGTTTTAAATAATACTTTTTCTGCAGAAGCTATTCAAAATTGAATGAGTATACGAAAACAAATGAAAATACGGGGCTACCATTTGAAAAGTCCGAATGAAGGCCTACTTCCGGTTTTTTTCGGAGCGACAGGCCAACAAAAACATTTCAGTCATAATGTTTAATGTTCAAAATAAGACCGAACGAATTTAACTATCTTTGCGATGCTGAATTTCAATTCAAAATATTGAATTAGATTTGATGTCGAGAGAATGAAATCTCGTCGAATATGTTCAAGTCAGTTTCTTCAAAAATTAAGCAATTGCTAAACTAACTAAATATCCTCATCTCATAATGTTTATGAAAGAAGTCTGAGTATTTTATACTTTCTGCAACTCTTTTCACAAATAAACTATGTTAGAATAGGTGGATACGTCATGAAAGTACGCAAGTGTTATTTATCTTTTAATAATACGTTTTCACAATTCAAATTCAAATAATTGAATTCAAATTGAGAATTTAATCGAATAGAAAAAGGTAAACATATCCATACTTCTATGACGTAATCATTTCAAGTTTATATAAGAGTGAACTCCGGGTAGTTAAAAATTTTCAGTATATTCTTTCGAACATTTTTTGTTGTCTTCGTTGAATTAGGTGGTCCCCAAACATTTCCTCAATAGCTAATTGTAAAATTTTTGAAAACTTAATTTCAATTTCTTTTTCAACGAAACCCTCTTCCATCCAGCGTTGGCAATGACGCCAAATTTAAAATTTTGATTTCTAGTCCAAGTTGATGGGTTAGTTTGTGAAGAGAACTAAGTAAGTCTAGTCCTATTTCAAAAGTGTTTCATTCATTGAATACTTATTTAATGCTATCTAATATTTTGAATGCTTCATGATGGTGTTCAGATTAGTAGATATGGTATTGAGCGTACAAAACAGATTCTTCATAAACAACGAAAAAATTCCTTTCCTAATGTTCTTACTCAACCATTCTTATGGGATGAGCTAAAATGTGTTTCAAAATTAAGAAGTCTGCATAAAGTTGCAGGGCTTGTTCCAGAATTCTTCAAACATTTCGAAAAAATTGCGTTATGCTGTTTTACTAATGATTTGCTCATTTCAGGTGATATTCCTGTAGATTTTAGTAAAGCCAATGTTATTGCAATTTTGAAACTAGTTAAAACTTCACCAAATTCGCTTTCGCTATAATCCTTTCAGTCTACTTTGTGTATCTTTCGAAATATTAGAGAGAATTCGTCATTAAAGATGAGAACCCGTTATTGACGAGAATTTGTCTCCTTCGCAAAGTGGTTTAAGAAGAAAAACTTCAATTATTCAGATTAATTCTTGAGTCTAAAGTTCATTGAGCCGGGGTTTCACAGTGAATCTTTCTGCGGCGTAGGATACAGTGAGGAGAGATGGTCTGATTAAGAAACTATAGGTTGTTTTCTGTAGTAAAATTACACTGCGCCAAGAAATAAACGCGCAAAATCAAAAATTCAAATTAATTCCAAAGAAGTTCAGATATGTTGAAGAATTATTTTTCCAGTAGTCCATCAGCACTAAGAAACGCCTGAGAACAGTCGAAATGAAAATGGTATTCTCAGAAATTGAAATGATCTAATAACAAAAATGTTAAGCTTTTCGAAAAAATCCGAGTCCCTAAAAACCTGTCAATACCGGTATTATTATTATTATTATATATCTACGATCTGTATTCAAAATCAGTGACCCTATGGCATGCTGCTTCATTTTGTTCCAAATTTCGATCAGTCCGTTTCGAACATAATTCACGGTAGCTGGTTGGTTTTCTCGGCTCCTTAATCTTCTATTGAGACATATTTGAAGGGATTCAGTTCGGAACGATATGAGCTTGGTGAGGTCTGGTGTTATCATCCATAAGCATAAAGTTTTCATCCATGTTTGTCAGGAGTGGTACAACATATTCTGAAATATCTGTAACGTACCTCTAAGCATTCAGGGTGCCACTATTAACGATGACCTGATGAGTGTGAGCATCCAAAGAAATTCGTCTTCACACCATAAGTGAACCTCCAGCAAAACCATATGTAGGTATAAAGTTGTACTAGGCATACCTCTCATTTCCAAGTCTGTACACTAGAGAGCATCGATTACAGTGAAATATAAAACAAAATATCAACTCATCTGTAAACGAAAATCTCTCTCAGTTAGCTTCTTAAGAATTGACATGTTCCCTGGCAGAATTCAATCGGGCTCTTTGATATGCTACTGAGAGACTAACCTAGTGTTGCAACACAAGACCTCAAACCAAATTCCCCAAGACGTTGTCTAATTGTTTGAGTGCTTATTTGTAATCCACTGTTCTGTGGAAGCTGCATTCAAAGGTGCCTAGCAGCAGCGAGCAGTAGTCGAAGAAATTCTTGAATAACTGTCAAGAATCTTGTGGTTGCTAGCGATCGTACTTGCCCTTCTCCTTTAACGACTTCTAGACTCCCTGTACCTGCGGATAAATCTAAAATGAGTTGAATGGGACAACCAATCCTTTGATCTGCTCTTTAAAGGTCAACCTGAGTCTAGTAGCATCACTATTTCAGCACATTCTGCCGGGGTCGGGTTTCGTGACTCGCCTTTCATTATTACCAAAAAATGAAATTTTCTAGAAGAACAAACGTTTATCTCAAAAATTGAGCATTATTTGCAGTTATCATTAAATATGTAGTGATCTCTTGCCAAATCTCATTTTATTTCTCATGAGAAAAACATGGGCGCCAAAATAATGTATAATTTTCTTTTGTCTAGAAATATTCGAAAAAAATTATGTGTTTATGAATAGTTAACCCATCAAACATTATGAGAAATATTTAAATTGTTCATTAATTTCTTATCGCGGTGGATCAAGCTGATCGAGTGTGTTGTCCGACAGAAAGCTTTGTCCTTTTGTTGGAGAGAAAATTAGTCCTTTTCCTACTCTTATTGACGATCTTCCATAATGATCTATTCTTGCACTTTTATTATTCAATATATTCATAAGTGATACTTTTTAAAAAAGTTAATTAATACCGAATGATATTGCTTTTCTTTTCTAGATAACTTCGAGTCTATTGAACAAGTTTTAGTGCCGATCTGGAAATTTTGAATTTCAATGAGAGTCGTCTATACACTAAGGTCTTCGACATATATTTCTTTTTCATCTGTGTAAGCAACAAATGGATAGAAAAGGTATTTTTGAATGATTTTCGACTGAAGCATAATTTCAATCCCAAAATCTAGGTGTCACAATATACTATTAATTGACCTTCAAATTACATAACATTAAACTGAGTACAGAGCAGTATGTGATAAAAGATTAGGCAAGCATATTTTACGGCCGATTTTGACATTTTTCTTGCGCAGTAATATGTACGTAGTGCTGTGGTCACTACAAAATGAAAAATATTTTAGGCAAAACAGGGTGCCTCATTATAAAGTTATATACCAAAGCTATGATTTCTTCAATAGAACACCCTATATTTTGTTTAATTTTTGACTTTGTGAGGAAAAATGAAGGTGAATTTGTTGGAAATTATCTATATTTATCTTCTGAAGCTTCCCAGATATTTGACATTTTCTGAAAAATGAGGATTTAAAAGAAAAATGTGGCCTCATTTATGTTTTCAAAGCTTTATATGTACAACTATTGTGATAGTAATTGTTGTTGCTTGAACATACGACACATTTTGTTCACCTATGTAATATATGTAATTTAATTTTTACCTGAAACGATTGTAGCCTCAGAAGAAAAAACCGAGATAGATGAAATCATTCTTGTCTTTAATTGTTATTGGTCGTAGCCATTTTACAAAGATTGAGTAAAAACATGAACCAAAATCGAGTTTATAATATTACATTAATTCATACTTCAAACCTAATATTAAAAACGAAACACTAGCAAAATGAAGATAGAAAGACTATCCATGTCATTTTTTACATAACCTAAAAAAATGTCCTCCATTTTGAACTATACACAATGTTAACATGTCTTCAAATTTTCTATTGACATTACTTAGCATGTCTAGTGTAACCGATCGACATGTTTCTCTTATCCTCTTCTTCGTATCGTCAGCCGTCGTTGGCGGAGTTCTAAATAAAATTTGCTTCTCATACCCCCCATAGAAAAAAGTCAAGGCAAGTTACTTCAGGCGATCTTGCAGGCCAATTTTGGAATCCACCTCTACCTATCTATTCATTACGAAAGTGTGTCCATGAAATTCAGCACATCGGCAGTGAAATGTACAGGAGCTTCATCCAACTGGAACCACATTTGGTACCTTACGTCGATCGTCACATCGTTTAACAATTGTTGTAGATTATCGGGAGGAAATCTAAAAAATATAATTTCGCTTAAGTGTTCATCATAAAAAAAATTATCCGATGAGATGCGGGCCTATGATTGAGTATTAACCGTCCATCGATCCTGCGTGTACGGCTGGCGCAAGATATATGGATTCTGATGAACGTAATAATGAAAATTGTGCCGGTTCACTCGAGGTTGTTGCGTAGAGTGTATTCGTCCAAAAACATTAATCTTGGCATCCACAAACAGAACTCAAGCCGACGTTCAAAATCTCCTTCCGATGATTCCTTGTGAACCTGAACATGATACGGATGGAATCCATGTTTTTTCAAGATTCTGGATACAATTCCTATAGTAAGTCTCGTTCCATCGGCAGTCTTCCGAAATTGGTAGTTGGTTCTTCAACGACGTTCCCCACATTTCTCATTTCGTTTCCATCATCTTCTGTCACCGGTTTTGTCTGTTGGTTTTTGTATAAGCTACGTTTCTGGTTCGCGGAAATGTTTGTGGTAGTATTTATAGGGTTCAGGGATTCGGGTGTCTGTCGGAAGTGAACTCTTGACGCTAAAAACATTTTTGTTGGCCCTCGCCCATGACAAAAATCATATCAATTCGTTTTTGTTTTGGATAAGTCAACATTTTGAAATCTATATCAAACCGCAAAAAAACTTAAAATTAGAATTTTCGAACCGAAAGTGAAACTAGCATGAAATTGTGAACACTATGTACTGATACGTACTCGAAACCTTTTTCTTCAAGATTGACGACTTAATATTTTTTCCTTATAGTATTAATAGGCGTCTACAATGACCTTTTCCAGGAATTTATACGTACCAAGTATATTAAGCCTCTGATATTAAACATCAATATTAGAATGATTAAGATTAGGTTAGGTTAGGTTGAGATTAGGTAGGTACCAACTGAGTACAAGGAATGCGATAAAGAGATCTCGATTGTTTAATTACCTTGATATGATTTGACGCTATGGAGCAACATCCCTTCACTGAAATTGAGTATTTTATTTAAATCAAGCAAAATCTATGAAAGTATTGTAAGAATTAAGGCATTACTTTTAAGAGCACTGTCAGCTCAAACAGGCGAAATTTAACAATGAAATTTCAGGAATAACTGTTGAGCATAACTGGTGAGCACAAATAAAATGGAACTACACACCCGACTTATTTCCTTTCTCAAGTTCCTTGAACTTAAAAACTAATGATGTGTCATTATGAATGCATACAAATTGCAGACGGAGCTGATGAGTATCACAACCCTAACATAGGTATGAACATTATCGATGACAGCACGCATAGCTTTTTGGATCGTTAATAACTATAGGAATGCTGGAAGTGTCTGTGTTGATAATTCAAGAATACTGCAAGAAACCCAATGTTACAACATTGTATGTTTAGCAAAAAACTTTTAATGAAAGAACTATTTTGAGATAGGTCAACGAGAATATCGACTGGCTAGTTTCGAGTTTGAAATTAATTATCGAAAACGATAAATTCTATATTTTGATATAAACAGTGTCTCTATTGTTCGAAAAATCTACTTTCAGTAAGTATCGACCAGTATCCGTTGAACGAAAAACTGGGGACACTTGGTTTGCTTAACGACGAAAGATATTTGCTCTGCGAGAAAATATGAAAATAATTCGTATTGAAAATTTTATCCACTACTGATTTTTTATATATGAATTTGAAATGTGTCCGGTGCGGCAAGGTCTTAATTTCATCTTATCATTAAATAAGCCGATGGGAAGATCTGACTGTCTGCAATTAGTACTCAAATGTGCAACCATGTATTGCCCCATCACTGTGTACATCTATTTTGTCTGCAGTTAGATATTTTACCTATATAATTAAAGTCTATTCAAGTTATCAGTATGATTACCTGAAGGAATTTATTGATGAATTAGAAATAATTATCTTGTTGATATATAAAACTACAATCAATCGAGGTTCCACAGCAACTTCCTGAAATCAATTTGATGATAAGGATCTTCATTTATAACTCCATCGTATTTGTGTCAATTTCGGAAGTAATTTCTTCATTAACCTTCAAACGAAAGTACTGCCCATGCTTCAAATATTAATGCTGAAATTTAAATTTTTGTGTATTCCGATGCATCACTATATTGGGAATACTAACAGCAACCGACTTCATTCTAGAAAACCTCCAATAGAAGTTAACAATACACAACGACAACGAAATCCTTGCACTGCACAAACGCCATCAGGTTTTGACTAATCTCATAAAACTAATTCCACACTCAATAGAGTACAAACGTCAAATCATGACAGATGTTTATAATGTTTGCAGAAGAAAGAACCAGGTCATACACAACTGATTTCCATTGACTGAGCTTCGATTTTTAATATATTTGAGTGGTTAATTTTAACCTATGTAGTGTCAGGTTAAGAAATGTCCTCTTGTTGACGAAAAGGCTCCTGCTTTTGTTGCTTCTTATGTCTGCCTGAGCCTTACGGAATTTTTTTGTATAAAATTTAATCCAGTTTCGCTAAAGTATTTGCAAGTTTAAAAAATTTGTAATTATTGAGATCCATTTGGACTACATTATTTCTTTAAGGTATTGGTCACACTGTCTGAATGAGGATTTTAATAAACTTTTCAGAAAAAATTTCTGCGTATTCGACAATTTTAATAACAATCATTTGAAAGTTGCGTTAGAATAAAAATTTCAAGATATGTTCATAATGCTTTCTTGTCAAATCTATACTTTATATATTTTCTCTAACCAATTCAATCATTTATGAATATACGTATCAATATAACATGTTCATTTCCAACTGCAGCAAAGATTTTTTCAGCTGGAAATTGTAACGCAAGACAATGTATTCTTCTACATTAAACTGTTAGATTGTAGTATCTCTAAAATAAGAAATAACCCTGAAGGGAAGAGCGTCAAAATTAATTGCCACATTAAAGGTCGAAGTTGCTCTAACTGCGAATAAAAACAGGGCAATACCAAGAATAGTTCACCGTTTCGAAATATGAAAACAGCCACAATAACAATAATTGCAAATTTTTATAACCCATTCCAGTGAAAGAAATTTTTACTGCTTTGTTGTATCCAATGTGAAAATGTACGCTCTCGTTGAATATGGGGAAAGAATCTTACAAAATCGCTTTCTTTAATGAAGGTGTGTTACAATAATTGATTCTGTTTTCAGATTTTTCCTTTTGGTATAAAGTCTATACCAATATAATCGTTTTCGTGAAATGTGGAAATAATACAAAAATGGAAAAGTCTTAATGACCTTGCATTTACCAAAAGATCTTCAATATATTCTGAATCGAAAAATGTTTGGTTCATCTTGGTTATTATTCACACGAAACATAGTTTTCGGAACTATACAATATACCAGGGGCATTCATTAATGGATTAGCAACCATTCAAAAATTAACTTGAAATACATTTGATGGTGAAAGCAACCTACAATCATATATTTTGATCATGAAAATTGTGTTTATCAGTATTTCAACCACACTGGTTTTCACATAAAATGTCGAATCTATTATATGAATTCATTTTCATAATGCTTTCAACTAAATGCTAATCTTCAAAGTCTTGAAATTTTCTAGGATCACATTCCAATTATCCGAGTTCTCGAGCGGCATAAGATTAACAGCATATTTCGATATCTGAAACATCTGAAAATATTTCATTTGTCCTCAAATGAAAAAGATATTTTGTTCCGAGATTGTGCTGAATGTTCTTCCTATATATTAAAATAATAAAAAGTACCAACTTACAGAATGGGTCGTTTATTTCAAGATAAAACTTCATCTCGGTCGGAATTGAATACTTCGAAAAAAGTTGCAGGGCAAAAAAGTCATTCAGAGACCCATATAACAACTTCCGGATGACACATTAAGTGGTTTTCAAACCTGAAATACATTTTTTTAATTTAGGATTGAGAAACACTTTTTGTTTCTATCATTCTTCTGTTTCAACTCGTATGTTGGCCATGAAATTGCCATAAAAACCGACACAAGGTAATCCCAAGCAACAGTTTGTTGGCATTACTACTTCTAGAAAAATTTGTAGTACTGAAGAACTGAAGAGATCGACTTGTTTTGGTGCTTTTGCGGATCAGGATTTGAATTTTATCATCGAATGACCTCGTGGTCAAGGTCTTGTTGAGATAGGTCCTCTCTCGTCCAACCACTCTAGTGCTAAGCTTTCCTCTAGGAAGACTGATCTCAAGAAGCTACAGCACTCTAGGGCCCAAATATGAGTTGAGACGTAAAAATATAATTTATGTCCAGAACACTATTTCCGGCCTGAAACAAACGTTTTATTTGGACCTTTCTATGGTCATCTTTCTACCCTATAACTTCTGTCTGAAACTTTTCTCGAAATAACCAAGTTTTTCCAAAATAAGTTTCGCCTTCAGATGAACGCATATGCCTGTATGTAGGAACAATGACACCAAAAAATTTGAAATCATTATAACATATAAGAAAATTGAAAAAGTTTAGTTCTTCGTTTGTCGCTTTCTGAATGCGCTACAAGCTTCTAAATTTCTATAACTTCATAAAGTTTTAACGAGATTTAACAATTAAAGCATACCTATTTTGTCAATGATTATTATGACATCGTCTCTGTAACAGTAGGTTCCTCTATAGAGGACCTGGATCGCTCTATTTTATTATAGTCACTTATACAGAGTACTTCAACCAAAACTAAACAGAGGCTATATCTACCAAGATAGTTATTTCTGATCAAAACGCAAAAACAGGTCAATTTTTGTTTCAAGGGGACATCTTTTAGGCTACAAAACTTGCCTGAAATATCAACCCCCTAACATTTTGAATAGGGAAGATGGGTCGAGTGATGACGCAAAAGGTGGTATCTTTGCCTACATCGCCTTGAACTAATTTCCATTTTTAATTGAAAACTGTGAAAGATACACGGTGAGCAACTGAAAGATAGGGAAGACTATTTCTCTGAGACAATTCAAGTTACAGTGAAGTAAAATGGAACAGATCCATGCTGATCAATGGCAGTTATCATCAAGTATCATCCTCATCTCAAATTTCAACTACTAGAGCAGGAGTGACCACCCTTGAAAATTTGGAAGAGGGTAGATGGGTCGAGTGATACCTCGAATCTGCCTCATCAATCGGCGTATCACGTCACTACGAGGATATTGTTCAAAACTATTTCCAACAGCCATTTTTGGGGTCAACGTTACCTTTCCCACCTTACTTATACTTTCCTGTGAATCAAGCCTTTAGATGGCGTTTCACATTCAGTTCGCATCTGGACTTCTTTCTTCTTGCAATGTTTCTAAAATATAGGGTCATTCTATTTTAATATTGAAAATTACTGACACTATTTTTAGGAGTTAACAGAAGACTAGGATCGTGATAGATATCAAGTTTCTTACAATAAGAGAGGTCATGTATAGTATAAAAATATTTATGATCAATTTTAGAGAGTGTAAGAGTTGACTGAATTTCCAACTGCCACAGTAAGAACCAGAAAACACAGAAAATTTTTATTGGTTAATTGAAAACGATCCGTCTAATCGATATCGCAATTCATAAAAGGTGGAAATTGATTCAAATGGTTAGCTTTAGTTGATCCCTTTCATAGTATGTGGATCCGAATATTTGCGTTGAAGCAGGTAACAGATTCGCAAACAATTTAGTTTTAGAAAAATTTTCCCATTGAGTCTAACGAATTCCATAGAGATGTTATTCAGTTTAGCAAGGAAACAATGAGTTATGATTATCTCTGCCTTATAGAATTAGCAAATTATGTTCAGGAACTGAATTGATATGATGTTCCTTTAATATAACTGAAATCTGACTACAATTCGACTACCAACTCGTACCATATCATTTTGGTCCAAAAAGGGATTCAAAGATAGTTTGATTCTGAGAATATAATTCTAAATAAGTTCTTCATTGAAGATGCAAAAAATTATTTGATAATTATCATATCGAGTTCTTTTCAACAATCGAAATTTTGTAGTTTCGAAAACCCAAATTTTGTGAATGAATGTTCTTGCAATGTACATAGATCCAATTGGCATAAATAGCAAAATGACAGGTGATTGTAATTTTCATAGCTAGAATTCCTCACTACTTGGTTCAAAAGAGAAAGATCGTTCTGTAGAAAAAAAAGGCCATTTCACCAAAGAAGCCACTTCATTATAGCATCGAGCAATTGTATTACCTGCTTTATCGTTAGAATATTTCCAATCTAAAATTTGAGTTGAGCTTTGAATTCAGGTTACCCGTCTTTAATGTTACAGTCGAGTAGATAATTTTACTGAATTAAAATAAATTAATTCTGATAGCTTCCTGGACTTTTTCAAAAAACCCAGCTAATAGTGATGCAGCAAGTAGTCCTAATCTTGGAAAGAGTTTTGGAGTTGCAACAAGAAATTCATAGCACCATTAATGAGAAAAATGAGTATTTCTTCACTGTAGTACAGAATTTAGGTAAATGCAAGCAGCGCAAGCACCTTCTGATGCGTCCGAAATCCTAGAAAATTTAGATTCCAACAAATCGGTTGGAACATATTGAAGGATAGCCACCTCATTGAAACATTTAACAGTTTTTGCTGATGAATTCAGTTTGCGTTTGTCTTGAAATTTCCTTTACCAATGAAATTTTCAGCGACTTCAATTTCCGAATAATCATTTCATGAATTATAAGTATCCAAGGAAGTAAAGAAATCATATATTTTAGTCTTCGAAAACAAAACTGTTTTAGTGACAGCAATATTTTTTAGTGCACACAATAATAACACTTAAAACTGATCACATTTTATATTACACATATTGCAAGTGTTTTCATTTTAAAATCATTTGAAATTTCAATTACCTGATACATGGTAAGTTTAATGTTCTTTGAAGTCATTGATTTATTCAACATCCATTTTTTCAGATGAAACCTAGCAGAAGACAAGACTTTCGAACTTTATAGACTAAGCGGAATTGCTTGTATTCAAAAATTGTATTCCGATAAGACATCGTCCATATACAAATTATCTGACTAGCTCTGCAATAATGAGTTCTAACCTGAGTTGTCGTATCTACATATTGAACATCCTTCAGAGATACCGCTATGAATGTTTTTGAGGACACGATAAAACGATCAAGGTTTCAGTCAGTTCACTACTTTCACAAAGGTGCATCATAGCTGAACAATGAAATAGGGGCTATAACAATATCGTCTTCACGGTTTGAATTTTGATGAATTTCAATTTTTGTGAAACCCTGTCTGATTCAGAGGTTTCGGAGTCTTAGCAACAAACTTCAATTAGTAGGAAGAATTGTTCTCTCTCCCTCTTGAATCCATATCTATAAATTTGATCATTATCACATGAAGCAATAATTTTAACAAATAATTGCGCAAAGAAATCTAACCACATCAATATATACTGAACTTGTTTAAGTTCTTCTAAAACTCTTTAGTTCTGGACATTTGAAAGTCAATGGATAAATGCTTTACTCCATCTTAATTCATTATTAATATTTACTCTTATCTTTGGTTACATTGGATACTTATTCTATATATATATATATATATATATATATATATATATATATATATATATATATATATATATATATATATATATATATATCAAATCTTTTGTACAATTTCATTAGGTTATCAATATTCTATTTTATATATACAATTTTATATGTTTATTTGTTTATTCCTTGTGTAGATGATTGTTGGAATGAAATAAACTATTTAGTATTTACTATTTACATATGGAAGAATTTCCATTAACTATTATTAAAATTTGAGTTTGAGTCTTTCTGATTCTAAGTGACTTGTAAGCTTTTATCACTGAAAATAATGTTTCATTTGATCGAATGAATAGAATCATTGTGACAAATAAATTATATATGACTACTTTCATGGAATCTGTCTGTGTTATACTCATCAATTTTCAACACTGAGCATTTAGAATAGATAAGTCAGTTTTTGAGGAATTTAACCAAGAGAAAAGTTCGAAACTTACGTTAGATTGCTGAAATGAATAGTTTGTATACAAAATAATTTACAGATATTCGATTTCCAGGAAAATCTTTCAAACATTTGTCTAAACTCAACATAAATCTTTAACTAAGGAATTGAAACATTATAAGTGCTTAATGAATCTAAGTATTCAAGTGTCAGAATGTGACACAGATTCCTTCATGAACCTTATATCTACTTACGTGATATCTAATTGTATGAACCTTTTGATTCTATGAAGAATGCAATATGAAGTTGAAGAGGAAATGGAACAAGAATTCGTACATAGCAATCGACCTAGAATTCATGTAGTCCATTTATGATAAAATATGTTCATCTACAATTTACCAGTAATACATGTATTATACTAAATAGTTTGACGAATAATTGCACCCAGTACAGCTGCTTGTTGAGTAATGATGATGGTTACATTACTCTATACCTTCATAATTTTTTGGACCACAATAATGCAGTGGTTCTATATGTCGGAATTTATCCGTGGTTCTGAAGCGATAACCGCCATTATTGGTTATCTTGCAATTCAGTGAACTGTTATCCTGACTGATACTGTTTCCTCACATTGAAGCAATAAATGGTTGACGAAATTATTGGATATAAAGTATTCGATTTTACTTAACCTCAGATAATGGAATTAGCAGCGACGGCTGCAAAGTGTTCTTTATAGGATAAATCTATAGGAAGGTAGAATGCAGTATATTTTGTGGATTGACAATCCAAATAAAACATTAACTTAGTTAATCTTGGAAGAAATATAACCCCTCATCGTTCTGCTCAATGCTATATGCAGTCATGTTTGAAAAAAAATCTAAAAGTCATCCACCTAGAAGACCAAACACCTCATGAATTGAATGAATTCATTAAAGAATCCCTAATCAGAGGTTTCTTCTGAATAAAGTTACCACCAACTATTATGTTAAGAAAATTTTGACAGTTGTATGTTCTTCGAATTACAAAATCTTTGGGCAACTCACTTTTCATTGTAACGGCTATTACCGTCAAACCTCATTCTCGCAAATAGTAGATATCATTACGCGCTCACTAGGGTCACTAGGGAGTTGTGCGGAAAGTACAATTATCAGATAACAAAATATTATCTGGAAATTGTTTCCTTCCGATCATTTTCGACATCCATAAACAGAACCCAAGCCGACGCTTGAAATCCCCTTCTGATAGCTCCTGGTATACCTGAACATGATACGAAAGGAATCCGTATTTTTTTCAATATTCTGTATACACCACACCTCCTCTATTAATGCCTGCGATAGCACAGCAAGCGTAAGATCTGTTTTTTACAAGGTTCGATGCGATTGAAGACGAACTAAAAGAGAATGAAAAGCGACCTTGTTCGTTGAGTGGCTGCTAACTAACTTGAGCACACTTGGTCGCAAACTACTTTGCCCAATTCTACTGTCAATCCAAAAATTTTCGGAAGAAATTTCATACCACAAAGTTTTCTGTTATACTGACAAACAAAAGCATCGCACATCTGTATTCAAAAATTTGTTATTCGCAGAAACCGTGTTTGTTTAACTCATAAGTGCATCCAGTCCATTCAAAATGATCACAATATAAATGCATGACGTGAATGTTGAGAGAGTGGTGGGGAGCCGGCAACACGTGCTTCTTCTCATTAGATCTTTCTCAGAAGCATTTATGTCATTGGTACGAAGTGAAATACGATGGTGTTGCATTCATTGACGACTATGGATCCCAGTTTATATTATATTAAAAATGGCGGGTAGGTAATATTCAATTACTATTTAACAAGAATATTTTTGGAACTCTATTGAAAAATTCCGACGCATTATGGTCTCTTGTTCACAACATCGATATAATTTTCACATTTTCTCACCAAGTTTTTTTCTAGTGCATGTTTTTCTCGGCGATCCGCTTGAAAGGACTATATGCACAGAAGTCATTTCTGTTTCCATTTCAGATTATCTCTGCATCAACTTTTGGACATCGTAGAGGGCGATGTTTTCTTCGAAAGTAATACGAAAATATATATTGAACCTCCCAATCAAAATACAGCAGAATATGAAGAAGACAGTGATGTTTCAGACCAAGAAGCTGACGATATAAACCACCTACCCAGAGGTATTTTGGATCAAGGATGCGCAATTTCTTTCGGGAATAGTGAAGATGAACAACAACAACTTTTTGCTAGAAAAAGTGGACTTCAACCTCAAGCCACCACACTTTCCCATTTATCGGAGAGTGATGAAGAAAATATTTCACTTTTTGCTATACAACAGCTTTCCAGGAAGAATAAAGGTAAAACTGTTCAGAGAAAAAGAAATTCATAAGTGAACGGGGAATACACCCAAATATTGTATGAACACCACTTGTGATTCTGTGCTTCCATCTCGCGATGCACAGACGGCCAATTTCTTCAAACTTCTTTTCACGGAGGTGAACATGGAAATTATTGTTCACCAGACTAATTTGTATGGGTCACAAAATGACGTTTCTTTAAATTTTTCTATGGAAGAACTGTATGTAATCTTTGGAGCTTTATTGCTTCGTAGATATGCCAAGTACCCTAATAAAGGCATGTATTGGAATACCACTAATGATACCCTTTCAATACTTCGGGATTCGATGAGACTTAACCGTTTTGAGCTTCTCTTACGTCGTCTTCACTTCAATGATAACAATGTTTTGACAGACAAACTTCACAAATTGAGACCACTTTTGACGGATTGAATCAAAATTTTCGAGAGCACGGCGGTATAGATGAGCATCTATCGATTGACGAGGGCATGATACCACACTATGACAAGCATTATGCGAAGCAATATATCAAAGGCAAGCCAATCGGGTTTGGTTTTAAAAATTGGGCCCTTCGTCAAAGTGGAGGTATATGTTAGCATTCGAAATATACACTGGTAAATCTGATAATAAAAACAATTTGGTTTGGGTGGCGATGTTGTTTTATCTCTAATTCGTTTAGCAGGACTGGAAGAGAATATAAGGGTTATAAACTTTAGTTTGATAACTACTTTACTGGTATTGATCTAATGTCCCATCTAGCGGACCGCAATATTTGTGCTACTGGTACTATACGCCAAAATCGTTTAGAAGGATGTCCTTTTCCATAGAAGAATGTATGAAATAGAGAAAAAAGAGGATATTTTCAGTTTTTATCGAATGAGAAAATTCTGGTGGCTCAATGGAAATATAACAATATGGTAACGATGGCCACCAACTTCGAAGATCAATATATGATGATCGCTAGATGTTGATGCGAAGAACCTAAATCCAAACAAAATGTTCCCCAACCAAGAGTGGTATCAAATTAAAATAAATACATGAGAAGTGTTGATAAGATGGATGGATTAGTAGCTGCATATAGATCGAGAATGCGGCAAAGAAAATGGTACTGGACAATTTTTCAGTATTTGTTCGATGTGAGTGTGGTAAATGGCTGGATTTTGATGAAGAAACTGAGACCTGAAGATCCAAACTGTGCAAATCTTCTAACATTCTAACAATAACGATATTAGATTCGATAATGTGGGACATTTGGTCAAATACTCTGAAAGTGACAGGAAATGTAAAATGTGCCATAAAAATTCGAAGTTCATATGTGATGAGTGCAATATTGGCTTACACCCTAAAAATTCTTTTTTCGATTTTCATATGAAATAATGCCAAAAAATATGAATAATATCGTATATAGTTTATTCAGTGTTACTATCTTCAATATTTCATCCGTAGAAAAAATAAAGAATTTTCGGACCAAATATGCTCTTATGCATATGGTCCTTTTAAACGGATAGCCTTTTTTCTAAACTGAGAGAGAAAATTCGAAAATAGCGACAGAACCACGTTTCAACGGTAAAATTTCATCCATTTCAATAAAAAAATTTAATCAAATCAAAAATTTTTTTTCCACATTCACTAATAGGTTAAATGCTACAACTTGTTACTACTCTGAAAGCTTTTAATGCTTACATTTATAATATTCTACCACGGTATGCCATGAAATGATTCCTCTTGCTGCTTTACATGATTTTATGATAACAGGAAAGTCTACGATATCATGAGTAAATGTGAATTTGTTCATTATTGAATTTTTTTATGATGCAACTACAAATTCACAGTTTTCGAATTTTGCTTTTACTTTGAATTAACGGTACTGATTTCTGCAAAATTTCATGATTCTAGGTACACGGAAAATACCTTATAGCTTTTGATTTCCTTGCAAGAGTAAAATATTCAGAAGAATGCAACATAAACAGCCCAATTTCCAGGTTTCAAGATGAAGGTTTATTTTTTAAAAATGAAAAAGACAGCAGATCTTATAATCTGGTATTAGTTTCAATTCGCAATTTTCATGCGTTCATTAGTAATTGATGAATTCGTTCATAATAACGAAAAAAAATTATTTTCACGATACAAATACAGATTTTTCTGTGTATCCGAGCTGAAAAACATTACTCCTCACTATATTTCCTGTTTCTAGTTCATCGCGAAGTACCCTATAGGTTCTGATTTCCTTGAGAGTTAAGTTCGCAGCAGAATGCGCCAAAAACGACATTATTTTCCGAAGTTGTAAACTGAATAGTTTGATTCTCGGATTTGATGATAGGAGGGATATCATTTCGATAAGTTCACGCTTTTAAAGAATGTTAATATGAAAAAGAATTTTTTCTGTGATTTAATTACAAAATCTTGAGGATTTCAGTGACGAGACCTAGGTTGCCATATGATAAACCCTCTCGGATCTATTCATCGATCACGAAAGGTCCTGTTCAAATCTGACCCTCTGGTTTCAAAAGTCTGGTAACCAATTCCCAGAAGTTTATCAGAATCCATTCAACGAAATTGATTCTGTCGAATGAGAACAATTATTTTTCCTTAGCTTTGAAGACGAATATCTCGGCACAGTGGGACCCTACAAAATATTTCACATAAAGTTTTGACTTTTTTTCGTTGAATTCTACCAGTTCTTAAGCTACTGAAAACTTATTCTGGGATACCTTCTATTTGAGATAATTCATTTTAGGATAGTTATACAGTGTGTTCCAACGAAAATTTGACCCCCCTATAACTCCGAAATGAGTAACATTAGCGAAAAACACCAAGACACGTCGATTTTTGTTTCGAGGGGGAGCATTTTTCGAAATAATTCGAAACTTGTCAGATCAACCCCCTACCCCCAGCAACCCTAATTTCGAAATTCATCATAGGGAATAAGGGTCGAGTGGCACCTTGTAAAGGTCTGTCAATTCTCCATTCTGATTTGTCATTTTTAGAATTTTAAATTAACATACAGGGTGTCCCAACCGAGGGTAAAGTTGAATTCCTGCAAATCCCAAATACTAAATGAAATCGATTTATTTTGGCATAATGCAAGCGCAGGTTTATGCTCGGTCTAGAAAAACGACCGACACTTGTGAATTTGGAGTTGGTGCAATCAACCCCCAACTCAAAAATCATTCGATCGATAATAGGTCAAGTGGCACCTCGTTGGAAAGGTATTTCAATTTTCTCTTCGAATTTGGTATTTTCGAAATTCAGAATCAGCATACAGGGTGTCCCGGAACAGGAACACTGAAAACCCAAATAACTTTTTGAAACTGGTTCATTTCGGTATAATACGAGAACATGTTTATGTTTGATTCGAGAATAAGACTCTCTTGCGTGAATATGGAATTTTTGCAATCAATCTCTTCCATTCAGCATCCCCAACTCAAAAAATCATACAAGTGATTACAGGTTGAGTGGCAAAGTTCCAGAAAGATTTTTCTATTTTCTGAATCACTGAGGCATTGGTTTCAGTTTGGCAATCGAGGTTTTCTGGCGTGAGGATCAGGATGAGGGATGATGGAGAAACTGATTGGATGCTCATCTAAACAGGAAAACGAGATTTATTGAACTTGTATTCAATTGAAAACAAAAACTAACTTGATTATTACAACAATTGTTCAAAATGACCTCCGCCCACCTCCATACAGTTATACAGACGATTTTCGAACTCTCTTCTCACATTAGCGAAAACTTCAGGAGTCAAAAGTCGGCATTCTGTGATAATCCTCATCCGCAGCTCCTCCAGGTTTTCTGGTCTTGTGGCATAAACTTTAGATTTTAGATGGCCCCATAAAAAAATCTAGGGATTTAAATCTGGTGACCTGGCTGGCCACTCAACAGGTCCTCTTCTACCAATCCACCTTCCTGGGAAATTTTCGTCTAAATATTGGCGCACCCGAGCATCATAATGCGGAGGAGCACCGTCTTGTTGAAAACGCATTTCGTCCTCAGAAAGAGTTGGATCGTTCTGTAAAATTTCTGTCAATCTAGGATGTATGTGTTCCTCTAACAACTGTAGGTAGCCATTTCCATTCAGATTACCCTCAATAAAGAAAGGCCCAACTAGATGATTGCCAAAAATTCCTGCCCAAACGTTCAACTTCTGAGGCCTTTGCGTGTGGGCCTCTCTAAACCAATGAGGATTCTGTGTGTCCCAATATCGACAATAATGTCTATTCACTTCACCACTGAGCATAAAGGTGCTTTCATCAGAAAAACAGATGTTATTCAGAAAATTTGGATTAGCGTTTAGGTTTTCACTTAGATTTTCACAAAACTGTAAACGACGATCTGGATCATCTTCGTTTATTTCATGCACTAATTTTACCTTGTAGGGGTGAAATTTGTGATGTTTCACGATTCTATGGACAGTTGTAGCTGATACACCAGTCAGACGAGATAATTTTCTGATCGAAGTAGTATTCTCCATTTGTAGATGACCCACTACTGCCACTTCCGTTGCTTCATTTCTGACAGGACATGCCACTTCATGTTTTTGTTTGCCACCGAACCCGTAGCTAGGAATTTGTCAACCAAATATTTAACGTACTGGTGACTGACTCCCTTTCTCTTTCAGGATGGTTCCTATCGAATATCCTTGCCGTTTCTTTGGCACAACTGTTATTTCGAAAATACGTCGATACAATTTCGACCCTTTCCTCAGTGGAATAAACCATTTTCAGATTAATTTCAACTGACGAACAACAACAATAATGAGGAACTGATCTGAATAATAATAATATTTCATTGCAAAATGAGAAATAACAGATGACTGCACGCCAGATGGAAATGAAAAAATGTGAACATTTTCAATGCAGAAATCAGCTTTATTTCTTCGTAATTGATGCTCAACACATCGTACCCCAATACTTTTAACAGTTTCGAATTAATTTTAGTTGATAATTTCAAATGACGATATTGAATTTTTCGAAAGCGACATCCTGTATGGAGAGCCGAACTGAATGAAATGCTTTAATCATTCTGGAATTCAAAAACCTTTCTGAAGATATGCCACTTGAATTATTTGTATGATTTTCAAGTTGGGGATGCTGAATGGAAGGGGTTGATTGCAAAAATTCTATAACCACACAAGAAAGTCCTATTCTCGGATCAAACATGTTCTCGTATACCGAAATGAACCAGTTTCAAAAAGTTATTTGGATTTTCAATGTTCCTGCTTCGGGACACCCTGTATGATGATTCTGAATTTCGAAAATACCAAATTCGAAGAGAAAATTGCAGTACCTTTCCAACGAGGTGCCACTTGACCTATTATCGATCGAATGATTTCCAAATTCACAAGTGTAGGTCGTTTTTCTAGACCGAGCATAAACCTGCGCTTGCATTATGCCAAAATAAATCTATTTCATTTAGTATTTGGGATTTCCAGGAATTCAACTTCACCCTTGGTTGGGACACCCTGTATGTTAATTTAAAATTCTAAAAATGACAAATCAAGGTGGAGAATTGACAGAGCTTTTCAGTAAGGAGCCACTCGACCCTTATTCCCTATGATGAATTTCAAAGTTAGGGTTGCTGGGGGTAGGGGGTTGATCTGAGAAGTTTCGAATTATTTCGAAAAATGCTCCCCCTCGAAACAAAAATCGACGTGTCTTGGTGTTTTTCGCTAATGTTACTCATTTCGGAGTTATAGGGGGGGTCAAATTTTCGTTGGAACACACTGTATTATATCAACATTTTGATAGTTTTGTTTATATTGATTGTTTACTTTTTCAAGAAACATTGCATTCCAGTCGTTCCACAGGTACAAACCATCCCTGTATCGACAATTCAAAGGTGGTTAAGTATTTCCTTAAGATTAATTCTCTTTCGTAATTTTAAATTTTTTAAGTCTTCTAATTCTAACCTAAAAAAGTATTCGATATAGTTTAATCTACCGAACTTCATGATGAAGTATTCTTTTTCTGGAACCAAACGTCTGAGATCTATAAAATTCTAAATTGGACGGTCTCCAGAATAACCGCTAACCATGACTAGCATTGAAGCAGATAACGAAACCGTCATTGGAAGCTATAGAATGATAAATGTGACACGTTTATTCGCCTATTATACGCCCTAGACAACTTATACTATCTATTACCAAACAAAAGCTCGCTTTTGTTTAATCCCACTAACAATGACCTTTTTTGTAGTTTTTGCAACCGTACCCTCATGCTTCGAACTTTTATTCGCATAATAGTTGCCATGAAATAAATAGCCTTTCCGATTTAATTTCCCGTGTTCGTCCATTTCGAATATTCCGTCCGTATTGATTTGTAAATTCCAGTGTAAAAGTATTCTGTGATCCAAAATAAATGGCCTCCATTGTTTCCATGAATTTTATTTCATGGTAAATCATCTGGAAGGCTGATAAATGTTTTTTTTTGACAAAATTCAATTTACTCTGCCGGGTCTGCATGTGTATAAATCGATAACAGGGGGTATTTTACTATATAGATAAATATTGTTTTATTGTCGAGTTTTATTTTCGATTATGAAACGCCAACAATGGCAAATTGTCTATAGCTTGTATTTAGTCATTTATTTCGATTCAAATAATAAAATATCATTCTCTGATTCACACACAAACACACACACACACACACACATATATATATATGCAGGGTATCCCAAATTGAGTGGTCTATTAGAAGTTTATGGAGAACTAATAATGCTATCGTTCTGAAATTTTGGTAGTCTATTCAGCTAATCTGAAGCTCTATTTCTAAATGCTTCAATGGCCCAAACATAACCAACTAGATTTAATATAGAAAAGCCTGTATATTGATGAGTGGTTCGATAACACTGTTTCCAATTACAAAAACACCAAACACATAAGTCTAGCCTGTTCCGCTCAATGAAATATCCAGGTTCAACTTAAAAATGATGGATTTTTTGGTTCTTGAACAAATTGATATATCTCGAGAACGGCGTGAGTTACCAAAATAATGAAAGGTGTTTCGCAAACAAAAAACCATAACTCATATCCGACTGAATCTCAGTCAGTATACAGAGTGCCCTTTTTTCCTCCTGATATTTCGAAACGAAGAAACATCGAAAACTACGTTTTTTCGAATTGTGATCCATAATTTTTTTTCAATTCATTAGATTCGCCGTAAAAAATGAATGAAGTGGTGGAAGAACGAATTTTACGTACCTACCTAAAATTGGCGAAGGCAGGTAAGATTCCTGTACGTGCTTAGACAGTTCCCAGAGCATTAACAAATAACTATTCTTCTGTCATTGGGTAATTGATAAATTAAAAGAAAAAAAATGCAGTTGTTGTCGAATCTCCAAAGTCATACTAAAAAATATCAAAAAGAATTAAAGACTTTTCTCCTAAATTTCATAACAATTTAACAAACAAGTTATGACCATTCACTTCTAGACATAGTTCAACTCGATGCGTAACGCCATATCATGTGGCTCGCCTCTGTGCCTCCACATCTAACTGATGAAGAATTTTGCATATTATGCAAAACGGACTTTTTGTTCAAATCCATCTATCATTTAAGAAAATTTCAGAACGATAGCTTTATTAGTTCTTTATAAACGTCTAACAGGCCAACAGTTTGAACAGTTACAGAAGATTCTTGTACTATTTTTCGAAGGTTTCCTTCCAAAAGAAATAATGAGATATAGTCATAGGTTTTCGCTTTAATTTATACTGCTGAGAATCTCATTTCATATTTTTTTATTTGCATTTATGAATGTAATTTAGCTGACAATTTCATCATTTATATTCAAAGAAGTCTTCGATTCTATCGTTCATCAATTTCACTATGCATGAATAGCATTCAGTGTTACTTGATCAAGGTCTGTATACTGGATTTCTCCGGGAGAAAGCCTCTGACACTACACGTTGGTACAAAGGTGACATATATATATATATATATATATATATATATATATATATATATATATATATATATATATATATATATATATATATATATATATATATATATATATATATATATATATATATATATACATATATATCCACTTCTCTGACCCGTAAGTTAATGAGCGTTTTATATAGTTTGCATTTGGTCGGCCTTGAAATGTTCCGAAATCTTAGTTGTGGCATAAGAGAGAAGTAGCATCTAGAGGCTGATAGAATTCAACGTTTTATTTCGGCCGACGTGTTGTTCTCGATTGTAACAACGGAACCAAGATAAGTGAATTCCTATACGCTTTCAATCGTGTCCATATCCATATTTATATTTATATGTTGTAATCCACGAGGTCTAGAGGTAGGAGCTGCAACCATGTAATTGTTTTTTTCAGTATTTATTTGCAGACCCATTGTTAGGGCAGCATTTTTTCAGAGCTTTGTATGCCTCATTAACACCTCTCTCCGCCCTGTTTATAATATCAATCTCATCGGCATATGCGAGTATTTGTTCGAATTTGTCGTATATTGTTCCAATTGTGTTTATACCTGACAATCTGACGACCTTCTCATGTGCAATATTGAATAGCATGCAGGAAAGAGAGTCACCCTGCCTGAGGCCATTATACGTCACAAATGTTTCTGACAGCTCGTTACCTACCCTGACTCTGCACTCTACCCTGCCCATGGTAAGCTCTATCAGTTTCACCAAGTGTGATATTATCTGAAAATCCTTCATGGCTGCATGCCTGCCTCTTTATGGAGTCGTAAGCTATTTTAAAATCCTATGCGGACTATGCGGTCGTATGCGTTCAAATAGTCAGAGAAATATTTAACAAAAATAAGACACTGCCAAACTTTGCTTATAAGTTTCGTGAGCTTCTAAAAACCTGCCTATCTCAGAATAAGCTTCAATTTCGATCAAATGTTTTTCAAGAAACATCAGGACTTCCCATAGGGTCACCTCTTAGCCCCTCTCGGCCGATATATTCATGAATAACTTAGAAAGAACAGTAATATTAAATTGCAAGAATGAAATTGTGGAGAGTACAAAATATGTTTTACGTTATCTTCTTTGATGGATGGATACAAATTGTAATATTTGTCGGTCAAGAATAAGTTTGCATTTAAGTCAATAGTAAATTTCCATATCGACACCCAAGCAGTCAATCTACGGTTAGTAGAATAGAAACAATATTTGGAAAGAAGGCTCTCATCGCGGGCATCCGTATAAAATGGTTCTGGTACTCGAAGTCAGCGACGATATTCCAGATCGAACAGTGAAGTGGTGAGTCAATGAAGAGTTTATTCAATGAGAAAATAACGTTGCCCTTCAGAATTATATATTCTGATGAAGCAAAGTTCATTCTGAAAGGATACCCCAATCGTCAAAATTTCATATATTGGACTAAGGAAAATCCACATATGATGTGTGAACATCATACTCAGCAACCACCGAAACTGAATGATTTTACTTGCAAATCTAATTTTATTACTTTTTCAAACAGATCAAATTAAAAAATAACCATGTCTTCGTGACAAATCAAAGTTATTTCGGCGAATATTAACGAATATGTATGACGCCATTATCTACCTTATAATTCATTATCAGTTAGTATATTTCGTAAATAGAAGATAAACTACTACTTCGGTGTATGTAAGTATTTCAGAATAGCATTAATAATAGAATTTTTATGTTCTTAAAAGAATTTCATCTTAAGAAATTCCTGATCTCTGATCACCAGAATGCTTAAATACCGGTTCAGATAAAATAAATAGAACTAGAACAACGAGACCCCTTAACAATTCAGATATCATTGCCCGCCGCAACAACATAAGATGAGTGGAGCCCGCTGAAATCAAAACTTTAATATCCCCAGAGCATTTACCGGTAGAAAGCGTTGCAAGATTGGATGCGCAAGATAGTTATCCATGTGTACAGAGTATCTTTGAAGTATACTAACATTCTCCAGTTACAGCGCCACCAGAGAAGAATTTGCTTGAACTAGGAATATTTACTTACTTTCATTAAAACTACAATACCACGTCCGGAAATCTGATTTTTAAAGGTCAGTTCCTCATTCATTAGGTGATGGCTCGTTGAATTGCATTTATTTTCGTATAGGTGCAAAAAATGTTAATGTTCAGGGATGATTCGACTCGATGGATCGATCGAAATAAGAGACAATTTGTAGGAAAACAATGCCGCGACCGTTTATCGGACTGGAAACCGAAACGCAATCTTTTTACTTGCAAAATAGATAACACAGTATGAGGACTAGGGGAGAGTCTGGTAACCTCGGCCACATAAGTAAAACTCAGTATTACAAAAAACCCTCTAAGAAAATAAGATCTATTTTCAATCTATATAATGAACAAATTCCTCTCAATACTAATGAAATAAGAAATAAAAATTCTCATTTTTATGACTTATGAAGTTTAGAAGGCACTGTCAAATATTTGTCACAATCATTTCTGGGGGGTAGCCCCGGACACAAGAAAATATGACTATGTCAATTTGCAAACATCACAATAGTAGAAAGTTGATGATGGATCAATGTCCACACATTCTTCATGAGACCATTTTTTGCACTTGTGACACCGAATTCATTCTCCTCAGAAGGTTTCGCCACCAATGATGCATTCTGTTTCATTGTTTGTTTCTTTCCTATTTGTCAGAATCTCCCTTTGTGGGTTTTTCGAGAACTGGCTGCAAGACGCTTCCTGGAGGTGTTAGGGAGAAGCAATGCATTCATACTAGGAGATGCAACTGGCTCGGCACTATTTTTCGCAGTGGGTGGCTGCGTGCTGCCACTTGTTGATGGTTGTGATGCCTGAGTAGTGGTCGACTGCTGGGCGCAACTGGTGGATGGTTGCTGGGTAGAAATAGTTGATGGCTGTTGGATGCCGCTAGCGGATGGCTGCATCATGTGGATGATTTTGATCATATGCTGGTTGATGGCTGCTCAGAAGTCTCATCCAAAACTGGTTCCTGTTCGATAGTGGTCATTGATAATGGCAAAAAATCCAAATCAGTAAAAATCTTCCCATTGAATGGATGAATTCCGGTGTATTTGAACCCATTTTGTGCTATCTCTAGTCTAGCTGCCCTAGTAAAAGCCAAATTGACAAGGAAAACAATGTCATAGCCTGACATTCTCGCTCCTGGGTTTTGCCTCATCCACATGGCACTTGCTGAACTGAGTGCAGAATTGAACGGCGTGCAAAATATCCGGTCTAACGGTTGCACTTTGTGAGTTGTGTGTAAGCATATAGATGTGATAAGCACGAGCAAACTCTATCACTGCCAATTCCTTATGGCTCTCAAGTCCATCGGAGAGAATCAGAAGAACAGGGTGTTCCCTCGAAGGCCGTGCGTGCTGTTTGAAGTGCTGGAGCCACTTCAGGAATATCTCACCATTCATCCACTTTCATATGGAATAGCTATCCTCTCCAGGGCAGCTCCAATCATCAATCGACCATCTTTATCCATCCGTTTTCTCGGGAAGATGAAAAGAGGAGGTACAAAGTGACCAGTCACACTCATAGCAAACATCAATGTGATGTTTCGTCCCCTCTCACCAGGTGTGAACTTGCCTACTTGCTTTTTTCCCTTAGTAGAAATAACTTTCTCATTTTTGTGCACCGTCGAGACTCCCGTTTCATCAGTATTATAAATTTTCGAAGCTGGAACAGCTGATAATGAAAACGACCTACTTGAGGCTTATTGAACACAACGGCTCTCGCTATACTGATTGACTCTGGAGTTCTGAGACCAACATCTGGGAATCTTTTCGAAAAGCTGTAGTAAAAATCTTTTTTCCGGCCATTTTTTTTCCCCTTGTTGAATCTATGGCGAATTTTCAGTTGCTCTGCGAATTGTAAAGCCAGTTTCAAAAATTCCGCTTTCGTTAGTGGCATCAGCCGATTATCTAGATCGATAAAATGTTCATGAAGTTGCAGAGCTTGATCGATGGAAAATGTGTGCTCTACCTCCCCAATTTCGGCTTGAACTCTGTTTCTTCTCCATTACCTATAACTTTTATTTTATCCTGGAGCGTACTTCTTGGAACACTATACCGTTCAGCAGCTCTTCTTATTGATAGATTTCTCTCCTGCACACTCCGGATCGCTCTTTTCATAGTATTTTCATCCCAATTTCCTCAAGTTGTTTTTCTCTGTTTGATTTTCTGCATTTTCTGTGAAGAAAACATCAGATTTTCACTTATTTCTTCCCTATTGCAGTACAAAAGCGACTTTAACATAAAAATAAGCAGACGACTTGACATGACAGAGCAACTGATCCATAATATCACTATTTCATTCATAAAATCCAAAAATTCACCATTCGTGAAATGGCTGGGGCTACCCGACAAACAAGTGTCCGATTCTACCCGACCGATTCGATCCTATGATGTCATGTCTATCTCCAATATCAATACAACAGCTTCAAATATTCAACATATTTTTGAACTATAATGACAACCTTTCTGAAGTAGTAAAATGCCGTGGTAAGATAATTATATTGTATAGAAAAAAAAACTGAGTTTGAGAAGTGTGTGGCACAGACAAGAGAACCGACACTAGTATATAATCGACTGTCAAGCGTTGTTAACTGAACTGGTACGGCTCATAGATTTGCATGTATGGCTATATGTTGCTGCCATTATTTTGACGTGGCTCCTGTTAATGTATGTCTGCGGGATTTTTTGGAACTAGCTCTGGCCGGGGCTTCCCGCCGGCCGGGGCTACCCGACTCTACCCTATATTTTTTGGAAGGCAATTTAATGGTATCTGATACGTATCTGGAGTTTTTGGGAAAACATCATATACACTTTAGCGCTTTAACCCTGTATATCTCCATATCAATCAGTCTCACATCTCCGATGACTTTTTATGATTTCCGATGAATCGGTAGTAGATAACCTGTAAAATGCCTCGCTCTTTCTCTCTATTTGAATCCTTGCGATTACTTGCTATGAGAATACCGAAAGAGAAAAGCTTACAAAACGGGAGTTGGTAATCTGGATGATATGAGGACGACAAATTCTTTTGAATGGCATTCCGTTTCAGTTAAAACCGATTGGCACGTTGTAAGCTGTTAAAGATGATAGTTTCGAAGATTTGGAATGAATAAAACTAAGGCTTCTTTTCTTCACTTTATGATGTTTGTCTTTTCAGGATCATGCAGAGTCGATGACAGTATGTATACCGAATCAGTCAAACAAAGTATTTAATTCACACGAAACATTTTAAGTTGGTTTCTGACGTGATAGTTTCGAAAATTCATATTCAGACTTGAAAATACAATTCTGCACGTACTCCAAATTTCACACATGCCTAACCATTTTTTTTAAACACACTGCATGCTGAGTTTAAAAGATATTTTTGTGATTAGAATCACATAGGCTCGTATAATATGCCACTCAAAACTCATTCCCTATGCAGATTCTCTCATCGGGGTACCGGCAGAGGGATGATGACAGACTTCGACTACGAGGTTTATGTGTTTCCAGAATTTGAATTTTAATCTCGATGGTTATGCTTTAAACATCACGATATCTTTTGCATTTAAGTGCTTTCCATATCTCGTAATTCACTTCCAGAAGGAGAATCGTGCAGAGATTCATATTTTAACTTATCGTACATCTAAGTAATATACAGTATTGAATATGGGATATAAGACGTACACGAAAAAAGCTATATTCACTATATGGGCCAAAATTTCTTTCAATGCCTAATGTGAGCCTTCGATTTGAAAAAATCAATTGAAATTTCAGTTCCAATTTTCCCATCATTTATCGTTATTTCTGAATGACAGTTAATCGATGTATGATATACTTAGGTTTGCAGCGATGTTTACAATGATTTAATCATATCCGAGACAGTTTGTACTTGTGAGGTTCTAAAAATGAAACAACTGCGTTACCTCACTTTAAATTCAACTTTTATTCCAAATATCACAAAACTCAGATCACTCATGTAGCAATTACATAGGACAGTACTAATTATAATATTACATATAGTAGAATCACAGAAAAAAATCACTTCGATGACTAGTTTTTTCAGTTGAGTTTCCTGCGTTACCAAAGTATCACTTAAGAAGTCAAACTTTTCGAAAAATATTAATATACAAACTAAAACTCACACTAAGTCATGTTGATAGCTCCAACTTTCGGTAAATAATCATGAGAATAAAGTTTGTGTGAAGATTGGTCAATGAGAAGCATTCATATTGCTCTGAGGTCTTTTCAAAATTGGGGACAAAATAGTAATGCAGGAGTTATCTTGGTAACACAGTGGTAAAATGCCTAGAGCACGGCTCTTTCATAGATTAAATCTGGTGTATCTAATGAAATGACATATGAAACATTAATTCAAAAACAAATAAACTCAAAATAAAACTGAAATATTCATAATAAAAGGGGTTCGGTTATATGCACTGAAAGATAAAATAATCAACCCTTTCTGTTCGACTCGACAGAAAAAAAATGTAGAACTTTATAAATAGCAAAGTTATTGCTACTTATTTTTCAAACACATTCAGCGGTTCGTCGAAATCGAAGTATATTCGTTTACCTTTCTCTATTATCTTGGGATTTGAAACAATTTCCAAGATATTATCATAAGGCTCATACGAAATATCAGTTTCTACTTGTTTGAACCGTCGTCCAGTGTCAACCACAGTCTTATAAAACATGATTTTAACCTCTCCTTCTTCATCAACTTCACTTTTAGCAACGCCTAGGTAAGTATAATGTTTGTTATTAACAGAAGAAACTTTCACCGAAACGTGAACACCTAATATTTTTGACGGATGTATATTTTCTTCATCGATTAGCTTTCTATTTTCAACATTTGAGATTGATGGAATGAAGTCCGACAGGGGCTCATCGTCAGAACTAGAAGATGAGGAATTATAAACTAAAATGTAGTAGGAAGTTTTTTTTTCGTATGGACGCGGTGATAGATATATCGGCTAGTATTCCTTCCTCATCTGATTCATCTGAACTATTTATTTTACTGATTTTGACAATTTGACTCGGAATTGGCTGAAAAGTTCTGGAATTCGTGCAAGTGCAAAACCCTCTTTGGCAGAAGCAACTTAGGTTTCTGTATTGAAGTTTTTCAGGAGTATCAGAAAAAAACTTGCTGCACTTGCATTGTTCCTTGAAAGGGTACAAGGTTTTGGGTACAGTTTCTTCTAATCTCTGTATATCATCCTCAGTTATTAAATATACCCTATATTTTTTGGAAGGCATCCTCAGTTATTAAATATAAACGAATCTTCATCGGACCCTGCAATGTGTGAAAAGGAGCCATCATCGGCCCCTTTTCCGTGGCCACCTTCGAAAAAATTCCATGTGATACGATAGAAATTATAATCCTCAAACGTTTTTGTACATGTAAAATGAAAATTAAGCCATGAGAACGGACTATCCTCAGATAAAAACAGTTCAATTTTTTTCTGATGTTCCTGCTACTCAGTACCGTCAGAAAAGAAAGGAACTCTTTTCATCTGAGGATAGTCCGTTTTTATGGCGCTAATAACCGGGTGTAAGTGTTCCTAAATATAAACAGGATTATGGGAATTATTTTCAGAAATGCTACAAAATGAGCTTACGGCTGGTCTTTTCTCCTCTTCAGCTGTTGTGTACATGACACCAGTATGCAATGTTACTTGCTTCCGTGATCCGCCAAAATGATGCAACTCCACCTCTTCAAAATGTTTGCAGCTATAATTTTCGCTGAAATCAATGTGCAGAACCACTTCGTCACTCTTTGTATCATCTAAAGCAGCTCGATAACATTTATATTGTACCTTGATGCAATAAATATGTTTCTTCAAATCTTTCAGAGTGTTATTGAACTTTCTTATCAAGTCTGCAACTGTTTCTTGAACTATTTCTTTTATGTTTTTCGTGATTTTCACTCTATTTCCTGATTTTTCTATGGTTAACGATTTCATAACCCACTGGGGATATTTGACTAGTTCTAAATTATTGCGTGTATGGTGTATTTGTTAGCTCTCACAGTCATGACAATCACCGGTCATGCAAGCTCCTCCATATGTTGAATATACTGTGCCAGCAATGAAACTGTTTATGTTCGATTATGAAATGATTTTGAGGTTGTGGAGAGCATTCATCATATATTGTGCATTAGTATGTGTCTTGCAAAGGCAAGTTTCTCTTCCACCAACTGTAGGTGGCTTTACATAAAATGTCCGGTGATTTATGAAGTAAGAAAAACTACATTTGTCATCAGGATTTTCCGTTTTGAATGAGAGATGAAGGTTCTTCATCGTATCTAGCAAATACCTTTTTTGCATTTTAGATCTTTTACGACTAACAGTTTCTCGTTTCTAGCTGTAGCTCTTGACACATCGTCACGTTCAAAAAAAACTCTGATTTTTTCAACCAGGGAGTTATTCTTGGGAGCAGTCTGTTTTTGTCTCAATTGATCGATACCAAAATTATCACGTTACAATAGCAGTGTTCATTTTAGGCTTTGGAATTTTTTTCCCTAAAAACATTCGTTTGAAGGCTTTCTTTTCTGCTAGAGTCTTTAAGTTATTGTAATGATCTCTGATGGCTCTGGTTAACGTAGTTTATTCATTTTCTCGTGAATCTTTGCTAGATTTCTTAGCTCTCTGGTATCTTTACTTGTACTTATTACTTTTTCTTTTCTGTTTCTCTAGTTTTTCTTGCAGTTTCAAATTTCTTCTGTATAACACCGATCTATCGCGTGTTACTCGTCTACGATCTCTAGTTCTAGCAGGTTCTGTACGTGGTGAGGAAGGCATTGTATTCATCATTATTTTCTGTACGGCCCTTTGACGTTCTCGTCGTTTCTTATTCGCTATCTTCCGTTCACGCTTAGCAGCTCTATGTTCCCGTTCTGTCATATCTTCCACTAGTTTTTTCCGCGAATAGTATCTCTCGAGATGCTTCTTTTTCACTTTTGCCTCTTTTTCAGGGTTAAGTTTCAACTTAATCCTATAGCGGCATTGCTTCTCAGCGGGAGTCAATGCCATTGAGTGTTTGAGCTAAGCTTTTCTCTGAAAAGGTACTTGAGTACCTTGAGTACTTTGATTTCGAGCATGTATAAATAATCGAAAATGTATACCTACATCAGCTTCGTTACCGATGCAAAAACTGCGTTACTTTTTCATAGTAACGCAGTATAGCAGTTGTAGTTTTTCAATTATTTCGTTAATATACGATCAGAGGAGAACTGAAATGAAAACATTCTATCACTACTAAATGTGATAACTGAAGAGGGGTGAGTTGAAATTCGAATCATGCATATATCATTAATACACAATGACGATAACTCAGTCGACACTGCAAGATGGCCGAAAGTGAGAAGCATACGCTCTAAGCAGCGGAGTTAAAGAAGCCTACAAAAGATAATTTAATCGATATATTAATTCATAAAAGGCTGACCAATGGGTCAAATAAGGACCTATTTAATGCATTTGTGAATAATCAACGTAACATGAAAGAATTTTTCATCGAAAGAAGGAAAACTCTAAAAAGTTCAACGTGTGAACGGTGTTGTCGGCTGTCAACCGAAGTGAGGAGTATCAAGAATGATTATAAACTTGTGAGTAGATTGTAGTTTCATCTTGTGAAAATGACTGAGGAACAAGCTGAGATGATAACTTTCTTAAAGAAGGAAGTTTCCCATGGAAGTTTTTCGGGTACTACCTTTCCCTCTTCATCTTGCTCGGGTAACAATAAGAGAAATTTGTCGGTGACGGCAACTCAGTAGTCTGCTTTTAATGACGGCAGTCTCACGGCTGCGCCAAAGGTTTCGAATAAACAAAAGATTAATCAGACAATGGTTCCTTCTAAAATGAACAATAACAATGAAGTAAACAAAATTAACTCTCAACAGGTTGTGGATGCTATTCAGTGTATTCTACCGGCCTTAAAATGTAAAAAAGTGATTGAACTGACTGAGTCGGATGTTCTTGCTGTTCATAAGTGGTCCACAATGCTACGTAAGTCTAATAAAAAACGGAATTCTAATAACCGTACTAGTACAATAATCGGTAAAAAAACTTCTGAGAAATCTATTAAATTGAGTGATGAACAATTAATCTCAAAATCCAAGTATCTGATTCTATTGAACTGTTATAGATCGCCTAGTGATGATATGAATATGTTTCTGAAAAACTTGGAGAATATTCTCCACTATCCACACTAAATCTGGCGTATTTATTTATTTATGTGGTGATGTAAACATTGACTCGTACCCTATGGTACACAATAGGATTGCTGATCTATTGTTTGTTAGTCTAATGAGTCTTCTATCAATATTTAATATGAGCCCAATTGTTAAATGACCAACCAGAATACACAAGTATCATACTATTAGAACAATTGACAATATTTTCACGAATGCGGGGGCCCATCCATACAATCATGTTGTACTTGATAATACGTTTTCTGATCATGGAACTATTGTAGCGCATTGTAACATTTTCGATACTTACAAGTCTAATTCATATTCCTATGAGTCTCACATTTTCTCGACAAATAATATCGGCGTATTTGAAAGAAATCTTATTGAAGCCGATTGGTCGGAACTGTATCAATTCAATGATATAGATAGTGCAAACGACTTTTTTATAAAGCGTATCATGTCAATATTCAATGTATGTTTCCCAAAATCTAGGCGTATATGTAATACACCTTCCAACAGAAGGTGGGTTAGTTAGCAAATTAGAAAATCAAGCTCAGATTTGACGGATTTTTTTCTCCTTGCCAAGTCATTCCCGGAGTTGCGACCCCGCTATCTTGAGGCGAAAAGGTCACACATAAATTTTGTACGAAACATCAAAAAACCTTACTGTCAAAATAAAATTTTTTCCTCGGATAATCCTTCTAAGGAGGCATGGAAGACTGTAGCTGAGTTTTCCGGTCGATATGGCGGCTGGTTGAAGAATATTTCAATTGTGGTTGATGATGTGAGAACTGATGACCCCAGATTGGTTTCTGAAAGTTTGAATGTTTTTCAGTAGAGCGCCGCTGGACATAATTGATTCCATAACCAATAGCAATTGTAAAAAGTTGGGCACATCGGATTATACGAAGGAATCCGGTGATAGTTTTTTCTGTCTGCTCTGTCGGACGACGTCGACGATGTCGACGAATAAACTGGAAAATAAGTGGAATTCTAGTCATGATGAGACTCTGGTCTGTTTAATGAAAAAAATGAGAACATATATTGTTAAGCCTCTACTTTATCAAGTAAACTCAAGTTTTTCTTCAGGAAATTTTCCAACTGACCTCAAAATCAATAGAGTGGTTCCCATTTTCAAAAAGGATATTTCAGACTCTATTAAGAACTACAGGCCTGTGGCCGTATCTTCAGTATTTTCAAAAATTTTTGAATATTCATTTTTGTTTAGGCTCCTGCCGTTTTCATCCACGTTCAGTATTTTGGCCAAAAATCAGCACGGCTTTTTGGCGGGAAAATCAACTGATTTGACTGCATTAATTTGCAAGTTCTCTCCGGGAAGCTTTATGACTGTGGCATACGGGGTGTCCCTATCGATTCGTTGATCTCATATAGCAATGATCGCAGGCGTTATGTTACGGTGGATAGTTTTCATTCTAATAGCTGGAGGAGGGTGTCGTCAGATTATGCTGAGGTCAAGACGGGCGTGCCGCAGGAATCGGTCCTCGGACCGATTCTGTTTATATTATACGTCAATGATTTAGCTAATGTACTAACAAATACGCACTTTACGGCATATGCGGTCGACATGTCTGCTCTTGTTTCTCATAATTCCTTCGAAGCTGTAGAGAAACGATGTGGTGAGGTCCTATCTAACCTATTTGACTGGTTCTGCTGTCATGATTTACATTTGAATACGAACAAATCTGAGGCTGTCCTGTTTCAGATGCCTCAGAAACGTGAATTAGGACCCATTTCTTTGACTGTTGATCATTCTGGATTAGATGAGACAGATTCCGTAAAATTCCTGGGCATCACGGTAGACCGATTTCTGTCCTGGACATCTCATTGCGTAGATTTATATATGAAACTCAATAAAATTTGCTACAAGTTTTGATCCTTGCTCCATACTTTTACCATTAATTAGTTGTTGAATCTCTATCACGCCGAGGTAGCTAGCAGACTGACATATGGAATAAAGTTTTGGGGCGCATCTGTTCTGTCTTCTACCTTTTTCATTTGTCGAAAGAATATAATTAAAATTATAGCTGGGGTTCCCCCTGGTCACACATGCAGATAGCTTTTTGTTGACCTAGAAATTTCAACGGTGCCATCGTTATTCAGTTTTTAGATGTGTGTCCAAGTATATGAGAATTGTCTTAATTTTCCCGAAACTCTTCAGTGCACTCTTATGACACCCGAATGTGACTGGTAGATCTACTAACTTTTTTGGCCCTAGTCTTTTTAACAAATTGCCTTTATCTATTAGGAATTGTACTAGTGTTAAGAGTTTCAAATCTGAGCTGACGATGGTTTTGTCACAAAAGTCTATTTATTGTTTCAATGTTTTTTTGACCTAGAGTCAAGATTCTTGTGTTTTATTATCTACCGTAAATTTTCAATTTTTATGTTATATATCTACTTACACTACCTGACACATTCCTACAAATTATTGTAATTTCAAGGGAATGAAGAATACATACATACATACTTTTTGAACACACGCACCTCTTCCAACGTTCACGAAACAACTACTTTCCCTCACATAATTTTCTCGCGTACCAGCCTTTTGGAATTCAAGAGTAGACAACATGCTGAACAAAATGGTGCATAGGAACTACCACTAACGTGCATAAAAGTTCATATTCTTAGAGCAACGCCACATGTCAAATATTTCATTCAGCGTTGGGGACGCAAGGGGAAATATTTTTCAATTAATGGGACGTATTTGATAGAAGCCATGTGACGGCATTTTAATGAAATTTGAAACCCACATAGAAGCTAATGGTATTGAAGAATAGCACCATCTAGGAGAAATTATGAAAGATTACCAATACTGTATTGGAGTAATGCTCTGGGACAGCAACATTTTGTACGAAAAACAACTGCGTTACTATGAAAGACAACATCCCTACCGAGAAACAATTTAATTTTATATATTTTCTCATTCGATAGTATGGAGAAATAATGTCGTAGTTACATTTTTTTAAGAATTTACCATGTTGTTACATGAAAAGTGAAATTCATTCGAAGGGACCAAGATTAAGGTATGAAAAAGTATTTTGGCCCATAATCAAAACGGACTATGGGCATTATGGTCCGGAATCACCTTTCAATTATAAGGGAAACGAAACCTGTCTCTGATATTTTGAGCAGAATTATATATTTCTCTATTTTTCTAATGTGGAGAATTATTTTCAAACAATTTTTGTCACCGTTTACCACCCCTAAAATTGACTATAAAAAGAATATGATTGCTCATATCAGAAATTGAAGGTTTTATACCATCGCCGCTTTGAAGATATTTAAATTTTCGAGAAAAATGAATTTATTCGTTCAGAATGGAAAAAACTATCTATTCTTTCCATAAAAGCACTTGTTATGGACCTTTTCCCATAAAATATGTTCGAGAATTACTCATTCCATTGTCAAATGTCAAACAAGCAATATTTTCATATGTACTGCTTATTTCATTCCTCTCATCAGAAGCGTATTTTGAGCGGGTTTCGATCTATATTATTTTGGCTAATACCTACAATAGCTAGATTCTATTTTATTCTCGATTTGAACGTATACCCGCTGATATGTCGTGAAAACAATTGAGTTATCTAGGTTACCTATGGAATTATTGAGTTGGTGTTGTCAATTGAAGCGGCAATTTTCGAATGTCGAATTGTCATCAAAACGCAATTTTATAAATAACGTACAATACTTATTAGTTTTCAATAAAATCTTTAGAAAAGTGAGATACAGTTACACATTTTTTTTCGGTTTTTGAAGGCACATTTCAAGATAGTTTGTAACAGTTTTTAATATGTCTAAATAGCCCATTTTCCTTATTTGTTGTTTGTCCTGTTAACTGTTCGAGGAGAAGATTCATGATGGCTATCGAAAATTGATATTCTTCTATCTAATCATTAGATTGAAAGGATTCAAAAATGGAATATAGGCAGAGGTACCTATGAAAATATTGTGCAATTATTAATAATTTCATGATCAGTGTAATATAAAAAGCTTGCAAAGCATTTGGTAAAAGATATCGAATTTTATAATAAACCAGTGAGCCCATTGAGATCCCCTTTTATATCTTATAACAGCTAATATACCAAACGCCTAATATACTGAACGCCTTATATACTATACACCTAATATACTTAGCCCCAAAAATACTGAACGCCTTATTATATTCATTGAGATTTATACTAAATAGTTCTTTATGTTACATGAAACTCTCATATATTGCCTCAGTCATCCTTAGGGTAACGCAGCTTCCAGTATTGTTTTATGGATACTGACTCATCAACCACACAAATTTCAACACTATTCACTACTATCCAATTCAAAGAGATACATTCAATTTGAAAATCTCAACTCTCTCCAATTGAGCTAGCATAAGAAGAAATTAAAAACATTCGAACATTGATTCAAAAAAACAAATTGTTCAACCACCCTTTAGGCATAGAAATTCAATAACCAACAACTCTGAAATCAGTTCACAATATCACAAATTTTTAGTTCCAAGAGTAGTAAATATATACGTCAGAAAGATCGATGTTTGCAAATCTATAGTTTGAAATTCAAACTCAACAGTTCTTCGTTCTAGATCAGATAAGAATCGAATAACATTCATGAATTATAATTAACAACTAATATGAGCTTGAAACAGCAAGATGGAAGAATTATTTCTCAAGTATATTAATGAAATATAAAATAAAAGTTCTTCTCAAATTGAAATTTCTTGAAAGTATCCAAAAACAAAAGCGATAAATTAATAATCAAATGAAGGTACACTACTGAATACATAGAAATTTCACCTTATGTGATTGCCCTATACGTAACTATTTTGTATAAATTCAAATTGACCAAAATTCACACAATTAGCCTACCAGAAAGAACAAACATCTTCTGAATTGAAGTGTTCTTGTGCAAAGCAGAAATGAGATCCACAAATTTGTAAATTACATTATGGACTCTCATATACAATACAATGTTGTTAACTATATATCAGTTTCAATGAAACTGTTTCTTGTAACTGTTCATTTTCTAGATCCTTAACTGTCGAGTTGGCAGTTGGTTTCGAGTAGTCTGCTTCTTCTTAACTTGCTCTCTAATAATTTAAATTTTTATTCTTCAATTTTACCTCTCTTCAATTCATTTTCTTGTGAATCTTTATAATATACTATGAAATGAAAATGAAAGTAAAAATTGCATTAAAACAACTTCATATTTCCATATTACGTGATGAACGTACTCATTTTACACAATTATATAAAATACCTATAGTTCAACTACCTATAACAAAAATTGTCAAATTGCATAGCATCCTCCAAGTAGTAGTTAAATTTTTTCCAAAATATGATTCACATAAGCAGCAGCATCTTTTCTGTGACTTTCATAAATATTGATTGAAAGTTGTGGTTTTACACAATGAAACTTCGTATGCAACTTCTACATATTTGAACATCATGTTTCCCACTATCAGACACCTATAACAGAGAAACTTTCAACTTCAAATCAATGAGGAATTCCTGTCATGCATTCAACAATCTTGATAAAATTTCCTTCCTGAGAAATTAACTATAAGGTATGAATAGAAGGAACTCACAATAATTACTTTCAGTGCAAATTTAAGATCTTATTTTGGATGGTTCCAACTCGAACATTTTCAAACACATTGAATCTCATTTAGTTTTACATATGGATAATTGTAGAATAGAAACGTACTTCCTCTTGAATAAACTGAAACGAAAATTCAATTAGAAATGGCACTGTCTTATTGACATCCAGTTTGAAATATTATAAGACAGATATAGCCTTTAGTGGATAGTTTTCAATATTTATATAATACATACTCTGAATGACCTAACGAAAACTTTATCGAGTTCCTTCTAGAAAAATAATATTATACAAAAGAGCTCAATACCTATTAATAGCAACTCAAAAGATATCCCATCATTTTTAAGGTCCCTATTCATTCGTTAAAAATCCTAGTATATATATATATATATATATATATATATATATATATATATATATATATATATATATATATATATATATATATATATATATATATATATATTTATATATTCTTATGAAAAGAGAGGGTTTACAAAAATTAGAATAATGGTATTCACAATTAATGCTTATATCTATAATTTTGATTTGTCAGAAAAAAACACAAGAGTGAGCTCAGGAAATGTAACAGGGGAACCATACTTTCTTGTATATGATTCAATAAACGAGTGAAAAAACCTGAGGAAAAAACTCGTTTCCCTGTCGCTATTGCACTAGCAATAGCTTGTCTGTTTATGTTGTGTTAGTGTCGTGTGTACATAAAGAGTACCAAAGATTTTTCTGCTTAGCCGCTTCATTCTCTCTTGCATTCCATGATTTCCAAATGAAGACAAGAGTGCAAGGAAGGGTTTGGGACAGGATTCTATAACAATGGAGAAAGAAAACCAGCAGGAAAATATTTCAACAATCATACTTCTTTTATGTCTAAACAAATCTAAGAAAAGATTTTACATAGAAAGCAAGGTCATGAAAAGGACTAAGGAGATAAAAAAATACGTAACCTGCGATATTTCCTCAAATTCCCTCCCTGTTTGACCGAGAGAGCCTCGATGGCCAGGTTCAGTCTTCCAAGTGATGCCGCTTATGATCTATAGATGTTTTAGTAATTCCAAGACATATTTCAACGCATGGAGGTTAAAATTAAAAATGAAATATATGAATTCTGAGTGCATTTCTTGAGCATGCTGAAACAAATATACATTGAAATACATGAATAAACCTTAAATTACAATCACTTACCTTTCAAACATTATTGTTAATCTCCTCAACTCCTTTTTACTATAACATTCTGTTTGAATCACATTGTTCAGGTTAGAATAACTACAAAATGGTAAATTTATGAATTTTGAAAGTTTGTCGTTTCCTTCCTTGAACAAAATACACGTAAAATGGATAAAATAATCATTAAACTTTGTTCACTTACCCTAAAAGTTTATTTCAAGTTTCATAAAACGTTTCATTCAACTAAAATTCGGAAATACTTATTTTGACAGAAGGAATATAAGACTAATTGAAATAAGGTTAGACTCGATTGTCACTCAGAAGAGAGAGAGCACTATATTCTAGATGTTGGTAGTAACGAAATTATGTTGGTAAAAATAAAACTAACTAAGTATTCCAATCCCAATATTTTCATTCAAAAGAGAGAAAGCAATAAATTTTACACGTTGGTAAATCTCACTTCTTGTTTCCGTTCTTCTTCTCGAAATTCTAGGTCTCAAAAATTGTCCCAAATTCGAAAATTAAGTCGTATAGTAATGATTTCTCTTCGCAGATCCGATCTTGAGATATGTAGGAATCGTTTGATACCCAAATCCATTCTCCCGGTAACCCCGTATAAGTAGGACGGATGCAAGAAAACCACTTATTTTTACAGCTCGACGTTAGTTAGTTTCTGGCTGTCAGAGATATTCAGAATGAGGAAAATGAAGCGAAATTTTGCAAAAGTCAGCCGATAGCCCTGCCCTTCGTTGAATCGAAGATTTTCCAAATTTCCCGTAGTTTAACGGTAATGAAACTACTGCGGCGCAACATGCGGAACACGAGGTTTGCTCTTTGTCCAGGTTGTGAAACGATCGAACGCGATGGAAAAATTTGGATAGACATTAAAGTCCGACCAAATTATCCTCCCATTCGCGAACAATCAGAGACCTTTTTTATTTTCGCTTTTTCGGGGCTTTCCTTCTAAATTTTCGCTCGATCGATCATTCCGGTCGCCTTCCGAAAGACCTAAGTTTTCGAGTCCGAAGAAATCTCGCCGATTCGACTTTCCGTTCGCTCTCGGCGACTTTTCGGCAGAAATTTTCGAAAAATCCTCAGGGCTTCGTCGTTCGAGCTGGTCGCTCCGAATTTGGCACGGACCTTCCTCAGAACCTTCCCCTCCAGAATCGCTTCGGCTCACGATTTTTCGCCGCGTTGCTTCTTCTCCGCCTGGTACAAACTACCGTTATTCCCTCGGATTAGTCCCGAAAAAGGCCTTACGACTTTAATAGCATAGATCAGCGCATGAAACATTTTTCGAACGCTTTTTCCGGAATCGACTTCAGTTCTCTAAGCGAATTTTCTTTCATGTTTTCTATCGATTCAAAACGGGTACCTCGAAGAGGTAATTCAAGTTTTGGAAAAAAGATAAAAGTCCGCCGGAGCCAGAGAATACGGTGGTTCGTCGATGTTTGTTGATCTTTTGGTCAGAAATTCATTCACAATAATAGCCTTGTGATATGGTGTATTATCGTGGTGCAGAATCTATGAGTTTTCTTTTACAAATCTGGCCTTTTTCGATGAATTGGCTCTTTCAAACACCGCATAACGCTCAGGTAATTCTCTTTATTTACTGTCTGATCTTCTGGCAAGACATCCGAATGCACCACATCGCAATAACCAAAGAAAACGATCAATATTATCTTGACTTTTGATCGACTTTGAGGTGGTGTTTTCGGTTTCGGTTTAGTTGGAAGGCGCCATTCCGAAGCTTGTTGATTGGTTTGCATGTCAAACTCATAAACCTATTTGTCATCACCACTTACAAAGCGTTTTATGAATTTGGGGTTGGAAACAATCGTTCAAATGGTACGAATTGATTCGGGAGACACAGAAAGTTCATTGCTGATCTCTCTTGAACTTCGATGACGATTTTCAATTACCATTCTCTTCGCTCTACCGATGTTAACTTCAGATGAAGATGTTGATGGCCGATCATACGAGGCAAATCTTCCACGACATCTCAGCCGCTGTTGAATGCACGTACCACTCATGTCCACGTGTTTTTGATAAAGTAGATTCACCGTCATGCTTCTGTAATATTTTCAGCGATTGGGCACACGAAATTCCATTTAAATACAAAACTTAAGACAAATTCTCAGTTCGATATTTTCATCCATTAAAGAAATCGCAAAATACACTGATGAGAACTGACAAGATCGAGTACTGTAAACCAACTGATTGACAGATCGCGATCAAATTCCGCGTCTGTATAGAAAGCATTTGTGGCAGCTTAACAACAACAAAAATGTTGACAATCGTTTTATGCAGATTTTTTGAATAATCAATTCCCGATACTTTTTTGATAGAATGTAGTTCAAGTTTTGTAACCTATGGAAAACAGAATACTAAATATTGTGAATTGACGTAAATGACAATTGAAGAAAGAATATAAAACTAAGTCATAAGATTGTACATAATAAAATTTTGTCTAAATTATCACGAATGTTCAAATGTCTGCCTATCATCCTCTTAACGCTTCTCAATGCGGGAACATACTCCATTGATCGTGGTTCTTCTAAACAAGTTAGGATCCAAATTTTCAATGGCATGGCGAACTTCACGTTCCAAACCTTCGCACGTATTCACTGGTGTTGAAGAAATACCCTTTTTCAAATGAGCCGATAAAAGACACCCGTAGGTAGGATGTCAGGAGATCTTGAAGACGAATCCGTCTGTTTTCAAACAATTTTGTGCTCTAGTTACACATGAAGGGTGCAATAGGCAGGAAAACCATTCAGTTTGAACGAACAACTTCGAAATTAATTTAATGGCAGGAAATCTTGGATTCGTCAACAAAAGTATCAAGATTTCGAGATTTCTCTTACCATTAAAATTTCAATTAATTAAAAACCGATATTTATCATTATGGCAGTTCCGCCGATTGAATAAATCTTCTCCTGAAACTTTCAATTATTCGTCTTGATAATACTGTCCTAAAAGTCTGACACTTCTTTTTATCTTTACATGCTAATATCATTCTCTCGATTTATTGCCAAAGTTATTGCAAACTTGTATATATAAAAGGTGTAATTTGACGAAATTTTGTTCAATAGTTTTCCCAATTTTGAAGCTGCTGATCTCAAATATGCATATGGAATTACATTAAAGAATATTATAATATCAGGAAACGTGAGTTCCTCATCTCTCATGAACTTCTATATTAAATGTTCAGGATCCTATTCTCTATAAGTTATAAAATTAGATTATATTCTTCTAAACTTTCGCTCCTCATTTGTGGCAAAACATTTTGTTAAATGTTTTGAAAGTTCTTGATAATATTTGGTGGCATTCATCGTTGCTGTAATTATCTTCCAAAGAGGAATTTTTATAAGTATGCAAATTAAGTAATAAGACTATGATGAATGAAACTTTTAAATATCGAATTGTCAATTTCAGAGCCATCCTAAATGTTTTTTAATCTTCTCAGGTAGTAAGAAGGTCCACAATAAAATTTAAATACTACGAAAACAGATTGATTTCACATGTAGAAAAACCTAATGAAACAATAGTGAAACGCAAATAAATGTATTTGAAAAATCAAACACTTTTCTACTGAAAACTGATGCATAATCTACGTTACCTGTTTAATTGGGTTTTTATGAATATCTATTTGTTTTAAAGAAATTTCAGCGGAGAGGCCACTGATTGGCGATCAAAGCAAAAGTGAGCAATTTTAGGTATAGAGAAACCTAATAGACCCGCTTTTAATACACTTGAAAGAAAGGGTGAAAAATAGGTAAGTGTATTTAAAGAAAGACTTCTACGTATGTAAAGTTTGCCAAATAATTGAGTTTTTTCGAACAATTAGTAGATGAACAATCCCTAAAATTTCAATTAAATCTTATGAAAATGAAAGTATTTCCGAAAGACGAGCAAACTTCAAATTATGAAAATTTTGATTTAACGTATTTAATCATCAATCATAAATTTATGGTCAATATATAGAATAGGTAATGGTACAACATTGAAACTAGTTTTACAACAGAGTTCAAAATTTGGTGATAATCGACACTTACAATATCCCAAACTCGGCGACCACAATGTATATTAATGAGTATAATCTTAATAATGGCTATGATTCAAGTATCATTACTGAATTATTCAACAGAAGGTAAAAACGCAATATAATTGGAATACCCAAGATCTAAAATAAACATAGATATAGTTGCATCACAAGTTTTCTGCATCAATAATATAATATCTTAAATAATCAAAAATAAGAAAAGTGATATAGATAAAAGAACAAATCTAGAGTATACTAATTTAGCTGTGGTAGTTGAAGTAAGATGTATATTGGTAGAACTTACAAGATTTCAATATGAGAATCAAACTACTTTATAATAGTTTTCAGCATAAGAAAATAATTCTAAATACGCGAACTATTTAATAGCAGAAAGTCATAACTCGACCGAGGTTTCAAAATTCTACGTTCATCATAAGAAAAAACCGATATTCATTTTCATTATTTTAAAATTATCTTACAGAAACTCTCCAACATATCGTCTAAAGAAAAGTTAGATTTTGGCAAATAATTCTCCTCCTAAGTGAAGTCAAGATTATTTTGATTATTTCGAATATTTCCATTTATACTCATACTTAGGATTAAAACAATGGTATTGTAGTTGCTAGAACAGAATAATACTCTTTATGAAGTCCAAAGAGAAGAGTGCCTTTCCATTCATTTTCAAATGCGAAGAGCTATTTAATGCTATTGTAAACAAGAAACATTTTATCAATAGTAGTGCTGATTTTTAAGTGAATAAATATTTTAAAACTATGGAATTCAGCTTCACAGGTAAATATTGGCAAGGTAAATAAACAAAGATCTGAAATGTTGAATCCCATAATATGCTGAATATTTTGAAAATAAAATTGTTTTATATGTATTTCATGAGAGAGATTGACGACTGAACTGACCGAAATATTGATTCTTACTATGCACTCATAATCGAAAAATACTTTTATTTTAATATCATATTTATAAGAAATTCCATAATATCGTGCACAGGTTTGAAACTTAACCAATGATTTTTACGAGGGATTTATAGAACAAACTGTCGAATTCATTGAATGCCGTTTCATTTAGGAACAACTCGCCATATAGAAATTGAAAGAGAATAAAGGAAGGTAGAAACAAGAAAAACATTTTAAAAACTAATTCAATTTCTAATCTGAAAAGTCCATAATCTCTGATAACCTTTACATGGTAGAATAGAAGCGGGTACTCGAGCCATCCACTATAATCCTCCATTACCGTTTCTATTACCATCGAGGCGAGCGGTGCAGGAAACAAAGGAAGGATAATCCGGAACCGGCTCCCTCGATAACTATAATCAGCCAGCTGGGATGGCTGCTCCAGAAGCATAAAACAGTATTCAACTCTATCTGTGTATTTATTATGGACGTGATGCAGAATCTGTAGATATTCGCTGATCCTAATTAGGTATGTCGTATACACATCTCTTGTATAAACACGAAACTAAAAGCGGACTTTGTGCAGCTTTTATCTTCGCTGATATCAGAGAAGTTAAAATCCTGACTTAAAACTTGGAGCTGCATATATGCTGAAAACGGTACCGATCCATATATTTACTCATTTGCTTCAAAGTGAGTGTAGTATTTAGGGAAGAAAACATTTTCAGATAGTGATGTAATAATTCCAATGAAATGTTGCACATCATTGAATTCAGTTTGAGTTCGCCGGCTCGGTGGCGTATGGGATATGATGCTCGTCTCCTACGCAGAGTTACCTGGGTTCAATCCCCACAAAGTAGGTGCGATTTTTCGGATTCTGGAAATCGCTTGAGTGTCCATCTTTCGGAGGAGATGTAAAGCTGTCGGTCCTGTCTAACAGAGATGTGTTGGACATTAAAGATCCCTTCCCTCGACACGAGAGGGGTTCGGCAAAATTCCCGGGTTAGTGAGGTGACAGAATTCCCCGTCGTGTCATTAGCCGAAAGGCAGAAATAGAGCACGTTAAAGGAAAAACAAACAAACAGTTTGAGTTCAATAAAGATGGAATTAAAAAAACATTTATGTAAAGTAACCAGTATTGCCAGAAACTATTTCCTAAAAAAGATAGAGTGTACCTCGAATATATTTTTCCGTATTGGGGCATTTGATGATTATATAATTTAAACGAAACCGCTGGTCTCCTTCACTTTTTCGTTCCATTGAACAAGACGTGGGATGTAATAATATTATTAATTGTTCGGTGAAAATTTTATGCTAAATATTGCTAACCATCCACAGAAGCCGCAAAATTTAAAGCGAATGATTTAACGAATAGTAAATAGTTATCATAGACAAAGTCTATTATTTTTACTTCTCCTATATTTTGAATTTTTCAGTTACATTATTAAGAATGATTCGTTGTTCAATTAGATTTATAATAAAAAACAAGTACTGTGTTTTAAGGAATTTTACTTAATAATTGCGATTCGTAACGCGTTCCACTACTCCGTAGCTTCTTCAGATGAATGAATGTACAGAAAATATAAATATGAATATTCTTGACTAATTAAAAGCTTATTCGGTTGCTTCTTCTTAAGTGGTTTTTTATGACAGGTATATCCAATAAAATTAAGGAATAGATTGCTCCCCGAAGAGATTCAATAGAGGTGAAGGTCTTAAATCGACTTGTTCATTGATGAGTCTACCTGAGTGTTTGTATTTATTGATTTATAAAGTTTCCCAAAGATCTACCTTCCAATATTTATTATCTGTATGCAAAATTTCAAACTGTGGGTCGAAAGAGTGACTATTTTCTAAGAGATGATTCGCGTAATTTGAATCTGATTTTTTATTTGAAAAACTGCGTTTATGTTCCGATATTCTAAAATCAAAATTTCTATGTGTTCTACCAATGTAGAAATTATCACAGTCATTGCAATTCAATCTATAAACACCTGATTTATTGTTTTTACCTGGTTTGGTTTTATTATTTTTATATATTTGCCGAAATTATTATTAGTTTGGAAAGCTATGTTGAAATTATTACTACTCAAGAATGATTTCAGTTTCTCACTTGTAATGCCAACGTAGGTAAAGGTGTTGAATTTTTGTTTCACTTTATCGGCAGAGTAAACTTCATTCAATGCGATTCTACTTTGTTTTTTTATATAAAATATTATGTATTAGTTTGGGATTGTAACCATTATTTTTGGCTATTTGTTTAATCAAATTTAATTCTTTGTTGAAATTTTCTGGCGATAACGGGATGTTAATCCGATAATTGAAGACGGCTTGATTATGGGCAATCCGTTAACTCCTTTGTTAGCAAATATTCTCATCAATAACTTAGAGAAATTAATTCATAATCATCCACTCAGTAAATATTGTTTATACTGGTATCGCTGTGTAGACGATATCATTATTTGCTTCACAGGAACAGATAGACAGTTAAAAACTTTCGAAAATCATATAAATTCCTTACATCCAAAAATTGGATTCACAACCGAGATAGAAAGCAATAATTCGATAAATTTCTTAGACGAATGAAAATGGAAAACATGTTTTCGCAATTTACCATAAGCCGTCACATACAGTTATTATAATACATAACTAGTCGTATCATGCATATCAACATAAAATGTCAGCATTCAATAGTTTTATTCATAGATTGATTAACATCCCGTTATCACCAGAAAATTTCAACAAAGAACTAAATTTGATTAAACAAATAGCCAAAAATAATGGTTACAATCCCAAACTAGTAAATAATATTTCAAATAAAAACAAAGTAGAATCGCATTGAATGAAGCTTACTCTGTCGATAAATTGAAACAAAAATTCAACACCTTAACCTACGTTGGCATTACAAGTGAGAAACTGAAATCATTCTTGAGTAGTAATAATTTCAACATAGCTTCCAAAATAATAATAATTTAGGCAAATATATAAAAATAATAAAACCAAACCAGGTAAAAACAATAAATCAGGTGTTTATAGATTGAATTGCAATGACTGTGATAATTTCTACATTGGTAGAACACAGAAATTTTAATATTAGAATATCGGAACATAAACGCAGTATTTCAAATGAAAAATCAGATTCAAATTACGTGAATCATCTCTTAGAAAATAATCACTCTTTCGACCCACAGTTTGAAATTTTACATACAGATAATGAATATTGGAAGGTAGATCTTTGGCAAACTTTAGAAATCAATAAATACAAACACTCAGGTAGACTCATCAATGAACAAGTCGATTTAAGCCCTTCACCTCTATTGAATCTCTTCGGGGAGCAATCTATTCCTTAATTTTATTGGATATACCTGTCATAAATAACCACTCAAGAAGAAGCAACCCAATGAGCTTTCAATTAGTCAAGAACATTTATATTTATATTTTCTGTATATTCATTCGTCTGAAGAAGCTACGGTGTAGTGAAACGCGTTACGAATCGCAATTATTAAGTAAAATTCCTTAAAACACAGTACTTGTTTTTTAGTATTGATAATGGAATTTTACCAAGTAAAAGCCTCCCAAATTCAAAACAACTTAGATTTATGCTGTATGTCCCTGGTTTCAGAATATACGTATAGGTAATATAGGTTCATGATTGTATTAACTAATAAACATGAAACCTCGCACACACATAATTTACCGTAATAATGTTTCGTTTCTATTAGTTGATCAAACCATGGATTAAAGGATGCGCAGGTTATATCCACTTGAAGGGTGGTACAGTTGCATTTTCAGAACTCTGGTTTGGAATAAAAGAACCATATAAAGGGTGATTCAGGAGAAGAGAGAAATATTCTGTGGGGTGAAAGAAAACGCTCTCGGTGTATCGGAATCGTACTTCATTCAATCGTCGCGATCTCTTTCGGACTATACAGGATGTTTTTTTATTAAAGTGGTAGATTTTTTTTGCCTCATAACTCTTAAACTACTTGATTGATTTGGATGAATATTTCAAAGTTGAATTCAATCGATGAGGTCTATCATGCGAATTTTTAATTTCATCCGAAACCAGGACTGGATCAGAGAAAAATGTTTTTTCGTTTAAATGCTTAAATTACACCCTGTATATTTGTGGAATAAAAAAATTATTAGATATTTGTAAACAGGAAATATGGATGATCCAAACAACATAAAACACAATTTTATCACACCTTGTGTGGAAAAAATTTGATATTTCGCAAAAACATTTTTCGTTTAATTTGTCCTCTAACTCTTTGTAGGACAAAATCGAAAAACAACATTCAGTATAGGGCTCTAACAGAATAACCAGTGTGAGAATTTTCGAAGAAGAGTTGATTTCTTCATACTATATACTTTTTGGTCAATTTGCCCTAACATCTATTCTAAGTTTCAGGGAAAAAATTCAAGATCTAAAAGAAATCATTTTTACATTACTTCAGAGTTATCCAAGAACACAACGATAATTCGGGTGAGGGATAGTTTTTTTATCACATAGTTTTTATTGAGGAACAAATATTGCAATTTTATCCATGGTAAAAAACACACCTGGAACATTAAATTGCAAAAAAGACTCGGGTACCTGAACTTAGCGATAGTCGGTTCAAATCAGGTGCTCGAAATGGTTTCCCCTTTGCTCAATGCATTTTCTTGCTCTTTTTACAATGCCTCCATTGGATCTTCGAATTAGGTCCATATTTTTTCTTAGAATCCGTAATTCTTTGGATCAAATGTTCTCTTGACAGTATTTCAATTTGATAAACATTATCTTTTAAATACCTCCATGAGAAAAAATCGTGCGGATTCAAATCCTGTGATCGAGGTGGCTAACTTGTCGGTCCACCTCGACCAATCCACCTATTAAATGAGAGTTATTCAAAATATTGACTACATTGTTGGTAAAGTGAGGGGGAGCCCCATTTGTATTGGAAAGAGATTTCTCGTAGGAAATTTGGTAGCGTATTCTGAAAGAATTCTAGGTAAATGCCTCCATTTACTCTATCTTCGAAGAAGATTCCCAACCAAATATTCAACGAAAACCTATTTTGAAAATGGTTTTGGCGTGTTAGTATAGGGTTTTCCTGTTCCCATTTTTGTGAACTGTACCAATTGAATACACCAATTTTCGGAAAAGTGGCCTCATTGCGAAATAATATTCTATACACATGTGAGTGATGTCCAAAGATCCAACGGCAAAAAGGCAGATGGAGGTTGTAGTCATTTTCTTGGAGTTCCTGCATATTTTGATGATGGTATGGATGGTATTCCTCATTTTTCAAAACGAGCCAAGTTGTTGTTTGGGTCAACCCCAGATCACGAACGATTTTTTTTGTACTCGTTTGTGGGTCATTTTTAATAGCTTGCAGAACTTCATTTGGCGACTGAATATTTGCTCTTTCTAGCTTTATACTGCTTGGAAAAGTTCCATTTTCTTGAATAAACAAGAAAGTTTGAGAAAAAGTCTTATTGTTCGAATGTCTGCGTAGGGAAAACGCCTTCGGTATCCAGATCTGGCTGCATTGCCACTTCCGTTGTATAATTCACAAATAAATACCATATCTACATATTCTTGATTCGAGAATAGAAAAGGCGTAATCTGTCAGCTGGTAAATAGTTTTTCAGCCAAGAATCGAACGATTAGCAAGAATAAACACTTATTTCATAAGAAGAGGGATTAAAATTAACACTGAGAGAAAAACAAAAGTACCAGAATAAATAATTCGATTGGGGACGTCGTTACATGATGAAAATCGATATACATATTTTCAATGAAATAAAACTAATGTATTCAAATTTTCACTGTACTAACAGTCCTAATAAATGAAATTCAGCACACGATACTACCACCGAACGCTAAACTTATGTCATGGGATGAAGTAAATCTCTTCCCTAGTGATCCACCTAGTGATACAGTGAAACTCATCAACAACGCCCTTCAAATTAATAAAGTCAATCCGATAATTCAATCAGAAATCTTACACCTTTTAGAAATTTGTTTAGAAAAATTATTTTAACTTCAATGGAGTATTATATAATAGTAAAAAACTATCCAAGAACATCCGTTATTCAAACACTTTATTTATTGGTTTAGATATGTCGACGATATCATTTGTTGTTTCACTGAAATAAACAGACAATAAGAGTTATTCGAAACATTCATTAACAAAATTCGCGGTAATATTAAATTCACGTTAGAAATAGAAACAGAAAACTCCATTAACTTTCTGGATTTAATTATTACTAAAATTGACGGCTAACATGATTTTTATATTTTTCATAAGCCATCATATACAGATATCACTATTCACAGCTCATCTACACATCCTTATCCACATAAATAAGCTGCTTAAAATAGTATGGTACATAGACTCATTCATATTCCAATGTCACAAAATAATTTCATAAGAGGAGTAAAATATAATTTATATATATATATATATATATATATATATATATATATATATATATATATATGGTCTAATATCTTCCGGATTCAAAATCCGTAGATCAATGAATAATCCCTCCTGACAAGAGCTAGTTTCAAATCTGTCCGCCATGCACGCAGCCACCCAAGCGCCACAATAGTGCAACCAAGCAGGATGCCGATAAACGAAGCGGCGGAATGCAGTTTCGCCCTCATTAGGAGCTCATCAGTGTCGCATATCGCTTCTCAGCATTCTACCAAGCTACATCGGGGTACCCTATCAATTCCAGAAAGGACGCTTCGTTTCTCGGCATCCTGCTTGGTTGCACTATTGTGGCGCTTGGGGGCTGCGTGCATGGCGGGCAGATTTGGAAACTAGCTCTTGTCAAGGGGGATTATTCATTGATCTACGGATTTTGAATAATTCGTTTTGTCTCAAATTTATATATATATATATATATATATATATATATATATATATATATATATATATATATATATATATATATATATATATATATATATATATATATTGGATTATGAGCAGTATAAACTAACGAGAAAACCTATGACTCTGGATATCTGAGCAAGATGATAATATATGAAAAACTATTTCTGAAAAACAAAGACATTCACGGCAAGAATCATCTATATTTTGCTTGATGATGTATTTTTTATTATTTCTTGTGAAAACAATCTGATCTTGGATCGCAAATGCCAAGCCTTCTGTTTCAGCGAATAAATCTCAAGATACTAACCATCTTTTTGCGATTTCATCAATATAATCGTTTTTTGATTCTTTAGGCTACGTTCCGTGTAATTCCTTCTGCATCCAACGTTCTCTTTGAGATTTATTATCCAATATATAAGAACTAACTTTTGCTTTGTCAAGTTCAGAGGTGTAAGATTATAATCTGAAGTAAAAACAATTTCATGTAATATAGACGTTCTCTGTTTACAAGGAAATGCGAACGTAGAAGAAAAATATGTTCAATATGAAGATTGTTCAAATATGTTAGTCCACGACCTTCAAGATGTCTAGGTAGTGTAACTCTTTGAAAGATTTTCATATTTAGGAAGCCCATATTTAATATGAATATCATTGGAATAGTTGAAAGTAATCTCTTTTCAAATCCATATAATTTAATATCATCTAAATAATTTAAGTGGTTTGGATTGAATTCACCTGATAGACTCTTTAATTTAAAGCTGAAACTAGTAGCCTTTAATTCATGAGATGATGGATTAAGGCAAAAACAAATTTAAAGAGCACTCTCTTGAAGGATGCTTTTTTTGATTGGAATGACTCGAATGTTAACGATTGTTTCGAAATATTTAAATGAAGGTTCGTTCTCCAATTTTTCATTTCAAATTTAAGAAAAAGACGCAGTGTCTTATCAATTTTAGAAATTTTCAAAATTTTTTGAAGCCATGAATGAGGAGAACTATCGAAAGCCTTTTGGTAATCAATAAACGCTGTAAGGATATTTCTCTTCTTAGTTTAAATCGAAGCAAGAGAATCAATTACAAGTTTAGTACCAAGGTGCTTTTTCTACATCCTTTTTGTTATTTGGAAAGAATATTATAATTCTCCAAATGTGGAAAAAATTTTTGGGTGATACAAGCAGTTGAAATTTTATATATTGTAGGAAGGCAAGTAATTGGTCTTTATTGATATCGATCAATTGTATTAGCACTTCGGTTTTAAATAAGTAATTCCTTGTGTGAAGAATAAAGAAGTAGCTGGGGGTTCTTGATTATAAATGAAAAATATTCAGCCAATAGTTATGAATACCATCAACACCTGGAGATTCCCAATTTTTCTGTGTTTAATAACTGATGTTATATCCTCGTTTGAAAATTTTTCAAATTGCATGCATTCTATTTAGAGAATCGAGACCTTTCATTTAAAATGCAACTTGCAATGGAATTGTATTGCATTAGAACTGCCCGAATTGAAGCCCAATAATCAGTTAGAATATCAATTTTAGGAGCTCCATTTCCAGAAATATTTTCATTTGAATCTGAAATAAGTTTTTGAAATTATTTTACGTAATATTTGAATATCTTGTTTTAGAATTTTCTATCTGATATGATGTTATATTCAAGTAGTCTAATGGAGTATACTGAAAGTTTTTGGTTCAATGTATTAATATATTTTATTAGTTTTCCGTCATTTATCTCATTAATAGTATGGTTTTATTTTTGAGGAATATTTTTCATTATGTGCCATAAGTTTTCTAGATCGATTCCTTTGGAATATTGTGTCAATTTTCCTGAATAACGTCTGATATATATATATATATATATATATATATATATATATATATATATATATATATATATATATATATATATATATATATATATATATATATATATATATATATATATATATACAGGATACCCTCGGGAGCGTCCTTTAAATACTTTTTAAGTTCCAATTACAATATCGAGCTGAAATTTTATACGCGGCCATAACAAGCGATTCTCAATTGGAGTGAAATATTTTCGAAGTGATACCATTTCCGGTTGTACCGGAAGTGATACCATTTCCGGTTGTACCGGAAGTGATACCATTTCCGGTTATACCGGAAGTGGGTCATCACTTTGATATTTCAAATGGCAATCAACCTTTTTTTTATACATCTAGAACCGACATTTGAGCAAGTCATAAATACCCAAGTTGTTGGCACTTATCTGTCATAATATCTGACAGATTTAATTATTTTTGTTATAAACTCGATTTTTGAGGAGCATTTAAAAAAATTGTAGCTCGTAGATCTTTTGCACTACAGACACAATTTTTGCTTGAGTGGATAAAAGAAGGATGAAGGAATTTTCTCGTTCATATTACATATGAATTAAATGATCATTCAGCGTTACCATCGACTTGAAAATCTTTTGTTGGAATGTAGTAGCCAAAAAAATGAAAATTCTGGAAGATCGCTACCTACTTGAATCACGCTTGTTAACTGAAAAACTAAAAGTATACATTTTATAAGGAGGCGTTTGTTGCGAATCTGGACCGGAAATATGAAAGCACGAACAATTAAACATTAAATTTTTATAATTTTAACCTTATTGGATGTATCGACTAAGTGTTCAGATATAAAATCGAGAAAGAACAATTGCGATAACTTAATGAAAGCGAAGACCTTTGAAAGGCCAGAAGCAAAACAGGAGACTTTTGAATCAAGTGAAAACTGAACACAAAAATTGTCATGTGGTTTCCTAGAAAAGTACTACCAGATGTGATGCTTGACCGTAAGATGAACTAAGGGAGTGCTAGGGTGAAATAAAAAAGAACTCAGAAACTGCATAATAAAACAATAATTTTGTTTCTTCTATATGTGTTAATAATCACTGTACCATAACTTTTTGGTATTTTGTGTGATATTAACTCAACCAACTATCAACTCGGAAATTAGAGTTCTAATATACAAACCAAGAATGAGCATTCTGTGGCTCCACTTCTAGGAGACCAGAATATTTACTCAACGACAATATAGTAGTAAATCTAAGATATCGTGTAGAATTAATTGAAAGAAGATGATATTTTAACACCAATTAGAAACGGATCTAGAATTAGAAGTTACATATTTCATCTGAAGAGTGACTTTAATTCGATGCAAGTTTCGGCCATTTGGATGAGCTAGTAGGCCAACATCAAAAATTCATACTCCAACTATATTTTATGTTATCAATCTAAAAGATCATGAGAAATGAAATTTTAGATCATATAATAGAGAAACCTAATAACACAGATTCATTGAGTAACAATTTCTGATGCCATTATCTTACCATACGAAAGTGGAGGATATCACTATTTTAATGAACTGAATAAAAATGTTAGAATCTCCCTATTGCCCATGAAACACTTTAAACTGCCTGAAAGTTGCTTAAAGTTACATCAAGAATTTTTTTCCATGATTTTGGGGTAAAATCTTTCATATAATCTTTGGAATATTGAAGATAGATTCGAAAGGATGCATAAACTTTTCATTTCAAAAGAAAAACAAATAAAACTTTTATTTCCTTCTTTACTGAGGTTTCACTATTCACTTAAAATTTTCCAGTTACTCGCGAAAATGCGACTGTAAGATAGAATGTTTCATTCTAATTATGAAATGCATACTGCTGAAGAAATTATATTATTCCAAGAATTGATATGCAGACTATGAAAATTTGCCTTTTTGGTTTCATTTAAGTCGAGTTATATATCTCAGTTGTAGAAATATGAATGTTGAAAATCATTTAAAGGAGTTCTCATACAAATATGAAGGAGGAAGATAATAAAAATATCATTCAATCAGATGATATGAATCAAAATATATAAGCTACACGTTCACTTGTTGCTTAAATATCTCTCCGATGAGAAATAATAGAGTTGAAAATTTTCTAAATAAATTATTCATTAGAAAGCAGAAATATAAAGACAGTTTCCAACTGTTGTTGGTTGTAAAATTATTCACGAACGATTTTGAAACGAACCACCGATTATTGGTGAATCGGAAGCAACATTTTGTTCAACTCATTGCATGTGGTTTTCTTGAATTCAGCAACCAGAAAACAGCAAGCGTTGCGACTGTCGAATTTAATATCCATTTGGATTTTCGCCCAGTCCTAGTGCATTGAATTTGGCACTGGCTACCGCATTGTACCGAATATTTATTCCTTCAAAAGTCAGACACGACAAAAATGCTTTTACAGTTTTATATATTCTGCATCATACAAACATAATTGAAAGCTACACGAAAGTGGTTTTATGTTTTTTTCGACATGTGTGTCTCTGGATCTCGTATATATATATATATATATATATATATATATATATATATATATATATATATATATATATATATATATATATATATATATATATATATCGAAATTTTGTTCTACTCATAGGCGCCAAATTTGGAAATTGGTTATTGAATTGCCTGCAAGTTCTATCCACCACTTTTTGACATTTGCCATGAATTGAAACGAGATTAAATATATCCTCGTTTGAATAATCAGCCATTTTATTATCAATCTGGTGTTTTTCAAAATTTTCACTTCAAATTACCAACAATTCTTGTTGAAATATCAAATTCAAATGAACGAAGTGATAAGTACATTAATTTTAGGCACCTATATATATATATATATATATATATATATATATATATATATATATATATATATATATATATATATATATATATATATATATATATATATATACAGGATACCCTCGGGAGCGTCCTTTAAATACTTTTTAAGTTCCAATTACAATATCGAGCTGAAATTTTATACGCGGCCATAACAAGCGATTCTCAATTGGAGTGAAATATTTTCGAAGTGATACCATTTCCGGTTGTACCGGAAGTGATACCATTTCCGGTTATACCGGAAGTGGGTCATCACTTTGATATTTCAAATGGCAATCAACCTTTTTTTTATACATCTAGAACCGACATTTGAGCAAGTCATAAATACCCAAGTTGTTGGCACTTATCTGTCATAATATCTGACAGATTTAATTATTTTTGTTATAAACTCGATTTTTGAGGAGCATTTAAAAAAATTGTAGCTCGTAGATCTTTTGCACTACAGACACAATTTTTGCTTGAGTGGATAAAAGAAGGATGAAGGAATTTTCTAAGCAATCTACACATGTCAAATGTTTATTGCGTTGTTATGTATGATTTTTTTAATTTGGCCTTTTTCAAACAGCAATAACTCAATTTTTTCAAATTGCACGTGCCAATTTTTATATCGCCATCAGATGAAGCGTCAAATTTCAGATGGAATTGTATAAGCATGTACTATACCCATCTCTTATAGTTCCGAAATAATTTGGGAATATATTGAATTTTGATGATCTTGCAAGAACTAACAGAGAATGCTTTGAAATATTTGAATCAAGTAGCTCAACTGGCTACGCTCACCTGACAGGTGCCTAAAATTAATGTACTTATCACTTCGTTCATTTGAATTTGATATTTCAACAAGAATTGTTGGTAATTTGAAGTGAAAATTTTTGAAAAACACCAGATTGATAATAAAATGGCTGATTATTCAAACGAGGATATATTTAATCTCGTTTCAATTCATGGCAAATGTCAAAAGTGGTGGATAGAACTTGCAGGCAATTCAATAACCAATTTCCAAATTTGGCGCCTATGAGTAGAACAAAATTTCGATATATATATATATATATATATATATATATATATATATATATATATATATATATATATATATATATATATATATATATATATATATATATATACGAGATCCAGAGACACACATGTCGAAAAAAACATAAAACCACTTTCGTGTAGCTTTCAATTATGTTTGTATGATGCAGAATATATAAAACTGTAAAAGCATTTTTGTCGTGTCTGACTTTTGAAGGAATAAATATTCGGTACAATGCGGTAGCCAGTGCCAAATTCAATGCACTAGGACTGGGCGAAAATCCAAATGGATATTAAATTCGACAGTCGCAACGCTTGCTGTTTTCTGGTTGCTGAATTCAAGAAAACCACATGCAATGAGTTGAACAAAATGTTGCTTCCGATTCACCAATAATCGGTGGTTCGTTTCAAAATCGTTCGTGAATAATTTTACAACCAACAACAGTTGGAAACTGTCTTTATATTTCTGCTTTCTAATGAATAATTTATTTAGAAAATTTTCAACTCTATTATTTCTCATCGGGAGAGATATTTAAGCAACAAGTGAACGTGTAGCTTATATATTTTGATTCATATCATCTGATTGAATGATATTTTATTATCTTCCTCCTTCATATTTGTATGAGAACTCCTTTAAATGATTTTCAACATTCATATTTCTACAACTGAGATATATAACTCGACTTAAATGAAACCAAAAGGCAAATTTTCATAGTCTGCATATCAATTCTTGGAATAATATAATTTCTTCAGCAGTATGCATTTCATAATTAGAATGAAACATTCTATCTTACAGTCGCATTTTCGCGAGTAACTGGAAAATTTTAAGTGAATAGTGAAACCTCAGTAAAGAAGGAAATAAAAGTTTTATTTGTTTTTCTTTTGAAATGAAAAGTTTATGCATCCTTTCGAATCTATCTTCAATATTCCAAAGATTATATGAAAGATTTTACCCCAAAATCATGGAAAAAATTCTTGATGTAACTTTAAGCAACTTTCAGGCAGTTTAAAGTGTTTCATGGGCAATAGGAGATTCTAACATTTTATTCAGTTCATTAAAATAGTGATATCCTCCACTTTCGTATGGTAAGATAATGGCATCAGAAATTGTTACTCAATGAATCTGTGTTATTAGGTTTCTCTATTATATGATCTAAAATTTCATTTCTCATGATCTTTTAGATTGATAACATAAAATATAGTCGGAGTATGAATTTTGATGTTGGCCTACTAGCTCATCCAAATGGCCGAAACTTGCATCGAATTAAAGTCACTCTTCAGATGAAATATGTAACTTCTAATTCTAGATCCGTTTCTAATTGGTGTTAAAATATCATCTTCTTTCAATTAATTCTACACGATATCTTAGATTTACTACTATATTGTCGTTGAGTAAATATTCTGGTCTCCTAGAAGTGGAGCCACAGAATGCTCATTCTTGGTTTGTATATTAGAACTCTAATTTCCGAGTTGATAGTTGGTTGAGTTAATATCACACAAAATACCAAAAAGTTATGGTACAGTGATTATTAACACATATAGAAGAAACAAAAATTATTGTTTTATTATGCAGTTTCTGAGTTCTTTTTTATTTCACCCTAGCACTCCCTTAGTTCATCTCACGGTCAAGCATCACATCTGGTAGTACTTTTCTAGGAAACCATATGACAATTTTTGTGTTCAGTTTTCACTTGATTCAAAAGTCTCCTGTTTTGCTTCTGGCCTTTCAAAGGTCTTCGCTTTCATTAAGTTATCGCAATTGTTCTTTCTCGATTTTTATATCTGAACACTTAGTCGATACATCCAATAAGGTTAAAATTATAAAAATTTAATGTTTAATTGTTCGTGCTTTCATATTTCCGGTCCAGATTCGCAACAAACGCCTCCTTATAAAATGTATACTTTTAGTTTTTCAGTTAACAAGCGTGATTCAAGTAGGTAGCGATCTTCCAGAATTTTCATTTTTTTGGCTACTACATTCCAACAAAAGATTTTCAAGTCGATGGTAACGCTGAATGATCATTTAATTCATATGTAATATGAACGAGTCTCTTCTGATTATTCACATCCATTGTGGTGCTTATTTTCTTATTTTTAAGTGCTTCCGAACTTAATATGTGGGTAGTTGGTTCTGTTATTAGTTTCGAATGTGCAGTGTCTTATTGTGCTAATGTTTTCCGATGATTGATAGGTTTTCTGACATTTTTGTATCACGTTCGAAGATGTTCGAGATATATCCATAGGTATTTAGGAGGATATGTTTATTTTACTAATCAAATTAATTACTATCGATGTTTTTGTTTGATTGTTTGTTTTTACTTGAGCCTCCACTTGAAGGTTCCCCGATGGCAACGTCCCAGGATCTTGAAAACATAATATCTCTTGAGTGGTTCTCTCATTTAGAACCAGAAGATTAGATTCAATATTCATTGTAGGCTGACGACGTTTAGTAGGAACTTGTTGGTATTTTGAGTTGAGATTGATTCGCAAAGTTTGGTCGAATGGTTTCATCTGTAGTTGTTGGATTGTATTAGGTTATGAAGGGGCCTCCTTCAACTACACCTTATATTAGGTTACATACCAAATGGTTCCAAACCAAATGGTAGAAATAATGTCCCCATTTCTCATTCTACTTCATAAAAACTAATATTGAAATAATCTCCGTAGTTCTAGTTTTGCGCATAGCCCTGCATTTTTAAGGTATACTGTTGATTGTTCTCAGTATAAGATTCATAGTGAAGTTGATTGGTGTATTTTGAGCTCCTGTAGGTTAATATTATGATATCATATCATGTATAACAACACTAAGAAATCCTGGGGGAAAGCCTCCTAAGTTCGGCTTCGAAGGCATTTTACTTAAGAACATACCATTATATAAGAATCTATCATTCATATATGAAGAGAGATCCATGCTATTTTCCTCTCAAAAATGTTATCAGGTAATATAGTTCTGATGTTAATTTCAGTTTGAATTTGAAAAGCGAGAGGTGCTACATTTTTTTCGATTCATCAGAAGCGAGTGATCTATGCATCGTTTTAATTTAATATTGGAAGCTCCTGGCGTATTTGCTCATAATACACCGTCTTGGGCCCTTCATCGTAATATTACTAAGTTATTTCCATAATATATGGTAAAATAGTTCATCTAGTTGAGGTTAATGGGAATATCAAAGTTAATAATCCATAGAAGTGGCAATATCTTACCTAGATATGGGCATCATCACTTAATAATACTAAATTTTTGGTTATCTTATTTATCCAGGCGTTATCCGGTGAATTCTTCTTTAATGTGTATCGATATTCCAAGAAGTGTGTATATTTTGCCTACAGTCGTAAACTCCATTCCTATTATTGCCAGGTTTAAAATGAAGGGATGGGTCTATCAGTTGATGGTTACATTCCTGGATGAAAATACAAAGTTCACATCTCATCCAGCTGCGCTTCTGTATTTCGGGTTCCAATTGCATTGGAATATTTTACCTAACGTGACCTAGATGATTCGTTGTTCTCGTTATTCCTACAGGCCATATTTCCATATCAGAGTGGAGGGTAGCCTGATTTTTCTCTAAGAACGTGCTTGGTAGGTAGTGGACGAACCCAGAGAATGATATTTGCATGGAAACAATACCAAAAATTTCGTAACAACAGAAGTTTCAATAGATTAAGGTGAAATTTTGTAATATCTTCTTTCAACCTAAAATTTGTGGAAATTCCTTTTCAAATACTTATTGGAAGTATTTCACGTAGTAGTGAAAATTCCTAGTGGAGTGAATAGCGAAAACTAGGAATTACTCGCAGAATATTACTAACCTAAATTTTCTACCCAATATTTGGAATTATTTTGAATTTTGAGCATGTTTCCTTACCTAAAGTTTTTATGAGTAATACCTTCAAACGAACAGGATGCAGAATTTTTGTCCTTGTTAGTTAGTACATTTCATCTAGGAGAAAATTTCAGAGGCACTAGTTCATTTTATAAATTAATCGGTTTTCATTCAAAAGGCTGCATGACATGTTGGACATGGAATTTGATTCGTTACATATAATAGCATTAAAATAAATAGGAGCCCTTTACAAAAAAAATCGAAAATCGGTAGAAAATTTTCACCAGCACTCATACTGAAACCCATCCATATTGAACTTATACTGGACACTTCTCCCAATTTTTGCATGTGTGAATCAAAATTTGTGTTATATGTAGAAAGTGCAGCCAAATTTTCTTGCTTATTTTTAAAAGAGCCTGCTTGCGTTCCATTATCAGATTTTCGCTTTTTCATTATGTCTTTTTGCTTAATCCTTATTGTTCGGTTTCCCTCATTTGAGTCTTGAAGTCTCAATAGGTTTCTCGTAACTTTCTCCGATAGATGACATATTTCTCTTGGGTTATATGAAGGATTAAATTCAGGGGGATCCAACAGATCATAAATATTCGAATTGAGAGAGATGATAGAGTCCACGCTCTGACGTCTTGTCAGGAACTTCTTGTCTTGCAATATCTTGTGATGTAGTTTTTCTTTCAAAATTGAAATCGGAATGCAAGATTTCACACGTTTGGTTTCATTTTCAATATTCGGAGACATTTTATGGCTCATTGTTCCATTAACATCACCGCTTATAATTTTGAATATCAGATTGAAATTTTGACATAATATGCATGGAATAGGTAACTGATCCATAGAAACCATTCACAGAAAAATATGATGGATTATGAAATAACAAAATTAATCTTGATTCATCAAGTAGTTGAGTGCGTTCATGTGCTATGCTAGAGTCAAAAGAAGACAATCGAAATTAATTTTGAACTAAAAAGTGTTAGAAGGTATCAATAATTTTCAAATGATTCATACAGTTTTTCCATTTATCCTAAATAATTTCAGTCATTCATTATAACGTATCAGCAAATATGAAAGAATCAAATTCCACTCTATTTGTATTATTCAAAGAACTATAGTACGCCGCTTTTCTTCAATGTTTCTATGTAGATATATACATATACCGCGCTGTTGACGATCATAGGTATAAGCTGGATTTTCGGTGACAAGCAGTGTGTTAGTAGCATCTCGAGGAGACGAGCCAAACATCCACAATTACATATGCAGTATGCTGTAGTTCGACGATAGTGGGCCAAGGAACATGGAAACCATAAATGAATATAGCGAGTTTGCCTTTCGACATATGAGTTTAAGTTTTATTGTTGAAAGGGGGTATTTTGGTCTAGAAAATTGAAAAAATCGTTTTCTTGCATATTTTCTAAGCTTAAACTTTCAAAAACATGCTCTTAGAAGGATTTTTCAAAATTCCAATTATTTTGGGAGATACAGCGGATTCTTTAGTATCTGAATTGAGCTCTTTGTGTGCCCTTTTAAATTGTTATATATACCTGAATAACAGTACGTACTCAATATACCTGGAATTGTCCAAACAAAATATACCGGAAAGTGTATATCTATGAACCTGAAATTATTTGTGAAAATGACCAATATAAACTTCATTTGATAAAACAATTCTTCGCAACAGAGCTGTGAAACATAATAGACCAGATATCATTCTTACTGATAAACAGAATCAAATAACATATATAATGGATATTGCTATCTATACCCGACACACATAATATACAAAACAAATACAATGAAATAATTTCATGTATGATGCTTAGCGACGAGATTAAAAAATGTGGAAAATGAAAAAATTTTCATTCTACCGATTATTATTTCCACAACAGGTGTTATTCTAGAAATCTTGCATACTATATATATATATATATATATATATATATATATATATATATATATATATATATATATATATATATATATATATATATATATATATATATATATATATATATACATATATTTCTATATATATATATATATATATATATATATATATATATATATAGGGTTTTACCTCGACGAGTTGCCTATATATCTGTTCATGCAATCAAACTGATTTCATGAAAAATATAAATCCACCACCCGGTAATTAATACCATTGCCAGGCAATGATTATAATCAAAACATATCCTGGAGTAATTATATATTAGGATAACGTTAAATGTTATGAGAATATATCAATCAACCAGAATATATACATACTATAGCATCATCAGACAATGATATCAATGTACCAACGAGTAGTGTCAGAGGCTTTCTCCCGGAAAAATCCAGTGTACGGATTCTTAGTCGAGTAACACTGAATGTTACTCATTAATAGTTTCCTTTGTGTGAAGTGGTGAACGATCGAATAGAATACTGCTCTGAATATAAATATGACAAAATTGTCAGTTAATTATATTACATTTATATAAACAAATAAATAAAATATGAAATGAGATTCTGAGCAGTATAAACTAAAGAGAAAACCTATGACTCTACCTCATTATTATTTTCGAAAGAAACCTACGAAGAATATTACAAGATTTGATGACTGTTATCTTTGTAACTGTTCAAACAAATTTTTCTTCAGACCCAAAATCTCAATACTTTTGTGAAGATTTCTAGGAATAACGCCTGTTGTAGAAATAATAATCGGTAGAATAAATATTTTCTTCATTTTCCACATTTTTTAATCTCGTCGCCAAGCATCATATATTTAGAAATTTTTTCATTGTATTTATTTTGTATATTATATATATATATATATATATATATATATATATATATATATATATATATATATATATATATATATATATATATATATATATATATATATATATATATATATATATATATATAAAATCCTCAATTCTCTTAGATATGGACTTTTGCTCGAAGCAGATTCACGCTGGAACCCAAACAATAGCAATTGCAAATTATTTAGCTGCTTCTATTTTTAACGAAGGCTTTTTAAAGATTTCAAATATAATGGCACTCATGGGCATCATCGTTCGTACTGAAGCTCACACATTTTCTGTTAGACTTAACGAGCTGAGAATTAATCGCTCTGAACTACGAGCTTCTGCTGCTCCAAAAGCAGGCAGAACAGCTTGTTTAGAAGAAAGAACTTCACAAAATATCGATTTTGAGAAACAGGAAGGTCCATATCTATATATGGGATCGCCGATTAATCCAAAGTGAGTACTAAGTATTCCGAGTAATTCTACTGGACATTTTTCTCAAACTTCCAACTCCTTTTGTCGAGGTTGTTTACACGATATCTCAAGCTCTATCTGACCGATTCCTTAGAAATTTTGTGAGTATATTCTCCCTTGGAAACAAATGAGGACTAAGTATTTACGATATATACTTGGAGTTGAAGAAAGCGGAAAATGCATAATGATTCATATAGTTTTCTTATTTGTCCTAAATCTTTTCAGCCCTTCCTTGTAACGTATCAGAAAATATGAACGAGGAAATAATTCTACCTCATTTGTATGAATTTGTGAACTAGAGAACGCTTCTGAGTTATCAATATACATATAAAGAGATATATATTTATACCTCGCTGATGATAACAATCGAGCTTTATGCTCGATTTCGGGTGACAAGTTGCGTAGCAGTAGCAGCAGACCAGCGACAGTTAGCTGAAGAACGTCGAAAAGGTTGTGAATCTATGCTTTTAATTTGCTCAAAATTCCAATCAAGTAGCTGTCACCACGTTATTCCGAGATGAATGAATCGAACATTTTGCGCTGAGATGATGAGAAATACAATCTAATTCGTAGAATTAAGGACTTGTTGATTATTGAACTTCTGGGGGTAGTAACATCTTTTCTTCATAAAATGTTGTATTATTTTTCCCTTTTCATTTTGCGTTTTCCTCTCAAATTTCGTTTATCTTCATCAGTTGTGTGCGTGGATTTAGGTTCAGCTGGTTGATTCTCCACTTGAAAGTACTTTTAAAGTAATTAATAGTGCGAAATAAACAGTAGTCATATTATAGTGCTATCAAGTACACAGCCAAATTATGTTCTAAATAAAAAAAATTGCCTGAAAGTGACCCAAATATTACAATCATTTGAAATATCCCCAAATTACTGTGGAAATTCAGAATTTTACTTCGCTTTGCATTGTTGTGAATAACATCTGTTATCTTAAAAGGGTACAAGTAAAGAACTCTTATCAGTATTGATAAACGACAACAAACACCTGTAAAGGATTCACGCATTAACTGATTCTCTCAAACTAGTGATAACTGAAAAACTGAAGGGATACGAGGCAAAATTAATACTCTGAAAGTTGAAAATAAAGAACTTCGTAATGAACTCTCATATGTGAGCAACAAATATAGAAAAAACAATATTCTGTTCTATGGGCTCGATAAGGAGGAAGCTGATCCAGAAAAAGGCAATTTTAGAAATCATTGGGAATACCCTCCATATTGAATTAACCGAAAACAAAATAAACGACGCCTATACAATTGGGAAAACCAATAAGTGTCCCATCATCGTATAATTCCATTTCTATAAAAAGAGAAAAGAAATCTTGAAAAATACTGGAAAACTAAAGGGAACCGGAATATTTCTAGCACCGGATCTCACACCGAAAGAAAGGAGAAAACAAAAAATCTTGAGAGACCATCTTGAAATAGCCAAGTCTAAAGGACAAAAGGCGAAAATACGAGGTCCCAATTTTATTGTAGATGATGGTAAATTTGCTGCTGAGCAGTTGGATGGGGGCCCTGAACAGAAAAAAGGCCCTTCTCTCACTGCGGAAACTCAACAAACGCATCCAGTACTAGGTCGGCTGCTGAAAAATAGGCCAAGCATAGATAATTACATAAGAGATCTTAAACCAAATTCTATTAACACCTTTATAGCCCACAATATCGAAAGTTGCGATAGTGAACTACCTAAGTGTCGGGGTAACTCTTTTAATATATTTCATACTAATATCCGAAGTATCTCCAAAAACTTTGATGAACTTCACATTAATCTTACTAAAATTACAACTTAAATCGATTGTGTCGTTCTTACCGAAACACATCGATTGGATGAACCTCGTATATTTCAAATACCGGGCTACTCTATCGTATATAATGGAGGTGAAATAAATAAAAATGATGTCGTGGTAGTATTTATTAGAAATTAACACAATTGTAGGGAAGAAATCATAAAAATTGGTAATATTAATGTTATAAAATTAGTTGTGACAAGAAGCCACAATGTTTCACTTCAGATCCTCGCAGTATACAGATCTCCTTCTCTTGCTCCCAATGAATTTGTAGGTAACCTGAAACAATTTCTGAGTCTGCAGAGATGTACTTCTAATGTGAGTATTTTTACAGGGGATATAAACAAATATTTTGGATGAACAAGTTGATAATGCTCAAGAATATTTGAATTTTTTTTCTGAGGAAGGATACACTTCTGCCATAAATACATATACCAGGGAGTATTCATGTCTGGATTATATCTATTGTATCGCGAAGCACATCTTTTGAACCTGAGGCAACACTTCTGTCGCAGAATTCTTGTTTTCCATTAAAAGCATAAAAATATTGAAAAATGGTCTCCCACAGGTATAGTACCAGATATAATGACACATCTTGTTATGATATACCCAAAATAAGAAAATCATTAGGCTTCAGTAGCTTTATATATCTCGCCTCACGTAGATTTAATCCACTACCCACAAACTGAAATGCATAACGCATATATCAATGTTCATCAAAAGATTAAAGGAGTGGATTTTAGCTAAACCTCATATTGTCATATTACTGAGATTGTATCTCTTAAATCTGTCAACTGAAATATAAATGTGAGCTTGAAATAACTTGGTTTTTGAATGATGGATCTACTTTTTGTTTGTTTATGTTTATAATATGTTTACTTAGTGCGCACATTCAATGGCCATGCTCAAGGAATTTTCCTTTTATGGCCAAAATGTGAGTATACTAATTATAAAATCGAGCACTGATTTCTTTATTCATGGTTATTATTCAATAACTCATGTGATTGTTATTGAATTATTTGTGTCATTTTTGTTATTATTATTATATCTGAATAAATATTATTATTATCGTTCATGTAAATAGCACTGCGAATTTATGATTCATTCCTTTGCATATGACATTTTGTGCACAATTTCAATAGAGTTGGTCCTTATCAATTTTTGGTAACTGTTTCTGAGTTCACTAACACAAATTTCTACGAAAATATTAACTATTACTTTGTGTGTAATGATTTATTATTGATATTGAGTTTTAAAAATTGAAATGAACACACTGTTTTACTGTTCTGTGTGAGTTTCTGTACATTCATGTATTGTGCGCTATTAGTTGTTTTCAATATGGTACGAAATCTGTTACAGTAGGTTCAATTTTAGTGACAACTCCACTCATGTGTCAAAATGCACTTTTAAGAACACATAAATTCGAGTTTGTTATCGGATAAATTGCATAGATCCATAGACAATCCTTGCGTTTCCATAGCCACGCAACTTTCACAACAAATAGCACGTTTTTAAAACTGTCAAGAACAGCCATTTATGTACCAGTTGTAAAGTTTTTGCCGATATAAATTGAAATGTCTCGTTTTGGAAGTACCAGTGAAGCAGAAATAAATATTTCTATACAGAATTCTATCCCCAAAAAAGAAAAACGAACAGCTCGATTTGGACTCAATTCAGTATCTTCTGCATTTAGAAAGACTCGTGAAGCTCGCTGTTCTAAAAGGAAGATGTTACAAGGGGATGTGCAAAAGCGAAAGAAAGTTCCGTTGCATTAACAAGAACTGAAATTGATAACATGGCTGTGTACTGGGACGAAAATGCCCCGATAGGTTTGTTGAAAAATTTTTTCCATATTGTTGCTTATGAATTAGCATGGCGTGGCGGTGAAGCAGCAACTTGCAAGGTACACTTCAATGAGGAAAAGTTTAATAACGGAGAAGTAACTGGTCGTATTGAATGTAACCCAGTATTCTCGAAAACTTGCCAATGCGGCTCAAAAAAATGCTGTGATAGTAAATGGCTAGCAAAAAATAAGGAAAACCCAGATTAATGTTCTGTGAGGTTGTTTCATAAGATATTGTCGAAAAGATCCCATCATATTACAAGTGATAGATTATTTCTGGCTCCCAATCAATTTTGGAAAAACAGTACTTCTAAAGGTTGGTACAAAAATATGCCTTTGGGAATAAATGTAATATCCAAATGGACACAAATCATTCTCATAGATCTAGTGCTGTTTCGAACCTATCTGAGGCAGGTGTCAGTGAACAAGAATTGATTAAACTATCCGGACACTCTACGGCAAGCTCTATTAAGCTGTAACTGCAACTGAACAATGAGCATCATTTGAATCTTGTTTCAAATCTTCAAAAACCTTCTGCGGATGCTGAATCTTCCATAGTTTCTCAGGCATCGTCCCATATAGAATCGGAGTGAAAACATTGTATATAGTAATTGCATTTTCAATAATTGCTCATTCCAATAAAAACTTAACATGTTCGTATTGAATGATTTATGATTTTCCCGTTGAGTTTGTGTGCATTTCTCGATAAAGTTCATTTTGTACGTTTTGTCATTCGCGGAATTTTCTTAGCAGCTCGTTTTCTCATACTTACTTTTCGGTAGTTCAACTCGACCTGCTCGACAAAATCACTGGAGCTACGATTTTGTCGCCCAGTTCTCGTTAAATTGCCTGCAAGTAAGTATTCGAAAACGAGCATAGAAAAATATCCGGCCAAATCTGAGCTCTTGTGGTATTACTAACGATGAAATAATCATAATATTCGTTAACACATCTTTTAGGTGATACAATAAATTGCATATTCCGTAGAATATTCAGAACAATTTGTTCCTTTGTTATCTGATTTGATTATTCAGATTTGAGTGTAGGCTGCTTAGTAGCCTTGCTACTTCGATTAGTGGTCTACTGTGGCACACTCTCCTTTCCTTTTGAGAGTTAAAAGCTTTGTGGGGGAGAGCTTATCATGTTCAATGAGCTTCAATTCAGGAGATCCACGTTTTTCAAGGCAGATTCGGTCCCCAGCTACCCATTCGCACATGACGTGTTCTATTGATCCTATCTCCTCTTCGCATAGTCTATATGATTGATAAGGCCGCCTCATCTAAGACAACGGTGTCCCGTTAATATGACAGTTAAAAACAGCTAATGTCTAGCCTAAAGAGTTTAAGCTCAGACTGTTGTTGCAGTGGAAGGTCAACTGATGGTAAATCGAGAGTATCTGAGTCCTATATATATATATATATATATATATATATATATATATATACAGGACTCAGATACTCTCGATTTACCATCAGTTGACCTTCCACTGCAAGAACGGAGAATTTTTTTTGTTTTAATTTTAATCATTAATGAACTATTATCACAACCAAATTCCCTCATGATTGTCTGTAATCGATAAGTATCAATATTCTCCTTATATTTCCTAAAATATAGTACTTTATTGAATAGGATTTTAAGATTCTGACTTCAGAGTTTTACCATATCCCCAAATTTCTCCTGGATTTCAGATAAATAACTTAAATTTTTAGAGAAGGAAGGTTTGATTCTTCCATTGATTTTCATAGGTATGTTATGAATGAATACAGTCATATGAATTGAGTTGTAAGTAAGAACTAAGTAAACCGTTAGCAGTGGGATATTTCTCGAGCAGCAAATACAAGCGCGGCTTGACTTTTTCATTTTCCCGCCCAGTTACTTGAAATACAACAGTACTGCCGTCAACTGTAATCTATAAGTGGGCAACTTCCTAACTCACATAATTTCATATGTTGATTAAGCATTATTTTTATCGTAAAAAGTCCGTCACTGAAACTAAGGAGAGACTTGATAAATACTACGTGGACTCAGCACCATCAATTTAAATGGTTAGGAAGTGGTTTACAGAGTTCTAATGTGGTTGTACCAGCAATAGTAACGCCGAACGTTCAAGTACCTCACAGAAGTTATCACGCCAGAAATGGGCGATAAAATCCATGAAATGATACTGGACGATCGGAGAATAAAAGTGCGTGAGTTGGCTCATGTTGTAGGTATCTTAGCTGAACGAGTGCATCATATTTTACACGAATATTTCGACATGAAAAAACTCTGCGCGAGATGAATGTCGCGATTGCTCGCACTCGACCATAAGCGCAGTCATGCGACCACTTCAGAAGAGTGATTACCGATGTTCAGCCCCTGATCCGAACGAGTTTTTGCGCCGTTTTGTTACTTTGGACAAAACATAAATCCATCACAATACGCCAGGGACCTAGGACAATCGAAACAGGACCAAAGAAGGCCAAACAGAATCTGTCAGCCAACAAGGTCATGGCCACAGTTTTTCGAATTGCACGCTGTGTCATTACCCCGAAAAAGATAAAGCGATCGCAGTAAATATTACTCGAATCTTTTGAACAGATTCGACGTTGGTTTGAAGCAAAAACAGTCGCATTAGGCGAAAAAGAAAGTACTGATCCATCAAGACAACTCACGTGTGCATACTTGTCTAGTCACAATTGCCAAAATCCCCAATTTTGGATACGAACTGCTACCCCATCCAAAATACTCCAGATTCAGCCCCCTGCGACTATTTTCTGTTTCCAAAACTAAAAAAAAAGATTGGGCGTTAAGAGATCAGAGTCGAATAAAGAAGTCATTATAGAAACAAACGCCTGTTTTGAGAGCTTTGAGAAAACGTATTATATGAAGGGAATAAAAAAATAAGAAAAACGCTGGACTAAATATATCGAGCTTAATGGTGATTATGTAGAAAAAAAAATGTTTATTTGCCGAAGAAAATTTATTTTATTCAAAAAGTCACTGAGTTATCAAACCGCCCTCATTTGAGGCATTTCCTTGGAGTCTCAGATCACTGTACTATACACAAACTAACTTCTCCAGACAACGGTTGCAAAGTACTCCTCTCGCTTACAAATGTAAAATGAAATAATCTAACCCTAAGTACAATGCGATTTCATTGATTAGTTATACAAAATGTTAGTGGTTCTTTAATACCCTTGGTTGGAATTGCTTAGACAATGTAGTCGAGAAGGCGAGCATCAGATGATATATGACGTAGCCATATTGATAACAAGTGGCTCTTGCCCACACCTCGCCTTCCGGCCTTTTGTAACGCATTCCACATAAGAATAACGTTCATAAATTGGCGATGTGGACAGGCTGGCGTGATGATGTAGAATGTCCATTCTGGTGGCGAAATAAATCAGGCGTGCATCGGAGTTTGCGGAACGGAAGCTGGAAGAAGCAATAAGGTTATCATTTTCCGGTGTTTTATCACGAAGAGAAATAGTTCCATGGGGCCGAATAGGTTGGACGCAGTTGGTTCTCTCGGAATTGTGTCATGTGTACAACATACGAATATTTTCTGCTTACAATGACTAAAACCATTATCAATATTGCACGAAGGGATGACGAGCAGTGAACATACTTACGCTAGACAGGAATTGAGCAAATGAAATGATACCTAATCTTATGGCAAAATTTACCACTAAAATTCAATGACACTCAGTTACGAATTGAGCATAGGTTTCCCACTAATGAAATATTAAAATAACTATGTTGACTACTCAATTTTTCCTTCTCGTAAAAGTTACCCCATAAATTTAATATTTTTATTGAGTTTACAAAAGGAAATATTCAAGGAATAAAGTTCTCAATGAAATCATTCATTTTTAAAGGGCTACGTTTGCTACGAACGTGATGGAAAAACAGAGAAAATATTAAAATATGTCATCCGGCTATAAAAATTTGTTCTTATGCCTTATATTAATCTTCCAAAAATCATATTATACAGGTCATTCATTATGTAGGAGAACAATAGGGGAAAATATGTAGCTTTTCATAAAGCTGGAATTGAAGAAGCATACTGGGTGAAGATTTGACCCCCTCTAATACAGAAGAAGGCAATGTCAGCGACAAACGACGAAACTGGTCGAAATTTGTTTCCAAGGGGACCATTACTTATGCTAACTTTGAGCATCTCAGATCAACCTACCAAAACAGCATAGGGAATATGGGTCAAATGGCACATCGTTAGGGTTTGGTTTAGATAAATTTTAGATAGAGGTTGTCCCAGCTATAAAAAGATATCATATAATATTTGAACAACCCTTTGAATCCAATGTAGTACTGAAGAAGGCCTTTTAGCATATTGATGTGGAAGTGTAAAGATCAGGCTATGAATCAGCATCCCAAAACTTTCACTCCTGAAGAGTATCATGTGAAACCTCATTGAAAAGGTTCCTAGATGCCTTAAGGAACATCACTTGGTGTTAGACGTCTAAACAGCGTAATAAAATCGGGGTATTCATTCTGTTACAAGGTACCCCTGGTCGATTAATTCCGACTCATCCGACGGTATTCTTCAATTTGATATTTGATACTGGAACCATTACCTGCCTACAGATGGTATAGAAAGATTTGAATTCGATCATCTTACACTTGTATTTGACAAACAGACGATGAAAATCATCAATTTCTCACACGCGTTCTACAATTCAGTTACTATTACATACACTGTTATTCTATAACAGTTGCAAGAATATGTAACACAAATCGTATAGAGAAAAAAGTGAGTCACACATATGTCAAATCCAACAATTTTAGGCAACTGGTTCCAAGGCGAACCGATAACATGAAATAGCACGTCGTGTGAGAAATAAAGCTGTAGAAGTTGCAATATAGGGTCATCTACAAAAAAACAAAACACAGTCCATTAGGAAATTATCCCGTCAAATTAGCAGATCAATTCTTCTGATGAGAGTACCTTTATGCTCAATGTAGAAATGAACAGACACAATTTCCTATCCATCCATAGGGAAATACATCAAAACCCCACACTGGAACGCCTAGTTCTACAGGAAAATACATCAAAACCCCACAAAAATTGAATGTTCGGCAGGGTTGTACGAAAAATATCCTTTTTGACCTTGTTAATCGAGGGTAATTTCAATGAATATAATCATCTTGAACTGCTGGGAAAATTGATTTATCCAAGAATCACTCAGATTTCGGTAAGAAATTTCACTGTCTCAGAAGATCAATAGCATTTTCAACAATATGTTGCTGGTCCGCATTTTGATATTCGAGTGTGAGAATATTTAAATAATAATTCTCTAGGAATCTACTTCGATAGGATTGGCTCAATTTAGTCATAGGCAAGATCACCGGTTGAAACCTTTCTTTTTTTGGGGTAATTTAAAATCAAAAACGTTCGCTACGCAGCCAGAGACTTTGGGCGTTTCAATTCTTGTGGTTCTTATAGCACAACTGTTTCTGTTTAAAAATGAATAGTAACAATGCCCACTTTGTCTTCTGTTGATTACACATCTTTATCGATATCTTTCATCATCGAATAAAATATTAAAATTTTAATTAATCAACCCTATGTACCTAGCTATCTAACGGAATGAATTACTCGGTTTGAACACTCCGTATAGACCGCTAACACAAAGTGTTGACGAAAGTGGTGCAGAACATCAAAAGGCCTTTCCAGTCAGATCAGCGATTGAAATTCTCAAGCTTGGGGATGTTGAGGATAGGAGGATGATCCTTACACTTTCAAATTAACATGCTGAAACACCTTCTTCAATACTGATAAAATCAGTAAAAATCATAATTGAGTTTAAAGGGTTGTTCAGTTATTATGTGATAATATCTTCATATTTTTTAACAGCCTTTATCGAATATTTTACTCAAAAAGATTATTGATTCATATATATAATCGAAGGGCATTTCTAACGATATGCATCGCGACCCATATTCCATATGATTATTTTGTAGGTTGATGGATGTGAGAATAGGGGGTTGATACGAGATGCTAAAAGGTGGTATGAAGAATGGTTCTCCTGGAAACAAATCTCAACCGGAGCAGCGTTTTCCGCTAACACTGCCTTCTTCTAAGTTAGGAATGAGGTCAATTTTTTTGGAACTCCCTGTAATTGAAAATTATGAATAAAATATCAAGTTAATATAGTAGTGAAACTAGACATAATAAATTGGACTAAAGAAGTAAATATCACGAATGATGTTGCGAGACATTGATTCTCAGAAGTGAGGACACCCCTGGGATAGAAATTGAACAACGTATTTTACTTTCATTTTGATTTTTAATTTAAATTAAGGCAATAGACGATAGGCAACACCAATAGCCTGAAACAGTTACTTTATGTTGCTACTTTCATTGAAAGTATTTATTCGTTAAACATGGTAGTTATAAATTACAACTCTACTCAAATATTGTGGATAGATAAATAAATTATCTAGCCAAGCGACCCTCCTCAAATTCGAAAGCGTTCCATTTTGTGAACAATTTCTTTTCCTCGTCTGGTTAACGAAGTCCTCGGCAAGCCTAAATAAATAGCATCTACCAGACTTTTTTTGTCTAATGACGCTCTTTAATGTTATAACCAAGCAAGTTATTCATAGTGGACCCCTTTACACGAAAGCATGGTGTAGCTTTGGAATGATGTATTTTCTTAAGGAGGATGTTGGAAAATTTTGCACAATTATAGAGGGAATCAGGCCCTGGAGAACAATTATTTCTAAACTTCAGTAGCTGCCTAATTAGAATGAAATCGCGCATATGCATTCTAACTAAAGTGGTTGTTAGATTGACAGCAAACTATTATTTGAAGGCTGAGAAGAGAATTATTCTGAAAAACGCCCAACAAGAACAGAAAGGCATCGGAAATAATTTTTTTGCGAAGATCATATGCCTATAACAGTCCATTTCATCATTGCCCCGTTTGAATTCATAAACACTGTTCATATTCCTTCAAGTATATTTTTGCCTGAAGTTTTCTGCTTAGTTTTCGACGTTTCAATATCTTGCTTCTCTTCCTTGTTTTCGGATTTAAAGCATATCAAAAATATGCACAAACCTAACCTACGTATCATTGAAATTAATTAAATTTCTCAAAGATACTCTCGAGTGCTTGCAGCCAGTAAGTGATAACTGCAGGATAAGAAAAACCTTCAGTGGAGCAAACGGGTCTACTCAAAAATATTTCATAGTTCGTTAACGTAGGTATAGTACTACTGGTGTATTATTGACTCTTAACTAGTAAGTTGTTATCGGCTAATGTATTTTAAAATCTCATATAAAATTAAAGATTAATTTCTTGGAACTGGAAATTTATTTAAGTGAGTTAGTTATAGACCATTCTATTTCTCTCAAATTGAAGTATCCCAATAAGATCAGATTCACAAGCATGAATACATTACATTAATACATGAATATTAGATCATCAGCAAGCTGAGAGTAACAATTGAGTCCGGTGGTCAATCAAGAAAAATAATAATTGTGAAAACAACATTATCATATTTGATTGAATGATATTTTTTGCAAGCTTTGCTTTTAAATTTCCATTCAATTGTTCACTTCTTCGCACTTCTTCATAATTTCTGCAAATCGAATAAATCTGTCATTAAGCAGAAAAACCGATCCACGAGTGTAAATTATCATAGTCAGGGAAGCTCACTTGAAGTTTTGATAGCACATATATTTTATACTCATATTGACTTCACGAGATAATTGAGAAAATGGAATAAATTTTCGTGGTGTATGCTAATAATATTGTACCGTTTCTTTGTTTTTCAAATACTTTGTGGGTTCAAATTAAACACTTTCACGTTACAAGAACTTCAACTAATTTATTTACACTTAGACTGAACACTTACAACTAATTTATATAACACAATTTACTGTCTAATTTATTTCACTCGTACTGTACAAGATTCACTCGAGACTGACTTGACCGTCTGTGGTTCCCGCTCTCTTTTATATACAAACGCGGGAATTCGGGAGTATTCCGTTTCTTTCTAGAACGTTGGTCGGCGAGCCAGATTGTCTAGAGTGTTCTGGAACGGACAGGGTCGGCTTCAGGGGCGATTGGATATCGTTACACTGCCCCCCTCTTAAAACTGTTCTGTCCCAGAACAGACTGGGTCTTCGGTGACTATGAAGGAATCGGCATTTATTTCCAGCTTCGCATCTCCCTTGTTGATGGAACTAACATTCAACTGTTTTCTCTCCTTGTCTCGAAGGTGTAGGATTGAAACAGCACACGACAACTTCCATTTTGTCGTCTTGGAAGATTACTTCGATCATGTTCCGTACAGTTCTCCAATCTAACTGGTCCAACCCACAACCAAGTTTCGGTATAGCCAGTTTCTTCACACCCTGCTTGACCAAGTGCTTTCTCAAGTCTAGTAAGGCTGACCATAGAGCTTCATAACAGGGTTTCTGGTGTGAATATTCTTTAGTCACCAAGTAGTAGACCGTTCTTCCTTCAACGTCTAGTTTCAAGGTCTTGCCTACCGTAGACAGTTGCTGCCTTAGTTCAAAAGGTCTTCCATATTTAGCCTTGAAAACCCTAGCGATGCCCTTATCCATTCGAAGATCTTGAGCGACACAATGTGCAATGGCGTATTCCTTGTCTACTTGAAAAAGATCTTGTTGTATTTCTCTGGTGACTCCAAATTGAGCTTTGCCTGTTCCGCTATAGTTGGCCATGAAACGATCGTAGTCCCTAGCTTCATTCACTTGATGCTTCTCCGACTTTTCTGAGATAAAACGTGTCTCTTCGTTTTTGTTTTCTCTTTCAAAACGAGCCAATCGATTGAAATGGACTACTCTAGGCTTCCCCCTCGGCAACTTCCTTATTCGATACACGATGTCGTTGATCCTTTTCATGACCTCATAAGGACCTTCCCAATGTCGCTGTAGTTTGGGAGACAAGCCACGTTTTCTCTGTGGGTTATAAAGCCATACGAGTTCACCTACTGAGAATCCTCCTTCAGAAGCTTTCAGGTCATAACGGTTTTTCATTCTGTCACTGGCAATCTGCATGTGTTGTCTGACCTAGTTATGGGTATAGTCCATTTTTCGCTCCAGATTAGTGACATAATCTTCTCCAACCAAATCTTCCTCAGGCTTGCAACCGAATTCCAGATCACATGGCAACCTCATTTCACGACCTAACATAACCCGAGCTGGTGTTTCTCCTGTTGACTCTTGTACTGACGATCTGTAGGCCATTGCGAAAAGGTGCAGGTATTGGTCCCAATCTCGCTGATGATCTGATACCACTTTAGCCAGGTATTTTCCCATAGTTCTGTTCATTCTTTCAACCATGCCGTCTGATTGAGGATGAAGCGCTGTTGTTCTGGTCTTTCTGATGCCTAGTTTTTCACACGTTTCTTGGAATAGCTTCGATTCAAAATTTCTCCCTTGATCGCAATGTAACTCCAAGGGAATTCCAAAACGGCAAAAGAACTCCTTCACCAAAATATCAGCTACAGTTGCGGCTTCCTGATTAGGTATAGCGTAATCCTCAACCCACTTGGTGAAATAATCCATGGCAACTAGTATGTATTTGTTGCCGCCATCAGTTTCTGGAAAGGGTCCCGCTATAGCTACAGCAACACGTTCCATCGGGCTTCCAACATTGTACTGCTTCATTGGGGCCTTGCATTTTCATAAGGTCCTTTCACCGAAGCGCATGTTGTACACCTCCTGCAATACTCTCGGACATCTGCCTTCGAGTTGACCCAATAAAATCTAGCTCTGACCTTCTCAAGGGTCTTCTTGATGCCGAAATGTCCTCCTGAAGCTTCATTATGCAACTTCTCCAAAACTGCCTTTACTCTGCTTCTTGGCACAACTAACTGAAGCCGCTCATCATCTCCAGATTCATTTTCCAAGCGTCGCTTCAGCAGACCATCGTCCACTAACAGTGTCTCCCATTGCGCCCAATAAGCCTTGATGTTTTTACTCATCCTGGAGACAGCTTCCCATTTCGGTCGTTCATTATCCTTTTCCATTGGAGAACTACACTCAATTCAGGGTCTCTTTCTTGTTCCTTTCTTAGTTCGGCTGGCAACCAATCCTCATCAACAACAGTTGTCCTCATCAGACTTGTCTTTTCGTCCAACCGAGAGCAGTGACTGCAGTTTACTGGGCAGGGCCTTCGCGATAGCGCATCTGCGTTCTTGTGGCTAGTTCCTGCTCGATGCTCCGTATTAAAGTCATATTCTTGCAGCCGCTCAATCCACCTTGCCATCTGACCCTCAGGATTCTTGAATCGTAATAACCATTTCAGAGCAGCATGATCTGTTCTGAGTAGGAACTTACGTCCATACAAGTACTTGTAAAAATGCTCGATAGATTTTATCACTGCTAACAGCTCTCTGCGAGTCACACAATAGTTCCGCTCTGGTTTAGATAGCACTTTGCTGAAATATCCTATAACTCTTTCTTGGCCATCTTGTATTTGGGAAAGGACACCGCCAATAGCATTATTACTTGCATCGGTGTCTAGTACGAATTTTCCATCCGATCTAGGATATGTCAATATTGGGGCAGTGACCGGAGTGTTCTTGAGCTGCACAAAAACATTTTCACATTCCCCTGTCCATGAAAATTGCGTGCCATCCTCTGTCAGTTTGGTTGAAGGCTTTGCGATGTTGGCAAACCCAGGAACGAACCGTCTGTAGTAGGTGCATAAGCCCAGAAAACTTCTGACTTGATGTTTGTCTTGGGAGACAGGCCAGTCTTGGACAGCTGCGATCTTGTCATTATCCACCTTGATGCCTTTCCGTGTAACGACGTGACCCAAGTACTTCACTTCTCTCTTGAAAAGATTACATTTCTTAGGACTTAATTTCAAATTGGCGTCACGTAGCCTTTGGAAAACTTCTGATAAATTCTTCAGAAGGTCTTCGAAAGATTTTCCAATTACGATGACATCGTCCAAACACACCAAACAGGTCTTCCAGGATGACCCTCTCAAGATTGTTTCCATCAAGCGCTCAAAGGTGGCAGGAGCATTGCACAAGCCAAATGGCATAACATTGAATTGCCATAAACCTGATCCGATCGTGAATGCAGTCTTCTCCTTGTCTTTAGAATCTAAACTAACTTGCCAATAACCGCTTTTCAAGTCTAAAGTTGAGAACCAATGCGAGCTAGCCAAGGTATCTAATGTGTCATCGATTCTTGGTAGAGAGGGTAGCTGTCCTTTTTCGTAACCTGGTTCAACTGTCTATAATCGACACAGAATCTCGTGGACCCATCCTTCTTCTCCACCAATACCACAGGAGAAGCCCAGGGACTATTTGAAGGCTCAATTATACCCTGCCTTTCCATGTCTGTGATTATCTTTTCAGCTTCTTCTCCTTTAGCCAAAGGCAATCTTCTGGGATGTTGTCGAATAGGCTGCGAATCTCCAGTATTGATCTTATGACGTACGATATCAGTTTTTTCGGTCTTGTCGTCATCTGTAGCAAATACGTCATGGTATTCTTCAATCAATTGTCTCACTCTTATGGTCTGCGGATTGTCAAGGTCATGGCAAGGTGAACTAAGGAGGTCCAATAATTGCTGTGGACATTCATTTCTACTCGAACTGGCTGGAGATGTTACGGTTCCGATGACTGCACAAACAGGCTTACTCTCTGCAATCACAGTATCTCGTTTCAGCGTAACTGGGAATGAATTCACGTACAGGATTCTTACCGGTAAGTTTTCCTTCCTTTTCACCAGTATCTTTCCAACTGCTAACCCTTTTCCGAGGGGACTATCTACGCATGGTTCCATCAAGCAAGTAGAAACTTTTTCCATGTTTCCATCGTGTCGTGCCATCACCACGGTTTCCGACAGACTTGGTAGCGTAACATCCTCGCAGAGATGTTCCTTCAGCACATCATTCCCTGTGTCACTAAATGGAATCTCTTCGTTATCTATCCTCAGAACATCCTTCTTCAGATCAAGATTGAATCCGTACCTCTTGATAACATCCATTCCAAGGATAACTTCTTCTGTGATATCAGGAGCAATAACTTCATGTCTGAAGTCTCGACTACCAATTTCTATATTCACTCTCATAATTCCATGCGTAGGTATTTCTTGCCCAGTTGCTGTTCGCAATTTCACTGACACCTTCCTCTTGGTTGGTTCTTTACACAACAAAACATCTGGTCTTATAATGGTTTTTGTCGCACCAGTATCTACGAGTAAGTGAACAGGTTTTTTATTCACATAACCAAAAACATATAGGCTGGATCTATCACTAGTTGCTTCACGAATAACTATCTCTGGGGCATGCGAGGAGTGGGTTGATTTATGCCCCTTGTCATCAACCCCATTCAGTTTTCCTGTTTCTGTTCGTTACGAGGCTTTTTGCATTGCCTTCTTATGTGACCAGTTCCAGCACCTGATTTCTTTCTTCTTCCTCTGGTCCAGGAGCCGAAGAACCACCTTTTCTATACTTTCTTCATCGTCAATGATGTTTTTTATAGTACGACTACCTCCTCTATTCGATGCCTGTTTTGCAGCTTCAAACTCAAGTGCTTGGGCCAAAGCATCATCAATCGTTTTTGGCCTAGCCAATCTCAAGGCCTGCTGAGTTTCACCGTCCGTGATGCCATCTACGAACATCTGAACGGCTAATTGCTCCAAGAAAGTATCAGGAGCAGTAGGGTAGGCTAATCCTACTAATCTCGCAATATCAGCCTCGAATTCTTGCAAGCTCTCTGTAGATTTCTGGCTACGATGCTTGATTTGAGCGTGGTATACTTGTTGTAAATGAGTATCACCGTACCTTATTTGTAGCTTAGATGTTAACGTGTCGTAGCATACCTGCTGGCTTGCTGGTATCGTCTGCAGAATGTTCAGTGCTTCTCCACGTAGAGCTACGATTAAAGACGTCGCTTTTTCCTGCTCAGTCCATCCATTGGCTGTGGCTGCCGCCTCAAATTGCTTCTGGTAAGTTGACCAAGGTATTTTCCCGTCGAAAGTAGGAGGTTTTATTTTCATCCTAGGAGCTTCAACATCATGTTCCATTTTCGACAAGATTGGCTTATCATTCATTTTCATTCTATATAATTGCTCTAACATTTTTAGTTTTGCCTCCTTTTCTTCTAGATGTTGGAATAAGTCACTCACTTTTTCGTTGATCTTCGCTTCTATTTCTTCTTCTATTCTATCTCTCATTTCATTCAGATTTTCCTTAACCAAATCCAAATTTCCTCCATTTCGTCCCTAACCTTGTTCAAATTTTCCTCCATCTTTTCTTCAACCTTATTTAGATTTTCTTTGACAGAATTCAAATTTTCCTCCATCTTTTCTTTAACCTTGTTCAGATTTTCATCCTTTTTCCTTTTACTTCATTCAAATCTTCTTTCAGGTGGTTCAAATTGTCCGCTAATTTCTTCTCTAATGTATCCTGCATATTTTCCTTCAACTCTTTAGAATTTTCCAACATCGTTTCCTTCAACTTACTTGAATTTTCGTCCATCTTCTTATTGAGGTCCATCAGGGCTTGCTGAAGGAATTTCAAAGCTTCCGTCTCCATAATTCTCTGTTGCGAACGGGTAACAGGCATAAACTCACTAGATTTTTTTCTTTTCTCTTCTTTTCTTCACTTATACCCCACACCTGACACCAATTGTAACGTTTCTTTGTTTTTCAAATACTTTGTGGGTTCAAATTAAACACTTTCACGTTACAAGAACTTCAACTAATTTATTTACACTTAGACTGAACACTTACAACTAATTTATATAACACAATTTACTGTCTAATTTATTTCACTCGTACTGTACAAGATTCACTCGAGACTGACTTGACCTTCTGTGGTACCCGCTCTCTTTTATATACAAACGCGGGAATTCGGGAGTATTCCGTTTCTTTCTAGAACGTAGGTCGGCGAGCCAGATTGTCTAGAGTGTTCTGGAACGGACAGGGTCGGCTTCAGGGGCGATTGGATATCGTTACAATATGTATTTATAATTGAACTGAATGCTCTTGCTTCGTTAATTGTGCTGCTAATTGCCATAAGTGTAGGAATTCGTCAGATTTTGACCTTAGAATGCATAGAAAAATGCAAACACTATATCCCAAAATGTATGGATAGGACATTTTTTTGAGATATATTTTCTACCGAAAAGTTCGTCAAGTGAAATATAAATAGGGGTTCTTGAAAATCTATGTTTACCTCACAAATGCTATAAAAGCAAATGAACGATTTCGGCCGAGAGGTGTAATTTTTCTGCAAGATGCAGGATCCCTGCACTATGCCATGTGCATGATGATCATTCATTGGACAGATATATTGGCAAGAATTAGGGAATGTGGTTTAGTAGAGATAGGAGATGATCGCAAAATTGAAAAATAAATTCTACACAGAACTCTTAGTTCTAATCGACTTTTAGTGGGTCCCTTTTGACCGTGTTTGCTTAGATACTCTATCGTATGTTTCATTCCTCTTCACCTAGATGGTCTACGACAAGTAATCTTCTGAAAGCCACGGTTTGCTACTCAAGCAGAAGGTCTTCTGCTGTTTTATCGTCCATTTGACATAATCGGCATAGTACACTGGCTGATGGTAAAGAGTAAAGAACCCTCTTCATATCTTTTCTTCTCGATCAGGGAAGATCCGAAGTAAATTTTTCACATTCCATTGTCCTACCGTTTTTTCAACAGAGATTATCAAGATTGAATCATATCTTGTTAAGTATATTCATATATCTGTACATACGCTTTCATAGAAAATGATGCAGGCAGGTTCTCGTTCTATTTTCTTTGCATGTGTGTGAAAATAACACACCATCAGTATCTAATAGTCTTTTCGTGGAATTTTAGTGATCTTCTTGAGTTATTGCATTCATCTAAACCCAGTAAAGTGCAGAGTGTTTACCTAGATTTATCATCACGAATTTGTCAACACACTACCTCTAAAAGTTGAAACAGTAGAGCTGCTTCAGTGCACCCTTCGGTGGATATATGACAGTCTGGGAAGGAGGTCAACCTCTGAAATTATTTTCTTCATCCTATCTTCCCTTGTCTGTACAAACATATTTCTGCTTGCCCAAACCAGTACCTTTACATATTCCAACAGCATTTTATCAGAAGTTTAATCAAAATGGCTAATGCATTCAATATATTATGTGTATAAACTGCTTTTGAAATCCAGCTTACCAGTTTTGCTGGTAGTCCTCATGATATCCTGGTTGCAAATAATCAGTTCCTGGTTTAAAAGATTTTCCCACTTAGGTGAGCCTTCTAAGTAAAGATCAGGTTAAGTATAACATCCAAATAATTGGTATCGTATATGTATACTTTAAAACTTTGAATATCCTTGGGTGTCGTTCCTGCATCATCCCACCTCGCGAATAGGATGAAGGTTTCCAACCCAGTATTATAAATTATTCACTTTGACCATGTGAATACTTTAAGCTTTTGAAAACAGCTAAGTCAGTTTTATCTCTAGAGAAGAAAACAAAGACCTTCCGGGTTATTTTTCACGCGGTTTCCGAATGAAACCCTATATTTCTATATTCGGTAAAAATTCAAAGTATTCCGATTGGTAAAATCCAATTGATGAATTGTGTCTGATATAAATATTAGCACAAACGCATATTATATACTTTCTGAGTCAATTGAATTAAATGCATATTTGATTGAAACTCAAATTTATTAATGGCTCGAACTCATCTGAGTATAATTTGAAGTTACTTAATCAGTTCCACAGATATCGTAGGATTTCTGAAATTCCAAAAAGATTAAATAGAATTGTGATGAAACTGAAGAATACATATTTTTGGTCGCTTATATAGCTGAAGCTGGCAGAACGAGATACATGAAAACTGTATAATATAAAATTGTATATATTGAAAAAAGACCACAAATTTGCGATGGAACATAATTCCTATTCATAATCATATTTATGTTTCACTTATGTTTTAAATTTGTTGGTGATTTATGAAGTTTTTGAACAATGAATTATAAAACTTCATTCTGTTGTTATGCTAGATCCATTGTCATTTCTTGTGGATCTGCGTATTATAGCATGCCTTTGTTCATACATCATAAATCAATGTCTCCGTTCTCTTATATCTGTGTCTTCGATAACTTCTAAACCACAGAGTGTATTTTAATGAAATTGAAACGATCATTCAGAAAATTGATGCTGTCAGGTATGTATATCAATTGTATATACGTAAAAAAAAGGAAGATTTCTAAGACTTCCCAGAATAAAGTAAGAAGCATACTTGCGGGCGCTTATTTACGGCAAACCTAACGAATAGATCAAAATAATGCAATACATAATTTTATATCCTATGAAGGTGAAGAAAATAGTCTGTGATGGCCTAAATCTTTATCCTATGAATAATCTACACTAACCTTTCCTATTATTTTCATGATAGAAGATATGAATGGGCTATTCACCAAGCTATTTTGAATAATTCATTAGTAATCATTTTTCAATTGAAGTCGTTATATACTGGTTCTTCAAAGCTTTGGTAGCGAAATGATCCGTTGATTTAGTCGTTGCAAAACCGAGAATTGTACCAAGTATTTCATGAAATAGTAAATTGAAGTATTTTGAGTATTTGTCATACACTGCCATTCGATCAGGACAACAAAAATTTAATATGATTATATGACATCGGACCCTAAGCTTTTCGGTATAATGAAATAGAACATATCGAATTATTTTCCAGTCCGAAAATTATTTCTGAAGCCTATAAACTTAATCTTTTCCACAATCTATTGTTACTGTTATTTGTTTGGAACTGAATTTGTTTGAAATACTGCTGTGAAAACTTCTGGATTATTTTCGTCACATATCTTTTGCAAATTTCGTTCAAAATTCTTATGATTGCTAAGAATGAAAGAAATTGTAGCTCTGCGAAATAGTGAAAATTAGGTTATCGTTGACATAACCTTTAAGAATGGAAAATTTTGGAATTTGTTTCCTGTGTTCTGCTCATAAATTCGCACTATTCGCCTGGATAGCTACGGCTCTCCATTAATTCCACGCTGCAATGAATCTCGGCACGACGGAATACTGTGGGAAAATGGACTTGAAATGTCTTTCAGTCGGAAGTATTATCAGAGGCGCAATTGTTTTTATAGTGTAGTTTATGGAACATTGGGCCCATCTCAACATGAGTCCTGGAGGAATCGTCAAAAGGGGGAATTGCTAGCGACTTTATTATGTTAAATGAACGGCCCTGTTATCGAATCCATTCAGCGATAAATCCGGCCCTTTTTTATTGCCGCCTAAATGGAATCTTGGAGGCGATCTCATTATTTCGCGAATGAAATATTTAATATACTTGAATCAGCACATTGCGTCATGAATTTTATATATTATTCATTTGAGTGCCTACTTCGTTAAATTCATGCTCAATAGCAATCCATACAATACAAATTTATTAAATACTTAAACATTTTTGACTATGTATCTTGAAATAATTAAATGTTGTTGCTCCTGTTCTCATTAAATGGAGTAATTTACTGATTGTATCAAAATATATTTCCTTGCTATATACAGTTCCTGTCAAAATTGTTCTTAATACTTTTCCGATGGCAATAATAGTTTGAATAATGTTGTGATTATGTGATGTTTCACTACCAGAAAATTCTAAGTAGGTATGGATAACGAAAATTACGATAAATTCACCAATCCATTAGTTATCAATCTTCCCAATATACTTTAAAACTACTGTGAGTAGAAAATACTTTGCCCAAAAAAAGTGAAAGTCAATATACCTATTCTACTACTCAATAAGCAGTTTACAAATGCGAAGATTGAATAGTCGTCCGTCGCCAATACTGAAGGACTTCGCTTCGATCGATTCTGCTATTCAGTGGCGTATCTCTAATTAATAACAATAGGCTCGAAAATGTAAAACTCACTTATTGCGATGAATCATAATTATGGCAACTGAATCATAATAATGAGCATCCGTGGAGTTTTAAGGGAGGGTAGTTTTAGGAATAGATTTGACAGAGAAAATATATGCAGCTGAGTGCATTTGAAGTTTCACATTAATTTCGAATTCAGAAGTCAAAACTACAACTTCCTTGTACTGATGATCTTTTATTATCTCACTCCGTTTCTGGGAAAAAAAAACAGAATCATTTTATTGCACGTAGAAAATATGATGAAATATAATGAAGTTTGCTTTGGTCGTACATAGGCAATAGTTTTCCTTTGATAAATTGATGAAACTGCATTTCCTGTATAGTCTTATATAGTATTGACAATGGGAATGTCCCGAAAACTACTTCATTGAAAATGGTTTCCTGATCACGTACTTCAAGGCCGAATAGTTTCTCGAAAATTCATTGTTGTTGGATAGAACCTGATTGTTGCGATCACAGTATATATATATATATATATATATATATATATATATATATATATCTTGGAGGACGTGGATTAACTGATTTGAATAATCTTCATAGTTAACAGATTTTTCATCTACGTTACCATTTTCATGATAAACAGAGAACGTCTAAATTACATGATATTGTTGTAGCTTCAGATTATAATCTTACACCTCTGAGCTTGACAATGCAAAAGGTAGATTTTGATATATTTGATGATAATTCTAAAAGATAAAGTTGGATGCAGAAGGAATTACACTGAAAGCACCCTAAAGAATTGAAAAATGATTATATTGATGAAATCGCATGGAATAAATGGTTAGTATCTGGAGAATGGTTTGCTGAAACAGAAGGCTTGGCAATTGCGATCCAGGATCAGGTTGTTTTCACGACGAATTATAGAAAACACATCATCAAACAAAACATAGATGATTCTTGCCGTAGATGTTTCTGTTCTTCAGAAACAGTTTTTCATATATTATCATCTTGCTCAGTCCTTGCTTCAACAGATTATATAGAAAAACATAATGCCGTCGCTAATATTATTCATTTTAATCTAGGAATTAAACATGACCTAATTCCCAAAAGGAAAAAATTTCAAAAATATGAACCTGAGATTATTTGTGAATATGACAAATATAAACTTTATTTTGATAAAACAATTCTTTGCAACAGAGCTGTAAAACACAATAGACCAGATATCATTCTTAATGATAAACAGAATCAAATAACATATATAATTGATATTGCTATACCCGACACACATGATATACAAAATAAATACAGTGAAAAATTTCTAAATATATGATGCTTAGCGACGAGATTGACAAAATGTGGAAAATGAAGAAAATATTTATTCTACCGATTATTATTTCCACAACAGGTGTTATTCCTAGAAATCTTCACAAAAGTATTGAGATTTTGGGTCTGAAGAAAAATTTGTTTGAACAGTTACAAAAGATAACAGTCATCAAATCTTGTAATATTCTTCGTAGGTTTCTTTCCGAAAAAATAATGAGGTAGAGTCATAGGTTTTCTCTTTAGTTTATACTGCTCAGAATCTCATTTCATATTTTATTTATTTGTTTATAAAATGTAATATAATTAACTGACAATTTTGTCATATTTATATTCAGAGCAGTATTCTATTCGATCGTTCACCACTTCGCACAAAGGAAACTATTAATGAGTAACATTCAGTGTTACTTGACTAAGGTCCGTACACTGGATTTTTCCGGGAGAAAGCCTCTGACACTACTCGTTGGTACATTGATATCATTGTCTGATGATGCTATAGTATGTATATATTCTGGTAGATTGATATATTCTCATAACATTTAACGTTATCCTAATATAAAATTATTCCAGGATATGTTTTGATTATAATCATTGCCTGGCAATGGTATTAATTACCGGGTGGTGGATTTATATTTTTCATGAAATCAGTTTGATTGCATGAACAGATATATAGGCAACTCGTTGGGGTAAAACCCCTATATATATATATATATATATATATATATATATATATATATATATATATATATATATATATATATATATATATATATAATGTATAATATTCACCGACGGGAGGGTTATCTCGGAAGCAGAGCACTATTCCAGCGGGATTATTTCGCACGTTTTCTACCGTTGATGTGATTCACGGAACGGCGAAAGATGTCTCCCAAATGTTTGGAATTTTTAACGTTTCCACATCTGTTTGTTACTGTTCGTATCTTTCTCGAAGTCCGGTAGCGGGTTCGCCGTGTCGGTCCATAGAGGGCGACTCTCGTACGTATGTACGAGGTGCGTCCTTTCTGGAATTGATAGCGTACCCCGATGTAGCTTGGTAGGATGCTGAGAAGCGATATACGACACTGATGAGCTCCTAATAAGGGCGAAACTGCAGTCTGCCGCTTCGTTTCTCGGCATCCTGCTTGTTTGCACTATTGTGCCGCTTGGGGGCTGCGTGCATGGCGGCAGATTTGGAAACTAGCTCTTGTCAGGATGGATTATTCATTGATCTACGGATTTTCGAATAATTCGTCTTGTCTCAGATTTACATGCATAGACTCCACGCGAAGTTTATCGCGGAAGATATTTGACCAAATATTCACCGACGGGAGGGTTATCTCGGAAGCAGAGCACTATTCCAGCGAGATTATTTCGCACGTTTTCTACCGTTGATGTGATTCACGGAACGTCGAAAGATGTCTCCCAAATGTTTGAAATTTTTAACGTTTCCACATCTGTTTGTTACTGTTCGTATCTTTCTCGAAGTCCGGTAGCGGGTTTGCCGTGTCGGTCCATAGAGAGCGACTCTCGTACGTATGTACGAGGTGCATCCTTTCTGGAATTGATAGGGTACCCCGATGTAGCTTGGTAGGATGCTGAGAAGTGATATACGACACTGATGAGCTCCTAATAAGGGCGAAACTGCAGTCTGCCGCTTCGTGTCTCGGCATCCTGCTTGGTTGCACTATTGTGGCGCTTGGGGGCTGCGTGCATGGCGGGCAGATTTGGAATCTAGCTTATTTGATATATATATATATATATATATATATATATATATATATATATATATATATATATATATATATATATATATATATATATATATATATATATAGGGTTTTACCCCGACGAGTTGCCCATATATCTGTTCATGCAATCAAACTGATTTCGATATATATATATATATATATATATATATGATCTCCCAGATTTTACAAGTACAAAGCGGAATCATGTCCACGTCCTGTCCACCTGTGAAATGTGGGAGATCGTTTGTACCTACGACACTGGTAACTCTTTTTACCTCCCACCCTTCCGCTCTTAATTAAACACGCCGCGCAGTATGCGAGGTCTTCACCCTTATTCGATTCAATATAGACGAAACCCCACGAATGATGTTGTTTCTCTTCTTTCGGACATTGCGGCTCCCTGTTATAATGTTGTCATACTTTAATTAAACGTCAGATTCAAACACTACAATTTATGGATATGCCTAAGTGATTCTGGAAAGAGATATTTGTTCAGGTAAATTGTAGAGGGTTTGTACAGTAATTGGAAAAACGACAAAGGGAATGGGGAGACATGCAACATGAAACTTAACGAACAGAATTTCGTTTAGATATAAATAAAAAGAAACGTTTATTCAGAAAATGTACAATAATTTGTTTATTATTGTCAACTGAAACCCCGATCAAACGAAATTCCATTCTTCCATATTTAAATGAAGCAAGTAACAGTTTTGAGGATGTTTTCTTTTCGATTGAATTGTGACTACACAGAAGGTTCTTTAGACGATTATTGACAGAAGAAACATCACGATTTAATCAATTGTTACTAAAGAATCGTCAAAATATTGAAGTCAATACTTGGTTCATATAGATATGGGTTTTTATCAAGTGACATTTCAAATCAATATTGAATCGCAAGTTTGTATACATTTGATTAGAAGAAGTCTCATATCTCAACATCAACAGTCAGTGTGATGTTCATATTCTTGTCAAATATATGTGAATGAATGAACAAAAATACTATATATATATATATATATATATATATATATATATATATATATATATATATATATATATATATATATATATATATATATATATAATTATATATATTTGTTTCCTTTGAAAAGAGAGGATTTACAAAATTTGAATAATTGTATTTACAATAAATGCTTATTTCTATAATTTTGGTGGGTGTCAGAAAAAACACAAGTGTGAGCTCAAGAAATGCGACAGGGGAACCATACTATATTGCATATGATTCAATAAACGAGTGAAAAAACCTGAAGAAAAAACTCGTTTCCCTGTCCATATTGCACTAGCAATAGCTTGTCTTTTTATGTTGTGTTACTGTCGTGTGTAAATAAAGAGTACTAAAGATTTTTCTGCTTAGCCACTTCATTCTCTCTTGCATTCCATGATTTCCAAACGAGAACAAGGGTGAAAGGAAGGGGGTTGGGATAGAAATCTGTAACAATGGAAAAAGAAAACCAGCCTAAACATATTTCAACTTCTTATATGTCTAAACAAATCTAAGAAAAGCTTTTACATAGCAAGCAAGGTCATAAAAAGGACTAAGGAATTAAAAAAAAATGCATAACCTGCGATATTTCTTCAAATTTCTTCTCTGTTTGACCGAGAGAGCCCCGATGGTCAGGTTCAGTCTTCCAAGTGATGCCGATTATGATCTGCAGATGTTTTGGAATCATTATGGACCCAATAATTTGGGTTGACATCACCCATATATTATTTCTTCGTGAACTTTGACAGTCGCTCGAAAAATATGACAAATGTCGTATATACAAAAAAATACTAACAACCAAGGAAGAATATTTCTCAATATATTCGAACAAAACAAGAACGCAAATGAATTCCTTATCAGAGGTGAATGAGATGAGATTGAATAAGTACTAACATTATTATAATTTTACAAATTGAAGAATTTTTATTCAAGGAACAATATTCAACCTTTCGTAGAATATTGAATATCGTTTCCTGAAGGAGCTGGATTTCCGATCCACCCTTCATAATCATCGTCAACCTAGGCCGCACTGTAACGGTACAGCTATGTCGGATTTCATGAATAGGAGCTCTAGACTGCAATTTCGGTCTCATTTGATCTCGTCAGTATAGCATACCCATTCACAACAACAGGCCAGACTGCCACCTACTCATCCCAATCCCTTGGTGTCTAACAAAACATGTAAATGTTATTGCGCCCTCTAACGAGCTGACAGCTCACCATCGCAACCTGGAAACCATAAAAACAAAGGGTAGATAAAAAGAAAACCTCAAGAAGTCACACTAATTCGACTATTCACCGCAACGCTTCACAGTGTGTAGTGGCATCTAGGTTAGTTCGTTGGAGGGTGAAATAACATTTACATATTTTGTTACTCTCCAACGGATTGAGATGAGTAGGTGGCAGTCTGGTCTGATGTTGTAAATGGTTGTGTAATACTAACGAAGTCAAATGATGCCGAAACTGCAATTTATTGCTCCTATTCATGACATCCGAAGAGCTGTAACATTGCTATGCGGCCCTGGTTGACGATGATTATGGAGGGGGGATTGGAAACCAGCTTCTTCAGTGAAGGATATTTAGTATTCTACGCAAGGTTGAATATTGTTACTTGAATAAGCATTCTTTAATGTGTCTACACATACAGCGACAATTTCGCAAGTTGCAATTGATGAGATTGTGTTATTATTAGTTACTGAAAAATAGTAATACTGAAATGATTCATTAGAAAGTGAAAGTACCCCTTAATTCGTCGTATTTCAGATTATTAATAGCCGGCTCGGTGGCGTATGGGATATGATGCTTGTCTGCTACGCAGAGTTACCTGGTTCAATCCCCACAAAGTCGGTGCGATTTTTCGGATTCTGGGAATCGCTTGAGTGTCCATCTTTCGGAGGAGATGTAAAGCTGTCGGTCCTGTCTAACATAGATGTGTTGGACATTAAAGATCCCTTCCCTCCACACGGGTTCGGCAAAATTCCCGGGTTAGTGAGGTGACAGAATTCCCCGGCGTGTCATTAGCCGAAAGGCAGAAAAAGAGCACGTTAAAGGAAAAACAAACAAACAAACAAACAGATTATTAAGTAACAAATTGCGGGTTCGTAATAGTAAAATGAATAGAAACGAAGTTGTAGCAAGGAGCATAATATGAATAAGAAATTTTGTGTGAAGATAATCATATTGGAAATTCCTACCTCTACTCTCCCCAAACATATTAATTCTTTCTGGCATTCTGAGAAAAAGGAAGCACATCTATCATCTCTCTGGCTATTGGTCAAGACGAGCTCATTTCAGTGAATCACAGGCATGCGGGAGCATGGAATGATGTGTTTTGTGATTTTCATCACGACATGCTTGCTTGCGATTGACACAAGTATGCATAAGAGTGTCAATCAGCGAGGACGTGTCATAGCCTGTTTCTGTGGTAGTTTGACAACATGAATTAGGGAATGCGAGTATCTTGGATTTTCATTTGATCGAGGATGTCTAGAGGTACGACTCAAGGGACTTATGAGTATATCTGTATAAATATTGAGTCATCAATCACACATTACTGGAACCATTAGTTAGCTAGTAGGAAGAGGAATCCAGAGGATGCTGCCGCTTTCAAGTTCTCAATATCAGCACTGGTAGCCTTTAGGTGCTCATTCAAGTCTTGAAAAAATTTGGAACGATAAAATAACGCCTTGGGGAATTTCTGATCAAAATAAAATAACAATATGTCGGAATTCGATAGTTCTGTATCTTTAATTGAATCATTGCGTATGAATTTCTTTTCTAATAGCTCACATAAAAGAAACATTGTTGGACTTGAGAAACCGTCTCTTTTGATGTTTAATTTAACTTTAATTCGAAATGGGTAATGAAAAAAATTTAGTTATACCAAACAAATGAGGACAAATGTGAAAAATTGCTCTCCGTTACCTATATATCTAACGCCAATAGTCAAAATGCAGCAGCATAAACCTAATATCAACCAGAAGAATTTTTATTCAAGAAACAATATCTTATCCTGAAGAATATTCAATGACGATGACGATCCACCCATCATAGTCAGCATCAACCATGCCACACAGCAGTGGTACAACTCGGTTTGATGTCATGTATAGGAGCAATAGACTCCAGTTTCGATCTCAGTTGAAGTCGGCAGTATTGCACATCCATTCACAACGTCAGACCAGACTGCCACTTACTCATTTTAATTTGTTGGAGCATAACAAAACATGTAAATATTATTGCGCCCTATTACGAACCGAGACAGATGCTACTCGCCATCGCCATCGGGAAACCATGAAAATAAAGGATAGATAAATAGAAAAACTCAAGAAGTTACACTAGTTCGACTATTTATCGCATTGCTACACACGGTGTCAGCAGGGAAGCGACCTATTCATGACATCTGACCGAGCTGTACCACTGCTGAGTGGCCATGGTTGACGGTGACTATGAAGGGTGGATAGTAAAACCAGCTCCTTCAGGAAATGATATTCAACATTCTACGGAAGGTTAAATATTGTTCCTTGAATGAAAATTCTTCAATATGTCCGCACATATAGCGATAATTTTGCAAGTTGTAAGTTTTGATATTGTAATATCAACTACTTTCTGAGAACCACTACCTCCAAATTGAAAGAGGACATTGATATTTTGAACTGTGGATCATGCAGGAGAAGTGAACCAAGCAAAAAAGAACAGATGTGGGGCTCGCAAGAATAGGCCTCCTTTGTGTCACAGCTGATTCAAAAACTATCACAGATAAAATGAGTCTTATTAAGTGATAGGTTAGATTTCTTCTTCATTAATTTTTATATTCATTATTCCTTCTTTTTTTGTATCATGAATTTTATTTGCTTTTTATAAATTAAAAGTTAAATTTTAAGTTTGTTAGTATAATACTTTTGTAGTCTATATTTTATTTTCGGGAGTTTTTGAAGTATCTATATTTTAATGATTATAGCCGTTATTTCCAGATTGAGAACATAGTGTTATCTCCAATTATTACAAGTCAAAAATGTGTTTTTTTTCATTTGTTACATTATACCCCGAAAGGTATCACAATCTTCATTATTTGAATTCAAATAAGATACGAAAATTTCAGAGGTTAACCACTTCTCATAACTGTCTGCGAACGTGTAAATGTAAAAATCAATTTGAACCGTTCAACAACTTTGACATCCACGTCTTGGTGTTAAGGAAACTATATCTGAAAATAACTACAGATTTCATTGGTTACTTTGATATTTTGACTAACATTAAATTTTACCGCCATATCCACTTGCAATGTTTCAGCCTTAGACATTCCAATTACACGATTTGTACTTGCTTGCAGTAAGTGCACATCTTCCTTAGTTTAATTAATTTTCTCTTATACCCTACTCAATATTTTTTTTACTATTTATCCAAAAATCGTGTGAGGAATACCTACAATCAAGAAGGAACTAAGTACTGAATGAAAGCATCCTTTGACAAAATATTCACTAAAACGTATTGTGATAGTGAATGCGATATATGAGTTAAAGCTATCCCTAATGATACAAAATTGAAAGTAATGCTATTGATCTGCAGTGAAGGTGATACTTGAAATTTACGAATGAAATAGAAATTTCTTGAGATGGAAAATCTGATGTTCCAATATTCATTAGAGACACATAAAAGTGCATTAGTACCTTAAGATAATACTCGAAATTCACAAAGCAAACAGAATTCCTCAAGATGGAAAATCCGATGAAGTAGTATTCATTACAGACACATAAAACTTATTGGACTTTTCATAGTGAATGGAGCAAAATGAATGAATTGTAGACAATCAGTTTTTATTGCGTATTGAATTCAATCTATTCACAAAAATTGTGTACTGTAGGTAAATACCTTTCGATCATTTCAGATACTTTTGAATAATATACTTCAGTCTCTTTTTTGGCTCTTGTAGATGTAAAATTCTTTAAATTATTGGTACTCTATTCAAATATGAATCTCGATTGCCAATCGATTCTATCATTTATTCAGTTTTGATATAATCTAATGTGGATTATCTGAATGACAATAAAACTTATTATAATTTTTCAATTATAAAATTTTGTAAACCGAAACAAAGAATAAAATTTGTGATCTGAGTTAGATATCATTTTTATTATCACCATTATCACCTAGCCTATTTTACGTCCATTGGTGAACATGGACCTCTCTGAGTTATCTCCACGTTGTTCTATTTTCACCAGCAGCCAATTGTTGCAAATCTTTTCAATATTGTCCGTGCATCTCTTGACGCCAGTATAGGTAAGGGCCCTCTTCTATTTGAGCTTTAAGTTTGTGTGAGCATTTCCGTGCCATACGTCAGTAGAGGAAGGATACATTGGTCGAAAGCGTCCCTTATAAGTCTTGTGGGAATATCACCAAAAATCAAACTTTCATGGCTCCATTGGATTTTTAGGCTAATGATATGCGACACTGTATTTCTCATATTTGGTTGTCTATGCTAATTTTGATTTTATGGTCAATATTACATTTTTACCAATCAGTTACACTGTCTGATATCGGATAGTTTTACAATAGCCGGAAACTAGATTTTGAACTAAGTTTTCTGGAAAATCATCCGTAATCCACTTTCGGTAATGGCTTTGTCAAGTTCTTTCAGCATTGTTTCAGCTTCTCCTAAATCGTTGGCAATCATCTGTGAAACGAGGGTGATTTAACTTTTGGCCACATACAGTCATGTCCCTCAGTTCCTAATTGAGCCTCTTGAAAGCATATTCTAGAACAGCTGTGAAGAGTTTTGGCGACAAAGTATTTCTTATTCCACATTAAACGTATATATGGTTGCTGTTGTCATGCAATGTTACTATCATCGTTTATGTTCATGCCCTTATTTTGATTTTAAGCTCTAGTATTACGAAGGCTCTATTAAAATCGACGAAAATCTGAATTATAGTTCTATTATACTCTATAGATTTCTCTATATGTTGTTTGAACTTCAATAGGTGATGACTTGATCCGAAGCTTGAACGTTCTGTATATTGGTTGTCTAGTTTATTATCCAGCCTTGAAGATTTAATTCTCGTGAAGAGCTTATTGGTCAGCAGTTTTCTAGGTGTGTTCATGACCTTTCTCGAAAAATCAAATTATTATAGTGTTCCATTTCGCAAATACTTACATGAAGTGAATTCACTTTGGTAGTGCCTATGTTATCTGCAGTGTCGAAATCGTTGTTTCGTGCCTGTTTATCATTTATTATTCATCGATACGTCTGACTATTTTTGATTATTTATTTCTTGTTAGTGATGATGAAAATAATTGGATTTCTCGTTTTGCTGTCGGTACTTTTTCACGTCTATCTTTTGTGTGTCGTTTTGAATAAGAAGCTGTTCCTTTGGTATAGATAACTCTGAAATAAGAAAATTAGCATAGTTTTCTCACGTTCGTTTCTATCTGGTGTTCGGAAGTTTCTCAACCCTGTTCCTCATCTGCCTACCTTAGAACTAAATTCGTCCATTGTGGAGAGTTCTTTATGATATATGGATATGTAATCATTCAAGTTGTCTATTTAAGTCCCAATGCTATCTGTTGTTGGAGCATATACTTGGACAATTTACAAATTATATCTTTCATTTAGATTTATTGTTTTGAAGCCAAAATTTGGTCTGACACTTTTTTTATGTATGTGACTATTTCTTGTGGCTAAAAATGCCAATTCCTTCATCTGAACTTGTTCCACAGCCATTAGTATCAAAAAGATTTTCAGAGTTTTCAGGATTTCGCCTCATAGTCTTGCTTCACTTACCAGTATGATGGCCCATTTGATTTTGGACAATTCAACTTCCCTCTGTGCAAATAATTCATCTATAGAGACACTTCGTGAGCTATAGGCTGCTATGTGAAGCTTCTCATTTCTTGGCGTAAGTTTGTTGCCCCTTGGCTTGAAACGGACTGCCGTAGCAGTGTGAAATTGTACATGTATCCCAATCACTTGAGATATTTTTGTTTCACAATCTGACATAATTTTATTTGTGAGGGAAGTCGACAGAGGATATTCATCACGCATGCTAATTGCAGGTTGATGAGTGAATAGGAATGTTGGTGAAGATATGGATTATGCAAGAAATTCGGGTTTAAGGATATGCTTTCCACCTTAAGGAATACGAAGAAATGAGATAAAAACACAAGGTTTAACTTTAATCTACACTTTATTTGAAAAAATTCGACGACGTTTCGCTGACACAGCAGCTTTATCAAGAATGAAAAATAGAATGAAGAGTATGGTATTTTAAACAAATCGTAGTTGGATGAATAACAGGAAAATCCACACCGAGCCATTGTACAGTTAGTATGAAAGGTAATAAAAACTAATTAAACAAGTTAAGTAGGGGTGAGTAATTCAAATCTACCTGTTCATTCAAAAGCTTGTCCGAATGTTTGTATCTATTTATTTCTAATGCTTCTAGGAGATCTAATTTTGAACTTTTTGATTTTATATGTAATATGTCAAAGTTTTTATTGAATGAATGGTTTTCTTTTATTAGGTGGTTTGAATAATTTGAATCAGATTTATTTTTATCGAAGCTACGTTTATGTTCAGATGTTCTTATGCCAAAACTCCTATAGGTCCTACCGATATAAATTTTATCACAAGAACCACAATTCGAATACGAAGAAATTTATGGTCGCGTTGGAAGGATATACCAGGATCCTATCCAAGTGTCTCTCCGCTACATAAAGTTGAATATCAATATCCATTAATTGAAATATATTTTAATATTAATTATCAATTTTCAATCGAATGCGCGTCAAATTTGTTGTGGCGTTAATTAGAGTGTTATGAACATTGAATTATTTATATGTCTTAAATCGATTATTAATTATATATATTTTATTTCAGGTGAGTTCCTCGGAAACTGAATCTTTCCGATTGCTAACCAATTTCAACATCTAGATGCTTTTCACAACTTTTCTGAAGTCTCCAACGGCGTGAGTAAACACATCAGGCATAATTTTCTATCATGCACCAAAATTTGTTCAGACCAGCCCCGGGTCTGCTAAAGTATTTATCCTCGAAGGATGGTTCTTTGCCCACTGGAGCCACCATAAATAGTGCCATAAATAATCAATTATGCTTCAGTAGCAGGTATATGGTTAAAATAGTTACTGCGGATTATCCTTGAGATATAGATATAAACCAGTGAAGACTCCTCTATTGATCTTGCCCAAAAAATTAATTTCCTCATTACATTACATTATTTTGATATATTACGTAAAATTTGGCCTCCGTTTTCGCACAAATTCGTCTTTTATATTATTGAAAATCTTTGAAATTCTTGGTTTTTCTATACTATAATATGCATTTATCATATCATAGTAATACATATAAAACCTTCAGCAAGAAATCTATTAGTGACAAAAACACCGTATCAAAATCAGTTTCCTGATTTGAAAGAAGGTACCAGAGTAATACCCACCTTATAGTAATTAAATATTTATTAGAGAAGAAGAGACCTATTTCCATGGAAACTTGTAGATATGTAAATTGTTCATCCTTTCGTGGAATCGAGTCTCGAAGATGCATTCCGGTTTTTTCCGAGTACGTTTAAAATTTTTCCTTATACCTAATCGGCCCCCTAAACCTAAAATTATAATATATGTACTCTCTTTATAGGTGAAATGAAATTTGACTTGTAGAACTTGATACCAGAATTAGAAATTTAACTTATTCAATCACTTATATGTATTAAGTTTAAAGCAGGATTCTTAGTATTAATTGACAAGGAAAGAAAATAAAGCGCATATTGAGGTTGAAGTTGAATTGTCTACAATTGTGTTAGTTTTGTTAGTCCTTGTAATCATTAAGGTAAATTGCTCATGGAGGAGAACGACTCAATCAATAGAAAACATATTTGGTATGCGTAATCGGGTGCGTTATTCGCGTTTTTTAATTTTCCACTCCATGAAATCTAACCTAACCTAACCTTGACGTTTTACAAGTGTCCCCAAAAACTCGAACGTGTTTTTATCAACCATAATTTTTCAACTGTCTGCGTTTGAGGAAAACTCTTTAGACATTGAGTAGTTAGACTAATTATAAAACTTTTTTGTCTCTTTAGAAATTGTGATATGATGCTCGACCACCTCTTTTGATGTTTTCTAGGTTGCTAAATCGGTTCAAGCAAATAGGAAATTCAATGTTCAGTAGTACGAAAATCGAAAACTATGAATGGAAAAATTTAATAAGTTTTTCACAAGGACTATTCACGAATATTAAGACAGTTTGAAAGTAAATAAGACAAAACAAATCACTTCACAACAACGATTAATTAGTTTACACCCAAAATTTCATTTAACTTAATTTAAAATGTTCAAAAATATTCCACCATTTTGCTGAATACAGTCGTTAATCCTCTTTAAGAAATTATATTGGACCCTTGGCATTACTTAAGGGGCATTTCTGAAGGAGTTGGCCATATTTAAGTCGTGCTGGCCAAATTGCAGGAGCATCATCTTCCCTTCCGATCCAACTCGCGAACCGTACTGAAATATCGGCCAACAAATCTGGTAAAGTTTTTTGCAAAAACTTCAAATATGCCTCTCCGTTTAATCGATCTAGAATCACTACCAGACCTATAATGATATTGTCAATTACTGAAATCCATACGTTGATTTTGAATTGATTCTGATGATGTTACTTGTAAAAGCATGTCGATTTTTGACACTATACACGTGTTCATTGTGAAGGTTAGTGATGCTAGACCTAGTAAAAGTGCATTCGTCAGTGAATAGAATTTTCCTACCGAGCGGGGATCCTGAGTTTCCTTCTCTTGGGTAAATTGGCAGAAAGTAAGGCGATTCTCAGACTGGTTGGGAAGTAATTCCTAAACTTTCTGAATGTGATAAGGATGAAATAATTGTTCCTTCTAGACATCATGAATCATTGTATTAGGAACTACCAATTGCAAACCTAAACGCCGCGTGCTTAATTGTGGGTTTTTCTCAACCATACCCAAAATTTGTTCTTCGCGTTCTACCTTTCTTACTGTTCGTTGTCGTCCGCGATCCAAATTCATGGGTTTGAAGCTACCATTCTCGCGGAGGCGCGTCTCCAGATTTCCAAACGTTTGGTGGTTCGGCACTATGCTATATGAAAATCTTTCAGCATATACTCTAGCGCTTCCACGTCCATTGCCCTGACAAAATCCATACGCCATAACCATATCAACCACTTCAGAGTTACTGTAGATCTACTTACCTAATAGTGAAAAAAAATCACCAAAATACCTAGCAAAGAACTTAAGGAATACTGTTGTGTCAGCAATTGGTTGTCAATCTTATCAAATGACAATCTACCAGACCACAGAAATAAATCCAAAGCCAACATGGTCAAATGTGATATTTTTGACTTGCTAGGTGGTTGAAAAAATGAAATCATGAAATTAAAAAACTATTTTTTGTGATTGAACCGCTTATCATACCAAAGTTTCTCAGGAGACAAAAAAGTTTGACAGTTGAAAAACTATGGTTGATTAAAAACACGTTCGAGTCTATAGGGCCACTTGTAAAACGTCAGGGTCATTGAGTGGAACGATAAAAAACGCAAAAAATGCACCCGTTAAGGCATACCAAATATAGTTTCTATCGATCGAGTATTTCTTGAATTATTTGAAAAATGAAAAAGAAAAACCTTGGATTTGGTGACCTCCAGCGGCCAATTGAAGAAACTTTTCATATAGGTAAGTTGGCCTAAATCAACTCATTTCGAGCTGAAGAATCTGTGGTACAACGTTGTACATGCTATTCATGCTATTCACGGGCACCCTGTATATACCAAGTTCTGATTCAATTGCGAATGGTAAACTATACATGTGACCTGAAGTGCCGTATCTTTTATTACGTCCACTCGATCACATTAAAGTAAAATATTTTCACAAGCTAGAAGATTACAGATATTAGTATTCAATACTAAATTCAACATAATACCTCAACACGTTCATGACATAAACAGACAGAAAAACAACGAAGTTATCCTGTGAAATTCATTTTTCCGTACTAAATAGCAGAACACTAAAAATCAAAAATATCAAAATGTATAGTGAGCATGAAACCATAACTTATTATTTTAGTAGTGACGCTACACCTTTGGGTATGCTCAAAATTATAACATCAGATATTCGTAGAATATATATATATATATATATATATATATATATATATATATATATATATATATATATATATATATATATATATATAATACAATATGATATAAAGATACTGGAATATACCTATTTACCGAAACCGCAAAATCAATATACCTGACCTTGTATTCTTGTTTTCTCATATGACAATGAAGGTTTCATCCTTCAGGATTCCGCCCCTACACTAAATGTTTTTGTCAATATACTAAAAACGTTATCTCAGAAAAATTTCACATGACAACATTGTTCCAGTGAAATTTATTCGGGTCAATGCTATGCTATATATACTGCAGCAAAACCCCTATCGCCACAATGTTCCATTGAGTAGGACAAAAGTATGTAAATGACGTTATTAGTTATCTCTGACACAAGGCTATTGTTTTACTGAAAACGTCAACTCGCAAACTGAATTAAGTAAGATTAGCACGTACGATTTCAGATATGGATCTAGAAAATTGAGTGGGCCCTGTTCTGCTACATATAGCGTAATTCCCTTCCTCATTAGCGAAATGATCCATACTGTTGGTCCTAATTGGAAATGAAATCGGTTGATATTTCCTTCAATATAATATTACATATATGAAAGTTTCAAAATGTCCTGGTAACGTATATCACTACCAAAAAGAAATTACAACACAATAATATCCTTGGTATGAACAAATAATAAAAGCATCTGGAGTTTTTTCTCCACTATATACTTTCAGCCCTAGGATGTAGTGAGTGTAGGCCAAGTGCAAAGAATTGTTACGCATTGTGGAGTAATGAGAACGAAAATACATGGCGTTTCGTTTCCGCCCCTCATTTTTGTTTTGGAACCTACCAAAGTTTCGTTTTTTTTTCTGTCAAACAAAGTATTTGCTCTATCATCTGCTGAAATGCCTAATTCTTATGTCTATAGGAAATTGTTGAAATTTTGTACTCTGTCGAATCTATTCCATCACAGTATAATTTTGAAGTGCAGTTTCATTCCTACAGACCGAAACTACACTGTTACATGTTTGGTTGAAGGTAATAAACCAATATGAAAAAAGACCGCTGCTACGTTGTTATGGATAAAATTATCCTTCCGAACTTCAAAAAGATCATAAGAGTTTTATTCTAATTATGAAAACGACTTACTCACAACAACGATATATTCCTCATGAATTGAGCGGATTGTACTTATTTTCAATTGTGTAGGTAATTTTGAGAGCACAAATTGTAAAATATCGAACATTTAAAAGAATTTGAAATTCTAATTAAAATGATGTTGACTTGCTCCTTACTCTTTTATTACCTCCTCTCGAGTATGTGTGGAAAGTGTAACGAACATTATACCTGGTGTAGCTACACCTCGCAGCGGGAACTGCAATGATGTCGAATTCTCCGGCAACATGAACACAAACGTGTACACTTTGAGAAAAAGTATAGAAAGTGAAGGTAACAAGAACAAAGCAAATGTTCAAATTAATATCTATATGTTCCAAGATCTACTTTTCCAATTCAGATAAGAAAGTAAAATGGAATGCTTTGTGAAATTGTTTTTGAAAACTTGATTTCAACTGAAAGCAGTAGACAATTCGATAGAAATCTGAATATTCAACGTATAATACAAACACTGAAGAGCTAATTCTCAGATCTGAAATTAAACATGCACTTCAGCATGAATAGTTGAGATACAATGCTATTTCATTCGCATTAGGAACTCATCAGGATCACATATTGCTATTCAATATCCTAATCAATTATATCTGGGAATCACAACGATTCCCGAAAGAATAAACGAGAAACGCCCTTTATGACAATGAACATAATAAACTGATGTGAGAACTCAAAAGTCATGGACGTGCTCTGAATAACATCATAGCTACGCTTGCGAACAGCTGGGCTAGAGGTACTCTTCGACCGGGTTTCTTCTAAGAGACAACTAATTTTCGATTATGTCTTAAAACTTATGTCTTCTGCGGTGCATCTTGCGTTAGTTCCCATATCTGTTCACCATCTACGTCGTCATCAAAGGCGACTACAGTAGTAGTGCAATCGAGCAGAATTATGAAAAACGGGTTTCTTATGAGATTGGTGATAATGTTGAAAAGCAATATGCTACTCTCTTCTTTTTTTATGAACTACAGTCCCCCATTTCGTTTTCTGACATCCTACAATATTCTATATTCCCCATAGTGAGAAGATAACCGCGAAGAAAATTCAATTTCTAAAAAGGCGAAAAAGAAATTTCTGTTAGATTTATTCTTCGTTTCGATCACTCAAGATATTTGGAAATTTTCCCTTGTAAATGAAAACTTCGGAAAGATATCGCCATCGAAGATATATATATATATATATATATATATATATATATATATATATATATATATATATATATATATATATATATATATATATATATATATATATATATATATATATATATATATATATATATATATATATATATATTCATTTTATTAAAAACAGGAGTTATAACAATCATTAGAGGTTTTCATTGATTATGACAGGTGAATAAATTTTTGGTGTTAAAGCACGCTTCGACGAAATTGCAGTGTAAGGAATAGATGAATATTCAGTATAAACCAAATTCAATATAAAACAAAAAATTAAAATACAGTGGAGATATTCGTTCACAGTGTGTATTGAGTGATGAGATAAATAATTCCAACCCATAATTTTATATTAATTTGGAAACATCATCACTTATTGCTTTGAAAAATTGTGCCTCTCAAAATTGACAGGTCCGGTCTTCCACGTGATGGTTATTATGTTTAACTGTATAACAGTAACATGTAATTAGCAGATATTACTCTAAAAATTTCTTTCCTCTATATGTATAAATCAAATATCACTGGCATTTTATCACAAGATTTTGAAAAGTAAAAATGATACAAATTTGAAATTAGGCAGAATAATAATAATAATAATAATAATAAAACCTCAGGGGCTCAGGAACATTGTTTCTGAGTACGGGCTTAGCGAACCCGAGGTACCCAAGCTGAACCTGGCAGTAGGTATAAAATGCAACCTATCCAATGATGTACAATCTAAGGAATAAACGGGTGAATCGACATTGTACCACCATAACCTCTTGTCGCGTTCAAGATTTAGGAAGAGGGTCTTGTTCGGAAAGTGAGTCACAGTCTCCCTCGGTTAGCGACGGAAGCAGCGTGATATCGAGTAGGGATACTGCAACACAAAACCGAGTGGGAAATAACATCAACACCTCTCAACCGACTCTTGATGTTTCAACGGCGGCGCAAGCCATTATGCCTACGACCACGAGAGCCGGACTCCTAGGAAACGCATGAAGTGGACTCCAGAAATGAATACCTTCATTATGCGTTCCTATTACAAGATTACAAACTTGGAATCGGAAATGACAGCATACAGATACGCGTTACATCTTGCGTTCATAGAAAAATATCCTGAATTACAGCACATATCCGAGCAGAGAATTTCGGATCAACGAAGAACAATCGTTAAAAACAGGCTACTTTCTTCAGAAACGCTGCAAAGCTTACGAGAAGAGGTCATAATGAAACTCAGAAGCGAAAATGATACTCATAACGGTATACCTGCTGGAGTCAATGAAAGTGTTACAGGTAACATCGAAGCCACGGAAACGAATATTAACATGGAACGCCCTCTTGAGCCGAATCAGCAGAACGAATATACGTATTTAGCAAGATCAGAACTCAACAGAGCAATAACTGAATTCAGTGGTAGTAACCCAACTAAAAGACCTAAACTGCCCAAACTCAAGACGAACAAGAACACCAATATCATCCTAGCAAGTGTCAACTCAATGTTTGAAGAATATACCGACCAGAACACCTTGGAGAAGATTCACACTTTGATTTACTGTGGAGCAGTAGCGGTTCTTCGACTTCACAAACAACAAATCTCCACAACTCTGATTCAAGCTGAGCCAAAAAGCGTCAGAAAACCACCATGGCAAAAACGACTGGAGAAGGATATTGATAATATTAGAGCAGAAATCGGTCGCCTCACAGAATTCCTGAGAAACAGAAAACCCTCAAGGCGCTTGAAATCACATATACGCAAAATTTATAGGAAAATTGGTACGAACACAAAACACCCTGATCACAAACAACACATCGACGTGTATATGGACACTTTGAAACAGAAACTCCAAGCAAAAGCAAAGAGGCTTTCAAGATACGTCAAGTGTACTGAAAGGAAACACCAAAACCAAAGGTTCCTCCAAAACGCTGCCAATTTTCATAAGGAAATAACAAAACTGCGACCAACAATAACAGAGAAGTACCTGACGCACAGTGCTTGACCGACTATTGGTCATCAATATGGTCGAACCCCAAAGAACACAATAGAGATGCGGAATGGATCACGAATGAAAGAGAACGCCTCGATATCAGACATATGGACTTCGATGGAATAACGGAGGAAGAAATTACAACAGTAATTGGAGCGACCAACAATTGGAAGGCCACAGGTATAGATAATATCCACAACTACTGGTACAAGAAGTTTGATAAGCTCCATGGAGCCCTAGCGAAACAGCTCACGTATGTTCTTCAACATCCCAAGAAAACACCCACTTTCCTAACGCAAGGCTTAACATATATGCTACCTAAGAGCGATAGAACACAGAATCCGTCTCAATATAGGCCAATCACTTGCCTGCCAACACTCTACAAAATACTCACCTCATGCATATCCAATCGAATATACCAACACCTTGACGACAACAATATATTAGCAGAGGAGCAGAAAGGATGCAGAAAGAAACACCACGGGTGCAAGGAACAACTCATCATCGATTCTGTGATAATGAAACAGGCACACGTAGGGCATCGCAATGTTCATTCAGCTTTTCTCGATTATCTGAAAGCATTCGATAGTACCGCCCATTCTTGGCTTGTTGAAGTATTGCAGATATACAAAATTCACCCAGCCCTGGTAGAGTTCTTGAAGACAACAATGACACACTGGCGCACGTCTCTGCAGGTCAACATGAACAATAAATCAATTAAAACCGACGAGATACCCATACGTCGTGGAATTTTTCAAGGAGACTCTTTGAGTCCACTATGGTTCTGTTTGGCAATGAACCCATTGTCCTCAATGCTCAATAGAACTGGATACGGATTTAGGATAAAAGCAGAAAGGAATTATCATACAATCTCCCACCTGCTGTATATGGATGACATCAAATTATATGCTTCGAACAAGAAGCAATTGGATGATTTGCTGAAAACTGTCAGTGAGTTCTCGGCAGATGTTCATATGAAATTCGGGATTGAAAATGTAAGACCCTGAACATTCAAAGAGGAAAGTCATAGATGGTGAAACACAACTTCCAAACGGTGACATTATACAGTGCATGAGAGATGGCGAAACATACAAATATCTGGGATACCAACAAGCCAGATTGTTAGACCAAAAACAATCAAAGGAGAAGATTCGTTCAGAATACAGTCAGCGTCTGAAGTCTGTGCTGAAATCGATGTTGAACTCGGGGAATCTAGTCAAGGCAATTAACACCTACGCCATTCCAGTGTTGCTTTACTCATTTGGAATAATCAGATGGACTAAGACGGAGCTAGATGATATTCAAAGGCAGACCCGAACGATGCTGACAAAGTACAACAATCATCATCCAAAATCGTCTGTGATACGAACAACTTTGAAGCGGAAAGAAGGAGGACGCGGATTAATAGATGTTGTCAATTTACACACCGAACAGATAAGAAATCTCAGAGAATTCTTCTCAGCAAAAGCTCTCACTTCTGACCTACATAGAGTGGTATCGTTGGCTGATAAGGGATATACACCTCTAAATCTTGCTACCAGAGATGACCTGCTGAATCTACCATTCCTATCAGATACTGAAAAACAAGAGCAATGGTCAAGAAAGGAATTGCATGGACGACATCACCATGAGATTAATCAACCACACATCGACAAAGAAGCCTCCAACAAATGGTTGATGAAAGGAGAATTATTCGCGGAAACAGAGGATTCCTTATGGCCATCCAAGACCAAGTGATCGCTACAAACAACTACAAAAATTTATTATGAAGGACGGAACATCACAAACAGATAGGTGCAGAAAATGCCATATAAGATCGGGGACGATACAGCATATTACGTCCGGATGCGAACAACTGGCCAATACAGACTATCTTCACAGGCATAATCAAGTGTGCAACATTATCCATCAGAAACTTGCACACAAGTACGGACTTCTGAATACATTCCAGCCATATTACAAGTATCAACCGGCGCCCGTATTGGAAAATGACTCTATCAGATTATACTACGATAGGCCTATTATCACTGACAGAATGGTGACGAATAATAGGCCGGACATAGTGGTGTATGATAAGAGAGCCAAGACAGCAATGCTGGTGGATGTCGCCATACCAAATAATAACAACGTGCTGAATAAGTTCCAGGAGAAAAAGTCCAAATACACAGACCTTGCTATTGAGATCAAGCAGATGTGGCACCTCGACAAAATAGATATCGTTCCTGTCATCGTATCCTCGACTGGTTTAATACCCAAAACTTTGCATGATAGCCTTAAGAAATTAGAATTGCATAAGAATACCTATATAGAAATGCAAAAAGCTGTAATTCTTAATACATGTAGGATAGTTAGGAAATTTATGTCAAGTATATTGTAATCGAGCCTATTCCCTTTGATTGCTAAATCTGGGAAAGGTAAATTATATCCAGCTACTAGCTGAGATAGTGCATAGGTCCACGATAATAAATAATAATAATAATGATCGCTACAAACAACTACAAAAAATTTATTATGAAGGACGGAACATTACAAACAGATAGGTGCAGAAAATGCCATATAAGATCGGAGACGATACAGCATATTACGTCCGGATGCGAACAACTGGCCAATACAGACTATCTTCACAGGCATAATCAAGTGTGCAACATTATCCATCAGAAACTTGCACACAAGTACGGACTTCTGAATACATTCCAACCATATTACAAGTATCAACCGGCGCCCGTATTGGAAAATGACTCTATCAGATTATACTACGATAGGCCTGTTATCACTGACAGAATGGTGACGAATAATAGGCCTGACATAGTGGTGTATGATAAGAAAGCCAGAACAGCAATGCTGGTGGATGTCGCCTTACCGAATAATGATAACGTGCTGAACAAGTTCCAGGAGAAAAAGTTCAAATACACAGACCTTGCTATTGAGATTAAGCAGATGTGGCACCTCGAGAAAATAGATATTATTCCTGTCATCGTATCCTCGACTGGGTTATTATTATTATTTATTATCGTGGACTTATGCACTATCTCAGCTGTTAGCTGGATATAATTTACCTTTTCCAGATTCAGCAATCAAAGGGAATAGGCTCGATTACAATATACTTGACATAAATTTCCTAACTATTCTACATGTATTAAGAATAACAGCTTTTTGCATTTCTACATAGGTATTCTTATGCAATTCTAATTTCTTAAGGCTATCATGCAAAGATTTGGGTATTAACCCAGTGGAGGATACGATGACAGGAACAATATCTACTTTCTCGAGGTGCCACATCTGCTTGATCTCAATAGCAAGGTCTGTGTATTTGGACTTTTTCTCCTGGAACATATTCAGCACGTTGTTATTATTCGGTATGGCGACATCCACCAGCATTGCTGTTTTGGCTCTCTTATCATACACCACTATGTCCGGCCTATTATTCGTCACCATTCTGTCAGTGATAATAGGCCTATCGTAGTATAATCTGATAGAGTCATTTTCCAATACGGGCGCCGGTTGATACTTGTAATATGGTTGGAATGTATTCAGAAGTCCGTACTTGTGTGCAAGTTTCTGATGGATAATGTTGCACACTTGATTATGCCTGTGAAGATAGTCTGTATTGGCCAGTTGTTCACATCCGGACGTAATATGCTGTATTGTCTCCGATCTTATATGGCATTTTCTGCACCTATCTGTTTGTAATGTTCCGTCCTTCATAATAAATTTTTGTAGTTGTTTGTAGCGATCACTTGGTCTTGGATGGCCATAAGGAATCCCTCTGTTTCCGCGAATAATTCTCCTTTCATCAACCATTTGTTGGAGGCTTCCTTGTCGATGTGTGGTTGATTAATCTCATGGTGATGTCGTCCATGCAATTCCTTTCTTGACCATTGCTCTTGTTTTTCAGTATCTGATAGGAATGGTAGCTTCAGCAGGTCATCTCTGGTAGCAAGATTTAGATTTATTATTATTTATTATCGTGGACTTATGCACTATCTCAGCTCGTAGCTGGATATAATTTACCTTTCCCAGATTTAGCAATCAGAGGGAATAGGCTCGATTACAATATACTTGACATAAATTTCCTAACTATCCTACATGTATTAAGAATTACAGCTTTTTGCATTTCTATATAGGTATTCTTATGCAATTCTAATTTCTTAAGGCTATCATGCAAAGTTTTGGGTATTAAACCAGTGGAGGATACGATGACAGGAACAATATCTATTTTCTCTATTTTATTATTATTTATTATCGTGGACTTATGCACTATCTCAGCTAGTAGCTGGATATAATTTACCTTTCCCAGATTTAGCAATCAAAGGAATAGGCTCGATTACAATATACTTGACATAAATTTCCTAACTATCCTACATGTATTAAGAATTACAGCTTTTGCATTTCTATATAGGTATTCTTATGCAATTCTAATTTCTTAAGGCTATCATGCAAAGTTTTGGGTATTAAACCAGTCGAGGATACGATGACAGGAACGATATCTATTTTGTCGAGGTGCCACATCTGCTTCATCTCAATAGCAAGGTCTGTGTATTTGGACTTTTTCTCCTGGAACTTATTCAGCACGTTGTTATTATTTGGTATGGCGACATCCACCAGCATTGCTGTCTTGGCTCTCTTATCATACACCACTATGTCCGGCCTATTATTCTTCACCATTCTGTCAGTGATAATAGGCCTATCTTAGTATAATCTGATAGAGTCATTTTCCAATACGGGCGCCGGTTGATACTTGTAATATGGTTGGAATGTATTCAGAAGTCCGTACTTGTGTGCAAGTTTCTGATGGATAATGTTGCACACTTGATTATGCCTGTGAAGATAGTCTGTATTGTCCAGTTGTTCGCATCCGGACGTAATATGCTGTATCGTCTCCGATCTTATATGGCATTTTCTGCACCTATCTGTTTGTAATGTTCCGTCCTTCATAATAAATTTTTTGAAGTTGTTTGTAGCGATCACTTGGTCTTGGATGGTCATAAGGAATCCCTCTGTTTCCGCGAATAATTCTCCTTTCATCAACCATTTGTTGGAGGCTTCTTTGTCGATGTGTGGTTGATTAATCTCATGGTGATGTCGTCCATGCAATTCCTTTCTTGACCATTGCTCTTGTTTTCAGTATCTGATAGGAATGGTAGATTCAGCAGGTCATCTCTGGTAGCAAGATTTAGAGGTGTATATCCTTATCAGCCAACGATACCACTCTATGTAGGTCAGAAGTGAGAGCTTTTGCTGAGAAGAATTCTCTGAGATTTCTTATCTGTTCGGTGTGTAAATTGACAACATCTATTAATCCGCGTCCTCCTTTTTCCGCTTCAAAGTTGTTCGTATCACAGACGATTTTGGATGATGATTGTTGTACTTTGTCAGCATCGTTCGGGTCTGCCTTTGAATATCATCTAGCTCCGTCTTAGTCCATCTGATTATTCCAAATGAGTAAAGCAACACTGGAATGGCGTAGGTGTTAATTGCCTTGACTAGATTCCCCGAGTTCAACATCGATTTCAGCACAGACTTCAGACGCTGACTGTATTCTGAACGAATCTTCTCCTTTGATTGTTTTTGGTCTAACAATCTGGCTTGTTGGTATCCCAGATATTTGTATGTTTCGCCATCTCTCATGCACTGTATAATGTCACCGTTTGGAAGTTGTGTTTCACCATCTGTGACTTTCCTCTTTGAATGTTCAGGGTCTTACATTTTCAATCCCGAATTTCATATGAACATCTGCCGAGAACTCACTGACAGTTTTCAGCAAATCATCCAATTGCTTCTTGTTCGAAGCATATAATTTGATGTCATCCATATACAGCAGGTGGGAGATTGTATGATAATTCCTTTCTGCTTTTATCCTTAATCCGTATCCAGTTCTATCGAGCATTGAGGACAATGGGTGCATTGCCAAACAGAACCATAACGGACTCAAAGAGTCTCCTTGAAAAATTCCACGACGTATGGGTATCTCGTCGGTTTTAATTGATTTATTGTTCATGTTGACCTGCAGAGACGTGCGCCAGTGTGTCATTGTTGTCTTCAAGAACTCTACCAGGGCTGGGTGAATTTTGTATATCTGCAATACTTCAACAAGCCAAGAATGGGCGGTACTATCGAATGCTTTCAGATAATCGAGAAAAGCTGAATGAACATTGCGATGCCCTACGTGTGCCTGTTTCATTATCACAGAATCGATGATGAGTTGTTCCTTGCACCCGTGGTGTTTCTTTCTGCATCCTTTCTGCTCCTCTGCTAATATATTGTTGTCGTCAAGGTGTTGGTATATTCGATTGGATATGCAAGAAGTGAGTATTTTGTAGAGTGTTGGCAGGCAAGTGATTGGCCTATATTGAGACGGATCCTGTGTTCTATCGCTCTTAGGTAGCATATATGTTAAGCCTTGCTTTAGGAAAGTGGGTGTTTTCTTGGGATGTTGAAGAACATACGTGAGCTGTTTCGCTAGGGCTCCATGGAGCTTATCAAACTTCTTGTACCAGTAGTTGTGGATATTATCTATACCTGTGGCCTTCCAATTGTTGGTCGCTCCAATTACTGTTGTAATTTCTTCCTCCTTTATTCCATCGAAGTCCATATGTCTGATATCGAGGCGGTCTTTTTCATTCGTGATCCATTCCGCATCTCTATTGTGTTCTTTGGGGTTCGACCATATTGATGACCAATAGTCGGTCAAGCACTGTGCGTCAGGTACTTCTCTGTTATTGTTGGTCGCAGTTTTGTTATTTCCCTTATGAAAATTGGCAGCGTTTTGGAGGAACCTTTGGTTTTGGTGTTTCCTTTCAGTACATTTGACGTATCTTGAAAGCCTCTTTGCTTTTGCTTTATTATATATTATTATTATTATTATTATTATTATTGAAGTTATTTAAGGCTGAGGACAAGTCCTATAAAAGCCTCATAAAAAAAATAATTTCTATAGTATTGCAAGCGAAAACCAAAAACTTTGCATGATAGAGTTAAGAAATTAGAATTGCATAAGAATACCTATATAGAAACGCAAAAGCTGTAATTCTTAATACATGTAGGATAGTTAGGAAATTTATGTAAAGTACATCGTAATCGAGCCCATTCTCTTTGATTGCTTAATCTGGGAAAGGTAAATTATATCCAGCTAACAGCTGAGATAGTGCATAAGTCCACGATAATAATAATGAAAAAATTAAAAGAATAAAAAAAAACGTGAAACAATATTCATAAAAATTATAATGTCTTCATCTCATCAGTTATTTTCCACGCTGAAGTGAAATAGTATCATGTCGTTGTTGACCGAAACTGGAACTTCAGTAGTGGTTGGTGAAAAATTCCTCAATTGAATATGGTTCCAATTTAAGCAGAAGTTTGTATATTCCAGCTGTAAACTTTTCGAATTTGGTTTCAGTTCTCAGTCTTGACAGAATTTTTTTGAAATATTTAATGACGCTGTATTCAGGGCCTCGCTCGGTTAGAGCTCTTCTGTGCATTGGATACTTGAGCTGGGTTTATCTTGTATTGTAACTTCCTAGTGTTTTCTCTATTTCGAAATACCAGGAGCAGGCATTCTTGAATGTGAATAGCTATTAAAGTAAGAAGTCCATTTTTCCGGAATTTATCTGGACAAGAATCTCTGTATGCCATATTCAACACAATGCGTAATGCTCGCTTCTGAATTTTGAAAACACTGTCAATTTTCACAGCATTTCCGAAAAATGATTCCATACCTCAATGTTGACTCGAAGGCCGCTTGATATATAATTTTAAGTAATGCTGTATTCAATTATTTACGTAGAACACCTAGTGAGTAACAAACAGAACTCAACCTACTTCTCAGTTTGCCAAGAAAAAGCGTATCTTTTTTCAAAAGATACCTCAGAAAGCCCAATATTGAGCTGTTCTGGTGTTTCAAAACCCGCGTGAGTTGTATAGAATAAAACAGCCTTTGTTTTTACAGGATTCATTGAGAGTCGATTTTTAAGGAACCAATTTATCTGTATTGTATTGTATTTCGGCTAGTTTTTGTGCTTCGGGATATGTTGCAGCTGTGACCAGCAAGTTCGTGTCATCAGCAGTAAATTGTAATGGAGACTGAGGAGTCTATAATAATTATATCCTCTAAATCATTCAGGAATAGTATGAAGAGAAAGGGCCCAAGGATACTCCCCTGCGGTACTTCCAACTCAACATGCGCGGCCTCCAAGCAGATTTGATTACCATTATGTGTCCTATTATGAAAATACGATTTAAACAATTTTATAGAAGCATTCCTTATCTCTCCATTTTACAAAAAAGATGCTCATGATATAAGCTATTGAAAGCTCTAGATAGGTCCACAAAAAGTGCTATAATGATCTCGGAGCTTTCCAGGGATGACAAAATATTTTTGATGAAATCGTAAGTTGCAGATTGTGTTGACTTGCCTTTTGTATATCCATGCTGGAAAGCCAAGAGGAGCTTATGTTTATTCAGAAAAGCCATCAATTGCTTGCAAACCACCAATTCATAATGCTTAGAGAAAGACGGCGGAATACTCACTGGCCTGTAGTTGTCGATTGTGTCAGTATCACCCTTCTTGTGTATTGGTTTTCACCAGTGCATGCTTGAGTTGGTCGGGAAAGACGCCATATTTTAAAGAGTTATCAATAATATATGTAATGAGTTTCACTATTTCGTTTATACATTTCTTCATTATTGTAGTAAGAATACCATCAACTACACTACTAAATTAATTCTTCAATGTAGAACATACTTCATCAGCAGTTACTATTTCAAAAGTTGAAGAATCTTCGTTATGGGGTATGTTCTGTGTAAAAATTTCATTTTTGAGACTGCTCAGTAATTTACTTGCTCCTGTTGCGAGGTGATCATTAAATTTTTGTGCCAGTGTCTTTGGGTCACCAGAGACTGTCACGTTGCTCTTGTTTTGAGTCCCTCTCATTTCATTTCCAGTTGACCTTAAACATTTGGACTTATTGTCAGAGCTTACTATTTTTTGTTGATATTTCAACTTCCTTTCTTCTATAAGCAGTTGATCATACTTTCTCTTTATGAGTTTGAAGGCTTCCCCAAACATAGCATTTTTCATTTTTCATATATGCAATATATCCAACCTGACCCTACAGTTTTGAACTATTTGGGTTTCGGGTGTAGTTATTTCTGGAACCTAATTGGATTCTTCTCAAAAGGCATGCCGATTCAACCTCCTTTAAGAAGAGCTCCAAGAAGAGTTTCCACTGTTTGCATCATCCTTCGGTTTGCATATTGTGGTACTACTGGCGATTTACTGCTTACTTAGTGTAATAATCTGTGCAGTATTGTAATCTGACTTATTTGTTTTGATAATGGCTGTATGGTAGTCGTTAGCGTTGGTGACAATATTATCAATACATGTTTGGCTATGTGGCGTTATTTTATTCTTGTTGGTTACCAAATTGTAGGTCTCTTTGCACAAGAATTTAGAAGTCCACAAACGTTCATGTTTTTGGTTGTATCTTTTTGTTCAAGGAGATTGATGTTGGAATCGCCTGCTAAGACAACATTTTCACAATTTCAACAGATTTTGAACATTATTTCCTCCAAAGTGTTTAGGAATATTTCAATCTCACCTGGGGGAGTATATATACAAAGTTCGATAGTTTTTCCCAAATATAGTGTTATTTCTACTACAGAGACTTCAACTACTCCTTTAACAGATAGTTTAACTGTTCGGATTTTCTTTACATGATATTCCATTTCTGACATAAATTGCACTTCCTCCATGCTCGTTTATATCTCGACAATAGTAACTTGCTAGACAACAACCGTCAATACCATAATTTTTAAGTTGATCTTTTGTTTTCCAGTATTCGGTTCCACATATTACGTTCAGCTCGTTTTCTTTCGGCACATCTCTGATCACTGACTGTAATTGATCAATAGCGTTTCCTATGGATTGTACATTTTGGTGTAGTATGAATATCTTAAATTGATTTTGCTGAGCCTGTTTCGGATATTTGTCGTTAATGAGACTCTTTCTTGTGATGTTTGAACCTTTACGCATATTGGGAGTTATTCGAGTTTGGATATTTACTTTTTTGAAAAAGGTAACTCTTTCAAGTCATCTTCATTTCTAATCGTTATTATTTGGCTAGTATCAGTTTCTCTGACGAATATTTACCCGTCCTTGTACCAGGGATATTTAATTCTATTAGCTCATTTCAGTTCTCTTGCCTTCTTCAGTATTAGTTGCTTGGTTATTGTGATGTCGTGATTGATATAAATGATTTTTTCCTCCTGAGAGCCAAAATCTGCTGCTTTTATTAGGACCTTCTTTTTAGCTTCCATAATGGAATTTTTTATATCGAAATTTGAGATGGATACCTTAATGTGTTTGATAGCTTCCTCTCCTATCTTGTAGCAGCTGATATCTTCCTTACTAAGATTAAGATTGAGCCTATCTGCGATTTTTAATACGTTTTCAGTTATCATTTTGTTATAGCTGATAAGCTCAGTTGGCAAAGCCTGTATTACAATATTTTTCTTTAGTGAATATTGTTTCACTAAGTCTTTTCGTGTTTCGAAACTATCAGTTTCGCTTCTTATCTCCACATTTTCCTTCCTCAATTGTTTCACCTCTTCATTCTATTGCTTGTTTTTCTTCTCAATTTTATCGAGCTTTTTGAGTATAAGCTTGTTTCGATATAGAATGGTGTCAAGCTTTGTTTCTAAGTTGTTTGTTGCACTACCGTTCGAAACTCTCCCCTTTTCATACCGCCCTGCTTCTATTTTCTCATCTTGCTGATCTTCATCTAACAAATCCGCGAGATCTTCATCTTCTGAGTCTGACTCTGACCCACAGCAGGATTCACATATCCGTTTAACTTTATTTTCAAGTATCGGAGCGAGAGCATCTTGTTCAAGATGTGTGCATTTTCTTGTCCCATGAAACCAGGAATCACATTTCCTATTGTACCTCAGACGCATCAATGTCTTTCCCAGATCTTTGTTGCATGCTTTGCATTTTAAATTATTTGCTTTCTTTTTTCTCATACCAGCGGCGATTTTTATCAGCTAGGTTTTCTAGCAAGAAGTTGATTTTGCTTATTATCGTCATTATCCTGTTTTTGGTTATATCATTTTGTTCAAGTAGATTGATGTTGGAATCGCCTGCTATGACAACATTTTCCTAATTCCAACAGATTTTGAACATTATTTCCTCCAAAGTGTTTAGGAATATTTCAGTCTCACCTGGGGGTGTATATTTACAAAGTACGATAGTTTTCTTCAAATATAGTGTGATTTCTACTGCAGAGACTTCAACTACCCCTTAACAGATAGTTCAACTAAGTTCTGATTTTCTCTACATGATATTCATTTCTGACATAAATTGCACTTCCTCCATGCTCGTTCATATGTCGATAATAGTAACTTGCTAGACCACAACCGTCAATACCATAATTTTTAAGTTGATCTTTTGTTTTCCAGTGTTCGGTTACACAAATTACTATACGTTCAGCTCGTTTTCTTTCGGCACATCTCTGATCACTTACTGTAATTGATCAATAGCGTTTCCCATGGATTGTACATTTTGGTGTAGTATGGATATCTTGAATTGATTTTGATGAGCCTGTTTCGGATTTTTGTCGTTAATGAGACTCTCTTTTGTGATGTTTGAACCTTTACGCATATTAAGAGTTATTTGAGTTTGGATATTTACTTTTTTGAAAAAGGTAACTCTTTCAAGTCGTCTTAATTTCTAATCGTTATTATTTGGCTAGTATCAGTTTCTCTGACGAATATTTTCCCGTCCTTGTACCAGGGATATTTAATTTTATAAGCTCGTTTCAGTACTCTTGCCTTCTTCAGTATTAGTTGCTTGGTTATTGTGATGTCGTGATTGATATAAATGATTTTGTCTTCCTGAGAGCTGAAATCTGCTACTTTTATTAGGACCTTCTTTTTAGCTTCCATAATGGAATTTTTTATATCGATATTTGAGAAGGCTACCTTAATCTGTTTATTAGCTTCCTTTCTGATCTTGTAGCAGTTGATATCTTCCTCACTAAGGTTAAGATTGGGCCTATCTGCGATTTTTAATACGTTTTCAGTTATCTTTTTGTTATAGCTGATAAGCTCAGATAGCAAATCCTGTATTACAATATTTTTCTTTAGTAAATCTTATTTTACAAAATCTCTTTTGTGTTTTGAGACTATCAATTTCACTTCTCATCTCCACATTTTCCTTCCTCGATTGTTTCACCTCTCCATTCAATTGCTTGTTTTCCTTCTCAATTTTATCGAGCTTTTTGAGTATAAGCTTGTTTCGATTTAGTGTGGAGTCAAGCTTTGTTTCTAAGTTCTTTGTTCCTCTCTCCCTTTTCATACCGCCCTGCGTGTATTTTCTCATCTTGCTGATCTTCGTCTTACAAACCCGCGAGATCTTCATCTTCTGAGTCCGACTCTGACCCCCAGCAGGATTCACATATCCATTCAACTTTATTTTCAAGTATCGGAGCGAAAGCATCTTGTTCAAGATGCTTGCATTTTTTGGTCCCATGAAACCAGGAATCACATTTCCCATTGCTCCTCAGACGCACAAATGTCTTTCCCAGATCTTTGTAGCATGCCTTGCATTTTAAATTATTTGCTTTCTTTTTATTCATACCAGAAACGATCTTTATCTGGTTTTCTAGCAAGAAGTTGATTTTGCTTATTATCGTCTCTTGTCAATTGCTCATCTGTTATACTTTTTACGAAATGATAACGGAGATTATTGGAAAGAGACAACAATGTAAGATTCTTTGATGCAATGAAAGCTCAAGAAATTGTCGAAAAATTATGACCAGACTCACAAAGAGTGATTGCTTGTATCACTTGTGGCTTCAGTGCACTGATAGGTGAAATAGTCCATAAGATTTTCAAAAAGAACTAATGCACTGGAAATTTAGAGTTTATATCGGAGCGAATGAAAAGGCGTCAGTTTTAGTCTGTAAAATTATTTAGATTCATTATAAGTACGAAAATTCATCCCCAAAAATTATAAAAATGGGGTTGGATATATTGATTCTTTTTTTTGAATTAATCATTCAGAGCCTGCAAAGATGATGTTTGGAAAATATTCCATTTTTATGATTACAAAATGAAAGATAAAAAAAACGTAAGCTTCCTTCTAAAGAAATATAATTTTATGGACTTCTGCATGCAACTTTTCACTAGAATCAATTCATCGACTACTCTGTGATGCACGCCGTGGCAGTTCTCAAGAGATAATATTTCTGCAACTTTAATTAATAATTTACTTTCCCAGTTCTTTTTCAGATACATACAGAGGTTGTAAATATTATCCTCTACGTAGACACAAATTATTATAAATTTCCCTATAATATAGTGGAATCGACTAGGAACATCTAGATGTTTTTTCTGAATCAAGATTTTTTCTTTTAAATGAATCTGTCGCCGAGATTTCTCATAGTATCAAAAAATGTTAATCGAAATCTACGACATTAATCCTATGGTTACGAGCTGGAGAGAAAATGGATCAGAAATAATTTTCATCATCATTATAATGTGGTCTATGATACTTGGTAACATCTTAATCAAAACAGAAATATTCAGGAGTTTCAGCTATTTACATTGAGAACTGAAAGCAATATTTTCATGGTTCTAATATAGCTAAGTTAGTATTATAAATGCACCTGAATATGAAAATGTTATTTCTAGAGAGGTTATCCATTACCATAAAAAGAATGTGATTCATGGATGTCTAGTTTTGGTCTAAAGTTCACTTTATCCGTTTTTAGTATGATGCACATTTTCTTTGTGTGGAAAGATTACCTTCATAGGATGAAATAGGAAATTAGCTTACACTCAGGTCATTCAAAAGAGATGGCAAACATCAACTAGGCTGAATGAAATAATAAGGAAGATAAAAAACCAAGGTCATGAAAAAGGATGTTCTTGCAATTGCTATCATTATCAACGAAAACAATAAAATTCCTGGGAAGAGTAACAGAGAAATAATTATACCTTACAAATGTGAACGTTATGAAAAAGCAGTCCTCTAATAGAACAAAGGTGATGCTGTAGTGACTGCCTATGGGGCTGAAATAAGTACCCTATCTGCTTAAGTATGTAGTATGGATCACCCTACAGTAAATACATTCGAGGCAGGCAGGTCCCGTAGTATTATAAAGACGTTAGTAGAGTTCTGGACATGATTCTCATAATACACAAACACGCGAGTCTGGACTTATTAACTTTAGTATTGTGAATTCTCCTTTCATCACGTCTGAATTTCAGATAACGCATAATTAATTCCCACTCGCTTAGATGAAATATATTCTTCATATAAATGAAATCGATTTTATTCATATGTTTATTACCATTAGTTTTATACGCAACTTCAATATTCAAGAAAATATATTTCGTCCCTAAATTTGAGATTCATTTCACATGTATATATAAAAGATGGCAGCTTTTTGATTAAATAAGATGCATCCCCTGTCACAAGCAAAGTGAATCAAAAATCATGACCTGTCGGCTTCCTTTCGAACTCGTTCTCAAAGCGAACGTGAGTATGTCCTGCTTCCCTATTAAAACTGGATGGAAATTGCATCAGAGACTTCTTTCATCCTCTTGTCGCTGGCTTTTTCACGAAATGTAAACATTTTCCTTACATAAAAAGAGCATTAAGGAAGTATATTCAGGGAAATTCTGAATAATTGAACGTTGCAATTCAAAGGAAGCATGTTTTTTCTGGAATATTTTCCAGTTAACACATTTATTCAGATCACATAACAATAATACTGAAGAAATCAAAGCTTTGCGGTTCTATAACATGTTCTCTTTGAGACATTTAGGATGTCGCTTTCTGAGCTGATGATTGGTACCAGGATTATCGTTTTCGTAAAATTGAGAATTGAGAGAATTGCCAACGCCCGAGTTTATTTCTGGAAACTTTTTCCTTTTCTCTATTTCATAATGATTCATATGCGAAATATTATTTTAAATACACTGCTTCAACTCTTATGTTATTAAAGATTACTAAGATGTAGCAAGCGCGAGCTGACAGTTGTATCTTCATTCTGCTTGACTGAACCATCATCTATAATTTTTCCATCAGCATTCTCCAATTTTGATCACTGCAATAAATTTCTCATGGAATACGGTCTCAACTTTATCGATATTCAAATATGTCAAATGGGAATTTTTTGTATTGAAAGTTTTATCAGCTGGCTCAGTCTACCATCTTTGTCATGGTCTTGCAAAGCATCATAGACAAAAACTACCTAAATAATAAGTTCAATTTATAGCAATAAAGCAAAATTATATGTATTTCATTATACCGTGTTCAAAATTATCCTCTCATCAATATGTTTAGTCATCTGCCAAAATTTCATTTTTCGGTCATTGAATTGAAAGGCAATACCTAGAATAACAGTTAGATAATATTTTGTTCATAAAAATAATGACTAAAAAATCTACTTTGTATGTTTGTTATGAAGATACGTCTAGTGAAAATAAACTTTGAAATTACAATAATTAACATCTCACTGAAAACTAGTGAAATTTTTAGATACACTTTTATATATGAAATATCAGAAATCCCCATTAATTCTCTCTTCTTTAATGTTAAATATAAAACTTATGACTTTCTCCTATTATTCTGTTAGATGTCAAGTATTATCGAAGTAGGAGTTTCATCAATAGTTCTGATTGTATTGATGATTTATTTATTTCATGGAAATTCATTTTCAAAGTAAAACGAAATGAGACACTTTTGTCACTTTTCCACAATTTATTCAATAATCACGACCGGTTTCGACCCTTCGTTTATTTTCAAGTGAATAACAATATAATACATGAGTACGCAAGTACGAGTACAGAATGAAATTTATCTTCAATATTGAGTAGTGGGGATCCATTATGCTCTAGTTGGCTGTTGAGGGTAGTAAATTGTGGGTTTTTACATAGTTTGTTAATCTCCAAACTTTCCAACAAATTCATTTCTCTCCCTTTGTTACATTTATGAAGGATTTTAAGATTGTTCAATGATATCGAGTGGTTAGTTGATTTTATGTGTTCAAATATTGGCGAATTTATATCTGAGGAAATATGTTAATTGAATCTAGCTTCAAAACTTCTCCCTGTTTGTCCGACATAGGCTATCTGATATTCATTGCATTTGATTTGATAAATTACTGATTGCTTGGATTTATCTTTTTTTTGTTTGGCATTGAATAATAATTTGCTTAAGTTGGGGCCGCTTGAGAATGAAGTAGTTATGTTCAATTTAGAAAAGTAGTTACTGATTTCATTAGAGAGTTCGCCGGTGTATCTAAGACTAGTGTATCTTTTTTCTGGGTTTCTACGATGCTATATAGTAATTGGTAGGTAATACGTTGTTCTTTGCGTTTAATGATTGAATTTAGAAAATGTTGTGGAATGTTGTTATTTGGGGCAATTTTTCTGATGGTATTAAGTTCAGTTTGAAAATTTTCTTTCGAAAGGGGAACAGAGTGAGCTCTATGAATCATGGAGTTATATGCAGCTAGCTTGTGACTTGAATGAGTCCATTGGAATCGATGCGTCTTTGAATGTTTCCTTTCTGTAAATTTTATAAGTGAGTTGGTTATTTGTAATGGATAAGTAGAGGAAATTAATTGAGTAAATATTTTCTAATTCGGAAGTGAAGCTGATGCGGCAATGTATTTCACTCAGGAAATTTAAAAATTGCTGAATTTGTCTGTTTGAACCACAAAAACCAACCAAAATGTCATCTACATATCTGTACCAGAAAGTAATGTGTTTTGTAGAGAAATCTGTGTTTAATATTGAGTTTCTCTCCAAATTATTCATGAAAATGTCAGCTAGTAGAGGGCTAAGAGGTGAACCCATTGGAAGATCTGAATTTTGTTTGAAGAATTTAGATTGAAATTGAAAGTTGAGATAGGCATATTTGGAGAAGATTGCTAAATTCATTAGTGATATATGGCGGTGTGTTAGACTCGGATAAGATATCTTTAACAAGGGGAAGACACTCATTCGATGGAATGTTCGGGTACATATTTTTGACATCGAAAGAGACTAACTTAATATCTTGGGAGATTGTGAAATTTGAAAGCTTATGTATGAGATCTACAGAATTAGAGATAGTGTATTGTGCTTGAAATTCGAGAGGTCTATAAATTTTTGATTCAAAAATTTTGCTAGTTTACCTGATGGTCGTGATAATTGAATAAATTGTGGAAGAGTGACAAGAGTGTCTCATTTCGTTTTACTTTAAGAATGAATTTCCATAAAATAAATAAATCATCAATACTATCAATTAGAACAGCTTGTCGAGCAGAATTGGTGAACATGTACTATCGACTATAGATGAAATACAACAGAATGTCCTTGAATTTGTGGTTCAACAAAGCGTGTCTGAAGCGGAAAGTGATTTCTAACTATATCAAGTTCAAAATGTGCATTAATGATGAAACAACATCTAAAATCAAACCAAAAATAGAACTTCTCTGGCTAAAGGAAGAAATTAAAAAGTGATATAAGGTACGTGATAATATAAAACTTCACATCAAATCAGTTTAGGACGAATTATATTATATTTTACATAATATTGAATTGGAGTGCCTTGAATATAAAATCAATATGAAAATTAGTGAGATCTCAAAAGAAAATTACGAAAACCTGCATAAAAAACTTTCAACCTTAGAAAACAAAAAAGAACAACAGAAGCCTCAGCAACCTATGATCCAAACAGATGCTATCGAACGATCAGATATCACCTTTTATCCTAGATTCATAAATCTATCGAACAAATTATTTGATGAAGTTCAAACGGATCTGCTGAAGAAAGGACCAAAATTCACCCCGGAAAACGGCAAATTCAAAACAGAAAAGGAAGCAGAGCTCCAAAATCCAAAAACATAAAGATATCATCACCAATACAAGCCTCCATAAACACAAACTCACAAAAATTATCAGAAAATCTGACATAAAAACTAACAATTAGAATCAGTTGAAAATAATAAAGTCCATATCAAGCTAAATCCAAGCCGAAGACCTCATAATGACTAAAGCTGACAAAGGCGATAGTATAGTATGCCTCAATAACGACCTATACGAAGAAAAGATGCAAAATGTACTGAAAACAATGGATATCACCGAAATACCAAAAGATCCAACCAAACTTTACACAAAAGAAATCAAAGGAGAGCTAAGTTTGTCAGAAAACCTAGCACACACAGAATGGGAGAAGAGCAAACTGATTCCAATGAATGTTCAAGATCCAAAAATGTACGGATTGATTAAACTTCATAAGGAAGAAAAATCTGCATGACCTGTAGTGTCATATATAAACACACCATCAGGTAAACTAGCCAAATTTTTTAATCAAAAATTTCTAGACCTCTCGAATTTTCAAGCACAATACACTATCTCTATTTCTGTGGATCTCATACATAAACTTTCAAATCTCCCAATCTCCCAAGATATTAAGTTAGTCTCTTTCGATGTCAAAAATATGTACCCGAACATTCCAACGAATGAGTGTCTTCCCCTTGTTACAGATATCTTATCCAAGTCTAACACACCGCCATATATCACTAATGAATTTAGCAATCTTCTTCAAATATGCCTATCTCAAAGTTACTTTCAATTTCAATCTAAATTCTTCAAACAAAACTCAGGTCTTTCAATTGGTTCACCTCTTAGCCCTCTACTAGCTGACATTTTCATGAATAATTTAGAGAAAAACTCAATATTAATCACAGATTTCGCTAAAAAACACATTACTTTCTGGTACAGATATGTAGATGATATTTTGGTTGGTTTTCGTGGTTCAAACAGACAAATACAGCAATTTTTAAATTTCCTGAATAAAATACATTGCCGCATCAGCTTCACTTCCGAATTAGAAAATAATAACCCAATCAATTTCCTCGACTTATCCATTACAAATTCAAATAACCAACTCACTTATAAAATTTACAGAAAGGAAACATTCACAGACGCATCGATTCCAATGAACTCGTTCAAGTCACAAGCTAGCTGCATATAACTCAATGATTCATAGAGCTTACTCTGTTCCCCTTTCGAAAGAAAATTTTCAAACTGAACTTAATATCATCAGAAAAATTGCCTGAAATAAAAACATTCCACAACATTTTCTAAATTCAATCATTAAACGCAAAGAACAATGTATTACCTACCAATTACTATATAGCATCGTAGAAACCCCAGAAAAAAGATACACTAGTCTCAGATACACCGGCGAACTCTCTAACAAAATCAGTAACTACTTGATTAATTGAACATAACTACTTCATTCTCAAGCGGCCCCAACTTAAGCAAATTATTATTCAATGCAAAACAAAAAAACGATAAATTCAAGCAATCAGGAATATCAAATCAAATGCAATGAATGTCAGGTAGCCTATGTCGGACAAACAGGGAGAAGTTTTGAAGCTAGATTCGAGGAACATATTTCCTCAGATAAAAATTCGCCAATATTTGAACACGTAAAATCAACTAACCACTCGATATCATTGAACAATCTTAAAATCCTTCATAAATGTAACAAAGAGAGAGAGATGAATTTGTTGGAAAGTTTGAAGATTAACAAACTATGTAAAAACCCACAATTTACTACCCTCAACAGCCAACTACAGCATAATGGATCCCCACTACTCAATATTCAGGATAAATTTCATTCTGTACTTGTACTTGCCTACTCATGTATCATATTGTTATTCACTTGAAAATGACCGAAGGTTCGAAACCGGTCCTTATTTTTGAATAAATTGTGGAAAGTGACAAAAGTGTTTCATTTCGTTTTACTTTATGAATAGTTGTTGGTGATACAATTGTCTATCAAAGTTATTACAACACCTTCTCTATGAGTTATTGTAGTCCTTGTACTTGTAGTTTTTGTATTCAGCATAACAGGTACACATTTTTTCAATACTTAGCTATTCCATCGATTGACAATGAAGATCATTAGTGGTATTGAATGAAGTAAAACAGATTATTGTTCATTTCGGAAAAATTAATTGGGACTTATATCTAAATGCTGCAGTTGCAGACTTTTACACTAGTTTCTTCCTCTTGTATTTGAGGAGATTGTTTGAAGAGCAAATTTGCATCAGTAACCTCCTCACTGATATCATGAAAATGTCTTACCCCGACAAAAACTGACGTTTTCTGGATCATGTAGGAGGCTAGTTGGAATTGGTTATCAACTATAATTTATTAATTTCCAACTCATGTCCGCTTGATTATCTAACCGTACTCGAACATTAAAGCATTCATGGATGGTTGATAAGTGAAAGCAGAAAAGAATACAGTTTTACTTTTTCAGTGCTCCGAGTATTTTTTACAAAACTTGATTATCTATACTTGTTTATGGAATCGATTGTTTTTTGGAGCTTCATCAAAGAGGAAAACGATTCTTTTTTATGTTGACTTGTGGTGAAAAGTTAATCTTTTTGATTAATTCAAGTATGTCAAGTACTGAACTTTTATGTAGTTTGAAAACAAATAATGTGGTATTACTGCTGCTTAATCTATATAAAAATAAGATATGTGCTAGGCATTTTCGATATGCAGATAAAATTTCTGATGGATATGTATGTAATTGGGAGCTACCAGATATCAGAAAATTAAATTATCATAGTATTTCGAATTCATACAATAAGAAGTTCAAACAAATAAAAAATCCTACTCATTGACATGAGTAATACACGTACAAAATTGATCTATAGATATTTCAATTATGAAGATATCAGCATGATTATTCGTTTATTTTGCTGAAATAAGACGAATCTGTCTCATAACATCAAAATGAAAAGAAAATTTCATATTTTTACACTGAATGTCTAGTGACGCATGCAGGACGTGTATAAGTGCATATTTGTCATTTCAATATTTTTTTTGTTTTTTTCCTTTAGCGTGCTCTATTTCTGCCTTGCTGCTAATGACACGCCGGGGAATTCTGTCACCTCTCTACCCCGGGAATTTTACCGAACCCCTCTCATGTCGAGGGAAGGGATCTTTAGTGTCCAACACTTCTCTGTTAGACAGGACTGACGGCTTTACATCTCCTCAGAAAGATGAATACTCAAGCGATTCCCAGAATCCGAAAAATCACGCCGGCTTTATGGTGATTGAACCCAGATAAATCTGCGCAGGAGACGAGCATCATGTCCTCTACGCCACCGAGCCGGCTATTTCGATATTTAACTCTATGATGTTTTAGGCTGAATGATTTTTGTAGATTATTATGAATGATAAACAACTTTTATCTGAGCTATGTATACGACAAGACATTTCTGAGTTTGAATAAATTTATGCAGAAGTAATATAAGTGAAGATTGTTCAAAATAGTGTGTTGAGAACAGGTATTTTTTTCTCAACTCTTTATCAATTTTTGTCCACTCAGTTCCTTATTTTTTTCAAGATGCTGGTCAAGGTTTGAAAATGGATGAATAAACACTCAACATTTTGTACATCTGTAGTTAACATACTCATACTTCCTTCTTGTTTAGTCACTTCCAATCCTCACCAATTATCATCTTTGAATATTGCTGAAGAAGCTTTCAGTGATGAATCTGTTTCATACTGAATTTGAATCAGTATTAAATATAACAGATTATTATATTGGATTTATATTACTCAGGAAAATTATAAATAATTTCGAACCCAACAAATATCAAGAAATAAATACAGCTATTGAATTGAGCTCGGTATGGTTATTTTGATGTTCCTAAATCACATGTGGTTATTTAAATATTGAAAATGAGCGTAGGGAATCGTCACACCAGTATCATAGGTATTCTTATTCGTAGGAATTTTCGATACCATCTCTGAGAATATTATATTATAATTATAATTATATTTGAATTAGTGGCTCCATCGGATACTCTATTTCCCCCCGCTACCTATTCTCGATCAGAAGCTTGAAGAAGGACTAAAAACTAAACAAATTAATGACAACTTGTGAATTTGATGAAAAGTGACATACATTTGTCGCAAAAGTTGCAGTTTTATAATATGATAATATAACA